>JAOTQJ010000083.1:13726276-13820758 GCA_025642045.1 Solanum sejunctum | reverse complement strand
ATAAAAAGATTAAGTATAATTGTGATGCAGTGCAAATGAAATAAATGAATGTAATGTATGGGGATGGAATCACGACTGTAGTTGTATACATCTACAGAACTAAGGCTACCATGTAGAATACATGAGGTTCTCATCAGACCATATTACCAAGTATCTCTCGTCCTTACCATCTGCCTGTGGTCAAGAGGTGTCACAATATCTCAACATTGCCACCTACTTATGGTCAAGGGGTTTCAAAAGTGGTACAACCTCCACCTTGAAACCTTCCTGTGGTCAAGCAATTTCATAAAAGGTGATATAATATCTCAAAAATGGTACATTGATCCCTTACCACATGCACTTGGTCAAGGGGTTTTATAAAAGGTGGTACAATATCTTAATCCTTGCCATCTGCCCGTAGTCAAGGGGTAGTAAAGATGCAATATGAGATGAATGCATGCCAATGCCACAAATCAAGGCATATAACAATAATAAAATAAGAATGTCGATAAATGGACATCATAGAATCATGGAACTAGTGCTGAGTATCGCAATTGGTACCACAAGCCATCACCATATCTCAACGTACTATATTTCCCTGAATAGCCAAAATATATTGATAACATCGGACTTTAAAGTCCCCAAAATATGCATATGAGTCCCAGAAGTACCTCTAATACCATCAACTACCACCAAGTTTCTCAAATAATATCACAAGTCGCACATTATCACAATAACATCCAAACATAATTGAATTATCAAGCACACACCTCAATTTGCCGACAATATCCCTCTTTACTTTAATTCTAATACAATCCCTATCACATTTCCACCAAAATACTATCATATCAATCAAAGTACTTATGTAGCAGTCCAAATCTTACAATTATCACATAGACATATCCAATAACTCAAATCTAGTCCCAAAAGGTTAGCCGAACTCAAATCTAGTCCCAAAAGGTTAGCCGAACCTACCTCGATGCTGAAACAACACTCAAATCAAGCTTTTGATCACTCCAAGCCTCAAAACAAGCTCTAAATTAACCAACCACTATCAAGAATAGATATTACACATCAAGAGATGAATTTTGATACTCATATTGATACGAATTAGACTTAGGGTCATAATGATCACAACTAGGGCTAAATTTTGAACTCCTCTAATCCAGAAATAAACTAAAAATTACAATTCTACACGAGAAAAGGATTTCATTGGAGAAAATCTCACTAAAATTGAGCTCAAATTGAAGGAGAAATTAACAATTAAAGTTTAAAAAAAGTGAACACGGAAAACACAATTTTAAACATCTAAAATCATGAAATTTAAGAAACAATCACGGGTAAAGTAATGGGATTGATTAGTTTGATGAGTGAAGCACTTACCCAAAAGTTTTCCACAAAACTCCTCTTCAAAATCACCCTAAGAAAACTTGAAAATGATAAAAATGGAAAAAATATGTGTTTTCATGAATTAAAACTAATTAGACAAAAGATGTACTCCGCAAATACAGAGCTGCATCTGTCCAGACCTCAACAAATGCAGAGTGTAAATAGCCTACCTTCACGAACATGGAGAAGAAAAAAGGGTCGATCAGAAAACCAACAATCATTTTCAACTCCGAATGGACCCCTGGAGTCCATTCGGAAGCCAAAATAAAAAAACCAGAAATGTATCCCTATCAAAAATGATGAATCATACTAAACTAAATTATCATAATTTGATTTCGATGTTTCCTCAATAATGTTACCGATAAAACTCTAAAAAACTAGTTTAAAAATACTAAAACTGCCCTCGAAAGCTCCAAAAATTTACAACAAAGAGATTTTTGGCACTAATTTCATTATTAGAAACTACTAAAACTGCTAGATTTTAGATTAGAGCTTTTTGTCTAAAAAACCACAGAATGTGCTTCGAAAATGCCCATAATCGTCATTTTCATAGATCTTAAAATTCTTCCATGATATCAAAAATTCAACTTCATATTCTCGATCAGAGGAAAAATTGAGTGGGAAATGAGTATAATCTCAAACTTTAGGGGAACCATGGCAAAAAATAAATTTTGCTAATTTACAATTACTAGAGAGAATCTGCACCCTAGTGGCGACGCGTCAGGGGTGCGGAGCAATAGAAAAATGGCCGGCATGATAGGTCCGCATCGTGCCAAGGATGTGGATTAGTTTAATTTTTCCTTGGTTTCTCAATCTCGGCCAAGGGCATTGGGGTCATAGCCCTATGCCCACTTATGCATGAAAACACCCATACTTAGCCATTTTTTAAACTCTATCAAATCCCTCACAAAAATCTCTCCAAGACTTAACCAAATATTTCATTCAAATTTCAAGGATTTCAAGCTTAACTTTCGAACTTAAGGATTCTCTTCAAGCTCTAAGTTCTCTTCAAGCTCATCTCAAGAAAACCCAGGTTTGAGGTATATGGGTTTTATTCATTGGGTCCTTTCACCCATGGAGCCCAATCTTCTTTTTTTTTAATGAAACTTTCATGTTTTCAAGTTGTATCTTCTATGGGTATCTCTTATTATGGGTTATGATTATAAATTATATTTGGGATTTATGAAATGTTGATTGATTATGCATGTCTATCTATTTCAATCTGATACCATGAATTGATTTTGTCTATTGAGGCTATGGATGTTTTAAGCTATGAAACTATGATGTATTATGAAATTTGATGATGGATTTCAAGGTACCTTACATGAGGGTTTTACTATATGTTGGAAGGTTGATTTGCATTGAGTTTTCTCATATTATTTCACGCCCGAATTGCTTGATTTTGAACAAGCATTATGCACCCACCAAGTGTTTGATAAAATATCTTGACAAAGATTCTCAAGTTATTGATGATCTATTACATGGTTTATAAGTTAAGTGACTTTAAAATGATTAAGAGCTTGCAGTATGCATTGAATTCAAGAAAAAGTATCTATTATGTTTCAAGTAGACCACACCTTGTTGGGGCTGACATGCCCAATCACCTTGTTGAGGGGGTGACATGACTCAATCACCTTATTGGGGGGTGACATGCCCAATCACCATGTTGGGGGATAATATACCTCAATCACCTTGTTGGGGGGTGACATCTCCATCAACTTGTTGGGGGGAACATGCCTAACCACCTTGTTGAGGGGTGAGTACCTCAACCTCCTTGTTAGTAGGTGACATGCCCAATCACTTTGTTGAGGGGTGAGTACCTCAATCACCTTACAAGGGGGTGACATGCCTTGGATTCCAAGTAGTAATTCGCTTGGTCTATGCTGATTATGGTATCTTCCCACATGTGATATGTACTATACAAGTTGTGTGATTTACAAGCGTGTTTTACTTCAAGCATTGATCATACATGTCATATTGATATCATACTTATCCATTGCTTATGATTATGCATTTCGACTATATCGACTTATGTCTTGTTGCATTGCATCCTACATACTTAGTACATTCAAACATACTAATGCATACTCTATGCCTACATGATATTACCATGTAGGGACTGGAGCACCTCTTGATCATCCTCCATGTGGCTAGTTTGGTATCTTAGAAGATAAACTTTGGTGAGTCCTAAAGTCCGAGGACGCTATCTATGCTACTCTTACTATTTGATATTTCTTTATGTTGAACACTTAATACTATGAGGTTGAGCCGAAAAAGTGACTTGGCCCCTGCTCTACTCCATGTTAGAGGTGTTGTTGGATAATTAATGTACTTATGATATGAGCTTGACTCTTTTATGCTTTTATAAATATCAAGACTTCCCTTAGTCTCGTTTCCTTTATTTATAACTCTTGTATTGTTTATTTTGCTTCTGCGACCAAGAATGTGTGAATGATATGCTAAGAGGCTTGCTTCAAGTTCCCATTTGCCGTCTCATGTCTAGGCCCTAGGATTGGGTCGTGACAAACTTATTCGCCTCGAGTTCACACCCTAAGCATGGCCAACACCCTGAACCATTTTTGGCCTCGAGCGAACCACTTGGCCTGGCTACTATACTCAGTGGAATACTTAAATAATACAAGAAAGGCTTTAATATAATAAGCTAAGAATATTAAACTGAATAGTAATAATATCTCAACAACAACTGAAAAGAAGGTTTGAAACTCTTAACATATAGTCTATGGAACCTCTATCTGAATTATCTGAACAACTACTAAAAATAAATACAAAAAAGAAGGTTTAAACAAGGTCTCCAAAGCCTCTGACTGGTAAGAGGCCTCACTAATGGCTAGATGAATAGCTGATCCTCAATGGAACGTCTACTGAGGAACTCTGCCACCTACGTCTGTAGGTACTAAGGATGCCAATAAGTGATATGTAAAGTATGTTAAATTGCCAAATCAGAAACTCAGGATAAGGCACTATTCTCTAAGTAACTAAAACATGTCTCAAAATAAGATAACATAAGAAATAAATGCAGTACATGCTGAAAATAAAACATATACTGAAAGTCTGGATGTAGAAACTAGTTTTCTTTAACTTGGGGAGTTTCTCTAATCGACAACCACCACTATGAGCTTCATGATGATATAGTGTCTTCCCCACACTGCTAGAGCCGTCTCATATTTTGAAAGGGTAATGGACGAAAAATAGTGAAGTAGATCTTTCCCAAAATTGGGACATCTAAATGACAAGTGAGGAGTTGTACTCTTGGTGCAATTCTATCCTATGCCAGTTGCGTATTTTATATGTTCAAGTTATTATTACTCTCACTCATATCGGTGCTCAATACTACTTCCAAAATGACTTTTATAATGCTCATAACTTAAAGAGTAAGAGTTCTCAAAAGGTCTCTTTGATCTTTTGAGACTGAACCCAACTTAGTATTTCTTAAACTTTTCTCAACCTGTGTTGTTTCTTTGACTAAAAATAGTATCATTACAAGTATCTCAAAAATACAACTGTATTACTCAGCTATCTAGCAAGCAAAAAGCTTTAAGTATTTCTTAAAGTTAACTCAAACTATGAAACTTATAGCTTTTCATGAAATAGATATAGGGTTCTCATAAATTCAACAATAACTGTAAATCCTGTCTCAATAGTTTAATTTAGTTATAAAATCAATAAACCTCATGATTTTTGTCAAGAAAAATGCATGAAAAAATATTTTGATAAAATTATCTAGTAATGGAGGAACCCTTGATCTTAACTTATGAATGTATTCTTGGGTAGAATTTGGTGGTTATAGATACTAAAATAATAGTAGAACAATTATTGGAGGGCCTTACATACATGGGGAATTATTTTCTTGGAAGAATTGAAGAAGATTCTTGAAGGCCCTAGCTTTTGTCCCTTTGAAACTATGTTCTAAGTTCTTGGAGTATTTTGAAGTTAGTGATAGAGTACTCACGTTTTAGGGGTTTAGTTAGGTGAAAACTAACAAGTTTAGGCTTTAAAGGTTTAAAAAAGAAAAAATATCCCTCTTTAAAATCGTTGGTCGGGTCGCCTATGAGACCCACTATGACCTGTAGAAGCTTCTATGGCCTATAGGGAATGTTTTGTAAACTTTTGGGCAAATTTTGGGGTCTCTGAATTCTATATGACCCGTAGAGGGTTCTACGATGCGTAGATAGGTCTGTAAAATCTGGGGCCAAAAATTGAAGTTCAGTACCTTTTCCATGAATTAACAGTACGAGTCATACTTCATTTTACGACACGTAAAAGGGTTTCGAATTGCACCTTTGCACTAGCAGTCTTTAGTAAAATGACCATTACCTTTGACTCCGAACACCAAATGAGGTGAAACAAATTGCATTGGAAAGAGAATTCAAAGGGCTTTCATTTCATATGTAATAGGACATCTATTTCTTTATGTTATAAGATTTATGATCATTTAAAGTTGACCTTTGCATAATCTAAGGCTAGAAACTCATTTATAGGAAAGTTTTGAACTCAACCCGCTACTGGAGGTCTCTTGTGACCCTAATACATTTTCTACACATAAGGGTGAGGCTTAAAACATAGGTACTTATGAGTATAGAGTTATGGGGTGTCACAATATCACCCCTTTAGGATCACTCATCCTGGAATGGTGCTGAAATTGGAGAAATATATGCATGTTTGCTATTCATGGACTAGGTTATCAATAGGAACTATCCAGATATCTTATTACTCATATTTATCGATGTGTCTCAAATCAATCTTAGAAATATGGAATATTACCTTCATGCTCATCATTGGAAGGCACAAATAGGTGTGGATATCTAGCTTTCATATCTACCTCAGCTTCCCAAGTGGCTTCCTCAATGAACTAGTTCCTCCACAATACTTTAACAAAAGCAATCTCCTTGGTCCTTAATTTATGAATTTATTAATCTAGTATCTGAATTTGGATCTCTTCATATGTCAAGCTGTCTTTAACTCCAATACTCTCTAAAGGTATAACTAGTGCGAGGTCCGCCAAACACTTCTTAAGCATAGAACTGTGGAATACTGGATGAATAACAACTAACTCTAGTGGTAATTCCAATTCATATGCCATATTACCAATCCTTTTAATAATCTGGTATGAACCTATATATCAAGGACCGAGCTTCCCCTTTTTCTTGAATCTCATAACTCCCTTCATTGGTGAGAACTTCAAGTACACCCAATCACCTACCTCAAATTCCAAATCTCTCCTTCTAACATCGGTATAAGACTTCTGTTGGTTTTGGGTAGTCTTTAGTCTCTCTTGAATAACTTCCATGGACTGATAGTCTAAATCAAGTCCTATCAATCCTACCTCACAAACTTCAAACCACCAATAGGTGATCTATACCTCCTCTCATAAAGGGCCTCATATGGTGCCATTTGTATGCTAGCTTGGAAACTGTTGTTATTGGAGAACTCAATCAAGGGTAAGTGATCAACACAATTACCTTTAAAGTCTAGAAAATATGCCCTCAACATATCCTAAAGAGTCCGTATGGTCCACTCTGCTTGCCCGTCTGTCTATGGATGGAAGGCTACATTAAGATTCACATTCACACAAAGCCCTTTTCCAAAGGACATCCAAAATTGTGCTATGAATTGGGCTCCTCTGTCTGAAATGATGGATATAGTTACCCCATGAAATCTAATGATCTCCTTAATGTATGTTCTAGCATAGTCCTCAGCTGTATCAGTCATCTTGACAAAGTGAGCTGGTAGAAAGTGAGCTGACATGGTTATTTTATCTACTATGACCCATATCGAATCATGTTATCTACGAGATCGAGATAAGCATGTTATGAAGTTTATTTTAATCATATCCCACTTTCATTCTAGAATTTCAATACTCTGGGCCATACCACAAGGCCTCTGGTGTTCCGCCTTAACTTGATGGAAATTCAGGCATCTGGACATGAGCTCTTTAATGTCCTTCTTCATGCCACCCTACCAATGAACCTCTCATAGATCTTTATATATTTGTATTGTGCTTGAGTGAGTAGAGTGTCTAGCATTATGAGCCTCCGCTAGAATCATGTGTCTATGGCCATGAACACTTGATACATACAATCTACCTTGGTATCTCAGGACTCCATCTCCCTTTTTTACAAACACTAATACTTTTTGATTCTGAACATCTTCTTTCAATTGAAGGAGGACAGGATCCTAGTCTTGCTTTTTCTTTCACCTTTACCACTAACGATGACTCCACCTTATTTTTGACAATTGGGGCCCCTTTATCAGAATTTTTAATCTGTACTCCCAAGCGTACAATTCTGTGTACTTCCTTAGCCAATTCTTTCTTTTCATCCTCAATTATGTAGTGATCTCCATGGTCAACCTTCTAAGAGCATCAACAACGACATTAGCTTTACATAGGTGATAGAAGATGTTCATGTTATCATCTTTTAACAGCTCTAACCATCTCCTCTACCTCAAGTTCAACTCCTTTTGACTGAATGCATACTGCAAGCTCTTATGGCTAGTAAATATATCTACATGCCAACCATAAAGATAGTGTCTCCAAAACTTTAAAGAAAACATCATAATAGCAAGCTCAATATGATGAGTTAGGTAGTTCTTCTCATGAGTCTTAACCTGTCTGGAGGCATAAGTTATCACCTTTTCTCTTTGCATCAATACACATCCTACCCAGGCCCCCTCGGGTAGTAATAAGACCAGATCTGTAGTTAGCCTAGTTTTTAACTCTTGGAAACTCTTCTTATAAGCTTCAGACCATACGAACTTAGCCTTCTTCTGAGTTAGCTTAGTCAAAGGAGCTGAGATAGAAGAAAGCTCCTCTACAATGTGCCTATAATAACTTGCTAAACCCAAGAAACTCCTTATCTCTCTTGGAGTTATGGGTCTTGGCCAGTTCGTTGCTGCCTCAATCTTTTGAGAATCAACTCGTATGCCTTCACCCAAAACAATATGACCCCAAAATGCCATAGATTCTAACCAGAACTCCTATTTTGAAAAATTTTGCATACAACTATTGGTACTCAAGCATCTGAAAGATGATTCTAAGATGATTAGCATGATCCTCCTCATTGCGAGAATAGACCATAATGTCATTTATGAACACAATGATGAGCATATCTAGGTACGACCTTAACACCTTATTCATAAGATCCATGAAAGTCATTGGTGTATTTGTCAATCCTAATAACATGACCAAGAACTCATAATGACCATAATGGGTTTTGAAGGTTGTCTCAGGGATTCCACTTTCTCTAACTTTAAGCTGATGGTACTCAGATCTGAGGTCTATTTTGGAGAAATAAGTAGTACCTGGATTTGGTCAAATTAGTCATCAATTCTGGGAAGAGGATACTTGTTCTTTATGGTGACCTTGTTTAATTGATGATAATTTATACACATTCTAAGAGAGCCATCCTTCTTATGCACGAAGAAAACTGGAGCACTTTAAGGTGAGACACTTGGTCTAATGAAACCTTATCTAGGAGGTCTTCAGCTATATTTTGAACTTTTTTTTAACTCTAAAGGAGCCATACAATGTGGAGAAATAGATATAGGATGAGTATTTGGGAGGTTATCTATCCCAAAGTCTATATCCTTATCAGGAGGGATCCAAGTAAATCATTAGGAAAGACTTCTGGAAACTCATTTATGACTGGAATAGACTGGAGAGATAGTGCCTTGACACTAGAATCTTTGACTTGTAATTAACTTTCTGACTTTGAGATATGAGACAAACCAACCCTTAAGAAAAATCAAAACCGAGCTACCCCTCCACTCCAAGTCTAACTCATCAGGAAATTGAACTTGACTACCCTGGTTCTGCAGTCTATGAGGCATAACAAGCATGAAGCTAGTTCATGCCTAGAATGACATCAAAATCTACCATGTCTAACTCAACCAAATTAGCTAAGATATCTTTATAGTAAAGTGACACTTGACAACCACTACAAATTCATTGGGCTAGAATAGACTCTATAGTAGGAGTAGAAACACCAAAAGGCTTAATAAGACATTGTGGACTAATCCCAAACTTTGTGGCTACAAAGAAGGTCATAAATGATAATATGGTACCTGAGTCTAATAATGCATAGACATCATAAGTAAAATCTTTGAGCATACCAGTAACCACATCTAGTGAGTTATCCTGCTCCTGTCTGGTGGCTATGGCATACAGATGGTTTATGCCTCTGCCTATCCCTGATGTAGCACCCCTCTGAACTGGCCTTCCCTGTGGTGCTGAAGAAACTAATTGAGATTTCTTATCCCTGTTGTTCTGCCTCCCCATAGGACAATCCTTTAAAAAGTGCCCCAATTGACCATATCTAAAAAAACCATTTGTGCCCATAAGTCACTCTCTTGGATGAGACCTGCAACACTTACCACAAACTGGATAATGAGTCAATCCTTGAGCTACACTGCCCTGTGACTGGCTGCCTTGAAATCTATAGTTCTGTTATCCTACTCATTCATGACCCTCGGTGCAGGTGCACTAGCAAATCTAGGTGCTGGTCCAGATATCCTAGGCTAAAAGGATGAATGATTGGTATTTCTAGCTCCCCACTTGCTTGTCTCTTAGACTGATGTCTTAGTCTTTTTATTTCAGAACTCCTCCCTATCTTGAGTCTTCTTCTCCTCTACTGTTGTACATAAGTCATCAAGCTAGCTATGTCTATAACCCCCATTAGCATAACATTTATGCCCTCTCTCTTAGTCATTCAAGAGAGCTCTGACATAAATAGATCCGTCCTAGTACGCATGTCTGCCACCATAGTTGGAGCATAACAGGACAACTGATGTACCAGAAAGGCCTCCTTGAACACTGCCCAACTCAAAGTTGGCACCCTTTCTTCTCGACCTCTTTTCCACTGATCAAACATGAGTCTAGCCACTCCCTTGAGCTGGTAGGTGGCCAACTCAACCTGCTCAGCACCTTCTGTGTGCATGACCTAAAATACTTTCTGCTAGCTCCTCAATGAAGTTCTCAGGATCCTCCTTCGTATTAGACCCTGTGAACTCAGGTGGGTTCATCCTCCGAAATTAATGAACCCTAGTGGTATCTGAGCCATCATTCATACTATCTCTCTATGTCCTCCCTATGTAGTAACTGTCTATGCCAAACTCTAGATGGCTTGCAGAGCTTAGCATTAGAGATGTGCACTTGCATTGGTTGCTCGGTAGGCACAGCTGGACCTTTAGGTCCCTCAGGAATTAGCGGCTCATGGTTCCTTGAATTCTGCCTAGCTGGGTGCCCTCTACCCCTGGCTAGTCATGACTCTACGTGGAGGCATGATATGAAAAACAAGGTGTGAACACATGAACTAGAAAGGTCTTAACAGAGGTAAACTCTAAAGCATGAGAGGGAATAAAAATTGATAGTGACACTTCCTAATGCCCCGTAGCCTCCCTATTATGGATGCTGTGTGCTTCAAACCAATAATACGTACTCTACTAGACATGGTTCCATAGACTCCATAGGACTTTTGAACTCTGTGCTCTAATACTAAGATTGTCATGCCTCGAGTTCACAACCTAGGCGTGGCCGTCACCTAAAACCATTTTTGTCCTCGAGGAACCACTAGACCTGGCTACTATACTTAGCAGAAGACTTAAATAATATAGTAAAGGCTTAATATAATAAGCTAAGAATACTAAAATATCTAAATAAACTAAATAGTAAACATGTCTCAATAACAACGGAAAAGAACATCTGAAACTCTTATCATACAGTCTATGGAACCTCTAACTGGAGTAATTTGAACAACTACTGAAATTAAATACAAAAAAAAGAGTATAAACAAAGACTCAAAAGCCTTTGACTGGTAAGATGCCTTACTAATGGCTGGATGAATACTTGGTCCTCAATAGAGCGTCTGTTGAGGAACTTTATCACCTGCATCTGCATCATAAAATGATACAAGTCCAAAGGACATTAGTACATGGAATATACGGTATGTTAAATGATCAATACAGAAACTAATGTTAAGGCACTATGATCAAATTAACTAAAACATGTCTCAAAATAAGATAACATAAGTAATAAATACAGTATACGTTGGAAATAGAACATATGCTGAAATTCTGTATGTAGAAACCAATTTGTTTTAACTTGGGGATTTTCTCTAACTGACAACTACCACTATGAGCTTCGTAATGATACAACATCTTAGCCACCATCTCATACTTTGCCAGGGTAAGAGACGAAAACTAAGGGAGTGGATCCATCCCAAAATTGGGTCATCTCAGTGGTAAGTGAGGAGTTGTACTCTTGGTACAATCCTATCCTACACCGATTATGTAGTTTATGTGTTTAATTTATTATTACTCTCATTCATATCAATGCTCAATACTACTCCCAAAATAACTTTTATAATGCTTATAAGTTAAAGAGTGACAGTTCTCAAAATGTCTCTTCAATCTTTTGGGACTTAGTCCAATTTAGCTTTTGTTAAACTTTTCTCAACTTGTCTCTTTTCTTTGACTAAAAATAGTATCATTACAAGTTTCTCAAAAACACAACTGTATTACTTAACTATCTTGCAAACACAAACCTTTAACTATTTCTTAAACTTAACTCAAACTGTGAACCTTATAGCTTTTGTGAAATAGATATAGGGTTCTCATGAATATAATAATATTGTAAATCCTATCTCAATAGCTTAATTTAGTAATAAAATCAGTAAAGCTTATGATCTTTTATCAAGAAAAATGCATGAACAATAAGTATTTTGATGAAATTATCTAATAATGGAGGAATCCTTGATCTCAACTTATAAATTTTTTCTTGGGTAGAATTGGGTGGTCGCAGACACTAAAATAATAGTAGGATAACTTTTAGAGGGCCTTACATACCCAGGAAATTAGTTTCTTGGAAGAATTGAAGAAGATTCTTGAAAGCCCGAGCTTTTACTCCTTTGAAACTACATTCTGAGTTCCTGAAGTATTTTGACGTTAACGATATGAATACTCATATTTTGGGGATTTAATTAGGTGAAAAATAAAAAAGTTTACGCTTAAAATGGTGAGCAAAGATGAAAATACCCTTTTTAAAATCATTGGTTGGGTAGCCTACGCGACCCTTTACGACCCGTAGAAGCTTCTACGGCCCATAGGGAACCTTTCATAAACTTTTGAGCAAATTTTAGGGTCTATGAGATTCTCTACGAGCCCCATTATATGGCTCATAGAGGGTTCTACGAAATGTAAATAGGTCTATAAAGTCTGGGGTTGAAAATTAAAGTTTAAGGACTTTTTCCACAAGTTAGTTGTAATACCCCCTCTATTTCCTTCTATCTGATTTGAATGAGTATGTGCAGATTATATTGAGATGATGTTGAGAAAATTTGACAAAAACTGCATAAGTAGACTTACATTACGAGTTTATAGAGGATTACGAGTCGTAAAGAGGAGTCCCATAGGGAATTTTACTGACTCAAAGTTTTAAGACCCTTTAGTTATGAGACAAGTATATGACTCATAGACCCCACTATGACCGTAGGACGGTCTCGTGGCTAGTTCCAATGTTCTATATTTCAAGGTTGCTCCAATAATGAGAGGTTAGCTATAACTCGTATCGCGAACTATGACTCATAACAAGGGGTTTTGTAAAGACTTCCAGTGATTCAGAATTTTGAGACTTCCATTCTATAAGGAGCAGTTATGACTCATAGTGAGGACTATTAGTCATAGTCAGGGTTTCGTAGACCCTTCCGGCTGAGTTAATGAGGGGCATTTTTGTCCATTCTATCCCCTTTTCCATTAAATCCTATATGGATTTTATCTTCAACAAAGCCTTGAAAGCAAACCCTAGGCCATTATTTCTCCGTTTTCCCACCTTGAAGGTTCTTGAGAGCAAAGAGGAGAAGAGGAAGAAGCTAGGGTTTACCATTCTGCAGCAAGGATTGATCAAGGTTTCATTTTCTTCAATTACCAGGTATATAAGGCTTACCAAAGTGTGAAATCTTTCCTTCACACACCCTTTCATTTTCTTGAGTCATTGTTTTGGCGAAAAGAGTTGAGATTTTGAGAAACTTTACTTTTTTAATATTGAAATCCTTATATCTATCTTGAGGTCTTGATATACTACATAAGGTAATCTCTTGCATTGCATGGGTATTCTAATATGAGATTTGTACATGTGTTTTCATCCTTGATAGTATGAACCCTAAATTACATGTCTTCATGGAAATCTTATGCATAAATTGAGCATGCTGAGTTGAGTAAATTGAGCATGTTGAGTTGAGTAAATTTGAGTATGATTAAGTATAAGAAACATATTGCATTTGAGTCACATATATTATTACACATGACTATCTAGCATGCACTATATGAGGTATCCATTTGAATGAGTCTAAATAATCATTTAAATCTTAGTCGAGTTGATTGGTTGCATTGATTGATTTAATATTGGGTAATTGAAATGAATTGAGATAAGATGCCCCTATGGGTTTGAATTTTGAGATGATTGATGAGTTGATTGAGGAGTCGAGCATGTTTAGTTTTGGGAAGAGTATTGAGCACCGAGTTGGGTGACTAAATAGCACCCCAGAACTATGTTTGCCAGCGTAGGATAGCCTTTTCAACATAATACTGGAAACTCTTATCCCACAAATGGACTCTCTCTCAAGATCAAGGGAGCAAGGTTGAGGTTGATTTCCCTTTTCCCTGTCAAGTTAAGGGCGAGCATAGCAATGATGCTAATTCGTTGTGCATCACCTAATTTAAAGGTGGTGGGATGTGGTATATCAGCTAGAGAAATTCCTAAACAACATTGAGTTAAACATGAGATTTCAAACCAAGTCTATTTTACTGAGCCTATTTTTAAAAGCATGAATTTACTATTAAACATGCATAAATTGTTTTGAGTATGAGTTGCTGAGTTGAGGTGAATGAGTTGAGCTTTACTTTTCTTGAGCTATTTTACATACAAGTATTAATTATGTACTAATGCCCATATTGGGCCTGAATCATTTTATGATGTAGATATAGTAGATAGAGGACTTCAGTTAATGCATCGTTAAAGCCTGGATTAAGTACATTCTCGAGTTAGTGAACCCTCCTAGCCTTCCGGATGATCCTTTCTATCTTCTTATTAGTGTTGAGTATTGTATTTCCTTGATTTGGGAGTTAATGGCCTGCCATGACACCATTCAGACTTGTTGAGTAGAGGCTTTGTAAACTATGAGTATAGAGTATTGAGTTGATGTATCTAAACTGATTTTCTATTTTGAGAACTATGATATATTAGAGATATGCATTCTTATCTTCATCTGAGGTTCCTTCTTATTGAGTACTATTCTTCCATTGTTGAGTGTGATGTGATAATGAGGCCAAGTGATTTGCTCGGGGGCTAGCAATAGTCTCTGAGTACTGGCCATGCCAAGGGTACCCTTTCGAGGTGTGCATTAGCAGTAGAGTTGTAATTTATTTTACAACCCGTCAAAGGGTTTCGCGTTGTACCTCTACACTAATAGTCTTTAGTAAAACAACTATAACTTTTGACTCCGAAGTCCAAATGAGGTAAAACTAGTTGTATTGGAAAAATAATTCAAAGAAATTTCATTTGATATATATTTCACATCTAAGTCTTTGTGTCCTAAGAGTTATGATCATTTAAAATTGACCCTTGCATAATCTAAGGCTAGAAACTAATCTTATAGGAAAGTTTTTAACTCGACCAAGTACTAGAGGTCTCTTGTGACGCTAATACGTTTCCCACACATAAGGATGAGGCTTATAACATAGGTATTTGTGAGGATAGAGTTATGGGGTGTCACACTTCGTAACTCTGAATGTTGAACAAACTCAAACTTAGGCTCCAGAATCAACTGAAAATGCAACTTTGGATCTAAAATCTTCAGTTTAACTCCTAATTCAGCTATGTAACTTCTCCTAGACCAAATTCAATATTCCAAAGCTAATGGAATTGATGAATTTTTGATCCGCATAAAAACTCACTTTTTAATAACTTAAACTTCTAAAAATTCCAAAACTCATATTTTTCACTTTTAAAACACTAGATCCCAGTTCCAACAACACGGATAGTTCAAATTAGGTCCAAAGAACTTATGAAAGGGAAAAATAGCAATTTTCATAGATAAAGTCAAAAATGACCGGCAAGGTCATTACACATACATACAGATAATGTTTATAGATATGGAAAACATATATCTATTGAATTATACATGAGACTAAGCTAAAGGATCATGCCACAATATAATTCATTTGAGATTGAAATTCATGCCATGCTAATTTTCATGTTTAAAGACATAAATGTTCAAGTAACATAGAAATCATGCTAAATCAGTGTAAAATGGTTCTAAGACCAACATAAAATCATGAAAATGCGAATTTATGAAGAGAGATCACAATTTTATAAAATGTCGAATCTTTACTTCTAAGAATTTTGAAGAATTCTTGAAAAATCAAAACACTTTAGGCATGAGAGTGATAAGATACTCTTATTGAAGCCTTATATACCGTAATGAGAAGCTTGATGGAGAATGGGAAGATATACCCTAACATTGGCATTTCTTGAAGTTCTTGAGCATAGAATTTTAGGAGTAAGTGAGAGGGTTTTAATTATGAAAATTTGATTTTCTACACATTCAGGGTCATTTAAGTAAATTTGCAAAGATTTTAGGACATAAATACGATAAAAGAATTTAGAAGAAAAGGCATAGGTAATAAGGTCCATTTCCTCTCTATATCAACAGGTCATGAACTTAGTTGTTAGGTTGGAGTATCTCTAATAAATCGATCATACTTTTCATTCTGAGCTCAAATTGATATAAACTTGATAGAGTTGGAAAGAAGACACACATACCTTAATTGTATAGGTCATAGGCTATTTGATTCTTTATATTTTGAGATACATAATCACTTGAAGTTGATCCTTATATAAACTCATGAGAAAATTCAGCCAATAGAAATGCGTTGAATTTAGATTGGTGTTTGAGGTAACTTACGACCCTAAATAATATCCAATACACTTACTAAACTTAGTAATACCTTTAGATTTTGAAAATCATCGAATTTGGGCCTATAAGAATATAGAGGATGGTTAAAATCTTTGCTTAGAAGTTATTAGACATTACGATATCTACTCATTAGGAATCATTCATCCTCAAGTGATGAACAAGATAGGATGGACGTATGAATAGAGTAAACCAAGATTTCTTTGAGCTATTTATGGAAAATATAATAGCATAAGGTGAATGGTACTTACATTAAGGGTCTAGACATCAAGAATAAGAATGTACATGTTCGATCTAAGAGCACAAGAACTAGCAAAAGCATGAAGAACATAAACAAGGAATTGAACTTGGTCTCTGTTGGCAGGGCCATCTTAAGAACTAGGTCACTAAAGCTATCGCTTGGGGCCTCATCTTTTTTTGGGCTCCGTTTTCTTTAAAAAAGTTTCCTTATATATATATACTATTAAGAAAAATCTATATATTTTTAAATTTTGTTTAAAAGAACGTGTCACTACTAAAAAAACTGCAAAAAGAGACCTAAAAAAGAGACCTCAAAAATAGGTCGCTAAAAAGAGACCTCATGAGATTATCAAGTGTTCACATTATCTGTCGTATTATGTGTTAGTTTTATCTTATTTACATACTGCCATATGCTATTCATTATTAGTCGCTCTTTCTGTTCTCTTTCCCTTTCTTTTAATCATATCTAGTTTTTTCTGCTTATAGGTTTTGAGATGAGGGTTCCTTGGAAATAGCCTCTCTACTTCTATGGTAGTGGTAAAATCTGCGTACATTCTACCCTCCCTAGACCCCACTTGTGGGATTTTACTAGGTATGTTATTGTTGTTTATTATAATAAAAAAATAGTTATAGTTAAAGACCCATTCTTTTCCCCTTTTCTGACTTGGACAAAATCCCTCATTGCTGCACCTTCCGTCATCACAAGCCCTCGTTGTCGCACCTTCCATCGTATCATGTAAGTGTTGCTTTTTGTCATTGCCCCCTGTTGCATGCCAGACTCTTCCTTTCCTGTCAACTATGCTGAGATTTGGGCTACTTTCTATCAGTAAGTTTAGAGTTTTGTGAGTGACTGGTTCAATTTAGAGATTTAGCACGCTGTAGATTAATGAATAAACTGGTTTTATAAAAATTTTCTTTTACTGTTTCAAAATATTTCTCAAGAGTGAAACACAGTATATGCATATGCATTTTTATTATTCTTTTCTTTATATAAATATACTTGTATAGGGTTATATCGTGGCCTATCACCAAAGATACTATGATCTCCTACTTTTTGTTATCACTTATCACTAAGTTTTCAAACTATTTTAAACACTTTGTACGACCTAGAAAACATATATGATATATCTATAAAATTCTTTTTGGACCACTTTCGAGATAAGTGGCTAAGATCATAGATAGGTATAAGTTACAGACTTGAATTCCTAATCTTCGTAAAATGACATTGAGTTTAATTGTAATGAAGGCAGCCATGATTATCTATGGGTTCATTTATGCTTCTTAAGATTGTTTTCTAGTTTCTTTTTTGAGAGGAAATAAGTTATTGGGAACCTAGTTGAGGCTATAAAAGAGGTAGATGTTGCTATATGCACCATGTCTGGGGTACATTTCAGAAGTCACAATATTTTGTTGCAACTCAAGTTGGTTGACACCATCAAGGAAGCTGGAAATATTAAGCGGTTCTTGCCATCAGGATTTGGTATGGATCTAGTATTGATGGGAAATGCAATAGAACTAAGAAGAGCGACATTTGATGAGAAAATGGAAGTGAGAAAAACCATAGAAGCAACTCATATTCCTTGTACTTACATTTTTGCTAATTGCTTTGCTGGTTATTTTGTTGGCAACCTTCTCAACTTGGAACTCTTGTTTCTCCTAAACAAAAAGTTTCTCTCTATAGAGATGGCAATGTTAAAGTGGTGTACATGAATGAACATGACATAGAAACATACACTATTAATAGCCACCAAAAAACATTCTAACAAGACAGTGAACCTTAGACCACCAGAAAACGTTCCGACTCAAATGGAATTAATAGCCAAGTGGGAAAAGCTTAAAGGAATAGAGCTTCAAAAAATTAGCATCTCTCCCCTGCCTAAAACTTAATATTCATTGGAGTTCTTTACAATCCCAGTCTACCACTCGTAAGCCACTTTATGAGTCATACCTGGTGTTGTAGACTTTTTCAGTAACAAAATTATTTTGAACTTCTAGTCTACGAGAGTACTTTATGACTCGTAGTATTCACTATGACTTGCAAAGGGACTTTTGTAGAGCCCTTCTGTAACTAAACTCAGCTAATTTTTGTATTTAATTTCTTATTTCATATGGTTAAGCATGGTATATTTATGTCTATGTTTCATCTATTTTGGCCACAAAAGGTAGACGTGCTCGCATTGAGGCTCTAAGGAGAAAGCTCAAGGATGAGACTTTAGATGATGAGCATTCCGGTGAGGAGCAGTCCCATCAGTTGAGTGGCTCATTAGAGATACTTAATTCTTAGCCAGAGCTAACAACTTCTACCTGAGCTGGGGTTACTCAAGCTCCAATTGTTAGTCCTTCCTAGTCTGAAGAGGAAATAGTGATGAGAGTTAGAGCAGCATGCCACAAATGGCTCCATCAGGAAAGGAGTACAGTTTTGAGGAGGGCTCCGAGAACAGAGGAGATGCTGAGTGCTACGTCACACCATCTTCATCACTAGCACCAAATGCCCATGCAGACTGGTGGTATGTCAAGGACATGGATGAGATCTTCAGAGAGGGCATGCAAACCAAAGAGTAGGGCAAGCCTGCTCATTCTATCTATGTGGAGCCCAAAGTGATATCAGATGGACTTAGCTGCGTCCCTGATCTATATGTCACAATGATTAATTATGGGCTCATGTGGCTGACAAAGTCTCTCGGTCAGTACACCCCGATTCTGGTGAGAAAGTTCTATGCATCTTAGGCAGCCACCATCTACCTTTCTCTTCCCAAGGGAAGAAACTGCTCACTCAGCGTAGGCTAATAGAGACATGAGTGAGAGGTCGGAGGGTAAACATATCTGAGGAGACCATCCGCTGTATGCTTTTTGGTCCCGAGTACCATGACCCCAGATCTACAGTATAGTTTGACAACAAGTTGGGGCAAGCCAAGAACCCATTGATTATGAAATATCCTGATCATCGAACCACACATTTGAGATTGCTGGATAGTCATATTGTAGAGTAGGGTTTAGAACCTTCTTGGGTCACCACCCACACGAAGCCTATCGTTAAGGCTTTGCTTAATTTTCTCGCAAAGTTCTAGTGGGCTATTGTTCTTTCCTGCATTTGGCTGACTTTTCCAGACAATACTTGGACACTAGAGCGGGTGGTTTTGGTTAGCAGCATCTTAGCTGGCTATGGCATTGATTAGGTTCGCCTCATAGCCTAGCAGATACATGAGGTCACACTAAAAAGGGCCATCTCCATCCCTTTCCCTTTTTTGATCTACAAACTCTATGTAGAATCTCGCGTAGAGATTTTACATCAGCTAGACCAGTTGGTAGAGGCCCAGCACACTTTGGAGCCTAGCCTGGTCAAGGCTCATGAGAACTCGGTATCACTCCTTGGTGTCACCATCTGAGGGTTTGAAGACTACCCCTCATACTACTATTGTTGCTACTCTCGATGAGAAACCCCAACAGCCTGAGGCAACTGATGGGAAGTGTTCCACTGTTACAGCTATCGCACTAGAGGCCTCTACTTCACAGACTCCTACAACGAGCATGGTCTATATGTATGCTCCTTCTATTTAGGCCATAGTGTAGAGATTATTATATGCTGCCTTGTTGACTCAGTGTTTCCAGCAAATTAGGCCATAGGTCTGGCAGGCTATTTCAGACTTGGAGGATCAGAGCCAAACATTAACTATTTCTGCTATTCAGGACTGTATTTCTGCGGTGGATGGCCACATTATTGCCTTTGAGGAAAAGGTTAAGAAGAGATTAGTAAAGGCCCGACATTCAGATTTGTCAGCCCTGCAGCCAAAGATCCAATAGCTACGAGTTGATATGATAACATCACTAGCGTTACCAGTTACATTACTAGAGAGGATATTTTCTATATTGATTGTGGATTTATTTTCCTCTGCTGAGACTATAAAGAATTCCCTTGGGAAGATACCTTGTACGGATATGGAGCCATAGGAGAGAAATATAAGTGCAAAGATCTTAGAGGATAAGGAATTTGAGCTTAAGGCAAGGAGATTGAGGCACGATGAGGAACAGCTAGCTTGTGAGCATGATAGGTTGAGGGATGTTGGCCTCTCCAGATAGAGTACTATTGTTATAAATACTACTCCGCAGGAGGGGGATTGCCAGACTCATCCAGAGACTGGTGCTTAGCAGCCTAGGTCTGTTTTTGACCCTTTTATGTGTTTATTTTGCTTGATTTTGTACATTAGGAACAATACACATCTTTTTTGATGCGGTATAGGTAGTTATGTGCCTCAGTGAAGTCTGAGTAGCTTATGGTCCATAACTACCCTAATTTTTTATCACAAGGTTTTCTTGTCAATGTTTTTTTCCTCCTGGATATTTAATTTCTATTGAATCGGTATGTTTAGGATGTTTAGATAATATATGTAGCATATAATACTAATACTTGTAGCATATACCATAATTTTCTATTATGTTTGAAAAATGGTACCCACCAAATTTTTACTTAGTAGTTAGATGACAACAATGCATATTTAGGTGTTTGGCAATACCTGTTATGATAAGTGAGGGTAAATTGAGATAGATAGCATGATCTGTGACTCTTTTGTTGATAATGTATGTTGTGCCATATGAGTGCAAGCTTATTTTACTAAATTCATGTATTTTATGCTAATTCAGAACTTGCCATGTTTCTCTAAGTGATCATAGATTGAATGGATTAGGAAAGGATCTTAGGCCTTTTTTCTTTAAATAGTCCACTTTAGCTTAAAAATAACCAACCAAATGATGATATATCCCTTGTTCCAGATATTTGAGCCTTACATGTACGAATTTTTTTCTGAACATATAATTAGCCTAACCTTATCTGGTGAAAAATCCTAAACTTAGCCCTGGTTAAAGCCTAAGTTGAGGGTCGCTACCAAAAGTGGCTCTGGTTCGGGGATGAGAGATTGTGTGCTTCATTACAAGCTAAAAGCCTAAGTTGAGGGTGGCTGGTGTAACAGTAAAGCATAAAAATAAGGGGGAGAGTTAGGAATGAGAGAAAAAAAAGAGAGGAAAAAAATCATGTACAGGGTGCAAGAAAAAGACAAAGATGACTTAGATTGAGCCAAAAAGCAAACAAAAGCATAAAAATAAGGCAAAGAGCTGAAAAATGAGAAAACAACACATGGGAAAAGCTTGAATGAAGGAAAAAGGGAGAATAAGATAAAAATGACAAAGATGGTGAGGCAAAAGTGTAGAAAAATGCAGTTTCAAGGAGGGCCATTAGTCATTATTTTCATAAAATATCACACAAAAGCCCCCTAAGCCTATGTTACAAGCCTAGAAAGTCCTGGAGTGATCCTAGTCTAGATAGTTGAAAGTCTGAGTCATGAGTATAGGGCCAAGCCTTTGGTATTAGTCATTATGCATGAATATCTTGTTGAAAGTGAGTATTTTTCCACAGTCCCAAGGTTAAAACATTAAATCATCATTGAGTGTCAAATTAGAGACTTCTTTCTGTGAGGTCACTTGCATTGCATTGTTAGCATTTGACTTGTCAGTGACTGTGAACTGTTGATAGCCCCTTGCTTGTCATAGTTATGTTATCACATGCACTGTTTTACATTTGCTTACTAAATAATTATCTGATCCTTTTTTGAAAATATAGTGTGATATCTGAGTTTGAGATGTATATGATATAAGTGATTGAGTTTAGTTCTATGTGTTCTTGTATTGTCTATATAGAATGAGTTGTCGTTTGAGGACAAAAAATAATTTTAAGTTGAGAGTGTTGATGTGCTGTCACAATACAACCCTTTTGATGCTTCAAACTTAGGATTTTGTGTATTCTCAATGTGATATTTGTGGGTTTTATGTGTTTTTGTATTTAGATTTGTAGTAAGACAAGTTGACCATGATTTTAGGGAAAAATTGCACAAGATTGCTAGTTTTTGAGGATATACAAGACTCTCTACTAATCGTAGAGATTCTACGAGTTGTAGAGGCATTTTGGCGACAAATTTTAGTGAAGGTTGAATTCTAAAGATCAGTTCAATTAGACATGCATACGAGTCGTATTGATGGGTTTCGTGAAGATTTATAGTGAGGGACAAGTTGATGAAGATAAGCCTACAAATATGCATTATGTGTCATAGATTAGTGTACGAGTCGTGAAGATGTGTCGTAGAAGAAAAGTCCAAAATTACAAGAGCTGAGTATAAGACCCTGACTACAACTCATAGATCACATTATGAGTCATACAGACCTTTCGTGGAGTCCACCGACTAGTTTTACTCTTTTATTGAGGACTTAATTATAATTACTATTAATAATACTTTTAGGTTATTGTACAAGAGAGAACATCATTATTCGGTACTTTTAGTCTTTGTCCTTGGAGAACTCAATACTTGAGAGAGAAGATATTGAGAAAACACTTGTGGGTAAATTTGATATTTAAGCTTGTGATTCTCATTCTTCTTGGATTTGCTTGATTTTAATTCAATTGGGTAAGTTCTTAATTATGTTTTTTTATTAATTAATAAATTTCTTGATCTACCGATAGCATGAGTAGCTAAATCTACAACTAGGATTGGGCGAATCATGAAGAACTAACTTAGTAAGCCTAGGTAAGTTTCAATTCTTTGAATGGGTATATGCATGTATTAATAAATTCTCTTTGTATTGCATGTTTTCTAATGGTGGCCAACATTAGAGCCCACCTAGTGTTACAGACTGGATCAAGGTAGTAATGAATAGAAAAAGAGCTTGATTAATAGGATTTGATGATATGTTCTTATCTAATCAACTGAACTAGGCCAAGGGGAGGTTGACTGGGACTTATAGGTAATGGTTAGTATTGCACACCATAGAGATGAGCCAAGTCACATAGTGAAATTCGCCTCTCACATTTGACCAAAGGGCTTGGTGAACTTAAATTACAGTCCTAGACAAGAATTGGGTTATCCTGTGATACTAAGATGGGAAATCACGGGTAACATGATACTCTAGTTGCTCTTTATTATTGACTGCCTATTGTGGTAGTTATTTTAGTTACTTTCTTATTGATTATTACAAACCCTCCCCCCCTCCCCAAAGGAATTGAGTTGGTTAACAACAACAACAACAACATACCCAGTGATATCCCACAAGTGGGGTCTGGGGAGGGAAGATCGTATGCAGACCTTGCCGCTACTTCATAGAAGTAGAGAGGCTATTTCCTAAAACCCTCATCTCAAAACCCATAAGTAGAAGGACTAGATATGGCAAAATGCAGTGTAATAGAATGAAATGAAATGCAAAGCAAGGTAAGAGAACATCAAGAGCAGCTAACAATTCATAGCGCATGACAGTAAGTAACTATGATAAACTAACACTTATACACAAGATAAGGAAGAGAAAAAGGAATAGTAATAACAATAATAATAATAATAAAAACACTAAAAATAACAGGAGGAAGTCCATAAGGGGGAGAAATAGGAACAAGAGGAGCCTAGCATGCTACTCTAATTCGCGACCTCCACTCATTTCTATCTAGGGTCATTTCCTCAGTGAGGCCGAGGAACGCCATATCCTGTCTGATTACCTCCCCCCAGTACTTCTTTGGTCTGCCTTTACCCCTCCGCGTAGATCCCATAGCCAACTGCTCGCACCTCCAAATAGTAGCATCGATACTCCTTCTCTACATATGTCCAAACCATCATAGTCTCGCTTCCCTCATCTTTTCCTCCACCGGGGCCACTTCCAGCTTCTCTTGAATAGCTTCATTCTTAACCTTGTCACTTCTGGTGTGACCGCACATCCATCTCAGCATCCTCATCTCTGTGACATGCATCTTCTGAACATGAATCTTTTTAATCGGCCAGCACTTCGCCCCATATAGCAGCACTGGTCTAACCACTACTTTGTAGTATTGGCCTTTAAGTTTGAGGGGTATCTTTTTGTCACACAAAACTCCAGAAGCCAACCTCCATTTAGTCCATGCTGCCCCAATATGTTGTGTGACATCATCATCAATATCGCCACTACTCTGAATGATGGACCCCAGATACTTAAACTTATCCCTCCTGGAGATAGGTTGGGTGGCAAGCCTCACCTTAGTGATTTCATCCTCCTTCTCACCGCTATATTTGCACTCCAAGTATTCAGTTTTGGTCCTGCTCAATTTGAAACCTTTGGACTCCAAGGCGTGTCTCGAGGCCTCCAACCTTTCATTAACTCTAATCCGAGACTCACCAATTAATACTATGTCATCTGCAAATAGCATACACCAAGGTGCCTCTTCTTGAAGAGACCGTGTCAGCTCGTCTAACACAAAGGCAAATAGGAAAGGGCTCAGTGCAGACCCCTGATGCAGTCCCAACTCAATGGGAAAATACTCGGAGTCTCCTCCCACCGTCCTTACCCGAGTTTGGGATACATCGTACATGTCCTTAATCAACCTGACGTAAGCCCCGAGAACACCTTTTGCCTCTAAGCACATCCATAAAACATCCCTAGGGACTTTGTCGTACGCCTTCTCGAGATCAATGAACACCATATGAAGGTCCCTCTTACAATTTCTATATTTTCCCACTAACCTCCGTACCAAATGGATTGCTTCAGTCGTTGATCGCCCCGGCATGAAACCAAATTGGTTCTCTGAGATAGATACTACTTTACGCACCCTCCTCTCCATAACTCTCTTCCATAACTTCATAGTGTGGCTTAATAACTTGATACCCCTGTAGTTGTTGCAGTTCTGGATATCTCCTTTGTTTTGTACAATGGCACCATGGTACTCCTCCTCCAATCCTCAGGCATCTTTGTAGTGTCCCTAATAGCATTAAACAATTTAGTCAACCACTCAATGCCATACTTTCCCACGTTCTTCCAAAAGTCCACCGGAATCTCATAGGGTCCGACGACCCTCCCCTTCTTCATCTTACTCATAGCCAGTTTCACCTCCTCCACTTCGAATGAAAAGTCTTCCCCAAAAGCACAATGTTCATCGAAGTGTGCCAACTTATCTAGCTCGATAACTCTATCACCTTTATCATTTAAGAGTTTATGAAAATACGATTGCCATCTTAATTTAATGGAAGTATCGTAAACCAGCACATCGCCCTCCTCATCCTTGATGCATTTCACTACATCCAAGTCACAAGTCTTCCTTTCCCTTACTTTGGCAAGCCTAAACAATCTCTTGTTCCCGCCCCTAGCGCTTAGATCCTCATAAAGGCGCTCAAAAGCAACAGACTTAGCATTAGCCACCGCTACTTTGGCCTCTAACTTGTCCTTCTTATAGGTTTCCCTAAGCTTTTGCTTCTCATTGGCATCCCTACACTTTACCCACTCTAAGAAGGCGACCTTCTTATCCTTAACTTTACCCTAGACTTCCGCATTCCACCACCAATCACCTTTACGTCCACCCATAGGCCCCCTCGAGACTCCTAGAACCTCGATAGCTACCCTTCTGATGCAGCCAGCAGTCCAGTCCCATATATTGTCCACATTACCTTCACTGCTCCATGCCCCAAGGCTTTTCAACTTATCGTCTATCTCGCCAAAAAGTTTAGGTGTAAGGCTTCCCCAACGAATCCTAGGTTGGGCATACATGATCTTCTTCTTCTTTTCTCTCTTTATCTCCACGTCCATCACTAAAAGCCTATGTTGAGTAGAGACAGTTTCACTAGGGATAACTTTGCAATACTTACAAAGACTTCTATCTCCCTTTCGAATAAGAAGGTAGTCTATCTGAGTCTTAGCAACTGTACTATAGAAGGTGATCAAGTTACTTTCCCTCTTCGGGAAACACGAGTTTGCCACCACTAACTCAGAGGCTTTGGCAAAATCTGAGAGAGAGATCCCACTTGCATTCCATTCACCAAAACCAAAGCCACCATGCACATCTTCGAACCCACTACTAGCCGCCCTGATATGACCATTAAAGTCACCACCAATGACGATCTTTTCCATCAACGAGAATCCTCGAACAACCTCATCCAGATCCTCCCAAAAGCACCTTTTGACTTCCTCATCTAGACCCACTTGGGGTGCATAAGCACAAACAACGTGCATAACAAGTCTTCCCACCACTAGTTTGATAGACATAATCCTATCGTTAACCCTCCTAACCTTGACCACGGAATCCCTAAGATACTTATCTACTAGGATTCCCATGCCATTTCTACCCCTAGAACCCCCCGAGTACCCCAACTTAAACCCATCCACATCCTGAGCCTTAGAACCCGCCCACCTAGACTCTTGGACACACACTATATTGATATTCCTCCTTCTAAAACATTTTACTAATTCTATGGACTTTCCTGTTAAAGACCCTATATTCCACGATACTATCCTTAACTTGGGTAGAGTCGCACCCCTCTCTCCCCCCTTACCCCAAACCCCTGGTCCCAAACGAAGACATGACCCTAGTCCATCATGGGATCTAGACGCCACTAAACAAAGACTAGTGAGACTAAAAGTTACAACAGCAACAAAATGCGTACAATAAACAAAACAATAATTTATACAACCGCAAAACTAACAAGATCTATAACAACAATGAACTGCAAGACACTGCAATATACTGCAATGCAGCCAAATGCACAACACTATACTACAGGAAGCCAACAATCTACACAACAATGGTAGCAGGATGTATATATAGCACTTTAGCACGAATGTAGTATATGCAAGGTCACAGTAAGCAACTAAGAATGCTAACAACAAATACAAACCGCAATAGAGGAGTACACAAGTTTTGATCCGAACCAGAACTACACAAGACAAAAATGTCTGATTAGGGAAGAAGAGGAAGAGGAAAAGGGGAGAAACGATAGAACCTGGTCGACGGGTTTGCTGGGCGGAGATCTAGTTTGGCTTTGCGACAAGCCACAACCAACAACTCAAACAAAACACTGGAAATATCCAATAGTTTCGATGCTCTGTGAACTAGTCGCCGGGGTTGGTGGTCATAGGTCGATGGCGGGTTTGCATCGAGGGACCTTTAAAGGACCGATGTGTACACCAGAGAGCACTGATAAGAACGCCGAACTGAGATCGAGGACTCCAGTCCAGCAAGGGTCCACTAGCGCTCGAGTCAGAGGATGGCTTTTCGGACAAGAGCGTTGCGAACCCTTGCCGGAAAAACAATTACTGCGCCGGTGAGGTGGTATGAGAGAGGAGGAAGAGCGTATGAGAGAGAAAGAAAAGCGTATCAACTTAATGAATCTTGCCCAAGTTGAGACGCAAGCAGTTTAACTATATCAAATTGAACTAATTGAGTTGGTTAACTACTTGAATTGCTTATTGGTGAATTGGTCTTGGGTCTACGTATTCCCTTGGGTTCGACCCTAACCTTGGTTATGTTTTATATATTGACAATGATCAGTTTATCCTATAAAAAGAAGGTGTAACTTGGGCAACATCACTCCTCGTAATAAAGATTCCGATGGTGAAAACCAATTAAAGAAAGGAGCTAAGATGAGGGAAAAATTATTAATTGAAGTTTAGTAATCAGAGTCCCCAAAACCCCTAAATTCCACCTTTCAAATCCCGAAATTAGAATTCAAAATCACAAATTTATCAATGTAAATTAATGAAATAGGTTAGAAAATAGTTATCCAATCACTTTGCCTTGAAAACCCACAAAATCTCTCTCTCAAATAAAGTTTGGAAGTGTAAAGATGATGGAAATAGGTTTTTAAAATGTATTTTAAATGACTGGCACTGTCCAGGGACTAAATACATTCCGTGAGCATGGAGAAGAACCAGGTTCACCTCCGTGAATGCAGAGGCCTACACCATGAACACGGAGAAGAACTAGGTTCACCTTTGTGAATGCGGGAAGTAAGAGGCGGCTACACCAGAAACTTGCACTAGCAATCCACAACTAAAACTAAAATGCAGAATGGGCACTCAAAACTTATACATAATTGGAATTTCACAAATAAAACATGTATCCATACTAAAAATAACAATCCAAACTCTACGGAATCATTACAAATAAATTTAGAGGCTTCCATGACACATTTCCCAATGCAAGTTAGATAAACTAATTTAAAACTGAAAATATCAAAACTGCCTTCGGCAACTTTAAAAAATATGACGAGATTATTTTTAGTGTTTCACCATTCGAAACTAGTATAACTGTTGGAATTTTGATCCCAGCTCCGAACTTCGAATATTGACCAAAGTCAAACTTTTATTCTAGAAACAACTAAGATCACAACTTTGGGTCCAAAAATTTCATTTTAACTCCAAATTCAGTTCTCAAGTTCTCATAGACTAGTTTCAACATTCCGGAGTTAATGAATTCGACAGAATCAAAATCTGACACTCAAAACTCAAAATGGTTCTAAAAATCAAATTTTCAAAATTAAGCCTGTAAAAACTCTTTCTTTTGCAAAACTCTAACTTTTATCAAGATTTTCAAATTTGACTTTTGGATTCCTCATTAAATGATCCAAGGCAACTCTCCAGAAGGGCAAAATTTTAATCAAGTTTAAAATGCCCAAAATAACCTTAGAGGTCATTACAACTATCTGTGTTGGTTGAATGTGGATCTTTGTTTTGATGTTTGAAGTGCTTCCTTTTCATTGAAAATGGTAAAAATGCACTTAAAACATGCAAAATTGATCAACAACAGAGGATATTTTAAACCTTTGTTCATTCTCTTTATCCAACTCTTTCATTATATTATTGCCAAAAATAATGATCACAAAAATTTTAATTTGTTGTAGTGCAATATTCAATATCTCACCGAAAGAGTTAATTTGCACTCATATCAGCTAATGTATTAAGGGGAGTGAGGGGTGGTGTAAACTCTATTTTATTGAAAGATTTTCTATTCTAAAAACGTAAAATATCCGGTTAAAATGAATTAACTTTAATCCTTAAAAAAGATCTAATATTTATCAAATTTTATGATTGGTGTCAGTGGAATTGTCCCTCGCAATAAGCTTGGCATCAGTCCTTACCTTTGTTTCCACAGAGGAAATGTATGTACACAACACTATAAAAATATTCTCAAGTACAGTTTCATTAGCAGAATTTGCTATGCATGAACACTGTGACTAAGGGGGAGATCGGCTAAAGATCAATCAATAAATGTAGAGATGTATCTTTATTATTAGTGGCGACCATCCTGAAAATGTAGAACATTTGTTCTTTCAAGTGTGCATTTTTTACAAAATTGTCAATTGGAGATATTGAGCTGGTGGGGACTCCATTACCAACACAAAGACATGAATCGATTATGGTTAAGAATGGCTAGAAGCGCTAAAGGGAACATAAGTAGAGCACTCTTATGGTTTGTAATGGCTACACTAATCCTTAGTGCAAGTGGAGTAATGTGGAAATGTGGCACCACAGAGTGCCTTAGTGTAAATGGTGTAAGATATAATATAAAATAGAAAGACAAAGTGCAAAGATAGAATTGGACGGAACAAGGGGAATTGCATAGATATGGGGATACTATAACATCCTTTAAAATTATCAAAATACTCATAAAATAAAGATGTGTGCATAACGTGTCTTCCCATACTCTACTTCAAATTTTAGAGCCATCGGATTGAAAAATAATTTTTTGATCCAAACTGATTTTCAGTGGCTGTTCATGCCGAAGGTGCGATGCACCTAGGACACAGACATGCCTTGTATTTTTCATGAGTTTTTTGATAGAAAATTGAAAACTAGTTCGAAAAATTTTAACGAATAAAATACCCTAGTGCATGCCTCGTCCGTGTCTTGGACTGGACCATTCCAAAGTGAAATTTTTGTTTTAACTTGAGAGACATTCCAGTCAATTTCCAACTCCTCTTAAGTTCAAGAAATGAACATAAAGGATTTTTTACATTAAGCAAATACCAAGGAATTTCTACTAACTAAGTATTCAAATGAGTTGATATAAGGGTCAACTTCAAATGACCATATCTCCTAAAGTATAATAAGTCAGGTGACCCATAATATATCAAATCAAAGATATTTGATTTATCTTCCCAATGCATCTAATTTCACCTTAATTAGAGTTTGGAGTAGAAATTTATGACCAAATTGAAGGCCTATAGAGCTGTCCTAAGACCCACGACAGCTCCACGTCACGGACCCAACGTGAACCCTTTATAGATGAGATAAATGACATTTTATTTCTTTCTGTATTAGGGTTAGTTTCATCCTAAAACCTTTGGAGGTCTATTTAAAGTCCCAAAAAATATACAACATCAGTTTTCATAATTAAAAACTCTCTCCTTTACTCCTAAACATAAACGCCCAAGAATTATCATGAAAGTCATTACGTTTGGAATAACTTTCAAGATTCGTCCTCAAGGTGAGTTATCATTCATAAATTTCAATCTACCTAATCCAAATTTCTTCATCTATTAATGAATATCTAATAGAATCTTAAATCATAACCTAGAGTTTCAAGAAAATGAATTCAAGAATTTAGTAATTCTTCTAAAAGAACTATCGAGATCGAGAATTTTCTCTAAGAAAGCAGCATTCATCAAAGTTCGATTGGGATATCAAATTTATAGGTATGTAAGGATAAACTAAAAGCATGAGATTGTTCTATCATGTGCCCCATAGATGGTCTTAGATGAGAGTTGAAGGTTTTTGAATCTATATGCATGATTCTGAATTATTTTCTTCAAAAATCATATTTACTACATGTATTTTCATATGCTGATGATCATCATAAACTTATTTTATTGAATTGAATATTTTTCATCAGATATTGCATAAAACCATCATGTTAACTTTTAAAAGCATGCATGAAAGAAGATAGGGATTGAGTCTAGAGCCTTGATTGAGATTGTCAATTGTGATTATGATTGTGATGTGAGAATAATGATGAGTTGATAGAACTTGATAGCCCCTTAAGTCTCCATAAAAGAACTCTAATGATTTGTCTATTTGATTGTTCCCTAAAGAGTTTTCTAAGCCTTGAGCTATTCATTGAGATGTTGATTGATTAGATGATAGTGTCTCTATGAGACTAATTGAAAGATGAGAGCCTCTACAAGATTGATTTGAGATGAATTAATTGAGATGGTTTGATTGGTTTGATTGGTTTGATTGGATGGATTGTCTTATGAGCATTGAGTCATGGGAGGTGTATCGAGCGCCAAAAGAGTAAGAGTTAATCCAACTCGTACTTATCAAATTATATAGCCAAGAATATGTGAGAATTAGGACCATCAGGCCATATTATGTTGAGATACCCTCTTGATAGAGTCCCTAAAACAATAGAGGACTAGTTTAATTTGCTGGAGGTCCCTAATGGATTTGATTCGTTCCCTACTCGGCAAGTACAAAATTGATGTGGAACATCATCAGGATCATTGTTTAATCACTGGCTCATAAGTGATTGTTGTTGGATAAGAGAAACTCCCAGAAAGTTCCCAAATTGAGTAATCTGAGTCAAGATGAGATAAGATGATATGAGATGTGATGAGATGAGTTGAGTTGAGCTCCTTTGAGATGAGTCATGATTTGATTTATGAGGTTTGATTGGTTAATAGGTTACTTGTCTAGTCTTTTGTTCTTGTTTTATATAGACATTTGACATGTTGATTGTTATTATTTTGAGTCTATTGTTGTTTCTATATTATTCTACCTGTTTAAGTTTTATTTAACTATTTTACAGACCATACATTCCACGTACTGATGTCACTCTGGCGCTGCATTGTTTCATGATGTAGATACAAGATTTGAAGATCATTAATAGGCCCATCATTAGGGATTTATGACGTTCAATTGATTTGTGAACCTTTCTTACTATGGAGGATTCATTATATTTATTTTATATTGCTTTAGAGTTAGATATTTATTAGCTTTATTTTGATTAATATAGCCATGGATTTGTCATTGGCAGGGCTTGATAGAGATAAAAGATTCATGACTAAAGCCAAATATTGATATAAGATTATGAGCTAGTTCTTCCTATTAGCCTTTTTTTATAATATTATTTTGAGACTAGATGTTGATATGCCTATTTACTTCCTTATGTCTTCTGCTTAGTAAAAGAATGTATGAATGAATGAATATAAGGTGAAGTTGTTTGCTTAGGGACTAGATATAGTGTTTGAGTACTGATTAAGTCTAGGGTACTCTCCCGAGTCGTGACAAACTTGGTATCAGAGCACGAACTAAAGTGTCCTAGGGAATCTATGAAGCCATGTCTATAGGAACTTATTTATGGTTGTGAGGGCCCCACTTCTATAAATGAGGGACAATTGACATTTAGGAAAAGTTTTAATTCTTTCAGAGTCTAAATTGTGCGATAAAGCTTTTCATGAGAAATCTACAATGATTCATGTGTTGCTCTAAACCTTTTGACTATGCCTCATCCATGAAGTGATAGAGATAGTAAGTTCAAACCCTTACAGATAAGATCATTAGTGATAGAGTAATCAGAATGGTAGAGAGACTACACCAGGCTTGACAGAAGCTAACTAGTGTGCCAAGTTAATTGACTAAAAAGAGTGCACTATTACTTGTATGAATCATGAATTTGTGTTAGCTCTAGATGTACCTAGACCCTTTTTTTCAAAACTTGTTTTCGATGTTACCCATGAGAGAGAAACTTATGTCTCTAAAGAGTTTAATGCTAACACCTAAGAGTGAGATGTGTGGTCTTATAAACCCTGGGTAGAATTGAATCATCCCAGAGTTAGAAGGATGATGATAGAATGAAAGAGACGTGACAACAAGGGTGATGACTGATTGAGGCTTTAAGTTAGAGTTTTGTACCTTTTAGGTAAGGAATGAGGTGATGTGTTAATTCCCAATGAAAGAGTCATAAGTACCCTATGATTTTCATGATGAGATATAGAAGAGGAGTCATTGTTAGAATGTGATATGTCATGCTCAAACTAGAAGGAAGTTTATGCTTATATGTTGTAGTATTCATACTACTGAAGGCAAAGTGTAGGGGAAAAGAGTACTTTCAATGTGATAGATCTAAATTAGGCTTATGATTTTTAAGTGAGAGTTCATAAGATTCATTGAGTTATGAGCCTTAGTCAGATATGGAGGAATGACTAAATATGTGAGTGGTACTGAGTTGTAAGGGAAATGATGCTATGGGTAGAATACAAGTGCCCCATTAGGTAAGACGAGTGAAATGAGGATAGCTTAATAGATAAGATAAGACTTGAGATGTGTACCTATGATTGTGTAAAGATGTGTAAAGCTCTAAGTTATGACTGCTATTAAATGTAGATAGTTTATTTAAGTTGTTAATGTAGAGTACGCTATTGTGAGCATTCTGTGTCATCTCGAGTAACTAAGTTGATTGAAGTTTATGGATAGATGATGAGGAGTTTTCCCTTATAGTCTAAGTCTCATACAAATGAATTTATGAGAGCACAGAAGTTGTATGTTATTAGGTAAAAAAAGGTTAGATTGTAAGAGTTGTGGGAAGTGGTTATGTACACCATTAAGAGCAACAAATATATATAGAGATTTCCACAGAGAAAGAATAAGCTGAGAGTAGTATCTTTGAAGAGAATCTTAGTGGCTAATTTATTTATGAGACTATAGAATGATAGAAGTTTTTAAGATGCCTATTCTTGTGAATAGTGATTATTCGATCGTGTGGAGGTATATGCTTATAGCCTAGTAGAGGAAATTGATTCGTAAAACTTGAGAGATGATCCTTGAGTTAAGGGGGAGATGGTGATGTGATTGATCAAAGTAAATCTTGAGTGTTCGATAGTGATAGGTTGATTTGGATGATACATTGATTTTTGCCATCTCGTATATTTCTTATACTTTAGTGAAGATGATATTCTATTCCTATATGGTATATGAATGCCATACCTATGGCCTCGTCCTATATACCACTTGTTGATTGTTATTTATGTTAAATTATGAGGATAAAAGGCAATGGGTCCATTCATTAATTTTGATCTGACCCCATTGATCTAAGTGTTTGCACCCCTATGTTGAATCAGATGCGACCTGGGTTTTACACTATGTGTAGTTCTGTGAACTCTAAATGAGTCTTGATAGATGAGAGATATTGTACTTCATTATTAACATCCTCAAATATGATTTCTCGATTGAATTATGCAAATGATCTTTGTTCCATGTTTTTTGAGTGATCCTATCTTCCCATGTCTCAATAGAAATGTCAATGATAGTAGAGGAATGATGACTAATGGGAGAGAGTGAGAGTTTTTCATTTTGATGTTATCTTATGCATTCACTGACCTTGGGCTTGTTATGCCATTATTGATGGTAGGATTTAGATATGACGAATTCCCCCTGATCCAATTAGTGATGTTGATAGTAGTAGACAGAGAATGAGAGTAGATAAGGAGGAGTGAACCCAAACTTATTATGACATTGGTGTTGTATCTGTGTCATGTAAGGATAAAGATAGGAAAAAGGGGAGAGATGAGACAATATGATATGCAATAGATAGGTTAAAGTATGTTAGTGTGTCCTTAAAAAGGAGCTCACTGAATGGTGGAGGTAGAAGTGCTAAGTAGGCTTGAAAATTCTAATACAGATTTGAAGTGTTTAGAGTGATAGGCTTGAATGCGTGGTTGTTATTATGCGAGTATTGATGACAGGCTATCGAAGACTTTATGATAGTAAAGTAGTGAAGAGGACTAATGATCTTTTAATGAAAGCCCCTGTGGAAGTATAGAGCTTTGTATTGAGGATTAGATTTGTATGAATATAATTGTCTTAAGGGTAGCACCTTGAGGCTCAGAAGCAGGCCTGAATGGGATAAGAGGATATGGATAGGTAGAGTTGAATAAGAGCTATAAACTTAAGTTGATGAAGTAGAGTTCTATGAAAAGGAGCACAATTGAGATAAGGTACTAAGCTTGAGAGTTATACATAGAGTCTAATATATCGATGGTCCCATTCTCGTTTAGAGTAATTGTTTCCTTCCTGAGTTTGACGGACTGATTATCAAAGTGTTTAAGCGGTTTGAATTGATTGAGTTTTCATGTTCCATTCGTGCTTGATGCTTAAAAGGTCTGGAAGAGTATTTCTATTTTTGATCTGAATCAATTTATCTATTCAGAGTGATTTGTGATAGTCCGAATGGGTCTATAGTTTGATTTGTTGAGTGATTGATGATAAGAGTCTTGATTATTGTGCATGCCTAATGATGAGAATGTTGAAGGTAACGTCCTTTCCCTTAACTAAATTGATTGTCTTTTCTTGAGTTGATTGTCTATTCTTGAGTCTAAATAAAGATTGTTGATAATGATGAGGAGTCGAAAGATTGATTGATAGGTATGAATGTTGAGATGTGTTTTGAGTCTATTTGTGTATTGATATCCACCTTTACTCATTATTCGAGGACGAATGATCCCAATGGAGAGTTGATGAAATATCTAGTAGAATTACCAAAATACCCTAGAATAGAGATGTGCGCACAACATATCTTCCCATGCTCTGTTTGTGAATCTGAGGCCGGATATGCAATCAACATGAAAAATTGAGTGGAAAGATGGTCTCATTTGAATGTTAGATCCATCGAATTGAAAAATACTTTTTTGATAAAAAATGATTTCTAAAGGTGGTGTGCGCCCAAGGAACGACATGCTTAGGACCTAGACATGCCTTGCATTTTTCTTAAATTTTCCGATAGGAAATTGAAAACTAGTTTCGAAAATTTGAAGGAAAAAAATACACTAGTGCATGCTCGTCCGCATCTCAGACTGGGCCATTGCGAAGTGAAACTTTCATTTTAACTTGAGGGGTATTTTGGTCAATTCCCAACCCCTCTCATGTTCAATAAACAAATATAAGTGATCTTTTACATTAAACCAAGTCCAAGGAATTTCTACAAACTATGTTTTAATATAAGTTGATAGAAGGGTCAACTTCAAATGACCATATCTCCTAATGTATAATGATTCAGGTGTCCCATAATATATCAAATTGAACATATTTGAATTAGCTTTCCAATGCATCTAATTTTGCCTTAATAAATTTTGGAGTAAAATGTTATAACCATTTTACTGAAAAGCTATCCAAAGATCCGCGATAACTCCGCGTCGCGAACCTTTTTTGAATGAGATTAATGACCTATTTTCTTTTTATTTTGGGGTCACTTTTATCCTAAAACCTTTGGGGTCTATTTAAAGTCCCAAAACATATATAACGTCAGTTTTCATAATTAAAAACCCTCTCCTTCACTCCTAAACATAAACACTCAAGAATCATCATGAAAGTCATCAAGTTAGGATTAGCCTTCAAGATTCATCCTCAAGGTGAGTTATTCTTCATAAATTTCAACCTATCCAATCCAAATTTCTTCATCTATTCATGAATCTCTAATAGAATCTTAAATCATAACCTAGAGTTTCAAAAAAACGAATTCAAGAATCCTAAGAAAGGATTTATTGATTCTTCTTCTTCAAGAATTAGGGTTCGTCATCAAGAGCTCTGAAGATTCTAATTCAAGAATTCAAGAATCAAATAGAAGCTCTCAAACAATATCTTTCCATGTTCTTCCACTCTAAAAGAACTACTGAGATCGTATATTTTTCAAGAAAGCTACATGTTAACTTGAATTGAATATCTTTGAATTGAATATTTTTCATAGGATATTGCATAAAACCTATATGTTAACTTTTAACAGTATGCATGAAAGAAGATAGGCATTGAGTCTAGAGCCTTGATTGAGAATCTCAATTATGATTATGATTGTGATGTGAGAATAATGATGAGTTGATAGAACTTGATAGCCCCTTAAGTCTCCATAAAAGAACTCTAATGATTTGTCTATTTAATTGTTCCCTAAAGAGTTTTCTAAGCCTTGAGATATTCATTGAGATGTTGATTGATTAGATGATAGAGTCTCTATGAGACTAATTGAACGATGAGAGTCTCTACAAGACTGATTTGAGATGAATTAATTGAGATGGTTTGATTGGTTTGATTGGATGGATTGTCTTATGAGCATTGAGTCATGGGAGGAGTATCGAGTGCCAAAAGAGTAAGAGCTAATCCAACTCGTACTTATCAAATTATGTAGCCAAGAATATGTGAGGATTAGGACCATCAGGCCATATTATATTGAGATACCCTCTTGATAGAGTCCCTAAAACAATAGAGGACTAGTTTGATTTACTGGTGGTCCCTAATGGATTTGATTTGTTCCCAACCTGGTAAGTACAGAACTGATGTGGCAACATTAGTAGGATTGTTGTATAATTACTAGTTCATAAGTGATTGTTGTCGGATAAAAAAAACTCCTAAAAAGTTTCCAAACTAAGTAATCTGAGTCGAGATGAGATGAGATTTGATGAGCTGTGATGAGATGAGTTGAGTTCCTTTGAGATGAGTCATGATTTGATTGATGAGGTTTGATTGGTTGATATGTCACTTCTCTACTCTTATTCTTACTTTAGATAGACATTTGACATGTTAATTATTATTATTTTGAGTGATTATTGTTTCTATATTATTCTACCTGTTTAAGTTTCATTCAACTATTTTACATATTATACATTCCACGTACTGATGCCACTCTGGCACTGTATCAATTTATGATGTAAATACGAGATTTGGACATTACCCATAAGTCCATAATTTAGGATTTGAGATGTTCAGCTGATTGGTGAGCCTCCCTTACTTCGGAGGATTCATTATATTTATTTCATCTTGCTTTAGAGTTAGACATTTATTAGCTTTATTTTGATTGAGGTAGTCATGGGTCTGTCATTGGCACCACTTGATAGTGATATAGACATCATAGACTAGAGTCGAATGTTGATGTAAGATTGTACACTACTTCTTTCTATTAGCCTTTTTTTATAATATTATTTTTAGACTAGATGCTGATATGCCCATTTATTTTCTTATGTCTTTCGCTGATTAGTAGAATGTATGAATGAATAAAAATGCTGAGGTCAAGTGATTTGCTCGAGGACTAGCAATAGTCTCTGAGTGCCGATTACATCTAGGGTACCCTCCCGGGCCGTAGTAGATATGTACCTTTGTTTGGCTAAGGGAGGTTTGAGTATATGTTTTGGTTCAAGTTTAGACTAGTTGTATGAGATGTTATGATGATGTTCCAGATGTTTTTGATTAAAATGCATTCATTTTATCCAAAGAAAAAACAAGTCATTTACTAGTTTTTTTAATCCTACCTTTTCGTAATAAATTTAGGTTCCCGTATCATACTCCTGTTATCTTTTTTTTTTAAAATCAATTTGTTCTTCAAATTATTGATGGATGGTATTTTGCCTATCCGTATGTTATATTCTTAAAAAATAAAATAATAGTTGAACATCCCATCTCTGAAGTTGGAATGAAAATGCCCTAGGTTTTAAAATTCGATAATTTTTTCACAATTTAATTCAACAAAAATGGGCACAAGGGTTTGCTTTGCTGAGTTTTGGAAGGTTAGGTGGCGCATATTAGACATTTTGTTTATATTATACTAACTATTAAACATTTTCAGATTACAATAATCATGATATTTATTTCCATAAATATCAACCAAATGCCCTAAAAGAAAATTTTCAGTAAAGTAACAATTACAAGAAGCTTTAGAATTGTTGTACTGACAAATCCAAGGTTTGTTTTTTTATAAATTAAATTTGTGCTTGTAGCCCATATTATTGATAAATCTAATTCATTACAATATCATGTGTGAAATTAATCTCTTCGACAAAAAATCTATATTTTTTTCTTGATTATGTATGTGTGTTTCCCTTTTAGCTGAATACTTGTATACATAGATGATCAAGTTTATTGCTATAGTTTGATTCATTCAGAAGCTTTCATTGATTATGCTTTCTGATCACCAGATTTTGCTCAAGTTGTGCCAACATTTTATGGTTCTCATCTTTGATATTCTTTGTGTTTATGATAGTTTATTTATAAAGATATGAATTATATGAAAAAGTAATTAAGATTTCTTTTCTTTAATGATTTGTTGTCATGATGCCATAAATCTTCCCTTATTTTTATCTACTTTGACATGATTATCCTTGAGATTAGAGTAACGGAAATATTGTATAGGGATATCATTATTTCTATGAAGGAAAAAAAGATCGATGTTTTATGGCTTGTTGTCATGATTATATAAATCTTTCCTGTTTGGATCTACTTTGATATTTAGTAGAACTTTCTAGAATAATATCTTTGATATTTGTACTTGAAAAAAAAATCTGCATAGTCTACAGTATTAGATATTTATGGTAAATTATAGAATAATTTAGATTTTGGTTAGATGGCTAGAAGACAATATCAAAGATATTCTTGTAGAAAAATCTAGAATAATTTCTAGAAGCATCCCTACACAAGTATAAATAGGGATGGATATAGGCATACATCACCAATCAAAAAGCCAACCAAATCAAAGACTCCTTCAATAACATAATTCTCAGTTCAAAAATTTTTCTTCTCCTTTCTAGCTTCCTCTTCTTCAATTAAATTTTTTGATCTTAGTTATCAATCTTAGGATAGCAGAAGATCACCCTAATTATATTTTTTCTTCTCTAAATTTCTCTACAACTGATCCATTTTCTGAATCCTCTTCAAGAATAAAACAAAACGAGCACCGATTGCATATGCAATAGCACTATTTGAACTAGGGAGGAAATAAAATCTTTTAAAGTATCCAAGTGATCTGCCATAAGGATACTAATCAACTAAGAAGATAAAAAGGACACCAATCTATTAAGGACGCTGGAAGAAAAACTTCCTAGGAAATTAGTTGATGATATCAAGGATCACTATATATATTCATAGAAGATATCAATGCCATCGAGTCTGGTCATGTTCCATTACCTAAATATTCAGAAATGGACATGATGCTGATGAAAATTCAAATACTAATATCGAATGGAGAAGAAGGGCTCATTGGATAGAATAGGAATAGAGGTTGGTTTCTGATATAGTTTTTTAGGATGAAGTTAATTATTTGAATTTCTAATCATGTCTTATAACTGATTGTATGACTTATGCTTTTACTATAATTGAATTTTAAAATTTTCTTTTTCTCAATGACCATGTTGATGTGTTTCTAATTATTGCTTTCAGAATCATACACTCTTTGAGAACATAAAACTGTCCAGAATCATCTTTTTCGGGAGTCTAGTTATTTTAATATTTTATGTGATTTTATATAGTGTTTATAGAAGATTTTAAGAGGTAAAACTTTTAAGTAAATGTTGTCCTGTGCGATCTTGTTTCTTAGAAAATCACTTATTTCTCTATCTTCAAGCTATTGGTCATTTCTTTGGGGCTTAACTATAAATGGAAAAGGTGGTTGGAGATTTATATATAAGCACAATGTGATAATAAGGATATCATCACAAATACCTAGCCATGTCCAAAAGTTTTTCAAGCGTGTCGAAGCCAACAACAAAGGGAACATAGGAGCAAGAGAGACCATTCTTAATATAGCTAGTTTGAATGTTGAATTTGCTGGAATTTCCAAGTTCTAAACACCAAGTATATAATTGATCCAGCTTACGGAGGGTAGCAAGTGATGCCAAACACTAGCAATGAGAGTAGCCTCAAGAAATCACCAATCCTGAATAGATGACAATATTTCTTGTGGCAACATGCTCTCAGTCCTAGTGTTTGGCACTACTTGTGATCCTCCGCAAGTTGGCCTAATCATATCCTTGGTGTTTGGAACTTGGAAAGTTCTAGCTAATTCAATATCAAAACTAGTTATATCAAGAACGCAATCTCTTACTGTTCTGTTCCCTTTATTGCTGGCTTCGACATGCTTGAAAATTTTTTGGGCATGGATAGCTACCTGTGATGTTGTTCTTGTTATTACACAGTGCCCAAATATACTTCTCCCATCACTTTTTACATATCTATCTAAGCCCCAAAGAAATGACCAATAATAGAAAGATGGCTAAATAAGTCATTATCCAAGAAACATGATTGTAACATTAACTTAAAATATTTACCCTCTCAAAATCTTTTATATGCACCAGGGAAAATCATAGACAACACCGTAAAAACCCATTACATAAAAATAACCAACACTCCCCAAAAAGACAAGTTTGGGCATTTTTTGGTTTTCATCCAAAGCGAGATTATGAAAAGTAATAGTTAGAAACGCACCAACTCATTACTGAGAAATAGAAAATTTGGAAATTCTATTCTAATAAAAGTGTAAGTCGTGCAATAAGTAAGAAGACATGATTATTAATTCAAATGATTAATTTCGTTCCCAGAAACTGTACAGAAAATCCGGCTGTATTCCTCTTCTGTCCAAGGAGTCCCTCTTTGCCACTCGACATCTACTTCTGAATTTTCATTAGCATCGCTTCACATTTTTGGATAATTAGGTAATTAAAAACATCTAGACTCGATGGCTTTTATATCTTCTAATAATATATTATAATGATCCTTGATATCATCAACTGATTTTCCCAGGAAGTGCTTCTTTCATCTTCCTCAATAGATTGGTATCATTTCCATTTTCCTCAATTGATCAGTATCCTTAAAGTAGATTGCTAAGGTATCCTAAAAGATTTTATTCTCCTCCGTAGTATTAGAAAGAGTTAATGCATGTCCAATTGGTGTTCATTTTGTTTTAGATCTACAAGGAAAGGCTCAAGCATAAAAAATGGAAGTTCTTTATAAGGATTCAGAAAATAGATCATCGTCAATATGTAACATGAAAAACCCTAAATATCGCACATCACAAAAGAGATATTTTGTATCCCTTAGACTTAGTAAGAAAAAAAAATCGCAGCAAGACATGTATTCTTTTGAATCAATTAAGGATACCAAGGAAAGTAGGGAGTGACTGGTAAAGAGAACAAACATGTAGATACAAGTGGTACACTTCCCACAACAGTCTACAGAGATATGAAGAGTATTACAAAAGTATTTACATTGTTTATATACCATTGAAGTATATATATCTATTCTAATAAATATTAGTTGGTCACTAGAAGGCCATTAGTATTATTACTGCACTTGTTTTTTGAAGACTTATTCCATTATTTTAGATAGTATTGCTAGCTCTTATTTATCTAATATTATTATTCTTCAGACAGAATTGCAGGACAGGTGGATTTTCATTGAAACACATAAATTGATTAGGTGGGTCTTGGATGAATCATAAATTGATTATTGGTACATGAGTTACCATTAAGGGTAGTATAAATGAAGGATGAAATAATCATTTTTCCTGTGGATTAAGGACTTTTTATTAAGTGATATGTATGAAAGACAAATAATCCAACCACATGCATTAGGAATCGATGTGATATTTTAAAATTCATCGATTGTCAAGAAGTTGATAGTCAATTTGACTTTTTATACAAGAAACACCTATCCAAATATCTTTTAATTTGTCAATTCGAGCCAATTTAGTGGTATAATCTATTCTTATAAAGATCTGAGAGAAAATTGGGAAAACTATTGATTGACTAATGCCGGAATTATAGAATGATAGTTTGACTAGCACTTATGCTCCCATGGCGGACCTGTATACTCTTGTCCTATTGGATATGTTTAAATGTTATTGTTCATTTTTTTTGTGTGAAGATATGTTTAGATGTCTTAAGCTATGTTTAGATACTTTGTCAATCTATTTAGTTGGGATTTCTATGAAGAAATTATTGCAACTGTATCATTTTATTAGTTTGTCAAATCTTTTTATATATCTTGGCGGCCTCCCCCCCCCAACCCCAACCTTTTTCACACTTCAGAAATACATTATTTAAACTAAAATTGATATACTATGCATAGTTTTGAATTTTGATAGTTATGTTTAATTTGTGATATTTACCTTTCTGTGTTTTTTTTTTCCGTTGTGTTAAAATGTTGTGCTAATTTTGAGAATGTTATATATCAAAAATAATCTCTGTTCACTTCAGTTATAATAAAAGTGACTTTTATATGTATTCGCTTTACTCAGTCATATAGAGATTCAAAGTTTTGTTCTTTTCTTCATGTTTCACCCATCACATGCTTAAGAAATATTTATTTTTTTGATAAGATATTCCTTTGAAACTAGTTTTGTTATTAGTTAAATGATCAGTTTGTGTCTGTACATGATAAGCTGCAGCTCATATATTCCTATACAGAAATTTGTTTGAAGAAGATGATTTTTGTTTTTGTTTAGTTTGAAATTTGTGCCATTTTGTTATTTCCCTAGTAAAAAAGTGGTTGTAGGTACCACATGAAACTTTTCTATAGGCACTGTACTTGTTCAACTTACCCCTCATTTTCACACACACACAAAAAGGGTAAATTCAATTTACTCCTCATGCTCACATAAAATCAAAATTAAACAAAAACCCAACCCTTCTTCCTCATATCCGATCATCCCCTCCGATCACCACAGTGTTTTCAGCCAAAAGTTTGGCCATCCCCCATTTTTGCGGTAGTACAACCCTAGGGCTGCCCCCACTTTGTTTTTCACCAATTTCATAGTCACTAAACCTCTAGTCAAATTTCGATATGTGACCCTCATTCAATTTCCAATTTTTCGGGTTTAGATTTTTGACTCATGAATATAGTAGAGTGGGGAGTCTTCTTTTTGTTGCCCTAAGTAATTGTGAATCGAAATTTTGAATGCATGGATTGTCCTCTTTGTGATATTGGATTTTGTGGCACTAAAGTTATATCAAAATCTTTTTTCCTTGTCTAGGTGATAGAAAAACATGTGAAGATCACTGGTGTGATGTTAATTCTTGTTGAAAATGCATGTTGCTAAGTTAATGAATTGTTCTAGAATTGAATAGGCAATGGAATAGTATTTTTGTGTTGTGATGGAAAATGGAAAATTTTAGTTTATATATATCATGAACTGTGTTGGCCATATTTCCTTGATGGATTGGTCAGTATGGGCATTTCTCTATTTTTTTTTGTATTTAATTGATACATGTGGTGTAGGAAAATGATTTAATTTGGATTGAGTATGAGCATGATTTTGTTGGGTTATAGGTTCTAATTTTTGGGCTATGCTTGGAATGTCATTAGACTGATTTTTATAGACCTTGTTAACTTGCACTGGATTAAGTGTTTTGAACTTCTTTAAATTCTTTGTTGACTGGGCATTAGCTGGAAATTAGTATTTTTTTACATGTTTTGAATGCAGGTTTCAACTTGGAATCTTCAAGTAGATGTATACTCAAACTTACGAAGATCTTCAATGGCCCATGGTTTCAATTACGGACTATAGTTGCCCCTTGAAAAAAGGGTTCAGAAACTTGGAAATTTCAAAGTTAATAGGATGAACATATTTACAAGTCGTCATTCACACTGCGGCACGTAATTATGTTTGTAGTCTAAAATTCCTGTATCTCTACTTTTCTATGTTTGCAACCACGACCAGGTCTATGACTCGTGGTTTAAACCATGTGTCATGACTAAGTCAGTAGTTACACTTCCAATAACTTCAAATACTATTACCTTATTTTCATGCAGGCCTTCTACGACCCATAGTTTATTCTACGGTCCACAGACCGACCTTCGTAATTCCTTCTTATTGAGAGTATAGGTCCTAAACCAAAGCGTGATGATATACGAGCTTTACGAGATACAGTCTATGATGATCCAATGGAGTCCAAGACCAGTGGCTCAGTAAAAGAGCTTGATGTACATCCCGATGAGGGTGTACAGTCTATGATGATCCAATGGTATCCAGATAGATCGTACCCAGTCTAAGGAGGGAGGCTCCGGGTGAAATGATTATATATAGATGATGAACTCCAGAGAGGGGTCCCAATTAGGCTCCCTAAATAATGAAGGCTCAGATTTATCATGATCAGAGTCTGAGGATTTGGACAAGCTCGTCACTGTTCCTGTCCATGTAGCCAGTCAGTTAATATGTTTGAGTATCAAGGATATTACCACTATCTATTTTGATGACTTCTGGTAGGATGACAGAGGCTGGCAAACCGAGACTATATTTGACGAACCTTGAATACTAATATTCGAATTCGTTGGTATGCCAATCCTTCGAGATACTCTTGCCTGACATAGATTAGAGTAGCTAGCAGAATTTTTGGTAAAGTATTCCCTAGTACTGGTTTGAGTATTTTATGCATCATATGTTGCTATTATGGTTGACGCTATGCTATAGAGGGCTAAGCCTATATCTACCCGGATGCTAGTGTGTAGAGTTCCTATTGATTAATCAAAGACGACCATCTAGAGATTCCTTTTCAGTCTCGACTATCAGGCCCTCGTTTCCACAACTGAGTTTGATTATAGATTGGTGTAGTCATGAGACCATGCTATTACTAGAGATGTATTCCAAAACTCTGCCTTACTTAGATGGGTTACGGACCATATTACTGAGCCAGGTACGGATGTTGACGAGGTGTCTAGCTCTATGCATATTATAAAGGACTCACTCAACTTTGGCAGCAGGTTTTGGTGGGCAGTGGTTTACACACGGATCTGGCAAACTCATATAGATAATACACTTATGCTAGGCCGTATTGTGCTTGCATCCAGTATCATAGCTGGCTATGACATGAATTGAGACAACCCTAAAAAGTGTACAAAAATGTGCCTCGGAAGTTCCCATAATTATAATTTTTATATATCTCAAAATTCGTGCATGATATCAAAAATCCAACTTCATATTTGTGATAAGAGGGCAAACTTGAGTGGGAAATGAGTCTAACCCCAATTTTAGAGTAATCGTAGCAACATTTAGTTTTCCAAAATTTTTGCCAAAACAGTAAGGGTTATCGCCCCTGGCGCGACGCGGCCAACTTACGGACTAGTGTATTTTATTGCCAATTTTTTTAAGTCAGCCTAAGGCCTTGGGGTCTTGGTACTAAACCTTTCCATGTATAAAAACACCTATACTTAGTCATTTTTCAACACCATATCATACAATACATTCCCCAAAACCTTCTCCAACACTTAGACAAATATTTCACCCAAAATTCTAGTGCCCCAATCTCATTCCAGATCTAAGTATTTCACTCAATCTTCAAATTCTCAATTAAATATTTATCGAGGAATTCTCCAAAGTTGAGGTATGTAAGTTTCAACCTTTGGGTCCTTCCATCCATGGTGCCCGAATCTTCCTTTTTACATAAATTGTATGTTTCAAAGTGGATTTACTTATGGGCCTTACTTATTATGAATTTTATTATGAACTATGTTGGAGTTTCATAGCGGTGTGATTGTTTAAACATGTTTTGAGCAATGAATCTATGATCTATTTTGAGATTTGATGAAGGGTTTCAATGTATATAGCATGAGGGTATTACCAAGTGTTGGTGGGTTGATTTACTTCAAGTTTTCTTGCATGATTTCACTCTATAATTGCATGGATTTATACTAGCATTATACACCTACCAAGTGTTTGATAAAATGTCTAGTTTTGGAGTCTTGAGCTATTGATGATCCATTGCATGACGTATGACTTGAATGAATTTATGATGATGAAAGGAAGGTATATATGTGTTGATTTCATGAAAAGTATCTATAGTGTTGCAAGTTGACCACACCTTGTTTAGGGGGTGCTATGACTCAATCACCATAGATGATAGGGTGTGAAAACTATCAACCAAATTAAGGGGTTGATACCTCAGTCACCATGGGTGGTAGGGTGTGACAACCATAAACCAAATTGAGGGGTTGATACCTCAGTCATCATGGACGGTAGGGTGTGACAACCATCAACCAAATTGAGTGGTTGATACCTTAGTCACCATGGGTGGTAGAGTGTGACAACCAATAACCAAATTGAGGGGTTGATACCTCAGTCACCATGTGAAACCACCCTAAAAATGCCTGAAAATGTGCCTCCAAAGTGCCCTAAATAGTAATTTTCATATATCTCAAAATTCATGCGTGATATCAAAAATCCGACTTCATACTCTTCATCAAGGGAAAAAATTCAATGGGAGATGGGTATAACCCCAATTTTAGAGAAAATGTATTAAAATTTGAAAATTTATAATTTTGCTTATCTAGTGTTTGTCCGTGATGGTATTGCTATGCGCCTCCATCGAGGACCAATGTTGTTTTTGCACAGTTTTCGTGTTTGGTCCAAGGCTTTTGGGTCTTGGCTTAAATATTTGCATGCATAAAAATACCTATACTTAGCTATGTTTCACCTTCGTATCATATAATATATTTTCCAATACTCTCTCAAACACATAGACAAATATTTCACTCAAAATCAAGTGTTCCAAACTCATTCCGGACCTTAAGGATTTCACTTAAGCTTCAAGTCTGCATTCCAATCTTCATCAAGGAATTCTCCAAAGCAAAGGTATGTGGTTTACGACCATTGGTTCCTTTCATCCATGGTGACCAAGCTTCTTTTTTGCCTAAATTACTAGATTCTAAGCTGATTTTACATATGGGTTTTCTATAATGAATTTGACTATGAACTATGTTGGGGTTTGGTAAAATTATGACTATTTAAGCATATTTTGAGATATGAATCTTAGACCTATCCTGAGATTTCATGAAGGTTTTTGATGTATATTGCATGAGGGTATTACCAAGTGTTGGTAGGCAGTTCTACATTAAGTTTTCTTGCATGATTTCACTCTTGAATTGCATCGTTTTACAGTAGCATTACACATCAGCCAAATGTTTGTTAAAATATCTGGATTATGTTTCTTGAGTTGTTGAAGGCCTAGTGCATGACATATGAATTAAGTGACTATATGATGATAAAAGGATGGTATGTATGAGTTGCTATCATGAGAAGTATTTATTATGTTGTGAGTTGACCATAGCCAATTGAGGGTTGATGTCGTAATCACCTCAGATAGGGGTGGTAAACCATCAACCAATTGAGGGTTTAGTACCTCAATCACTTTCAGCGAGGGAGGGTCATGTCCGTCAACTAATTGAGGGGTTGGTATCTCAATCACTTCTAAGGGGTGGTCTACCTTAGCTTCCAAGTAATAAATTTGCTTAGTCTATGATGATGGTCTCTTCCTTCACATGTAATATGTCTGTATAAGCATGCTTTACTTCAGGCATCATTCATGCATGACATACTCTTATTATGCTATCCATTGCTTATGATATTGCATTTTCCCTATATTGCCTATATCTTGTTTCATTGCATCCTACATACTTAGTACATTAAAACATACTAACGTATACTCTATGCCTTCATGATGTCACCATGTAGGAATCATAGCTCTATTTAATCCTCCTTCTCCTCCACATGGCTAGTACGAATTCTCTCAAAGCAAGTTGGTAAGTCTCAATTCCAGGGATATACTTCTCTTGATTATGCTGTGTATCAACTCCTTTTATGTTGGTTACTTATGACTATGTGAGATGACCCAAAAATGTGCCCAAAAATGTGCCTCAGAAGTGCCTGGAATTGTAATTTTCATATATCTAAAAATCTATTTGTTATTTCAAAAATCCGACTTCATATTCCTGGGGGCAAAATTGAGTGGGAAATGGGTATAACTTAAATTTTAGAATAGCTGTATCAAAATCCAAAAATTGCAAAAATATGATTTAGGAGGGTCAACTTTAAAGGGGCATATCTCTTAGTACACAAAGATCTGGATGGCCCACAACATACCAAATTAAGGCTCCTTGAATTAACTTTCCAACATACTTAGTTTCACCTCATTCAGAGTTTAGATGAAGAATTGATGCTTGTTTTCATGAAACTCATTTGTTCAGAGATGCAAATTCCAATGAGTAATCTGCGTCGTGGTTTATTTTGGTCCTGTTTATTTGATTTCGGTCCAAGATTTGCAAGTATTAGGCCCAAGGGTTCCCATACATGTTTTTACCTATACTTAGCCTTATTTTACCTTCATATCATCCTTAATATTTTCCAATACTCACTCAAACACTTAATTATATTTTCACTCCCCAAACTCAAGTCCCCAAACCTTATCCCAAGCTAAGGTTCTCCTTCAAGGTTCTTCTTCAAGCTTCAAGTCTCCATCTCCAATCTTCACGAAGTTCATCTCCAAGTAAAGGTATATGGTTTCAACTATTGCGTCCTTTCACTCATAGTGCCCAATCCTCTTTTCTACTTAAATTGCAAGATTTAAAGTTGAATTTATGTGTAGGTTTTGTAAAATAAGAAATTTACTGCACAGTGATTTGAGTTCATGAAAATATGGTTGTTTGAGCATGTTTTGAGTCTAAATCTTGGATCTAATGTTGGATTTGATAAGGGGTTTTGATGTGAATATCTTGAGGGTGTTGCAAGGTGTTAATTAATAATTTTACAATAGATATTCTGCATGATTTCATCATTAAATTGCATAGTCTTTTACCCCCTTTACACCCCCAAGTGTTTGAAAAATTTTCGGCTACGGTTTCTTGTGAAATTGTAGTCCAAAGTATAAGATATGATATGAATGATTTCATGATGATGAAATGACCTTATGTATAGGATAAATTTTAAATAGAGTATTGTATTAGACCATGCTCAATCTAGAGGGTCTAAGAATAGGATAATCAAGATAGGGTTATGTACTCATTAATCGAGGAAAGGGCTAATACTTCTCCACCTAGGTGATGGGGTGGCTTATCACCAACTGAGTGAAGGGTTAGTACTTCAGCACCTAAGTGATGGGGCAGCGTCATCACTAATCAAGATGGGGGTTTGTACTCATCAATAAAGGGAAAGGTTTGTACTTCTCCACCTAGTCTTAGGGTTGTATCATCACTAACCGAGATGGGGGTTTGTATTCATCTACCTAGGGAAGGGTTAGTACTTCTACACCTGTGTGATGGGGCAATACTATTACCAATTGAGTGAAGGATTAGTAATTCACCACCTAAGTGATGGAGCGACGTTATCACTAACATACCAAGGGGTTTATACCTTGGAAATCTAATTTGATCTCCTCTGCACATATGATACCCTATATGAGTATGAGTTACTTAAGCATGCTTTACCTATGCATTGATCAGACATGCCATATTATTATATTATACCTATTTCCTATTATTATGCATTTTTATTATGAGGCTTAATCCTTGTTTGCATTGCATCCTACATACTTAGTATATTCAAACATAGTAACGCATACTCTATGCGTACATGATATTATCTTGTAGGAACTGGTGCCCAAGTTAATCCTTCTCCTCCTCCATGTGGTTACTTCGATGCTACTCAAGCTAGTTGGTGAGTCCTCCACTTCGGGGACCTTATTATATATTTCTCTTATTGTGTATTGCAACACTCTTCTTTATTTTCTATCTTGACTATGAGGGTGAGCCTAGTTTCTTTGTCTTTGCCCTCACTCTTATCTATGTAGTAGAGGTGTTGTTGAATATACTATATATCTATTATATGAGCCTTGACTCTTTTGTCTCTCAATTATGATGTTATGCAAGCTTTTCCCCTTAGTCCCTTGCCCTTATTTTCTAAACTTTTACATATTACTTAAGTATTAAATCTCTCCCTTAGTCCTAATTCCCCTTGTTTATGTCTCTTATATTGTTTTACATTGCTTCCACAACCAAAGATATGTATGATATACCATGAGACTTATTTGGGGTTCCTCCTCATTACCCATTCGCTGGTCACGTCTAGGCCCTAGGCTTAGGTCGTGACAAAGATAGTGTCAGAGCACTAGGTTGACAGATCCTCGGAGTCTAATACACCACACCAATTAGAGTCTTATTGATGGTTGTATTGTGCACCACAACTATGAGTAGGAGGCTATAAGATATTTGAGGAAGTATTTCACTTCTTCATGATCCATGTCATGTGAAAGAGTTAGGTCCCCTAGGGCTTATTGCTAACCCCTAACTGCTATATTTTTTGGATATGTCTAAAGTTACTCAGGATAGTGCTATGATGAACACAAAGATTTACAATGCTCTATGGGAAGTGTCCAAAGTGGCAGCAAAATTGACAACTCACGTCGATCAACATGTAGGTGCTCCCAAGACTTCTAGTGGTGAGAGGAGAGGTAGTGAGGCAAAGAGGGCCCTTAATATGGGTAAGTTCCAAAGTCTCAAGTGTAGAGGTGGTGGTGTTGTGATACCTTATGCTAGATGCCCAAATTATGGTAGAGGCCATTATGTCCCATGCTTGAGAGGTACTAATGCTTGCTATGGCTATGGAAAGATGGGTGATAAGGTTCAGGATTTGCGCTATAAACGTAATACGAGTAAAAGAGGTGATGAGTAGGTGTTAATGAAGACCAATGCTTGTACTGTATAATGAAGTGGGTCACAAGCTAGTAGATTGTATGTATGTTCGAGAAAGTGTAAGGGTGGTTGAGCTTTGGATCGAGGTGGTCATGTTGATCAAGTGGATGGAATCAAGTTCCCGATGCTATTACTGGTAAGTTAAAGCTTTCGTGGCTTTTTTATACATGTATTATTAGGCCCAATATGCCACTATTTCTTTTTTTTGTTATTTTTGGTTGCTAGTAGGGCTTCTTGTGTGTCTAAGTTGTTATGTGGATCCTTGGTGTCTATCCTTTTTTTGGGTATATTGTTGCTAGAAGGTTTATAGGTGTTGATCTGGGTTTGTATTGCATTAGCTCTTGTTTTGTGGATTATTGGAGTTGGTATGGTGAGTTTTGATATCATTATAGGGATGGAATGGTTGTATGTATGTTGTTTCTTCATGGGTGGTAGAACCTGTAGAGCTAGATCCCAAATCCCTAATGAGTCCATCCTTGAGTGGGAGGTTGTAAAATGGTAGCAGGGGATGTAGGTCCATTTTATTGTCATAAGGTACAATTGGTCCTTAAGGGTTGCCTTTATTTACTTGTAAGAATTGGAGGTGTTGAACGTAAGTTGTTATAGAATTGTTGGTGGTGGTAGATGATGCCTTGAACGTCCCTTTTCGATACTTCAAATTGGGGGTAGTGTTCTTTAGTTGGACTAGTGCACCAGTTATACCTATAAGTCTCATGAATAAGATCCTTTAGCCCCTACTTGAATAGGCTTATAGTGGTTTCGGTGATGATATGATGGTTCATTTCCCTAATGAGGTAGTGCATGTGATCCATTTGAGGGTGGTACTACAAAGTTTATGGAAGAAGGTTGGATGCTAAATAGGATAGATAGGGATTTTAGTTGTAAGAGGTTGCCTTCCTAGGTCGTATGGTGCCAGGTGATTGTATTAAGATGGACCTTTGTAAGATGAAGGTGATTAGAGATTGGCCTAGCCCTTTAAACCCTTTGGAAATTAGTAGCTTCTTGGGCTTAGCGGGCTAATACCGGAGGTTATGAATATGTTATCTTCTATTACTTCTCCTACGACTTAGTTGACCCTAAGTAAGGCCAATGTTATGACCGACATTTTGAGTAAGGTGATTTGGAAGATGCTAGGTTTGCTATCTCTTGTGTTATTCCTTTGTACTAGTAGGATTCATTTGTGTGTTCTAGATAGTTGCATGAGTCTATTGTCGCTAGTAGGGGTTTATAAGGGTTACCCCATGTTCTTGTTGCATAGAGTCTTATCTTGTGATCTTGATTAACCCTAGCTTGATAGGTTGGAGGTCTTGAGGTAATTTGGTTACATGCATAGCATGCTTCCAATGAGTGTAGAACCTATAAGGTTGTAACATGATGGTTGAGAATGGTTGATCTATTTAGAAAACTATAATGGGTTAGTTACTTCTTTAAGGTTGATTTGAGGTTTGAGTTTTGTTCTCAAGTGTGGAGGAGAGTAGGTGATATACCTAAGTGTCCTTTTGAACTAGGAATGATCACTTTTTGAATGTTGGTGGAGTTATTCGGTTGTCTTATGCACCCTTAGTGGTTGTGAGCTTCTTGAATAGGGTCTTAAAACCTTACCTTGATATGTTTGTGGTGGTCTCCAGTAATGAGGTATTGATTTATTTAGAGCTTGTGAATCATTTGGGGTAGTGTTTCAAGTCTTTGAGGATGAGAGATTGTTTTCTAAATATGATAGTTGTGCATTGCAGATAGCAAGAAGGTGGTTAGAATTGTTTAAGGATTTCTCTTTTCTTCTATTTGTATTGTTGAATCGAATGCAAGATTGACTGCGAACTCACTCAAGGGTTATAGGTTTTCTAATTGTTTCCTACCCTTTTGTATCCACTTATGAAAGGCCAAGCCAACACAATATGAAATGAGTGTTCATTATTTTTCCCTAGTAAGGCTAATGTTGCGGTAGGTGCTCTAGGTAGCCTAGCATGTGTTGATGATTGTGGCAAAGAGGAGGCTAGTGGATTCCATAGGTTGGTCAGATTGGAAGTTAGGTTGAGGGAAGTTGAGCATGGTGGTGTAGCATTCTTTGTGGTTCTAAATCTTCTTAGGCTAATGTCATGACCCAAGCCTAGAACCTGAACGTGACCTGTGAATGGGGAACCCGAAGGAACCCAAAACAAGCCTCATAGCATATCATTAAACATCCTTGGTAGCTTGATGCAATTAAATGGCATTTGAAGAATGGAAATAACGGGAAAAGGGACTAAGAGAGAACTTGTCATATCATAGAGACCAGATATAATAGAATCAACTCATAGCATAAATACATAGCTTTGTCTAACAATACCTCTAATAGATAGATAATGACAGGGGCCAAGACATACAACCAGGCTCACCCTCATAGTTATAAGTATACGATAAAGTAAAAAGAATGTTAATATATAGTGTGAGAAAATAGTCCATATTTCCAGAATGGAGGACTTACTAAAGGCTAACTTGAACAATCCATTTAGCCATGAGAAGAATCAATAGGAGCTTCGGTCCCTACATAGTAATATCGTGTAGGCAAGAGTATGTGTTAGTACATTTGAATTTACTAAGTATGTGGGATACAATGCAACAAGAGACAAACTTCATAATCAACATGCATAACAATAGGTAATAAGCATGATATAACTGTTGAATTAGGTTTTAGGCCTAACTCACACCCCAAAAGCTATCTCAAAAGAAGGAGGATTGCCTAAACCTTATAAAGAGACCACCCATCCCATTAACCACCAATGTGGGACTTTGTGTCTCAACACCCCCCCTCACGCCCAGTGATTAACATCTAGTGCATGGACAATTTTTCAGGGGCTGCTCTGATACTATGCTGAATTAGGTTTTAGGCCTAACTCACGCCCTAAACGCTAGCTCAAAGGGAGGAGGATTGCCTAAACCTTATAAGGAGATCACCCATCTTATTAACCACTAATGTGGGACTCTGTGTCTTAACAACAACAATATGTCATGTATGATCAATGCATAAGTAAAACATGCTTAGGTAATCCATGCTCATATAGAATATCATATGTGTAGAAGAGACCAACTAGATTTCCAAAGTATGAACCCCTTAGTAGGTTAGCAATGTTGCCACACTATCACTTAGGTGGATGAGAACTAACCCTCATCTAGGTTGGAGATGATGCCGCCCCATTACCAAGGTGGATGATTACTAACCTCATCTAGGTTGATGAGTACTAACCCCCATCTAGGTTAGTGATGATGCCATCTCATCACTAGGTGGAGAAGTACAAACCCTTCACTAGGTTATCCGGGCACTAGACCCCCCGAATTAGGCATGGTCGAGTTCTACACTTTATATAGAATTCATATGCTCTAGTGTAACACTTCATATAGGAATAATCATATACATAATCTGATTTCATCATCATAATATCATTGATATCATATCTCATGCTTTGGACCTTCAATTCCTGAAGAAACCATAACTGGACATTTTATCAAACACCTTAGGGGTGTGTAATGGGGGTAAAAGACCATGAAATGTAGAGATGAAATCATGCAAGAAAATTTGTAGTTAAACCATAAATTAACAACTTGAAACACCCCCAAGACATTCACATTAAAACCCCTCATGAAATCCAACATTAGATCAAAGATTTGGAGCTCAAAACGTGCTAAGGCAACCATACTTTCATGAACTAAAATCCCAATGATGTAAATTTCTTAATATATAAGGCCCATATGTAAAATCAACTTTACATCATGCAATTTTAGTAAAAAGGAGGCTTAGGCACCATGGGTGAAAGGACCCAATCATTCAACGCACATACCTTAGCTTGGAGAAATTCTTGGTGAAGGTTGAAGATGAAGGTTTGAAGCTTGAAGAGGATCCTTAACTTTGGATGAGGGTTTTGGGTTTTCAATTTGGGAGTGAAAATAAGACTAAGTGTTTTAGTGTATGTTAGGAAATGTTTTGGAGAATATGAGGTTGAAATTTGGCTAAGAATAGGTAAAAAAACATTTGGAATAACTTAGGCCCAATACTTAGAAAAATCTAAATGGACTAGGAAAGATAGTACAGGAAATATACAACTCCGCGTCACGGAGAGAACATGGAGGCTCTCTGGAAATCGCACCAAGTGAAATTTCATAATTTGATTCCTTTTCTTTAAAATCGAGGTTAGACCCTTGTCATTTTAATTTGGACCTCCTGAACAAGATTATGATGTTGGATTTTCGAAATAACTAATGGATTTTGGATATATGGAAATTAAGATTTCGGGCATTTTCAGGGTATATTTTCAAGCACTTTTTGGGGTCATTACAATATCTCCCCTTGGTAACATTCATCCCTAAATGTAAAAGAAACGTATGTGTGAAGAGTAATCATAAACAAATAAGCCCCCACAAGAATGCAACACTACATTTAAAACACTATTTTCAAAATCTCAACATAAGGGTAAAATTATTATAAACTTACCAACTTAAGCATGATTGCATGTGAATGACATAGGGATGAAACATAGGACTTGAAATCATAGAAAGGACTTGGCATGTCATAATAAGCTTGAATAGAGTGAAAGAGATATAGATATTTCTCCTCCATGCCCGCTTCGGCTCCTCGAGAGACACATACGTATAGATGACTCTTCCAAAGGGTCTTGAAGAACACTACATCATTATCAATCAACTTACCCACTCATCCATATAACACCTCCATTGGGACCTTCTCCTAAGCTAACTTAGCCTCCATAACTCCCGCAACCTCAAACTGCTCTATAACACTAGAGTCACCAATACATCCCTCAATATAGAAGCATGAAGAATCGTATGAACCAATATCTACACCTAAAGGTAATCCCCAAACTTTATGCAATCTTTACCAACCTCCCTCTACACCCTATATGGACTCACAAACCATTAACTCAACTCCGTCTTTACCAAAACAAACCTCACTCCTTGTGAGTAAACCCTTCCGATTGACTCAACAAGGTCATTTCTCACACTCTAAACCATCCAATCGAGGACACACAATGCCTACTATAAGGCCTTGCTATACTCATGGACCTAGGTAGTTCCAAACCTTATGCCACCTCTCCAATTTCTCCTTCAAAACCTATAAGGTCCCACAAACCTTAACTCGATTACCAACCTTAAACACATCTAACACATTTGGTACTAAGGACCACCATCTCCCCTTTGGGAGACAACCTCCACTCTAAAATTTTTTTTTTCACGCAAGGCTTCCAACTCTAACAAGGCAGAATCAAGGCCTTGCTTAAACTAGACCTCCTCAACCAAAGAAGATTTGGAACCACCAAAGCACTACACTACCATTCTCAACTTCCCTCAACCTAAATTCCAATCTAGCCAACCGATGGGCCCTACTAGTTGCCTCCTTATCACCATACCATCATGCTAGGTTACCCATAGGCACCCCATTTCGAGCGTCAACCACATCACTAGCCTCAATGGGGAACTTAATGCACATTCATATCATAATCCTTAAGGAGTTCTAACCATTTTCTTTTTACCTGCAACTCTTAACTATCATAATTAGCAAACCACCTTTCATTTCTCAAGACGTGTAATACTACTCCCAAATGATTCACAAGCTCTGAACAAATCAGTACCTTATAACTAGAGACTACCACAAACATACCAAGGTAGGGTTCATAAACCCTATTCACGAGCCCCAATAGACACAATAGATGCATAAGCCGACCAAACAACTCTACCAAAATTCAAAATAATTAGTCCTAACTCAAAAGGACACTTAGGGATATCACCTACCCTCATCCATACTGGAGAACAAAACCTAAACCTCCAAATGAACCTTAGAGAAGTGACTAACCCATTGTAGTCGACCAAATAGATCGACCATCCTTAGCTATTATATTACAACCTTACGGGTTCTACACTCATTGGAAGCATGGTATGCAAGTAGTCTAACTACCCCAAAACCTCCAACCTATCAAACTAAGCTATCATCCCACAAGAATACTTATAATATGCATGTACATACATTCAAAGAGGCAATAGTCATTTTTTCATATCATTTCAATGCACAATTGGGCTTAAAAGCCAAACACCATTTATAATAATTCTTACTTAGGTTCAAATGCCAAAATCATAATTTCATAGTCATAATATTCATGTATAGGAATAGCCCATTCATATACAAAATGGTGCAAATACCCAAAATGCTTGAAGAGCCAAAATCAAAAACATATATGTGATCCCATATAGTCACAGACAACCTTTTATAAAAATCATACTATAAAACAAAATTGGGCTTACCTATAACAGAATTTTTCAAAATAATCCGTGTAAATGAATATATATGCTATGAACAATAAGGAAATGACAAGGGTAATTAAGAATCTATTTAAAAATCAACATTTGTAATATGAATTTGAAGTAAAAAGGTAATTAATTCCATGTTTAAATTCATAGTGTAATCTCTCATGCGTAAATAATATCAAAAGGGGAACATGCATACTTATAACTCCATAAACCCAAAGTAAATCCTCATATAGTGGTTTAAATCACATTAAAATCATTAAATAAAAACTATCCATATATTAATAGAATTTTAGGAATCATAATCTTCAAATCACAAATTAAAATAAGTAAAATCTATGTAGGTTTTCTTGAAAATAATTTTGGGTCACCTTGATTGTAAGGGATCAGTGATCAACCCTCATACACATGAATCCTACTAGCACCAAGGAATAACACAAGAAATAACAACTCCCAAACCTATTAAATCAGTCTACCCATTTGCTGGTCACGTTTAGGCCTTAGGCTTGGATCGTGACAGTTAAGAGGTCTAGATTAGGCAAGGCCTTAATTCCACTTTATTGGAGTTGGAAGTTTTGGTAAGAGTATGATAGAGTGGAGGTTGTCTCCCAAGGTAGAGATGGTGGTTCATGGCAAAAAGTGGAATAGGTGTGGTTAAGGTTGACAAATAAGTTATGGTTGTGATGTCCTTTTAGAGTTTAGAAAAGGTGGTTGCATTTAGATGGGTTTTTCCTAGAGATATGATTATGGTTTGTTCTGTTCTTCATGTTTCTAGGGTTTAAAAGATGTGTTGGTGGCTCTAGTGCGATAGAATGCTTTGAGATTGTGGGTGATATGGAGGATAAGTTGGCATCGAAAGAGGTCCTGATGAAGATATTGGGTGGATGAGTGGAGGAGTTGATTGATGAGGATGTAGTGTTCATTAAAGCCCTTTGGAAGAGTCGTCTATTTGTATATGTTTCTTAGGGAGCCGATGCAGGTAGGGAGAACCAATATCCATATTTCTTTCATTCTATTCAAACTTATGATGACATGTCAAGTCCTTTCTATGATTCCAAGTCTTATGTTTCGGCCCCCAATGTCATTTCATATGCACTCTGTTTAACTTGACAAGATTATGATCATTTACCCTTATGTTGAGATTTTGAAAATGGTATTTTAAATGTAATGTTGCATTCTTGTTGGGGATTTGTTCATGATCACTCCTATCATATACTTTTCTTTGATATTTGGGGATGCAAATATTTCCAAGTGGTAGATATTGAGACGACCCCAAAAATAACCCAAAAATGTGCCTTGAAAGTGTCCAGAATCATAATTTCTATATATTAAAAAATTTGTTTGTTATTTTGAAAATTCGACTTCATTTCTTTTTGAGGGGGCAAAATTAAGTGGTGAATTAGTCTAACCTGAATTTTAGAGCAACCATATTAAAATTTAAAAATTTCAAAAATGCTAGTTAAGAGGGTCAACTCTAAAGGGGTATATCTCTTAGCACATAAAGAATTGGGTGTCCCACAACATACCAAATTAACGATCCTTGAATTAGATTTCCAACACACTTAGTATCAGCTCATTTGAAGTTTAGATGAAGAATTTTTGTCCATTTTTATAGAACTCATTTGTGCAAATATGCAAATTCTAGTGAGTAATCTGCATCTATTCTGCGATGCAAATCAGTGTTATTTTAGTTCATTTTTTTTTATTTCAGTGCAACACTTTCAAGTCTTGGGCCCAAAGTTTCCCATACATGTTTTTAACTATACTTAGTCTTGTTTCACCCTTATATCATCCTTAATATTTTCCAACAATCACTCAAACTCTTAGTCATATTTTCAGTCCCTAAACATAAGTCCCAAACCCTCATCCCAAGCTAAAGTTCTCCTTTAAGATTCTTCTTCAAGCTTCCAAGCTTCATCTCCAATCTTAACCAAGTTCATATGTAAGCTAAGGTATGTGGATTTCAACTATTAGGTACTTTCACCCATGGTGACCAATCCTCTTTTCTACTTAAATTGCATGATTTAAAGTTGAATTTACATGCGGGTTTTGTATATTAAGAAATTTAGTGCACAGTGATTTGAGTTCATGAAAGTATGATTGTTTTAGCATGTTTGAGCTCTAAATCTTGGATCTAATGTTGGATTTGATGAGGGGGTTTTGATGTGAATGTCTTGGGGGTGTAGCAAGTTATTGATTGATAATTTTATAACAGATGTCTTACATGATTTCATCACTAAATTGCAATGTTTTTTACCACCATTACATAACCCCAAGTGTTTGATAAAATGTCCGACTTGGGTTTCTTGTAGAATTGAAGGTCTAAAGCATGAAAAATGATATGAATGATGTTATAATGATGAAATGAGATTATGTATGTGATAAATTCTATATAGAGTATTGCATTAGACTATGCCCAATCCAGGGGGTCTAAGAACCCGGATAACCGAGATAGGGGTTTGTACTCATTAACTGAGGGAAGGGTTAGTGCTTCTCCACGTAAGTGATGGGGCGACATTATCACCTACTAAGGGTTAGAACTTCACCAACTAAGTGAAGGGTTAGTGCTTCACCACCTAAGTGATGGGGCAACATCATCACTAACCTAGATGGGGGTTTGTACTCATCAACCAATGGAAGGGTTAGTATTTCTACACCTAGTGATGGGGTGACATCATCACTAACCAAGATGGGGGTTTGTATTCATCAACCGATGGAAGGGATAGTACTTCTCCACCTAGGTGAGGGGGTGTCATTATCACTAACCGAGTGAAGGGTTAGTAATTCACCACCTAAGTGATGGGCAACATCAACACTAAACTACCAAGGGGTTTGTATCTTGTAAAACTAATTTGGTCTCTTCTACATATACGATATCCTATATGAGCATGAGTTACTTAAGCATGTTTTACTTATGCTTTGATCATACATGCCACATTGTTATATTATGCCTATTGCCTATTGTTATGCAGTTTGATTATGATGCTTAATCCTTATTTGCATTCCATCCTACACACTTAGTACATTTAAACGTACTAACACATACTCTATGCCTATATGATATAACTATGTAGGAATCGATGCCCAAGTTGATCCTCCTCCTCCCCTACGTGGCTAGTTTGATACTACTCAAGCTAGCTGGTGAGTCCTCCACTTTGGGGACCTTAGTATATGTTTCTCTTATTATATATTGAGACACTCTTCTTTATTTTCTATCTTGACTATGAGGGTGAGCTCGGTTGCTTTGACTTGCCCCCGCTCTTATCTATGTAGTAGAGGTGTTGTTGGACATGCTATGTATCTATGATATGAGCCTTGACTCTTTTTTCTCTTGATTATAATATTATGCAAGATTTTTCCCTTAGTCCATTGCCCTTGTTTTCTACACTTTTACATATTACTTAAGTATTAGTCTCTCTCCGTTAGTCCCAATTCCCCTTGTTTATATCTCTTATGTTATTTTACAATGCTTCTACGACCAAGGATATGTAATTATATGCTATGAGGCTTGTTTAAGGTTCCTTTGAATTCCCCATTTGCTAGTCACATCTAGGCTGTAGGCTTGGGTCGTGACACTATGAGGGTAAGCCTGATTGTTTTCTATGGCCCCCGCTAAGTTATATGTTTAGAGGTGTTGTTGGACAAGTTATGTTATGATGCTTTGATCCTTGACTCTCTTTGATTCTTTTATGTTTTATGATATGAAAGGTGTCTCTTGGCCTTTTGTGCCCTTATTTCTACTCTTTTATTGTTATTTAATTACCTCCGCAACCAAGGATGAGCAATGATATTTTAAGAGGCTTGATTAGGGTCCCTTCTGGTTCTTCATTCACCATGTCAAGTCTAAGACCTAGGCTTGGATCATGATAAACTTTGTATTGGAGCACTAGATTGTTAATGGTCCTCAGCATCCAACACACCGCATTGATTAGAGTCTAATTCATGGTTATGTTTCTCACCACAACTATGAGTAGAAGGCTATGAGATGTTTTGGGAAATATTTTCCTTCTTCTTACTCTATGTCGTGATATAGAAGTTAGGTAAGGTTTCCCCTCTAACTTTGCTATGCTAGATCATGCATAACACAAGAGCAAGAAGAGCCCGCACACCCGAGGAACAATCGGTTTTTGGAGAGCTCCGGGATGCTCTTACCTTGCTAGCTCAAACTATGCTCCACACTTGGTTGCCAACTCGAGGTTTAGAATGAATAATTTTGTGATGGGTGCATCTGATTTGATGAGTGAAGAATATCATACCACCATGTTGATTAGTGATGTGGATTTGTCCCGTTTGATGACTTATGCCAAATAACTGGAGGGGGATAAGTTGAGAAAGAGGAGGAAAACTGAGGATAAAAGGGACCATTTTGATGGTAAATTCCAAAGTTCCAACGGTGGCTAGTTTCATCAAGGCCAAGGGTCTTCATGTAGAGATAGAGTATGCATTAGTACATTTTAATATACCAAGTATGCGGGATGCAATGCAACAAAGATATAAGCCAATATAATCGAAATGCATAATCATAAGCAATAGACCTATATAATCTCAACATGGCATACATAATCAATACTTGTAATAAAACATTCTTGTAAAACATTCAATTTGCATAGTACATAATATATCTGTGGGAAAGCACCTTAATCAACATAGACTGAGTGAGGTACAACTTGGAATCTGACGCATGACACCCCCTCAACAAGATGATCAAGGAATGGCATACACTTTATAAGGTAACCGAGGCATGGCACCCCCTTGACAAGGTGACCAAGGCATGGCACCCCCTCGACAAGGTGACCAAGGCATGACATGCCCTTGATAAGATAACCTATTCATGGCAGCCCCTCAACAAGGTGACCGAGGAATGACACCCCCTCGATAAGGTGACTGAGGCATGACACCTCCTTGACAAGGTATGGTCTACTTGCCATGGCAATCCAAACATGGTCACATGATAACATGAGAGTAGATCATAATCATATGTGAACTCTTGATTTAACATAAATGGCTCACAAGACGTAAAAATCATGAAATAGGGCTTAACTTGATACTTGCAATATCATAGATACTTTTTCATGAATTCATTACATACTTGGAAGCCTTTAATCATCATGAAGTCAATTGACTTATAAAATATGTAATAGATCATTAAAAGCTTGAGAATTCTTGTCATATAGTTTTATCAAAAACTTGGTGGGCATATATGGGTACTTGCTTAAATCATTCAAATACAAGAATATGGATCATGAAATAGTGAAATCAATGGATCTTAAAGTCATGTAAATTAGCCCACCAACATCATGGTAAAACCCCATTATGGGTATCATGTAATTCATATTAAAAGTTCATAATATCTCATAGATTTCATAGCTTGAATCATGCATAGTCTTAATAGACAAAGGTCAACTCATAGTATAAGCTTAAAATAGGTATTCATGAATAATCAAGAACACTTAATAAAACGCTAACATAATTTATGCTCATATTTCAAAATAAGAGATACCTATAAGTAGTACAACTTGAAATCATACTATTTTCACAAAAAGGAATATTGCGCTCCATGGGTGAAAGGACACAATAAATGAAACCCACATACCTTAAAACTTGAATTTCTTAAAATTAAGTTGAGGAATACTCGAAGCTTGGAGTGGGTTCTTGAAATCCAAAGCTTGTCCTTGAAATCCTCGAATTGGAATGGCTGATTTGAAAATGATTTGGGGAAGTTTTATAGGGTTTTAGAGAGAGCATTTTATTAATATGAAATGAAGATCTTGGGACATTTAATGGGTATAAAAACATCAATCTAGGGCTTAGAAAGGTTGGAAAAGGACTAAAATAACCTTTTCTAAAAAGTTGTAAAACGCCCCTTATGGACCCCGTTATAGGTCGTTCCGCTATAGCAAGAGCTCCTGAATCTAGAGTAAGACCCCTCCCATAACCTTTTGGCTTAATTTTGTGTTTTTTTTGAATTTGTTAAGGGTCACACTACAACCTGCAGCCCACACTACAACCCCGTAGCAGAGGTTTCATAGTGCACCTTTGCACTGACAGTCCTTAGTAAAATGGCCATAACTTTTGACTCCGAACTTTAAATAATGTGAAACTAGTTGCATCTAAAATCTAACTCAAAGGTATTTCATTTGGTATTGAATAGGTCAACTAGTTCTTTGTATGCTAAAAGTTATGATCATTTAAGTTATTCCTTGCAGAATCTAACACACAAAACTCAATTTATAGAAAAGTCTTGAACTCGTCTAAGTACTAGAAGTCTCTCATGACCCTAATATACTTCCCAACTATACAAATGAGACCTGCAACATAGGTTCCTATGACTGTGGTTATGGGTTGTCACAATATCTCCCCCTTTGAAACATTCATCCCTGAATGTCAAAGAAACATGCGTAAGAGTAGTAATCAGGAAACTTCACCTCGACATGAGTGCAACAAATGTATTTAAACATCATTTTCAAAATGTTTCAAACATATACATAAAAAATTACCAAAACTTGTTATCATGGACATGTATGCATCAAAAATGACATAAGGGCTGAAACTTAAGGCTTGAAATCATAGATAGGACTTAACTTGTTATCCTAAGCTTGAATGGAGTTAAAAAAGTATGGATATCGCTTATTCACATTCGCTTTGGCTCCCTAAGTGACACCTTTGATTTGATGATTCTTCCAAAGGACCTTCATAGATGCTACATCTTTGTTCCTCAATCTCTTTACTAATAAGCCTCATTTTCTCTATGGCATCCATCACCAATTCCAGTCCAATTAAAACCATCCCATCAATAAATTCATTAGGCACACACAACCTACCTTAGTAACTAAGGGCATTATCTCCCCTTTGGGTGAAAACCCCCACTTTACCATCTTTCACTAAGGCCTTCAATTCTAGCGAGACAGGGTCAAGGTCTTGTTCCAACTTGACTTCCTTAATGAAAGATGATTAGGAACCATAAACAACCACTATATCACCATTTTTAACTTCATCCTACACAACCCAAAACCTAGATAACCAGTGAACTTCTTTAGCCACCTCCTTATTACCCAAATTCGCACTTTTTACATTTAACAAGCAACCTCTCATCCCTCAAGATTTGAAACATCACCCTCAAATGATTCCCAAGCTCTTTTTCACACCAGAAATAAATCAATATACCATCACTAAAGACCACCACAAAAATATCAAGGTAGGGTTTAAGACCCTATTCCTGAGATTCATAAACATAGCCGGCCATTAGTCAACCATATAACTCCACCATAACTCAAAATGCTCATTCCTAGTCTGAAAAGCCATTTAGGGATATCACACTCCTTTACTCACACTCGGGGGAAAACTGGATCGAAGATAAATGTTTAAAAAATGACTAGCCCCTTATAGTTGATCAAATAGGTTATCTATCCTTAACTACCATGTTACAGCCATATGGGTTCTACAATGGAAGGAAACATGATATGAATGTAACCAATCCACCCCAAGGATAATCTCAAAACCCACCATGCCAAGTTAAACAAAATAACAAGATCAAACTTTATGCAATAAGGACATGGGACAACCCCTATAAACTTTTCTAGCAATAATGAACTCACAAATGGGGGTAGCGACCAAGAAGGTTCCTATAACAATCAGGAACACACAAGAAGGTTGTTGGCAACAAAAGGAGTAACAAAATGGCACCTGGATCTATCTATGCATACACATGAAAATAAAAAAAACATTAACATACCAGTAACAACATTGGGTATCTCTTCAACTCCTTGTCCCCCTTGAAGAGCATAAAACCCATTATTTCGTGGAGCACCCCCTATATGGCCACATTGAGCCCTTTGATCAATATGACCACCTTTTTCTTGAGGTCGACCACCACCTTCACCACTTTTTTGAGCATAGGGACAATCAACTAGCTTGTGACCCACTTTACCACAACCATAACAAACATTAGTTTTCCTCAAGCATGGACCACCATGGTTCCTCCCATACCTTTGATACTTAGGATTAGTCCTCCCACTATTTCCATCTTGAAACCTTGGGTTATACACTCCATTAATAGCCAACCTCTTGTTTGGAGCATTCGAGGATTCTTTACCTTGGAAGCCATTATCAAATCGAGCCCTTTTGGACTCCCCACTTCACCTCTTCCTAAGCTTCGCCCCCTCAAGTTGTTCAGCATATGTCATGAGCTGGGACAAGTCCATATCACCCACTAGCATGGCAAACAATTGAGGAGTATACTTAGAGAGTTTGTTGAACTTGAGGGCATACTCCGACACACTCATGGAACCTTGCTTAAGATTTATGAACTCCATCATTTTAGCCACTCTAAACTCAATAGGGAAGAACCGGTTGTGGAAGGTAGCTCTGAGATCCTCCTAAATAATAGCATCATGATTTTCCCTCTCCACCTTCAATTGCAGAAACCAAATTTTAGCCACAGTTTTTAGTTGGTAGACCATTAGATCCGCCTTTGCCTCTGAATTTACATCCATGATGGATAACACCTTATGTATCTTATCTATAAACTCTTGGGGATCTTCCTCCCCCTTGGACCCATGAAACTCTAAAGGGTTTATCGTAGTGAAGTCCCTCACTCTGTAGGCCGGAGTATGAGTATGAGGAGCTTGGGCACCTTGGTTCACTTAGTTGGTCATAGAATGGTCTAACATTGTGATGGCATTCTGGAACTCAAATTGAGTATCCTCTTCTCCTTGAGGGTCTTGGGGAGTGAGATAAGTTGATTGCCCCATGGATGCACGACCTTTACTTGGCCTTCCTCTTTGTAGTGGCATGATCTAGAAGAGCAAAGAGCATTTGTTAGGGGAAAAGCGTTATCTTACATCTAAGCACAATATAGATAATGAAGAAGGGAAACATTTCCTAAAATGCCTCATAGCCTCCCATTCATAGTTGTGGCGCATTTCACAATCATGAATAAGACTCTAATCAATGCAGTGTATCAGATTTTCAAGGATGATTAATAACCTAGTGTTCTGAGACAAAGTCTATCATGACTAAAGTTTAGGTCCTAGACGTGACATAGTGAATGAGAAGTCCAAAGACAACCTAAATAATCTTTTTGTTCATAACATGCACACATCCTTGGTTGCGGAAACAAGATAAGCAGTAATAAGAGTCAAGTAAAAAAGCTAACGGGACTAACAAAATATATTTAATAAACATAGAAATCATAAGTAGAATCAAGATTCAAAGCAAATATAAACTTAGTATCCAACAATACCTCTACTTTGAATGTAGCGGGGCCAAGACACTTACCGAGCTCACCCTCACAATAATAAGAATCTAACATAAGATATTGGTCTCAAGAAAGCATAAAATAAAGTAGATATCATCCTCAAATTAGGGGATTCACTAAAGCTTTCTTTGAGAACTAAACTAGCCATGTGGCGAAGGAGGAACAAAAGGAGCTCCAGTTCCTACACGGTGAAATTATGTAGGCATAGAGTATACATTAGTATGTTTGAATTTAATAAGTATACAAGATGCAATGCAGCAAAGATATAAGCCAATATAATCAAAATGCATAATCATAAGCAATGGACCTATATAATTTCAACATGATATTCATGATCAATGCTTGTAATAAAATATACTTATAAAATATTCAATTTGCATAGTACATAATACATATGGGGGAAGAGACATTAACTGACATATACCGAGTGAGCTATAACTTAAAATCCAAGGCATGAAACCCCCTCAACAAGGTTACAAAGGCATGGCACCCCCTCGACAAAGTGATCAAGGTATGGCACCCATCGACAAGGTGACCGAGGCATGACATCCCCTCGACAAGGTGACCGAGGCATGACAACCCCTCGACAAGGTGTGGCGTACTTGGCAAGGCAAGCCAAACATGGTAATATGATAACATGAGAGTAGATAATAATCTTACGTGAACCTTCGCTGTAACATGAATGGCTCATAAGAGGTATAAATCGTGAAATATGGCTTAACTTGATACTTGCAACATCATAGATACTTTACATGAATTCATTAAGTACTGGAAAGCCCATACACATCATGCTGACACTTGACTTGTACAACATGTAATTGATCATCAAAAGCTTGAGAGTTCTTGTCATGTAATTTTAACAAACAATTGGTGGAGATATATGGACACTTGCTTAAGTCATGCAAATGCAAGAGTATAGATCATGAACTAGTGAAATCAATGCATCTTAAAGTCATGTAAATCAGCCCACTAACATCATGGTAAAACCCCATCACAAGTATCATGTATTTCATATCAAAAGTTCACAATAACTCATAGATTTCATAGCTTGGCTCACGATTAGTCTCAATAGACAAAGATTAACTCATAGTATAAACTTAAAATAGGTATTCATACATTATCAACAATACTTGAATAAACCCCAACATAATTTATGCTTATATTTTATAAAAAAAAGATACCCATAAATAATACAATTTGAAATCACGCAATTTTCAAACAAAAAGGAAGACTGGGCTCCATATGTGAAAAGACCCAATGGATGAAGTCCACATACCTTAAACCTTGAATTTCTTGAAATTGAGGTGAGGAAGACTTGATGCTTGGATTGGGTTCTTAAAATCCAAAGCTTGTCTTTGAAATCCTTGTATTTGAATAGGAGAATTGAAAATGATTTGGGGAAGTTTTAGAGGGATTTAGAGAGAGTTTTTTGGCAATAAAATGATGAAATCAAGAGTTTGAGACCTTAAATAACTACAAAAATGTCAATTTAGGGCTTACAAAGGGTGGGAAAGGAACAAATTAACCCTACCTAAAAAACTGCCAAACGCTTCCTTTCGTTATGGGTTGTGAATAGTACTACAACTTGTAGGATGCCTCCAGTACCCCTTTGGCTAAATTTCAGAGATTCTGGAATTTGCTATCGGTCACACTATGACCTTTAGCCCACACTACGACCTTATAGCAAAGGTTTCGTAGTGCAACTATGCAATGCGATCCTTAGGAAAATGATCATAACTTTTGACTCCAAACTATAAATAAGGTAAAACCAGTTGCATTGGAAAGCTAACTCAAGGGCGTTCATTTGGTATGTGATGGGTCATTTAGTTCTTTATGTGATAAATTTTGTGATCATTTAAAATTGACCCTTGCATAATCCAACACCCAAAACTCAATTTATAGGAAATTTTTAAACTCATCTAAGTGCTAGAAGTCTCTCATGACCCTAATACACTTCCCACATATACAAATAAGACTTGAAACATAGGTGCCTATGAGTATGGAGTTATGGGGTGTCACATTTAGCTTGAACATGAAACCCTAATTGAATCCTAGTTTGAATCCTTGAGTTAGATATGGAGAGTGTTTTAGGAGGTTGATAGTAGAGGCTAAGTGTTAGTTTTGAAATGAAGTGTTAACAGTAGTATATGGGCTGATTTAGGACTTACTGGAAAGTCAAACAGACTCAAAACGTCTAGGGATTTGGCCAAATTGCCAAAAAGTCCTTAATGAAAATGAGCTTGAAAATTGAATTGGACACCTTTAGGGAATTGAAGGTTTAACAGGCCATAAACCTTTTCAATAGTTGTGAAACCTCTTTCGAAAGTTACCCATGTTATGAAATGGGGCTGGCCCAAGGTGAGGTTCCTTTTCACCAGCCACACAATAATTCGTAGTGAAGTCCAAGAGTCATGGTGGCACATTTCACTTGGTAATTTGGTCCAAGCCCAAGACCCCTTTCGTGAGCCAATTATATGGCCAGTGGAGTGTCCATGAGCCTTGAAGTGCTCTGTGGAGGCATACTTAGGCTTAAAAGGATATACATAGGCCATGAAAGCCTAGGTATAGACCAAAGCCATCTTTACGACCACCTTCACAGCCAGTGAAGGGGTTCACATACCATGGAAGGGTCCTTGAAGGGGCACCGTAGCAAGAAAATGCACGGAGACCATTTTTCTTCCTTGTTAAGGCCTTATAAAGTCCGGGTCCTTATAGATGAGATAAATATATATCTAAGTCCTAGGCAATTTATATGTTGTAGGAAGCCAATGACAATGACAGAAAATCTTCTTAACATTTAAGTCAATGCATTTATCTATAAACTACTCGACCAATAACTTGTAAGATCTCGGACTTTTGAGATGTATCTTATGCCAGGATTTGTCATGTAATTTCTTTTGAAAATCATCAGGCAATGCAGATCATAAGGCCATATATTTCTTCTCCACTATAAATAATCCCCAGCCCATACAACTTATTGAATTAACTTGTTAATTCTCGTTATACACTTCACAAATTTTACAAGATTATCATCTTGTGTATTGGATTCTAGCAAAAGATTAATCAAATTGTCAATCAAAATTTTCACCCTATCCTTCTGTTGCTTTATGTAAACTCCTTTGGGTGTCCTTATTAATACTATTATTTTCTATAACATATACAAATAATGATTAGGACTGACCACATACGAAATGATTGTACAATAATTTGTATAAAAGGATCTTATAGGAGTTTAACAAGGAAAATGGATTACATCAACTCTTAAGATTTATGATAATTAGATGCCTATAATTCAAAAGTAAACAAGTCTACCTAACTTGTTTGTAAAAAAACTTTAGCCATTATTTATCAGAAGCCCAATAGAACAACATGACTGCTGCATTTTAAAGAGACAACAACACATCTATTTTTCCTTAAAAAAATATAGACATGCGTCCATGTTCAAAACAGACTAAAAACTCAAACTTATTTGCCTTGTTTTATTTAAAAAAAGAAATCCATGAAAGGAAAAAAATGAATTGAGGGAACTGGTCATTCATGGCCATATTCTGAACATGCTGTACATACAGAATACAAAGTACCGAAATCTTTTTTCTTTTGAAGTCTGCATTATTCTTTGTCTTCTTATTTCTAATTTGTATAGGCACCATTTTCCAATCACATGATGCTTATTAAACAAAACTCAATAAAAAATTCTTAACCACAAAAGATTAATACAACCATTGATAAGTTAGACAAGTTATTTTGATCGAAAAAACTTTTGCCCTTTAAACCTTCGGCATCTTCTCAACAAAATTTTCTCTGAAGCATTCTATTGCAAAAAGCACAAACAATATTGAATACAAAATTCATATAATCAGTACTATTCCATAAGAAAAATAAGACTAGAAATAAATAATCCAGGCTCGGATACCAATGAAGAATCTTATCAAACACTCAGTTTGTAGGATCATTGAATTTGTTTCACTAGTGTAATGGTTCAATCACATGTAAATAGACATGAACTAGACTGAAGAATCAGAGTCTATAACACGTACCCTGATACGCAAGTGTTTCAATACTTCCCAAAGAAGAAATCTATACAAGACCTTCAATAGAATTTTTTTGAATTGAAAACAGAAAAAAGAAGCAGAAAAAGAAAGTAATATTCTTTTTATTTCTGTTTTTTCCAGAAAAAGTTATGCTATTTCTTTTCAACAGAAACCTCTTACAATCCTAAAAGGACACACATTTTAAAATAACTTTGTCTCTTCCTTCTTATTAATAAATTAAGTATTTATATTATTAATTTATTAATATGGATCCGAATTTATCCACATTGGTAACCCGATCCAATTTCTTTCACTTCCCCATTCAAAGTTTCTGGTGGGACAGAGGTGCTTGTTATTACTCATTCTGGTTCCTTCTAACAAAAGTTTTTCTTGGAGGCATGATGCAACAAATGTGTAGAGTAAGTGTTAGAAGGAAACTATATATAGTTACACTCTACCAAATGAGTTAGAGTATGAATGGAGCCAAGTATTTCCTATCATATTTGAACCTAGCAACTAAACCTATATAATAAATAATATAGGCATAAAGTATATGGTCAATACTTTGAATTTGTTGAGTATTAGGAATATGCATAGTAAAATATGGCATCAGAACTAATGAATCAGCAAACCATAGTGATGCACGATCGAGTATAAATTTTGAGAAATTATGCAACTGGACTAAAATATATGATATACATGAGCAATGCAATAATCTTAAAGTCTGACTGTGTAAGGCAATGTTAATCGATATAAATTATATGAGCTACAACATAATGTTTAATGTACTATCCCTATACTGAAAAGAGGGTATGCATACTTGCCAAGGCAAGGACCTGAGTCTGAGCTAATGTGTATCTACTAAGCTAATGTCCAATCAGGACAATTCCTATGATGGCATGTAGTTTTAGAACTTTGTTATTGCTACTGAAGGCCCACAAACACTAACTAGAAATGCTCAGCCTAAATCCACTATGTGAGCATTATTACTGCCATAGGAAATATGTATAAACTAATATAGTAATCATATGGAAATATTGTAATTCTGACAATCTAAATAGTGTAAGAGAAGCTCCTCAAACATAATTTAAAGCTACTCAAAATCGAATGATACTTTGAAATTACTTTTTTAAAAAGCATCAAAATCATGATAACCAGCAATAGACAGAAATACATCATATTTAAATGTATATAAATTATAAAAATATGATAATCCAAGACATTCTTTTGAAATTACATAATTGTAGATCATGAAAATACTAGTATGTTTAGGATTCATGAAATAATAGTTGAAAAGATAAAATTAAATTTGAAATCATGTAATTGAAGGTTATAATTCAAGAGAAACTGGATATCAATAAGAGCCCATGAAGATCATAAAACCCTAGGTTTGAAAACTATAGAAACTTGACCAGTAGGGGTTTTCTAGGAACTCAATAGGTTAATGTATATCAAATGGTGAAATTCTCACATACTTGTAATGGAATCCTTGTCTTGATCCATAGAATGGAGGTTTAAAGCTTGAACACTAACTCTTACTTGAGAGAAAACTTTTAGAGAGAGAACTTCAAATTTATATGAGTTATTAGATAATAAGGGATTTAGGCTAATATGAATTCCTTAATCCTACTTAGAATAGCCTAAAACAATGTAGTATAGAGATTAGAAAAATGAAAAAATGACTAAAAGACCCTAGATTAAAATCTGTCGAGTAGACCCTGCGAGTGTCATCTATATGGTTTGTGGTTCCATCTATGGACCATAGAACCTTACCATAAAAACCAAAGAAGATTTTTAGGTTCTTAAACTTTAACTACAAGACCAAATTATGAAAGGCAATATAATGTTTGACCTATACTATTTGCCTATAGAAAGTACTGAAATATCTAATCTTTGAAATTTGATTTATGAGGCCTTTTCTATGAATGATAATTCCGAGTATGACATATAGATAGGCTTCATTTAACTCATTAATATATTTGAGTATCTGATCTTTAGGAGTTTGGTTTACGAGACCATCTATGGCCTAAGAAACCAACCATGGCTCGTAATTTCTCTTGAATTGTTCAAGTCCAATTTCCCATTTTTCTTGAATCTCATTCATGGATGGTATCAATTAGTCATAGTGTCATACCCCAAGAGGGTACCCTAGATGTGGCCATCATGCAGAGTATATTGCCAGTCCCTAAGAGAACAACTTGGCCTCATCACATTCATTCAGTCAAATAACTTAAGACAATCAATGAAAGATTAAGGAGAGTAAAAGGCACATTTCATCTTGTTCTCAAAAGTATATCAAATATATAAAAATGCTAGTAGAAGGAAACTAGCTCAACAAGTCTCAACATCAATATTCGACTTTAGTCTATGAAGCCTTTATCACTATCAAGTAGGGGTTAACAAGTACCTATTGGTCATGGTAAAGGTGTTAGAGGGGCAGCTAGCTCTAACGGAGTCCAGAATCGTACATATGCTCTGGGGAGTCAGCAAAATTTGGAAGCTTCACATGATGTGGTCACAGGTACATTGTCTATCTTTTCACATAATGTTTATGCATTAATTGACCCTGGTTCTACACCATCATATATTACCCCGCTAGTTGCTGGGAAGCTTAAGAGAACACCCAAATTATTGAACAAACTATTTGAAGTGTCTACACCAACTAGTGAATCAATTATGGTTAGAAGGGTTTATTATGACTGTGTAGTAACTGTTTGTGACCATGACAAATTGGTTAACCTTATTGAGCTATAAATGGTGGAATTTGATGTTATAATGGGTATAGATTGGTTAACTAATTGCTATACCACCGTAGATTGTTGAACTAAGAGAGTGTACTTCCACTTTCCAAATGAGGCAGTTCTTGAATGGGAAGGCAATGTTATGGCACCAAAAGGGAAGTTTCTCTTATTTGAAGTCCAAAAAGATGATATCCAAGGGGTATATACGTCATTTAGTTAGAGTGAGGGATATGGAAGCAGAATCACTAACTCTTCAATCGGTTCCAGTAGTGAATGAATTTGTCGTTGTGTTCCCTTAAGAACTTCTAAGCTTACCTCCAGAAAGATAAGTAGATTTTGGTATTGGCTTACTTCTAGGCACTTAACCTATTTCTATCCCTCCATATAGAATGGCCCCGATAGAATTGCATGAAATTAAAGAGTAGTTAAAAGACTTATTGGAGAAGGGTTCTATAAGACCTACTATGTCCCCTTGGGGTGCACCAGTGTTATTTGTACACAAAAAGGATGGCATCTTGAGAATGTGTGTCGACTATCGACAATTGAATAGGGTGACAATTAAGAATAAATACCCCCTCCCAGGATTGATGATTTATTTGATCAGTTACAGAGTGTTAAATGTTTTTCAAAAATTGATTTAAGATCAGGTTATCTCCAAGTGAGGGTGAAGGAGAAAGATATACCCAAGACTTCTTTCAGGACACACTATGGTCATTTTGAATTTCTTATTATGTCATTTGTGCTAACAAATGCACCAACAGTTTTTATGGAACTGATGAATAGGATATTCAAGCCATTCTTCGATGTGTTCGTAAAAGCATTTATTGATGACATTTTGGTACATTCAAGGTCAGAAGAGGACCACGTAAATCACTTACTACAAGTGTTACAAGTTCTTTGTGATCGACAGTTGTATGCCAGATTTTCTAAATTTGAATTCTGGTCAAAATCAGTGGCATTCTTGGGTCATATTATATCTGATGAGGGAATAATGGTTGATTCACAAAAGATAGAGGTTGTGAAAGATTGTCCAAGGCCTACGATACCCACAAAAGTTCAGAGCTTTCTAGGGTTGGTAGGTTATTACAAAAGGTTTATTGAAAGTTTTTCTTCTATTTTTGCACCTCTAATAAAGTTGACAAATAAAGCAACCAAGTTCCAATGGAATGATAGGTGTGAAAGGAGCTTCCAGGAGCTGAAAAATAAGCTAATTTTTGCACCTGTGCTAGTACTTCAAGAAGGCACCAAGAGGTATACAGTGTATTGTTATGCTTTAGGAGTAGGCTTAGGGTGTGTAATGACACCAAATTTTAGGGTAATTGCGTATGCATCTATAGAGCTACGACCATATGAGAAAAACTATCCAACATATGATCTTAAACTAGTAGTACTTGTGTTTGTTTTGAAAATATGGCACCACTATTTGTATGGGGTTCACGTTGACATATATATTAATCATACGAGCCTTCAATACATCTTAAAGAAGAAAGATCTAAACTTCAGATAACAAAGATAGCTAGAGCTAATGAAGGATTATGTATTGATATACTTTACCACCCGGGGAACGCAAATATGGTAGCTGATGCTCTGATCCATAAGACAATCATAAATACTAGTGATCAAGTCGTGGTAGGTCAAGGCGTGGCTAAGGATCTACATCAACTAGCCAATTTGGGAGTTCGCCTTCTCAAAACTCTAAAGGAAGGGGTTATTGTACATAATCTAATAGTGTCCTCATTAGTAATGGAGCTGAAAGAAAAACAATTCGAGAATCCTGTTCTACGATAGCATACGAAAAAAGTGAGTCAGGGTACGATAAATGGCTTTAAACTTACACAAAATAGAAAACTTTACTATCCAAATAGATTATGTGTGCCCGATATTACTGGATTAAGAAAGAGGATGGAAGAAGCCTATGATTCCTGATATTCCATCCATCCAGGATCAACTAAGATGTACCATGACCTGAAGGGAATGTTTTAGTGGGGAAGCATGAAAAATGACCTTGCAAAATTTATGGCTCAATATCCAAATTGCCAACAAGTGAAAGTAGAACACCAAAATCCAGAAGGTTATATGCAGTGTATAGACCTTCCAACATGGAAGTGGGACATGATTAATATGGATTTTGTTATCAGGTTGCCTCGTTCATTCAGAAGTTTGACTCCATACGGGCAATAGTCGACAGACATACAAAGTTAGCACACTCCTTGATAGTCAGGAGTGATTACACAGCTGAAGAGTATGCCAACCTATACCTCAAAGAGATAGTCAAGCTACATGGAGTTCCAATCTCCATTATATCTGACCGAGGAGCTCAATTCACTGCAAAGTTTTGGAAGTCCTTCCAAAGGAGTTTAGGGACACAAGTGAATTTGAGTACAATATTGCACCCTCAAATAGATGGTCAAGCAGAATGCACCATTCAGAGAATTGAAGATATGTTGCAAGATTGTACATTGGACTTTAAAGGTAGTTGGATGGACCATTTGCCACTTATTGAATTTGCTTATAATATTAGCTACCACACGAGCATTAAGATGGCACTTTATGAATCTTTGTATGGAAGGAAATGTAGATCGCTGATTGGATGGTTCGAAATGGGTAAAACCACCTTGCATGGGTCAGATCTAGTACAAGAAGCCATGAAAAAAGTTAAGGTAATATAGCAGCAGCTAGAAATAGCGCAAAGACATCACAAATCATATGCGAATGCTAGAAGGAGAGGACTAAATTCTCAGTTGGGGATTGGGTATTTTTAAAGATGTATACAATGAAAGGGGTTATGACATTTGGTAAGAAAGGAAAATTGAGCCCATGTTACATAGGGCAATATAAAAGTATTAAGAAACTTAGGCAGGTTGCATATGAACTAGAGCTACCCCAACAACTTTCAATGGTTCATCCAATTTTTCATGTCTCAATGCTTCAAAAATGCATAGGTGACCTATCTCGTATCACTCCTGTTGAGGATGTACTAGTTATAGAAGATATCACCTATGAAGAGGTACCTGTTGCTATTCTAGATTGTTAGTAAAAGTACTTTGGAGAAACTACCAAGCAGAAGAAATAACATAGGAGGCCGAGGATGTGATGAAATTAAAATACCCTTACTTATTTGAAGCTAAAGAGAAAGTCCAACATGCAGAATTAGGATATTAATAGGTTTGTATAATTGAATACTTAGTCTGTTGTCAAAAGTTTTTGTAAGTAAAGCTTTAACTTGGTTAAGCTATCCAAGCGTGATAGCAGTTGAGGATGAATGTTACTAAGGAGAGGAGGATGTAACACCCCACATCATACAATACTAGTACTAATCAAATAAAATATGATATGCTTTGGCCAAATAGACTCTTTAAAAAGGTCTAAAAACAGCCCCTTAAGTCATTTCACTTGAAACAATTTTTCAGCTTTTCTAAAAAGTTTTATTTTGTCTGTACTTTAGTTCACAAGGTAGCCAATACAACCCTCTAGGGTTCTTAAAGGAAACCAGAATCTTAAAGACTAAGGTAAGTGGAAATATCCATGTATTTTTTATACTTATCCCATGACAACAAGAAATATATACTAGTTATGCTTGCTGAAATTGTTGAACAACATGTGTTCCAAAAATTGTTGTATATTTTTCTTATTTATTGGGAAGGTTTTCTCTTTTTGGTTGGATTGATTATGAAGGGATTCTACTTTTATTAATGATTATTAGTTCTATAATAATGTATAAAGGATGCTGCACCATTTTTACAGTCTGCAAAAGTGAGTTCTTATGTGATATTGTAATTCTGCTCGTAATAGAAACTTGTGGGCTGATTCATTGAGGAATATGGTCTCATGTCCTCTACCTATTTTGAGGACTATTTTTGAACTATATTAGGACTGGTTTTATGTGCATAGTGGGGACTATTTGGTTAAAGTTGGAATATGTTTGAAATTGTCGATGTCAAAATGTAGCGAAGGGATGTTGTGTTATGCCACCTATATGTATGTTGTGTAGAATTGTTATGTGTTGTGCTTTGTGGGCTGTTATAAGACTGTTATGGCACTATAATAGGCTGCACATGATTTGTATATGAAAATGTGTATTAGAAAATATGATTAGGGGTGGAAAGCTTGAAAGAATATGCTCGGGTTTATAATTATACGCTTGCTGCCCGTATATTATTTTTTAATGAGATTGGGCTGCCAAGATGTATCTATTGGCTGCTAATGCGAATTTTATCACCTACTATGTTGTAGATAAATATTTGGAGGAAGGAAAGGTTATCTCGAGGTAATAGCAAGGTCGTACATAGAGGTATGTAAGGCTACTTGAGTTCATATTATTTGGCATGAAACATAAATCCCTCCTTAGCACATAAAGGTACTTACCAACTCGAACTCAACTATTAACCTATCTCCACTCTTTCACATGTTCATATGCTCCTATACATAGTCACCTTGAAATCCGCATGCATACATGGATACCAAGTTACACGAGTTCTTGTTTCTAAACGAAGTTCATGTGTTGCTTAATCTCATACGCATTTCATTATTTGTGTAATGTACTCTTTTCATTATCATCTTGTCTTGTATGATTATCTATATGTCATATGCTACATCTATAGTCCTACAGCTCTAATATTGTGACCACCAAAAGAATCATCGCAAAGGTAATTAAAAGGTAAAGTATATTGTTTATTGATGTGTGGTAACTCAAGGAGTGGAAGAATTAGCTAGCTAGGGTCGATCCTATAATGGGGATAGCCTAAGGGGTTAAAGGAAAAGCCTATCTAGGGCCGATTCTGATATAGATTTACCACTGATCAGCTAGTCATTTGTATTATTTATTGTGTATAGATTATACAGTAAAGGGAAAGTAATAAAAAGAAAATAAAGTACATGATCCCATAGTATAACTAAGGGTGATCTCTTATCCTACACCAATGCATAGTTTCATTTGAGTTGTAACTCATATACAGTGTTTCCTGCCTTACATATTCAGTATATTATCTCCCACTGACGTCCCTTATGGGGACTTGCATTTCATGCCACAGGTACAGGTGTCAGTAGATCTCCCCTATAGAAGTACAAGATATCTAGCTGTTGTTACCAAGCTCTAGGTTGCTTCGTAGTTTTGTGTGTCTAGAGATTATATTTTTGTGTTATATAGTTAGCTGAGGCAGGGCCTGTCCCAACCCTTATCAGATACTTTTCTTTACATAGAGGATTTGTAGACAACGTAAATTAAAGTGTGGTCATGTCTCATGCTTCATACACTGTGGCCCCAAAGGGCTAGCCATATGCATCTCCTTTTGGCTTGTTATCACTATTTAATTTCTTAAAGGGATGTTGATCGTAGGAATCCTTTATAATTTGTATAAAAAGTGCATAGATATAGGTTCTTTCTCACGGGCCTTATCGGCAATGGGTGCTAGTCCACCCTGATAGGACTTTTGGAGTGATAATTGTCTCCTTAGATTGAGTCATTGATTGAGGACAAGCAATAGTTCTAAGTTGACGATGTTGATGTGCTATCAAAATACAACACATTTGATGTCTAAAATAAGGGGTTTTGTGAGTTCTTAATGCCACTTTTTATGGCTTTTATTTATTTTTGTGTTGTTATTGCAGAAATGGTAGGTTGGCATAGTTTTGGAGAAAAATTACATATTATGCTGAACTGCAGAACATACATGATCACCTAGGAGTCATAGCCCAATCTATGACACCCTGATTTTGACTTGCCGATCACTATACGAGTCATACATGTAAAGTGTACCTGCTGTCATCTATCTTTACTATGTAACTTTTAGGGTTAAGTTTGTAAATGCTATATATACTTTATGTTGGGGTTTATTTGGAGGAGATTGTAGACTTGAAAAATTGGATACTCTCTCTGGAATATTTTCTGGTGTTAGGATAGATTTTCATTTTCTCTTGGAAAAACCACGTTTGAGGATTGCAAATCTTACATTTTATGTATTCTCAATCTATCAAGCTTGTGGTTTGTAATTTGTTGTGCCATCACTCTTCATTACTTTGGGTATAATTTTCAATTATGTTTTATATTTGCATTCTTGTTGGTTTTGCCTTAACCATGAGTAGCTAAGCACCCACAATTTGGGGTTGTGGGAACCATGGGTAGTTGAGTTGAGATAACTTGGATTAATTACATTTTTTATGACTGGTGTTTGTATATGTTGTTTATTTCCCTTCATTTTGATTGTTGTTTGGTGGTGGCCAGCACTGACTCCGCCTACTATCATGATCCTAACCAAGGTAGTGATGAATAGAAAAAGGGAAGTAAATGACAAGATTTGACTGATGTGTTCTCTTTTAATCAACCAAACTTGACCAATGAAAAGTTGACTGGAACAATAGGTAACGATTTGTTTGCACACCATGGCAACCGACCTAGCACCATGGTGAAATTCGACCTTCACCTTCACAAGAAGGTTAGAAGAACCTAAGTTATCATCTTGCATGCAAATTTACAATTGTATTTATGATGTCCAGGGTAATCGAGTCAACGAACCATGGGGAACACAATTCCTAAGTTGTCCCTAAAATTGAGTGTTCCTCCGCATAATAGCATAGTGTTTATTTTTATTTTATTTTATTTTATTTAAATCACAAACCCCCTCTCATTAAGAGATTTTACTTATAAATACTCCAAATGATTGATAGTGAACTCTTGTAGTGAAGCCCTGCATTCCCTATGGATTCAACCCTTATTTTTGGTTAGTTTTATTGTTGACAACGACCGCATTCTTATTGGACCATGAACATTATCATGGTAGAAGATAATTTGATTTATGAGGAGGTTTCAATAGATATTTTTGATAGACAAGTGAAGAGGTTGAGAAATAAGGATGTAGCTTCCATCAAGGTTCTTTGGAGAAACCAACAAGTTGAAAGTGCTACGTGGAAAGCCGACGCGAACATGAGAAAATGATATCCACATCTCTTCCACTCTACTAAAGCCTACGGTATTAAATTAAGTCCACTATATGATTTCAAGTCTTAAGTTTCACCCCTATGTCATTTGCATAAATTCATGTTTGTGTTGAGAAGTTTGTGGTGATTTTGACGTTCATGTTGACATTTTCAAAATGATGTTTACATGCATTTGCTGCTTTTATGTTAGCTGAAATCTTCATGATTACTTCTTCTATGTATGTTTCTTTGACATTCAGGGGTGAATGTTCTAAATTTGGAGATATTGAAATGCCCCACAAATTCCCCAAAAATATGCTTTGGAAATGCCCATAATCATAATTTTCATGTATCTCAAAATCTGTGTATGATATAAAAAATACAACATTATATTCTTAATCAGGGGGTAAAATTAAGTGACAAATAGGTATAACCTCCATTTTAGAAGACCGAGAGCAAAATTTCATTTTTGCCAAATTTTAATTTCTAGTAGGGATCCATGATGTCTTCGTGACCCGAACCCATTGCAAAGGAGTGTTTGCACTTCTTAATTTGCCCTGTTCGGCCTAAGACATTGGGGTCTTAGCCCTATGCCCACATTGCATGAAAACACCTATACTTAGCCATTTTTTAACTCCATATCACTCAAGACACTCTCAAAACCCTCTCTACACTTAACCAAATATTTTCTCCAAATTCAAGTATCCGGAGCTTAATTCTGAATCACAAGAATTTCACTCAATCTTCAAGTTCTCATTTAAATCGACATCAATAAAATCCCTAAATATGAGGTATGTGGGTTTCAACCATTGGGTTTTTTCATCCATGGTATGTGCCCAACCTTCTTTTTTATGAAACTTGCATGTTTTCAAGATGTATTACTTATGGGTATTACTTATTATGAATCATTATTACAAATTATATTGGGGTTTCATGAAATATTGATTGAAAGCACATGCCTACCTATTTTAAGCTTATACTATGATAAGGTTTGTCTATTGTGACTATGCATGTTATCGGCTATGAAACAATGATCTATTATGAGATTTGATGATTGATTTCAAGGTATCTTACATGAGGGTTTTACTAGGCATTTGTGGGTTGATTTGCATTAAGTTTTCTCATATTGCTTTACTCTTGAATTGCATGATTTTGAACTAGCATTGTACACCTGCCAAGTGTTTGATAAAATGTCTTGACAAGCATTCTTGAGCTATTAATGATCTACTGCATGGATTATGAATCAAGTGACTATATGATTATTAAGGGATTGCATGTATATATTGAATTCATGAAAGTATCTATAGTGTTGCAAGTTGACCACATCTTGTTGGGGGAGGAAATTCCCAATCACCTTGTTAAGGGGGTGAAATGCCTTGACCACCTCGTCGGGGAGTGACATTCTTGTACTATTATGTTGAGTGGTATGTACCTTGACCACCTCACCAGAGGGTGACATGCCCATACTACCATGTTGAGGGGTAGGTATCCCTCAATCACCTTCAAAGGGTGTTACTTGCCTTGGATTCTGAGTAATAGTTGCTTGGTCTATGATTATGGTCTTCTCCTACACATGTAATATGTTCAATACAAGTTATATGATTTACAAGTATGTTTTACTTCAAGTATTGATCATGAAATGACATATTGATATTATACTTATCCATTGCTTATGATTATGCATTTTGACTATTTTGGCTTATATATTGTTGTATTGTATCCTACATAGTTAGAACATTCAAACATATTAGTGCATACTCTATGCCTATATGATGTTACCATGTAGGACCAGAGCCCCTCACGATCATCCTCCACGTGGCTAGTTTGGGCATTTTGAAGATAAACTTTGGTGAGTCCTTATTTTTTAGAACACTGCTATACTACTCTTGCTCTTGCTATCTCTTTATGTTGAACATTTGATATGAGGGAGAGCCCAAAAAGTGTCTTAGCCCCCGCCCAATATATCTAGAGGTATCATTGGAGCAATTGGTGAAATTATGCTATGATCTTTAACTCTTGAATGTTTTATGATTATCCAAGTCTTCCCTTAGTCCCTTTTCCCTTCCTTATGTCTCTTGTTGTTGATGTTTTGCTTCTGCGATAAAAGATGTGTGATTGTAATGTGAAGAGGCTTATTTATGGTTCCTTTAAGTTAACCGTTCGTTGTGTGACATCTAGGTCCTAGGCTATGGCCATGCCCTAGACCTACACCAATTGAGGCTTAAGGTGGGGGCATGACTCAAGGAGTCCTTATATAAAGTCTTTAGTCTCTAAGCTATGTGCCACCATAGGATTGTATTTTCCCTTAAAGGGCTCACTAGTGGATCCATGTAATTCATGTTTCACCTCAAGTGGGGTCAAGTAGGGTTTTCCTTTAGAACACACCTTTTCGAAGGTGTATAATACTTCAGAATTTCAAGTAGTAGCCTCTTAGTCTTATATGTCGGTTAAGGTCTCCTCCCACATAGGTATATTATTATTGTGCAACTTAAATGTTTTACATGCATGTTTTATTACAAGCATTGATCATACATGCCATATTGAGATTATATTCATTGCCTATATGTATGCATTTTGAATATTATGTCTTATGTCTTTGTTGTATTGCACCCCACATATTTAATACATTCCAAGTAATAAGGCATACTCTGTGCCTATATGATGTTATCATGTAGGGACTGAAGCTCCTATTGACCATCCTACTTCATGTGGCTTGTTCAGTTCTTGAAGATAGCTAGACGGTGAGTGCTCAACTCCGAGGATAATACCTATTTCCATTCATCCTATGTTAATACTTGTTCTTTATGTCGAATACTGATTATCAAGTGGGTAAGCTCAGGAAGTATCTTGGCCACTGCTCTATTTCCTAGTAGAGGTGTTGTTGGATACAATTATATATGCATATGAGCTCAAGTCTTCTTACATTTTTTATAATTATCAAAAACTTCCCTCAGTCCCACTTCCCTTCTTATAATTGACTCTTGTTATCATCTTATTTTGCTTTTGCAACCAAGGATGTGTACATGATATGCTAAGACTTTTGTTTGGGTTGCCTTCGGACTTCCCATTCGTCGTTTCATGTCTTGGTCTAGGCTTGATGAAATGACCACCAAAAAAGTGCCTCAAAAGTTTCCATAATCATAATTCCCTCATATCTCAAAATTCATGCGTGATATCAAAAGTCCGACTTCATATTTGTCATCAGGGGAAAAATTGAGTGGTAGATGGGTCTAACCCCAATTTTAGAGCAACCGTAGCAAAATTTGATTTTTCTAAGTTTGCATAAAATAGTGGGGGTGCGGGTTCTCTCCATGATGTAGAGTTGTAGTAGAGTAAAGTATTTTGTTGCCATTTTTTTGTTTTGACCTAAGGCTTTGGGCCTTGGGCTTAAGCCTTCCTATAAGTGAAAACACCTATACTTAGTCATTTTGTAATCCCATATCATTCAATACATTCCCTAAAAACCCTCTCTAACACTTAGCCAGATATTCCACCTAAATTCTAGTGTCCCAATCTCCTTCTAGATCTTAAGGAATTCATTCAATCTTTAAGTTCTCATTCAAACCTTCATCAAGGAATTCTCCAAAGTTGAGGTATGTGGGTTTCAACTATTGGGTCCTTTCACCCATGGTGCCCAACCTTTTTTTTCACATAAATTGTAAGTTTCTATATTGATTTACTTATGGGTCTTACTTATTCTGAATTTAGTTATAAGCTATGTTGGGGTTCATAAAATTGTGACTGTTTATGCATGTTTTGAACTATGAATCTATGATGTATTATATGATTTAATGAGGTGTTTTGATGTATCTAGCATAAGGTATTACAAAGTGTTGCTGAGTGGTTTTACAGTGATCTTTCTCATATGATTTCATTGTTGAATTGCATGATATTATACTAGCATTACACACCCACAAAGTGTTTGATAAAATGTCAAGTTATGGATTCTTGAGTTATTAAAGGTCTAATGCATGGTATATGAGTTAAGCGACTTTATGATTATGACAGGAATATATATATGTGTTGATTTCATAAATAGTACCTATAGTGTTGCCAGTTAACCACACCTCATTTAGGGGGTGGTAGGGCTGAGCTACTATGTTAGGGCGTATATACCTCAATTGCCTCACTCGGGAGTGGGGGTAGTAGTCCTGTGCAACCATATTTTGGGGTTTGTAAATCAATTGTGTCGCTAGGAGGGTAGTAGGCCCTTGCAATCATATTAGGAGGTTTGTACCTCAATCGCCTCGCCAAGGGGGTCGTAGGCCTTGGTCTCTATTATCATGGTCTCTTCCTACTCATGTTATATGTTATATATAAGCATGTTTTACTTCAAGTATCATTCATGCATGCCATATTGTTACTATGCTCATCCATTGTCTATATGTACGCATTTTGCTTATGCTGCCAATCTCTTGTTGCATTGCATCCGACATACATAATACATTTAAAGTACTTATACATACTCTATGCCTACATGATGTTACCATACAGGAACTGGAGCTCCACTTGATCATCTTTCCCCTTTGCGTGGCTATTACTATGTTTGAAGAAAGTTTGGTGAGTCCTTAAATTCGAGGACGATAATCTTTTAATCTTATCTTTTGATCCACTTGATCATATTCCCCCTTCACAAGGATAGACTCTCTTTATTTCATTGGATGCTTTTGATATGAAGTTGATCCCGGAAAGTTATCTTAGCCCCCGCTCAATTCTAAGTTTAGAGGAGTTATTGGATAAGTTATGTACTGATGCTTTGAGCTTTGACTCTCTTGACACTTGTATGTTTTAAGCTATGAAAGACTCCCTTAGCCCCTTTATCCTTATTTTATGTTCTTTTGTTAATGTTTAATTGCTTTCGCTACCAATGACGTGTAATAATATGATAAGAGGCTTGGTTGGGGTCCCTTCAAGTTACCCATTCACCGTGTCACTTCTAGGCCCTATGTCTGGGTCATGACAAAGATGGTATCAGAGCACTAGGTTGGTAATAGTCCTCGGTATCCTACACACTGCATCGATTAGAGTCTTATTCATAGTTGTGTTATGCACCACAACTATGAGTAGAGAGGCTATGAGATGTTTTAGGAAATGTTTTCCTTCTTCATGATCTATATTGTGCGATAGGAGTTAGGTAAGTTTTCCCCCCTAAAGAATGTTCTTTGCCATTTTTAGATCATGCCTAACACAAGAGGAAGAAGAGCCCGCACACCCAAAGAACAATCAGCTCATAAGGAGCTCCGAGATACTCTTAGCTTGCTAGCTAAAGCCATGACTAATCAAATCAACCAAGGGTCCAAATCCCTTTATGCTTTTACACTGGCCTCAAGGGCGAGAGACTTCACTAGAATGAATCTGCAGAAGTTTCATAGGTCTAATGTGGATGATGACCCTCAAGAATTTATTGATGAAGTGTACCAAGTATTGTCTATTATTGGGGTTAGATCGGAGGAGAAGCCAGAGTTGGCAGCTTACCAACTCAAGAGGGTGGCTTAAATATGGTTTTCCCAATGGAAAGCGGAGAAGGGGAACAAGAATGTGATTCTATGGGAGGAGTTTAAGGCGGTATTGCTCAAACAATTCTTCCCTCTTGATCTTAAGGCAGACAAAATGATGGAGTTCATGAATTTAAAGCAAGGATCTATGAGTGTAAAGGAGTATGCCCTCAAGTTCAACCAACTTTCCTAATATACTTTATAATTAGTTGCCGATCTAAGGTCTAGAATGAAAAAAATTTGTGATGGGGGTATTCGATTTTGTTAATGAGGAGTGTCATACCACTATGTTGATAAATGACATAGATTTGTCTCACCTAATGAAATATGCCAAACAACTGGAAGGGGAGAATCTGAGAAAAAGAAGGAGTGGTGAGGCCAAAAGGACCTATTTTGATAATAAATTCCGAAGTCTCAAAGGTGGCCGATTTCTTCAAGGCTAAGGGTCTTTTTATGCTCCTAATAAAAGGTTTACCAATAAAAATCCAAGTGTCCAAGATGATCGTGGTATGGTGCCTAATGTGGTGTGTCCAAATGAGGTAAGGATCATAGTAGCCGATACTTAAGGGATACCAATACATGTTACAATTTTGAGAAGTGGGGCATAAGGCGAGGGTTACCCTTGTAACCGAAACAAGGGTATGGATGTTTTTCCATAAGGTGCTAATACAAATTTTAGAGTGAGAGGTGGCTAATAAGGTGGTGCCCCAAGGCACAATAGGTTCTATATTCTTCAAGGGAGAGAAGGGGCATATGAGGTACCCAATGTGATCACTGGTACTTTAAATGTCCTTGATTTTGATGTGTATGCATTGGCAGACCCAGGTGCGACTATTTCTTTTGTCACTCCTTTCATTGCCAAAGAGTTTCATATTGAGCTCAATTTATTTTGTGAGCTATATGAAGTGTCTACTCCCATAGGTGCATCTATTGTTACTAGAAGAGTCTATAAACATTGTCCCATTTGCATTTTGCATAAAATATTATCTTGTGATTTTGTTGAGTTGGATATGGTGGATTTTGATGTCATTCTTGGGATGGAACGGTTACATCCATACTATGCTTCTATTGATTGTAGAACCCGTAGGGTTAAATTCTAATTCCAAAATGAACTTGCTCTTGAGTGGGAGAGTCATGATGTGGTGGTCAAAGGGTAGATTCAGTCCTTATATTGAAGCCCATAAGTTGATTTCTAAGGGGAGCCTTTATCATCTTTTGAGGCTTAGGTATGTTGAGTCCAAAGTCCTTCCTATAGAGACAATTTTGATGGTTAATAAATTTCTCGATGTTTTCCCTAATGAGTTTCCTTATGTTCCTCCCAAAAAGGAAACAGACTTTCGTATAGACCTCCTTCTCGATACTCAACCCATTTCTATTCCCTCTTACCTTATGGCCACAACATAGTTAAAGGAGATAAAGGAGCAATTAAGGGATATGTTAGATAAGGATTTTATTAGGCCTAGCTAATCTTCTTTGGGTGCACTGATGCTATTTGTGAAGAAGAAGGATCGGACTCTTAGAATGTGCATTGATTATCGACAAGTTAATAGAGTCTCCATCAAGAATAAGTACCCCCAACCAAGGATTGATGATCTTTTTGACCAACTTCAAAGGGCTGGTCACTTCTCTAAGATTGATATTTGGTCCGAGTGTCACCAAGTGAAGGTGAGCGAGTGTGACATTCCCAAGATGGATGTATGGACTATGTATAGGCACTATGAATTCATGTTTATGCCTTTAACATTGACCAATTCACCATCTATCTTCATGGATCTTATGAATAGGGTTTTTAACCTACCTTAATTTGTTTGTGGTAGTTTTCGTACATTATATTTTGATCTATTCCCATAGTGAGGAGGAGCATGTGAGTCACTTGAGGATGGTACTACAAATATTAAGGGAAGAGAAATTGTATGCTTAGTGTGAGAAATGTGAGTTTTTGTTATAAAAGGTTGCCTTTCTAGGTCATGTGGTGTCGGGTAATGGTATTAAGGTGGATCCTAAGAAGACGATGGTAATTACAAATCGGACTAGACCTTTGACTCCATCAGATATATTAGAAGCTTCTTGGGCTTAGCAGGATACTATCAGAGATTTGTGAATGGGTTCTCTTCTATTGCTTCTCCTATGACTAAGTTGATCCAAAAGAAGGCAAAATTTGGGTGGACCGATGAGTGCGAAAATAGTTTCCAAACTTTGAAGGATAAGCTTGTCTTAGCTCCTATCTTGTCACTACCAGAAGGGTTAGAAAGTTTTGTTGTGTATTGTGATGCCTCAATAGTCGGTTTGGGTTGTATTTTGATGCAAAATGGTAAGATTATAGCCTATGCTTCTAGACAACTTAAGGTGCATGAAAAGAATTATCCTACCCATTATCTTGAACTGGCTGTCGTAGTATTTGCATTGAAATTTTGGCGTCATTACTTGTATGGAGTTCGTGTTAATGTGTTCACCGATCATAAGACTCTCCAATATGTGTTCACTCAAAAAGACCTCAACTTGACACAAAGAAGGTAGCTTGAGCTTCTTAAGGATTATGATATGAGTGTGCATTATTACCCTGGTAGAGATAACATTGTGGCCGATGCCTTGAGTAGGGTGTCTCTAGGTAGCCGAGCACATATTGATGATGGGGGCAAAAAAGTGGATAGAGAGGTCCATCGCTTAGCTAGATTGGGGGTTAGGTTGGAAGAGGTTGACAATGATGTTGTAGTAGTGGTTGATTGTTCTAAATCTTCATTGGTTGAGGAAGTGAAAGCAAAGCAAGATCTTGACCCTGCTTTGTTAGAGTTGAAGGCCTCGGAGAGAGATAATAAGGTTGATTGTTTCTCCCAAGGGGGATATGGTGCCCTTAGATACCAAGTGGATTGTGTGTGTCTAATATTAAGGACTTGAGGAGGTTGATTCTTTGATGAGGCTCATAATTCTTCCTATTCCATTCACCCCGATTCTACAAAGATGTATAGAGATTTAAGGGATATGTTTTGGTAGGATGCCATGAAGAAATACATTGCTAAGCTTGTGTACCGTTGCCATATTACCAACTAGTGAAAGCCGACCATCAAAGGTCGGGTGGCCAAGACCAAGATGTAAAGGTTCCTACTTGGAAGAGAGAGGAAATCAAAATTGATTTTGTGGTTTGGTTGCCTACGACTAGAGAGGTGTTTTTATTCTATTTAAGTTATGGTTGATAGAATGACCAAGTCGGCTCATTTCCTACCGGTTAGGACTACTTACGGTGCCGAAGCTTATGCTAGATTGTGTATTCATGAGTTGGTTAAATTGCATGGGATGTCTTTTTCTATGATTTCAGATTATGGTGCTCAATTCATTTCACATATTTGGAGGTCCTTCCAAAGGGTCTTGGTACCAAGGTTAAACTTAGTACCACCTTTCATCCTCAAATGGAAGGCCAAGCTAAAAGAACTATCCAAACTCTTGAGGATGTGCTTAGGGCTTGTGTATAGGAGTTTAAGGGTAGTTGGGATGACCATCTTTCATTGATTGAGTTTGCTTATAATAATAGCTATCATGCAAGCATTGGTAGGGATCCTTTTGAGGCCCTTTATGGTAGTATTGTAGATCATTGATTAGGTGGATTAAAGTGGGAGAGATAGCTATGTTGGTTCGGAATTGGTTATAGAGGCTTTAGGGAAAGTGACGTTGAAAATAACCCAAAGTCATCAAAAGTCCTATGCTGATGTAAGGAGAACGAATCTTGATTTTAAAGTTGGTGATTGGGTTTATTTGAAGGTTTCACCCATGAAGAGTGTGGTTCATTTTGGTGAAAAGGGGAAATTGAGCCCAAGATTCGTGGGTCCTTATAGAGTATTGAGAAGGATTTGCAAGGTGGCCTATGAGTTGGTGTTTCCCAATGACATGAATATGGTTTATCCAGTCTTCCATATGTCTATATTGAGGAAGTGTGTGGGTGACCCAAGTGCTATTATACCTCTTCATAATGTGGGGGTTGTTGAAGACAATTTGACTTATGAAGAGGTCCAGTAGAAACTTTGGATAGGTAAGTGAAGAGGCTGAGGAACAAGGATGCTGCTTCTGTCAAGTATTTTTGGAGAAACCAAAAAGTTAAAAGTGCCCCACACATGCAAAAGTGATATCCTTATCTCTTCCATTCTACTCAAGCCTAAGGTACTAACTCAAGTCCCCAATATGATTTCAAGCCTTATGTTTCAGACGTTATGTCATTTGCATGCATTCATGTTTATGTTTACAAGTTCATGATGATTTTGAAACTTATGTCAATATTTTTGATTGTTTTTAAGTGCATTATTGTATTCTTGTTGGGGGCTAATTCCTTCATGATTCCTCTTCTTATGTAAGCTTATTTGACATTCAGGGACGAGTGTTCAAAAGGGAAGATATTGAAATGATCCCAAAAAAGTGCCCATATTCATAATTTCCTCATATCTCACAATGCATGTGTGATATAATAAATCCGACTTTAGATTCATTATCAGTAGAAAAATCGAGTGGGAAATGGGTATAACCCCAATTTTAGAGCAACCATAGCAAAATTTGATTTTCCCAAGTTTGTGCAAAACAGTGGAGGGGAGTGTTCCCTCTGCGACGGGTAGCCATCGTGGAGTAGTGTATTTTTTGGTCAATTTGTCAGTTTCAATCTAAGGCTTTGAGGTCTTGGGACTAAGCCTTCCTATGCATAATACCACCTTTACTTTGTCATTTTTCAACCCTATATCATTCAAGACATTCTCCTAATCCCTCTCTAAGACTTAGCCAAATATTCCAACCAAATTCTAGTGTCCCTCTCTAAGACTTATCCAAATATCCCTCTCTTTCTTTAAGGAATTCATTTAAGCTTCAAGTTCTCATTAAAATCTTTATCAAGGAATTCTCCAAAGTTAAGGTATGTGGGTTTCAACCATTGAGTCCTTTCACCCATGGTGTCCAACATTTCTTTTGACATAAATTGTAGCTTTCTATGTTGATTTAATTATGGGTCTTACTTATTATGAATTTGGTTATAAGTTATGTTGGGGTTTCATAAAATTGAGACTATTTAAGTATGTTTTGAGTTATGAATCTATGATCTATTATTAGATTCGATTGTAGGTTTTGATGTATCTTGCATAAGGGTATTACCAAGTGTTGGTGGGTTGTTCTATTTTGATTTTTCTCACATGATTTCACTTTTGAATTGCATGATTTTTTACTAGCATTACACACCCGCCAACTGTTTGATAAAATGTTTTGTTATGAATCTTTGAGTTATTGAAGGTCTAATGCATGACATATGAGTTAGGTCACTTTATAACGTTGAAAGTAATGCATATATGTGTTGATTTCATGGATAGTATCTATAGTGTTGCAAGTTCACCATGCCTCATTCGAGGGGTGGTAGGCTTGAACTACCATGTTGGAGGGGTAACTACCTTGATCGACTCGCTCAGAGGGTAGTAGACTTGTGCAACCATATTGGGGGTTTGTACCTCAATTGCATCACTAGGAGGTTAGTAGGCTCGTGGAACCATGTTGCGGGTTTTGTACCTCAATCGCCTCGGTCGGGGGGTCGTAGGCCCGTGCAACTATGTTGGGGGGTTTGTACCTCAATGGCCTCACCAAAGGAGTGGTAGGCATTGGTCTCTATTACGATGGTCTCTTCCTACACATGTAATATGTTCTATATAAGCATGTTTTACTTCAAGTATCATTCATACATACCTTTTTGTTACGATTCTCATCCATTGTCTATATGTACTTATTTTTCTTATGTTATGAATCTCTTATTGCCTTGCATTCTACATACTTAGTACATTCAAATGTACTAACGCATACTCTATGCCTACATGATGTTACCATGTAGGAACCGGAGCTCCAATTGATCATCTTCCTCCCTCCATGTGGCTAGTACTATCTTTGAAACAAGTTTGGTAAGTCCTTAACTCTTAGGACAATATCTTTTGATCTTATTTATACAAAGACTCTCTTTTCTTTATTGTATGTTTTTGACTATGAGGGTGAGCCCAAAAAGTTGTCTTGGCCCCCATTCAATTCTATGTTTAGAGGTGTTGTTGGACAAGTTATGTATGGATGCTTTCAGCTTTGACTCTCTTGATCCTTGTATGTTTTAAGATTTGAAAGACTTCCTTAGGCCTTTTATCCTTATTTTATGTTCTTTTATTGTTGTTTAATTGCTTCCGCGACCAAAGATGTTTAATGATATGCTAAGAGATTTATTTGGGATCCCTTCAAGTTTCCCATTTGATATGTCACCTCTAGGTCCTTTGTTTGGGTCGTGACACTTGGGTCATGACAAGCTTGGTATCAGAACACTAGGTTGTCAATGGTCCTTGGAAATCCACCAAATCGCATTGATTAGAGTCTTATTCATGGTTATGAAACAAGCCCTAAATATGGATAGTAGGCTATGAGGCGTTTTAGGAAATGTCACTTCTTCATGATCTATATCATACTCTAGCTATAATAATAAGTATTACTCCCCTAACGAATGCTCTTTGTCTATTTTTGGTCATGCTTCTACCACAAGGAAGACCAAGGAGGGCCCATACACCCGAGGAGCAACCGGCTCATTTCGCTCCTCAATCTCCTCAAGATGGAGGGGCTACTCAAGTTGAGTTCTGGAATGTCATTACTTTGTTAGCCCATGCTATGACCAACTAAGTGAACCATGGGCCCAAGCTCCTCATGCTCCTACTCTGGTCTAAAGGGTGAGGGACTTCACAAGAATGAACCTTCCACAGTTTCATGGGTCGAAAGCAGAGGAAGATCCCCAAGATTTTATTAATGAGGTGTATAATAAGGTTCTATCTATATATAATGGGGCTAAATTCTTAGGAGAAGGCGGAACTAGTGGCCTACTAACTCAAGGGTGTAGCCCAAATTTGTTTTTTCCAATGGAAATTGGAGAGGAGGAATGATGATGCTATTTCTCGGGAGTAGTCCAAAGCCACCTTCCTCAATTGGTTCTTCCCTATTATGTTGAGAGAGGCCAAGATGATGGAGTTCATGAATCTCAAACAAGGCACTATGAGTGTGATGGAGTATGCCCTCAAATTCAACAAGCTCTCAAAGTTTGCTCCTCATTTGGTTGCTGATCCTAAGGCAAGAATGAACAAGTTTGTGTCGAAAGTGTCCGATTTGGTGAATAAAGAGTGTCGTACCACCATGCTAGTGAGTGATATGGACTTGTCTCAATTTATGACATATGCCAAACAACTTGAGGGGGAGAAGATTAGGAAATGGAGAAGTAGGTAGTCCAAGAGGGCTCAGTTTGATCTTGGCTTCCAAGGTGAAAAAGGAGGCCGTTAAACAAGAGGTTTGCTAATGATGGGGTGTCTAAGCACAAGGTTTCAAGATGGCAATAGTGGGATAACTAATCCTAATTGCCCAAAGTGTAGGAAAAATCATGGTTCTCTATGCTTAGGAACTCTAATGCTCGAAATGGTTTTGGTGAAGTGGGTCACAAGATTGTTGATTGCCCTTATGCTCAAAACGAGGGTAGGGATGGCCATCCTCAAGGCTAAGGTGCTAATGTGGGTCAAAGGGCAAAAGGAGGCTAACAAGGGGGTGCTCTAAGTCAAAATTAGTTCTATGCTCTTCAAGGGAGGCAAGGAGTGGATGAGGTTCCCAATGTTGTTACCGGTATGTTAAAGATTTTTGATTATGATGTGTGTGCTTTGATAGATTTGGGTGCCACTCTTTCTTTCATTACTCCTTTTGTTGCCAATAAGCTTTATGTGTGTCCCAAATTGTTGTGTGGACCCTATGAGGTGTCTACCCCCATTGGTGAGTCCATTATTGGTAGAAGGGTATATAGGGATTGCCCTGTGTTCATATTGCATAAAGTCTTGTCTTGTGATTTTGTTGAACTTGACTCCGTGGATTTTGCATTAATCTTGGGATGGATTCATACATGCATATCATGTTTCCATTGATTATAAAACCTATAAAATTACGTTACAATTCCCTAATGAGACGTCCTTAAGTGGGAAAGTTATAATTTGGTGGTTAAGTGTTAGACCCCGTAAGTTAGAACCCATAAGTCCTTAATTGATTTGATTTGGTAAAGTTTGGGACCAAATGTACATTTTATTCTAACTTTAGTCCTTAAGATTAAATTATTGTGGGGTCATATGTGTGGCT
>JAOTQJ010000083.1:13696647-13726176 GCA_025642045.1 Solanum sejunctum | reverse complement strand
CAATCTTCATCAAGTTCATCTCCAAAGCTAAGGTATGTGGGTTTCTTTGATGGGTTCCTTTCACTCATGATGCTAAGCTTCCTCGTATCCTAAATTGCATGATTAAAAGTTGATTTACTCATTAGTCTTACTTATTATAAATTTCACTGCACACTATATTAGAGTTTATGAATTATGACTGTTTTACTATGTTTTTGGCTATGAATCTAAGATTTATTATGAGATTTGATAAAAGATTTTGATGTATATTGCTTGAGGGTGTTACAAAGTATCTACTGATAGTTTTACATTAGTTTTGTAGAATGATAACACCTTTAAATTGCATGGTCTTACACTAGCACTACACACCCACCAAGTATTTGATAAAATATCTGATTATGGTTTCTTAAGGAATTGAAGGTACAATGCATGTCTTATGAGTTGAATGACTTCATGAAAATGAAAGGAAGGTTTATATATAATGATTATATGATGATAAGAGGAATGTATGTATATGATATTATCTCAACAATGGTAGGGATGACCAAGCCTCATACGGGAGATTGTAGGCCCTGGTAACCTTGTTGAGGAGTTTGTACCTCGATCGCCTCACTCAGGTGCGGGAGGAAGGGGTGAGGGGTGTGACATGCCTGTGCAACCTTGTTGGGGGTTTGTACCTATCAACCTTGTTAGGAGGTTTGTACTTCATCAACCTTGTTAGGGGGTTTGTACTCCATCAACCTCATGAAGGGGTTTGTACCTCATGCAGCTCTCCAAGGAGGTGGAAGGCCTTGGATATCACTAAGAATGGCCACTCCTTACATATGTATTATATTCTATATAAGTATGATTTTACGTTAAGTATAATTCATACATGCCATATTGCTATATGTCTATTCATTGTCTATAATATGTATTTTGATTATGGTACTTATCACTTGTGTCATTGCATCCTACATACTTAGTACATTCAAACATAGTAACACATATTGTATGCCTACATGATGTCACAATTTAGGAACTGAAGCCCTACTTGAGCATCTGTATCCACATGGCTAGTACACTTCCACTCAAGCTTGTTGGTTAATCCTCCATTCTAGGGATATTGCTTATGATCTCTTAGATGTTCTAGAACTACCTTTTTTTATATAAATGTTGACTATGAGGGTGAACTTGGCTGCTCTTATGTGTGTATTAGAGGTATTGTTGGACATGTCATGTGTAATGTTATGAGCTTTACTCTTATTGTCATGATATAAATGATGTCCCTTATCCCCGGTTATCCCTATTTCTATTCTTTTATTGCTATTTTATTGGTTGAGCGACCAAGGATGTGTAATGATGTTCTAAGAGGCTTGATTGAGGGCCCTTCGAGTTCCTCTTACGCCATGTCACATCTAGGACCTAGCCTAGGGTCATGACAAATTTGGTATCAGAGAACTAGGTCATCAAATCCTGGGAGTACAACACACATTATTGACTAGAGTCTTGTTCATAGTTGTGTTGTGCACCACAACTATGATGAGAGGCTATGAGACATTTTAGGAAATATTTTCCTTCTTCATGTTCTAAGTTATGCTCCAAAGTTTACGTAAGTTTTCCTCTCCTAATGATTGTTCTTTGCTATGCTAGATTATGCTTCACATGAGAGGGAGAAGAGCCCGCACACCCAAGGAGCAACCGACTAATGGAGACCTTTGGGATGATCTCACTTTGCTTGCACAAGTTGTGGCTAATCAAGCCAATAAAGGGCCCCAAGCCCCTCCTCCTCCTACAATGGCATCTGGGGTGAGAGACTTCATGAGAATGAATCCCCTCGAATTCCATAGGTCTAAGGTGAGTGAGGACCTTCAAGAGTTCATTTATGAGGTCTACAAGATTTTGTATATCATGGGTGTGAGGTCGTAGGATAAGGCAGAGTTGGTGTCCAACCAACTCAAAGGGGTAGCATAAATATGGTACAATCAATGGAAGGAAGATAAGGGAGTCAACTATGTGGTGCTTTGGGAGGAGTTCAAGGTGGCCTGCCTTAATCAGTTCTTCCCCTTTAAACTTAGGGAAGCTAAGTTGGTGGAATTTATGAATTTTGCATAAGGGTCTATGAGTGTGAGGGAGTATGCCCTCAAGTTTAACCAAATTTCAAAATGTACTCCATATTTGGTGGCCGACTCAAGATCTAGGATGAATAAATTTATAATGGGTGTTTCCAACTTGGTCGGTGAGGAGTGTTGGTCTGACCTATGACAAACAAATAGATGTGGAGAAATTGAGGAAGAGGAGAATTCATTAGGCCAATAGGGCCCATTTTGAGGGGAAGTTCCAAAAGGGTGGTCCATTCCATCAAGGACAAAGGCCTCCCCATGTATCTAATAAGAGGATTACCAATGATTTCGTAAGGGCCCGAGGTGTTGGGGGTGTGGTTTCTAATGGTGGGTGTCTAAAATATGGTAGTAGTCATAGTGGCCCATACTTGAGCAGAACAAATGCTTGTTATGGTTGTGGTGAGGTTGGGCATAAGGTGATGGATTTTCCTCGAAATTGCACAAGGGAAAGGAGGTTTATCCACAAGGTGCTAATGTGGTTCCTTTGGGGAGAGGTGGTGCCCTAAGGCAAAATCAGTTTTATACTCTACATGGGAGGCAAGGGGTTGAGGAGGTTCCTGATGTCGTCACTGGTATGTTGAAAATCTTTGATCTTGATATGTATGCATTCATTAATCCGGGTGTCACTCTTTCTTTTATTACACCTTTTATTGCTAAAATGTTCCATGTTGATATCGAGCTGTTGTGTGAGTCATACGAGGTATCTACTCATATTGGTGCATCTATTATTACTAGGAAGGTCTATAGAAATCATCCCATTTGCATCTTGCATAAAATACCTTGTGATTTGTTGAGTTAGATATGGTTGATTTTGATGCCATTCTTGGGATGGATTGGTTGCATACATACTATGCCCCTATTGATTGTATAACCCGTGGAGTCAAGTTCCAATTCCCAAATGAACCCCTCATTAAATGGGATAGTCATGATGTCGTGGTCAAGGGTAGGTTCATCTCTTGCATTAAAGCTCATATGTTGATCTCTAAGAGGTGTCTTTAAGATCTTGTGAGGGTTAGGGATGTGTAGTCCAAGGTCCTTCCCATACAGTTCGGTCGATTATAAATGAGTTCCTTGATGTCTTTCCAAATGACCTTCATGGTATTCCTCCCTAAAGGGAAATAGATTTTGGTATAGATCTCCTTCCCGATACTCAACCTATTTCTATTCCCCTTAACCGTATGGCCCCAACAGAGTTGAAGGAATTGAAAGAATAATTCAAGGACTTGTTGGTGAAGCGACTTATTAGGCCTAGCCAATCACCTTGGGGTGCACCGGCATTGTTTATGAAAAAGAAGGATGATCCCCTTAAAATATATATTGACTACCGATAACTTAATAGTGTCACCATCAAGAATAAGTATCCTCTTTCGAGAATTAATGACTTATTTGACTAAATGCAAGGGGCTAGCCATTACTCTAAGATTGATCTTTGGTCTGGGTATCATCAAGTGAAGGTGAGGGAGTGCGATATTCCCAATATGGCCTTCCAAACTAGGTATGGGCGTTATGAGTTTGTTATGATGTCTTTTGGGTTAACCAATGCACCGACCATCTTCATGGACCTTATCAATAGGGTTTTAAAATCCTACTTTGATTCATTTATTGTGGTATTCATTGATGATATTTTGATCTATTCTCATGGTAAGGAGGAGCATAGGGCTCATTTGAGGTTTGTGTTGCAAAGATTGAGGGTAGAGAAGTTATATGCTAAATTGAAAAATGTGAATTTTGGTTGAGGGAGGTTGCCTTCCTAGGATATGTGGTGTCGGGAGATGGTATTAAGGTAGATCCTAAGAAATTGTATGTGATTAGAAATTGGCCTAGATCATTGACCCCATTGGATATTAGAAACTTCTTGGGCTTAGCGGGTTACTATCGGAGGTTTGCGAATGGGTTCTCATCTATTGCTTTTCTTATGACTAAACTAAGTTTGTGTGGACCAATGAGTTTCAGAGGAGTTTCCGAACATTGAAAAATAAGCTTCTGTTTGCTCCTATTTTATCACTATCAGATGGGCTAGAGGGGTTTATTATGTATTGTGATGCTTCTAGAGTTTGTTTGGGTTGTGTTCTAATGCAAAATGGTAAGGTGATAGCCTATTCTTCTAGGCAATTCAAAGTGCGTAAAAAGAATTGTTCTACTCATGATCTTGTATTAGCCGCCATAGTATTTGCTTTGAAAATTTGGCGACATTATTTTTATGGGATGCATGTTGATGTGTTTACTGATATAAGAGCCTTCATATGTGTTCACTCAAAAACATCTCGACTTGAGGTAAAAAAGGTGGTTAGAACTTCTTAAGGACTAGGATATGAGTGTGCTCTGAGTAAGGTGTCTATTGGTAGCCTAGATCATGTTGATGGTGGTGATAAGAATATAGCATGGGAGGTACATTGGTTTGCTAGATTGGGGGTTAGGTTGGAAGAGGTTTTTGATGGTTCTAAGTCTTTTTTGGTTGATGAGGTGATAGCGAAACAAGATCTTGATTCCTCCTTGTTAGAATTGAAGGCCTTGGTGAAAGAGGGGAAGATGGAGTTTTATCCCAAGGAGGAGATAGTGCTCTTAGGTACGAATGTAGGTTGTGCGTACCTTATGTTGATTGTTTGTGGGAGAAAATCCTTAATGAGGCCCATAATTCTTCTTACTCTATTCACCCTGGTTCTACCAAAATGTATCTAGATTTGAGGCATGTGTATTAGTGGGGAGACATGAAAAGGGACCTTTCCAAATTTATTTTCGATTGTCATAGTTGTTAACAAGTCAAAGCCAAGCATCAAAGGCTGCATGACCTAACTCAAGACATTAAGATTCCTAGTTGGAAGTGGGAAGAGATTAGTATGAATTTTTGATTAGGTTGCCCAAGACTAGAAAGGCTTTTGATTCCATTTTGGTTGTGGTTGATAGGATGACTAAATTGGCTCATTTTCTACCGGTCAAGACCACATATGGGGCTGAAGAGTATGCTAGATTGTACATCCATGACTTGGTGAGATTGAATGGGGTTCCTTTATCTATCATATTGGATCATAGAGCTCAATTTACTCCATATTTTTGGAGGTCTTTCCAAAAGGGTCTTGGTACAAAGGTTAAGCTTAACACGACCTTCCACCTCAAATGGATGGCCAAGATGAAATGACCATCCAAACCCTTGAGGATATGCTTAGATATTGTGTGTTGGAGCTTAAAAGTAGTTGGGATGATCATCTCCCATTGATTGGGTTTGCTTACAACAATAGCTATCATTCTACCATCGACATTGCTCCTTTTGAGGATCTTTATGGTGGACATTGTAGATCACCAGTTGGGAGGTTCAAAATTGGTGAGGTGGATTTGTTTGTACCCGATCTAGATATGGAGGCTTTTGAGAAGGTTAGGATTATAAGGGTGAGTTTGAAGATGTCCCAAAGTCTCCAAAAGTCCTATGCTGATGTGAGCAGAAGGGATCTTGAATTCAAAGTGGGTGATTGGGTTTATTTTATGTCATCCATTAAGGGTGTGGATCATTATAGTAAAAATGGAAAGTTTAGACTAAGATATGTGAGCCCTTATAGGGTAATGAGGAGAATTGGCAAGGTAGCTTATGAGTTGGAATTGCCTAGTGAGATGGAATTGATTGATTCGATTTTTTATGTATCCATGTTAAGGAAATATGTGGGAGACCCTAATGCTATTGTGCCTCTTGATGTTGTGTCTATTGTTGAAGATAATTTGACTTATGAAAAGGTTCTTGTTCTGATTTTTGGATAGATATGTGAAGAGATTGAGGAACAAGGATGTGGCTTCCGTTAAGGTCCTCTGGAGGAATCAATAAGTTGAAATTGCTACTTGGGAGGCTGAAGAGGCATGCAAAAGAAATATCCTTACCTTTTCCACTTCACTCAAGCCTAAGGTATTAATCTAAATCCTTTAAATGACTTCAAGTCTTAAGTTCAGCCCTCATATCATTGCATATATTCATATTTAAACTGATAAGTTCATGATGATTTTACACTTAGAATGAGATCTTTGAAATGATGTTTAAGTGTATTATTGCATCGTTATGTGGGTTAAAATTGTCATTTTTGTGCATCTTATATACTTTTCTTTGACATTCGAGGACGAATGCTCACAAAGGGTAGATATTGAAACGACCACAAAAAGTGCCTAAAATGTGCCTCACAAGTGCCCGCAATCATGATTTCCGTATATCGCAAATTTTGTGCGTGATATAAAAAATTTGACTTTATATTCTTGTTCAGTGGGTCAAATTGAGTGGAAAATCGATCTGATTTAATAGTAATCATATCAAAATTTAGAAATCGCAAAATGTGATTTCAAGAGAGGTTTTCGTGACCCTGGCGCGATGCGCCAAGGGCGCGCCGCAGTGCATTTTGCTGTAAGTTTTTGGCTTTGGTCCAAGACATTTGAGTCTTTGACCTAAGTGTTCCCAAACGTGAAAATCTTATACTTAGCCATATTTCACCATCATATCATTCAAAATATTCCCCAATACTTATTCAAACTCTTAGCAAAATATTTTACTCCTAAATTCAAGTCTCAAAACTCATCAGGATCGTAAGGTTCTTATTCAAGCTTCAAGAATTCATCTCCAATCTTCATCAAGTTAATCTCTAAAGTTAGAGTATGTGGTTTCTTTCATGGGTTCCTTTCAGTCATGATGCCCAAGCTTCCTCTTACCCTAAATTGCTTGATTTTGATGTTGATTTACTCATGGGTCTTATATATTATGAATTTCACTGCACACTATGTTGAGGTTTATGAATTGTGATAGTTTTACTATGTTTTGGGCTATGAATCTAAGTTCTATTGTGAGATTTGATAAAGGGTTTTGATATATAATGCTTGACGTTGTTACCAAGTATCTATTGATAGTTTTACAGTGGATTTTATAGAATGGTAATACTCTTGAATTGCATTGTTTTACAGCAGCACTACACACTAGCCAAGTGTTTGATAAAATATTTGGTTATGGTTTCTTGAGGAATTGAAGGTCCAATGCATGTCTTATGAGTTGAATGACTTTATGAAGATAAAAGGAAGATTTATATATGATGATGATATGATGATGAGAGAAATATATCTATATGATATCATCTTAGAAGTGTTGGGGATGACTAAGCCTCATCCAAGAGGTTATAGGTTAAGGTAACCATGTTGAGGGTTTTTTACCTTAATCGGCTCGCTCGGAAAGTGACAGGCTCGTGCAACCTTGTTGGGGGTTTGTACCCATCAACCTTGTTAGGGAGTTTATCTACATCAATATTATTGGGGGTTTGATACTCCATCAACCTCATTAAGGGGTTTGTACCTCATTCGCCTCTCCAAGGATGTGGTAGGACTTGGATTGCACCAAGAATGGTCACTCCTTACACATGTATTATGTTCTATATAAGCATTATTTTACCATAAGTATCAGCCATACATTCCATATTGCTATATGTCTATTCATTATCTATAATATGCATTTTGATAATGGTACTTATCACTTGTTGCATTACATCCTACATACTTAGTACATTCCAATGTACTAACGCATACTCTATGTTTACATGATATCATCATGTAGGAACTGAAGCCCATGTTGAGCATCTTCATCCACATGGCTAGTACACTAATACTCAAGCTTGTTGGTGATTCCTCCATTCCGGGGATTTTGCTTATGACTCTTACTAAGTTCTAGAACTATCTTTCTTTTATGAAAATGTTGACTATGAGGGTGCGCCCAGTTGTATGTCTTGGCCCCCGCTCTTATCTATGTATTATTGGTGTTGTTGGATATGTCATATGTAATGTTATGAGCTTGACTCTTGTTTTTATGATATGAATGGTGTCCCTTAGCCCAGATTATCCCTATTTCTACTCTTTTATTGCTATTTTATTGCTTCTGCGACCAAGGATGTGTAATGATGTTCTAAGAGGCTTGCTTGGGGTCCTTCGGGTTCCTCTTGCATCATGTCACGACTAGGCCCTAGGATTGAGTTGTGACAGAACACATTGCGCTTCTCAAGAAACTTTTCTCTGTAAATCCAGTTTATTTCATTAAAAAGAGGAGCAATTGGATATTCTCTTTTATTAAGAAGCATTATGTTAATCGACTCAAAAATATTTGATGTATTGATTTTGTACCTATAACAAATAAGTAAAACTGTCAATATTACTGAAAAATATGACATAATGTCACAACACAAGCCTAGGGCCTAGACATGACATAGCGAATGGGGAACCCGAAGGAAACCGCAAACAAGTCTCTTAACTTATCATTACACATCATCGATCGAGAGAGTATATTAAAGATGTAAAGAGTAAGAATAGGGGAAAAGGGACTAAGGAGAAAGCTTTCACAACATCATAATCAAGAGACAATGAGTCAAAACACATATCCCAGATACATAACATGTCCAACCAATGCCTCTACTACATAGATAAAAGCAGGGTCCAAGACAAGCAACCGAGCTAACCCTTATAGTCAAAATATAACATAAAGAAGATTGTCTCTATACATAATAAGAGTAGAAGAGATAAACTTTCCTTGAAATGGAGGACTCACCAACTAACTTGAGTAGTACCGAACTAGCCACATGGAGGAGGAGGAGGATCAACTTGGGCATCGGGTCCTACATGATGACATTATATAGGCAAGAGTATGCGTTAGTACGTTTGAATGTACTAAGTATGTGGGATGCAATGCAACAAAACATATGCATCATAGTCAAAATGCATAATAATAGGCAATAGGCATAATATAACAATATGGCATGTATGATCAATGCTAAGTAAAATATGCTTAAGTAACTCATACTTATTTAGGATATCGTATGTGTAAAAGAGGCCAAGCTAGATTTCCAAGGTACAAACCCCTTGGTAGATTGATGATAATGCCACCCCATAACTGTGGTGGTAAGGTACATACCCTTTACTAGGTTAATGAGTACAAACCAACATCAAGGTTGATGATGATGCCAACCTATCACCATGGTGGTGAGGTACAAACACCTAACTAGGTTGATGCCACCCCATCACCCTGGCGGTGAGATACAAATACCTCACTAGGTTGATGAGTACAAACCCCCATCAAGGTTATCAAGGCACTAGCCCATTGATTGGCTATCAAGGTACTAACCCCCCGACAAGGTTATCCGGGTTCTTAGTCCTCCCAGATCGTGCATGGTCATGCAACACATTAGATAGAATATATCATATGAACAAGCTCTTTCCAGCATCATAACATCAATCATATCGTATATCATTCTTTGGACCTTCAATTCCTCAAGAAACCATATCTGAACATTTTATCAAACACTTAGAGGGTGTGTAGTGCTAGTGTAAAATCATGCAATTTAACAGTGAAATCATGCTATTAAATTCGATATAAAAGCTTCAATAGATACTTGGTAATACCCTCAAGCAATAAACATCAAAATCCTTCACCAATCCTTTCTATAAATCCTATATTCATAGCTCAAAACATGATAAAATAGTCACAATTTCGGATGCTCAAACATAGTGTGTAGTTATTTTCATAATAATCAAGACCCATGAATAAACCACCCTTAAATCATGCAATTTTTAAGAAAAGGAAGCTTGGGCATCATGGGTGAAAGGAACCCATGAAAGAAAGCCACATCCCTTAGCCTGGAGATGAACTTGGTGAAGATTGGAGGTGGAGACTTGAAGCTTGAAGAAGAACCTCAAAAGAAAATCCTTAGATCCGGAAGAGGTTTTGAGACTTGAATTTAGGTGAAAATATGCTAATGTTTGAGTGAGTATTGGGGAACGTTTAGAACGATATGAGGGTTAAAAATGGTTAAGTATAGGTAAATACACATTTGGGAACACTTAGGTCGAAGACTTAAAGTCTTGGACCAAGACAAAAAAAATAGTCACAAGAATGAGTCAATATGCGTCGTGAAAGTAATGCGCTTTGCTATCTGGAAATTGATATTTGGAAAATCAAAATTACTAATTGTTTGCTCTAAAATTAGGGTTAGACCCTTTTACCCCCTAATTTTAACCCATGAACAAGAATATGAAGTCGAATTTTTAATATCGCGCACGGATTTTGAGATATATGAAAATCATGATTTGGGGCACTTCTGAGGCATATTTTGGGCACTTTTTATTGTCGTTTCACATAAACAATTAAAAACAATATGCAAAAAAGTTTATCACATGAGACTTTACCTGTTTCCTGGAAAGCATACCCTGCTCCATCGGAGAAATCCAATATGTTCCATGTGTGCGGGAGCTCCTGGAACCATATATCTTTTTTGATTGAAGTGATCATTAAATTCATCTATGTTGTATGCTTTTGCTTCTTTAAAAATATAAAAGATGATTTTTTCATTATGAAAGGTGTTTCAGATATTATCTCCAACGTGACTCATGAAACCACCATAATGAGCCGAAGGAAAAACAATCTCAACCATCTATCTAATACTTGGATGTCTATCAAAAATAATTTATAATTTAGGTTTATCATCCACAAAACTGCTCATTTGCTCAAAAAAGTATTGATAGGAGGTATTACACTTACTGTCGACTACATAAAATGCCTTATGAAAAATATGATCTTCTGCATCTTGTGCTACTGTAGAAAACAACATGCCTTCGTATTTACTATTTAAAGATTTTCCATCCACAGATAAGACTTTTTGAATATGTCGAAAACCATGAATGTAAGCTCCATAGGCAACAAAAAAATACTTAAACCTACCATTTTCATCAAGCTGCAAATTTGTCTTACTTTATGGATTTACCGTTGTAAGCATATAACAGTAAGCAGCAAGTACTACATAACCATGTTCATGTGTCGCCCTTACCAAAGCCTTTGCAATCTCACTTCCCTTCCAAACCTTCCAATAGCTAACCTTGCAGCCCAATTCAATACAGATTGGATTCTCAATATCTCTTGTTGAAGGACCTTTACCTTTTGGGAACATATCCTTGAAGTATATACCAATAACCTTTGCCGTGGAGCGGGGATTATGGTTGTCAGATGTTGTGAACCACATGTATGCATATTGTACTTTCTAATGTTCAACTTATCAGAACTCTGGAGCTTTACAGCTCTCAACCACCATTTTCATTCGGGGTGTACACATTTCACACAATACACAGCACGAGAATTGATCACCTTATTCATTCGAAAATCTTTCTTCACACAAGCAATTTTCAAGGCAATATTTAACTCCTGCTTATTCATGAATGACATATTGATGTAAATGGAAGCAGCATAGGAAGGATCTAATAACTCTTATTCCCAACCTCGTGCACTATAAAGAGTTGGCAAACATCTTTCATATCAATATGTCCCCCACAATAATAATTTTAAAATGGGAAACCAAGGTGTAAGATCTATCTCACATCTCGAGATAAGCCATAGTATTCAAGTTATGAATCCTACTTTCCAATAGATGGCTGAATTCTTCCACCATTGGGCTAAGTGATGCATGATCCTAATAGGATAAACTTTAAGAAAATGAGGAAAATGGGTGTAGTAGAATTTGAAGGTGGTATTGGTCCCACTGATGTCGAACAATGGCTGGAACATATGAAGAGGGTGTTTAAGCAATTGGAGTGTTCATATGTTGCAAAATTTAAGTATGTTGTCTAACTCTTACAGAAGGATGCTTATGATTGGTGGGTTATTATTCCAAATTCCAAGGTAAAACCTCTAGTCTTACTTGGGATGATTTTGTTAAGGAGTTTGGCATGAAGTATGTTCCACCTGCTTATTGTGATGTTAAGAAAAAAGAGTTCTTAAGTCTGAGGCAATTAGACATGTCTATTGCTGAATATCAACAAAAATTTCTAAGGCTTTCTCATTATGCTAGAGTTATTATTAAAGAGGAGAAAGATGAGTGTAGGAGATTTGAAGACAGTCTAAATGATTCCATCAGAAAGAATGTGGCAATATTACGACATGAGAACTTTTGTAAATGATTCCATTAGAAAGAATATGGAAATCTTGTGACATGAGAACTTTTGTAAATTAGTTTCCACTACTCTTATTTGGGAAATACTTGGCAAGGAATAATAGTAAACATGTAAATAAACTTCAGAAATCTAGATAAGATTTTGGAGGTCCATACAAATGGAAAGGGTTTGATGATTCTAAGACTAGTGCTATTAATAGGTTAACACAACCCAAGCAAATCAGATAATATTATTCTATAGGTAGCATTCCAAAGAATGGCCAAGGCAGGACTCTTGTTCCTACGTGTGAAAAATGTAGAAAGAATCATTCCGGTGTTTGCAGGAGAGCTTCTGGTGCATGTTTTAATTGTGGCAGCTTTGATCATAAAGTGAAGGACTATCCTAAACAAGTTCCTTCCTTGCACATTGAAGGCTCCATTCAAAAGCCTTTTAATACACCTCCTCAAACCAATAGGGGTGCAAGACCAAAAAACATCTAAGCAGCAGGAGCAAGTGGAGCAAATCAACCTAGTAGACCAAGGGCTACGGCCAGAGCTTATGATATGACACAAAAGGATTATCAAGATGACCAAGACGTGGTTGTTAGTAAATTACATTTATTCGGCTTATGTGTGTTTACATTATTTGATCCTGGTCCTACACACCATTATATTTATTCAACATTCATTCTTCAAAAAAGTGTAAAATTGTGAGGCTTGACTATAATGTGCTATTTGAATGTCACTTGGGCTACCGAGTTGTTTGTAACCAAATTTATCAAGCTTGGCCCTTCATGATCGAAGACTTGGTTTTCCCAGTTGATTTGATTGAAATGCCCTTCAAAAATTTTGATGTTAAGATTAGGATGGATTATCTTTACAAATATCATGCAATAGTAGACTATAGATCAAAGCATGTGACTTTTAAGGACCCTGCATTTTCTCGTATAATTGTACAAGGTGAAAGATCATTGACGTCTAGTGTAATTACTGTGGCCCAGGCAGGAAAGATGATTCAGTAAGGTTATGATTCATATCTTGCTCATATAGTTGATACACACTTAAAGAGCCCTAGTCTTAAAGATAGACCTATTGTGTGCTATTTTCCAGAAGTCTTCCAAGAAATCTTCCTAGCTTACCCTCAGAAAGGGAAGTGGAATTTCCAATCAATCATATTCCCGGATCTACTCCTCTTTCCATTACTCCTTATAGAATGACTCTAGCAGAACTAAAGGATTGAAAACTCAGTTGCAAGAACTCCTTGAGAAGGTTTTTTATCTGTCCCAGCGTTTCTCCTTAGGAAGCCCCTATTTTATTTGTAAAGAAGAAGGATGGAACTCTTAGATTCTATATTGACTATAGTTAACTCAACAAAATAATAGTCAATAATAGATATCCAGTACCAAGGATTAATGATCTATTTTATCAGTTGTGGGGTGTGATTTATTCTCAAAGACCTATTTCAGGTCTGGGTATCATCAATTGCGCGTTAGAGAGAAAGATATTCCTAAAACTGCTTTTAGAACTCAGTATGGTCATTATGAACTTTTCTTGATGCCATTCGGATTGACTTATGCTCCTGCAATATTAATAGATCTAATGAATTGAATATTCAAACTATATCTAGATCAATTTATGGTAGTTTTTATAGATGATATTTTTCTGTATTCCAGTGGTAGTGAAGATCATGATAAGCGCCTCCGAATTATTTTGCAAATTTTAAAAGAGAAAGAACTTTATGTAACAACTTTCCAAGTGTGAATTTTGGCTAAATAAAGTAACTTTTTGGGGGACGTCGTGCCAACCAAAGGTGTGGAGGTGAGTTTCAGTAAAATCCAAGCAATTCTTGAATGGAAACCTCACAAAAGTCCAACCGAAGTAACAAGCTTCCTAGTCATGGAGAGATATTATAGGAGGTTCATGAAAGGCTTCTCCATTGTAGCCTCCCATTTGACCAATCTCTTGAAGACAGAGGAAAAGCTATTTGGAGTGACAAATGCCAAGAGTGCTTTAGAACTCTTAAATTCCTTTTGACGCAAGCTCTTGTTCGTAGTCTACCAATAGAGGGGAATGAGTATGTGATATATAGTGATGCATCTCATCATGGTCTAAGGTGTGTTCTAATGCGTGAAAGGAAAGATATTTCTTATGCCTCTCATAAATTCCAGTCACATGAATTGAATTATCCTACTCATGATTTGGAACTCACTGCTATAATATTTGCCTTAAAGATATGGAGACATTATCTGTATGGAGAAAAATATTACATATTTACTGATCACAAAAGCTTAAAATACTTGGGTATGCAAAAGGAGTTGAACCTAAGACAACGTAGTTAGCTTGATCTCATTAAGGATTATGATTGTATGATCAATTATCATCCAGGAAACGCTAATGTGGTTGCAGATGCCTTAAGTCACAAGTCCTTTGCAAGCCTATGCTTAAGTCTGTTGCCTTTGCTTCTTGAGTTAACAACCATGAATGTCCATATTGCACTTCATTTATCTGGGTCGACTATCTCCCAACTATAAGTTAAAGTTGTATTGCTTGAGCAAGTTAGAGAAGCACAAAAGTTAGATGAAAAACTCATGAAGCTGACCAAAAAGGTTCAAGATGGAGAAAAACATGATTTTTCATTTATAGAGGAGGGTGTCTTATCTTATAAAAATAGGTTATGTGTCCCTAATGATGAAATATTGAAAGGATAAATCTTTAACAAAACACACACTTCATCATATGCCATGCACCCTGAAGGTACGAAAATGTACCAGACTCTTAAAAACACTATTAGTGGAATGGTATGAAGATAGACATTGCGGAGTACATTTGAAAATTTTTGGTTTGTCAGCAAATAAAAGCATACGATGAAGTTCTAGCTAGGCTACTCCAACCCTTGCCAACACTAAAATGGAAGTGGCAGAGAATTACAATGGACTTTATTTCTAGACTTCCTCGCACTCAAAAGAACCATGATGCAATATGGGTTTTAGTGGATAGATTATTGAAGAGTGCTCATTTCTTAGCAATCAGGATGTATTATTCACTTTAGAGGTTAGCAGAACCATAAATTAATGAGATTGTAAGGCTGCATGGAATCCCTATCTTTATTATCTCTGACAGAAACCAAAGGTTTACATCTAGATTTTGGTCTAGCTTGCAAGAGGCCTTGGGTACAAAGTTAAATTATAGCACCTCATTTCATCCTACAACAGACGGGTTGTCAGAAAAAGTGATACAAACTCTAGAGGATATGCTTAGAGCATGCATTATGGAGTTTGAGAGTAGTTGGGACAAACATTTGGCTTTACAGAATTTTCTTACAATAATAGCTACTAATCGAGTATTGGAATGCCTCCTTGTGATGCCTTATAGGGAATAAAATGTTGTATTCCTCTTTTTTGGAGTGAAGTTGGTGAAAAAGAACTTACTAGTCCTAAAATTATGCAGCAAATAGAAGACAAAGTAAATGTGATCAATGATCGTTTGAAGATAACTTCAGATAAGCAAAAAGCATATGCTAATCTTAAAAGGCGTGATATCGACTATCAAGTTGGTGATTGCATATTCTTAAAAGAGAATATGAGGTACTTGAAAGAAGATTATGAGATTTAGTCGAAAGGGAAAACTTAGTCCCCGATTTATCAGATCCTATGAGGTACTTGAAAGAGTAGGACCAGTTGCATATAAATTAGCATTACCACCTCAGTTGGACAAAGTCCACAATGTCTTCCATGTGTCAATACTCAGAAGATATCGTTTTGAGCCCTCTCATGTCCTACCAGTTGAATCTATTGATGTTAGTCAAGACTTGATGTATGATGAGGAACATGTCCATATTTAAGCTTCGAAAATAAAAGAACTCAGAAACAAGAAAATTTCCTTCGTAAAGTTACTTTGGGGGAACCATTTAGGAGAAAAGCCGCCTTAGAGAGGGAATAAGATATGAGGACCCAATATTCGCACTTATTTTGAGACTAGAATAAAGTAAATTTTGAGATGAAGTTACTTAAGGGGGAGAGAGTTGTAATGCCGTTATTATTAAATAATGTATTCACTCTTAAAAAGGTATTCCCTCAAGATAAAATCAACCCCTTACTTCACAACTCTTTGACTTGAATTTGTGTCATCAGAAAAATTAATTTTCTTGAATCATCAAAAGAAATGAGGGAGGGGTTCATTTTAGTGTAATTTATTTACTTTTATGTAATTATATATGTTATAAAAGTCTTAATTATATACATTAATGTGTAAGGAAGCAAATAAGGAATGAGAAAAAGGAAATTTGGGCAGCCACCTTATTGGACAATTTTCTTTTAACTTGCTTTTAACATTAAATATATTTTCCCCAAAGTAAGTCAATTTCAAGATCATATAAAACCTTATAAACTCTTCGATGACCTTATATTTGATGAAGCCAGACAAAAGAAATCAGTTCCTTGGAGCAAAGTTAGGAAATCCCCTACTGATTGGAAATTGAATAAAGAAACTGATGTCGTATGGATCCACGACTTGAACTTGGTAGGGTTGGTTGCATGCTAAAAGGTTCAGGTTCGTATAAAAATTTATTCTTGTGCATTTTTTACCTACTGATACATTTGAATATTCTGTTGGCATCTCAACTATATTTATTTACTTTTTATATAGTTGTGTTGATATATTTTGAGACTTGTAAGGAACTCGCTTAATTTGCCCATTTGTACGAATTAACTGATCACTTGATATCCTTGTAGGCTTTGTCTTTCTTATGGCTGGGATTTTGTCTGTATGACATGCCTCTTATTAGGATCAATTTCCATCTTGACAGTAGATTTTTGGTTCATCCTAAGTAGTGAAGCAGTTTATGTTAAGCACCAACTAGAAAGCCACTCTTAATATGGTTCTTGGTTTTCTTGATTATTGGGTTTTAGCCCTTCTTGATATAGGGCCTCAACCCTTCTTAATACTTGATTATGTTTGGTGTGAAGGAATGACATACACATTACCCTAACTTGTAGTTTGATTGTCTTATAAGGATACTTCTAGGAACTCTTGAAACTTAGACTTTTAAATATCATTCTTGATACTATTGATCTATTTATTCACTTGGTCTACTGGTTATATTGTATTTGTGTTGCCTTACCTATAGAAAGATAAATTGAGGAATCTAAACATTTTCACTTTTAGCTTTTATACCACTAAGCTTCAAGCTTAGCGATAGTTATTTTTATTGTAGGGGATACCCGAGATAACGCTTGAGGATGGCCATTGAAGATAAATTTTGGGAGCTATGTAGAAGATCATATTTGTATGTAGAAATATATATTGTAGTAGTTTTGGGACATCTACATGATTCTCCTATTGCATACGTATGTATAAATTTGAAAGGCTAGTGTAAATTATGAAACCATGGTTTGTAACTTAAAGTTTTGGCTTGTTTAGTTGAATTGGAGCCGACGAGCTTGTTTCTATATTAAAATACTAGTTATTTTGAGGTATTGTATAACATGGAAACTAGTAAATTTTATTTTTTTGTATTTTAACATTGGTAATAAGTTTCAATATGTACTACAATAGCATGGGCAATGTATAAAATCTCGCAAGATATTGGTTTAGATTATTTTGGAAGTTGGTCACGCTATAAATCGAAATCCAAAATCAACTAAACTACTTCTTGAACAAAATCCCATAAATGTAACTATTTAGGATTAATTATTAATTTATGATTAACATGCAGCATATTAAAATCTTAATATTTTAGCAAGTATTAGGTGAGTCAAGATTGTATAGAAGTGGCGAGGGTTGCCACACATTCACCTCATCAATTAGTAAGAGTATATATAAATAGTAAACATATAGTCCTAAGGGACAGGAAAGCAGGACTCACACTATGGGGATGTCATAAGTATAAAGGATTAAGATAGATTCACATCGCACATAGCACATAAGAACTAAGGGGTGGGTCAGTATGACTCACTTTATAGGTCAATACGGGACTTAGGATCTTTCACCTTTCCACATCAAAATTTACATACTTATCATAATTCTCATAATCAATCCATAGTATCCATATCCAATAGATAGCCATAACCCTTATCATAAACTTCAAAAAACAACACTTTGCATATAACATAAAAGAGCTGACAGATGTCCAACAATGTCTCTAATCATAAGATAGGACGAGGGCCAAGACATGTCCTGGACTCACCCTCAAAGTAAATATCATAAACAACACTTCATAGGTAGAGGAATGGTGGGTTGTCCTTGGAAAATAGGACTCACCATAACAAGTATCTCAAGATCCAATCTAGCCATCATACTATGGATGAAGGAAATCTCTGGACCCTACATGGTTAGATCATGTAGGCAAAAGTATGCATTAGTTCATTTGAATACACTTAGTATGCGGACATACAATGCATATGACTTATAAAACCTGCATTCAATGTTAGATGACTAAGGCACATAATATAGAAAGAATTATATTTCCAAAGAAAAGTAGCAAAGCAATATGCCATGAAATTCATGATGTAGGAGATACAATAATGCTCATATATAGTGGGGATATGATCATGACTGTCATATCAAACTCATGCGACCTATTACATGTATTCACCTAATGTAGACCTTCCATCGGTAAGTAAGGATTGCTTGCCAAGAGTAATCTACATCGTACCTTATGATCCCATCTTTTTGGTATGATGGACACCTACCTTACAATCATATCTTTTCAGAAGAATTTTCATATCAAAACATATCATATCATATCAAAGTGTGTAACCATCCCTTACAACTCCATCTTCTTGGTAATGGCTACCATGTACCTATGCTAGCACATAGTTCAAAGAATGGGAGAGGACCCTTGGAGATAGCGCTTAGGTCCCCAATACATTCGATGCTAAGTTAACATCCCACAAGAATACTCTCATATATACATGCTTTCAAAAGAGGCATAAGTCATTTCAAATCATTTGAATGCATATTTAGGTTCAAAAGAAAAAACATATTTCATAATAATTCATACTTGGGCTCAAAAGCCAAATCATACTTCAAACCATACTTTTCATATATAGAAATAGCTCACTCACGTATATTAGAATGAGGTAAACATCATAAATGCTCAAAGATTCATATCATAGAAATTTATGTGTTCATATTTTTGTCATAACCATAATCTTATGAAAATCATATACATAAACATAATTGGGCTTAACCCACTTCATAATTTTCATATACTCCAACGCTCGTGAATGCATATGGCATGAATGATGTGATGTTAACATGAGTAATATAGATTCTATCTAAAATCAATAATACAAAATGAAAATCAAGTAAATCCACATTCAAATCTCAATTTATATTACTCATGCTTAAATCAAACTTTAAAGGGACAATGCATATTCAAATCTTCAATATAATCATTTAATTCAACAAATTAGTGCTTAAATCAATTTAGAATCAACAATAAAGCATAGCCCACACTTCAATTGAGTATAGTAAACAATAATCTTCAAAACTCAAATTTAAAGTAAGAATTTCATGAAATTCAAGTGAAAAGACAGTCTTCTTGGTTGAAAGGGACTAAGAATCAACCCCATATACCTTAGTCAATTGAGAAGATTCAATAAGAAATTTGATGAAGAAAAGAGTCTTCCCTTGATTCCCAAGCTTAGTCTTCACAAAAGTCTTTGAGAGAGTTCGTAAGAGAGAGTTGAAACAATTCTAAGTATGAGAATAGATTTGAATGAGAGGAGAAGAGTTTAGGTCATTTGGAGGTCTTAGAATAGCACATGAAGTCACAAAGTCCCTTAGAGGCCTCCACAATTACAAAAACATTATTAATGAAATAAAATAAAATTTCTTGCCAGGGCTCCCAAGGCCTCATAGTCCATACAAGGTCACATAGATATGAACCCTCCCGTACAGCCACACTTAGCCAAATCACAGGAAAGACTTCACTGACGGGCTTTGCAAAAGTAGGCATAAATTCTTGATCCAAACTCAGAATAAGGTGAAACTAGATGCATTACAAAGCTAATTCAAAGAGCATCAATTTGATAGGTTGTTTACCACTAGTTAGTTTTGTGCTCAGAGATATGACCATTTAAAGTTGAACCTTTAATTGATTCTTATGAAAAGCTTAGCCAAAGGCATTCCATACTTAGAAAATTTGACGTTAGCACCCATATGGATGGTTTCACGGCCTGTACCATGGTATACAGACCATTTACTCATCTGTGAATCTTTACTTAGAAAATTCTTGTTAAAAAAGTTTTAATATAGTGATCCTATTCTTAGAATATTTTCACTCAGACACCCATATAGAAGGCCTTACGGACCATGAAGGACTATACGGTCTGTGTGAGGGTCTATATCTTAAATGCCTTGGCCAAAATATGGATTTTCAATGCCAAGGCTACCTATATGGTCTACTACATGGATCATTAAACCTCACACAGATCGTGTAGGTAACATATGTGGTATGCCTTGGTCTTAAACTCCACATTAAAGCCCACACACCTCACACAAGGCCAAGGGCCACTTCAAGGAGCCTCTATATGGTTTGTATACCATACAAGGACCATGAAGGCTTCCCTAAAGTATTACAATGTAAGTGTCATTAAATAAAATTGCCTCTCATTAAAACTATCGGAATCATCCTATGATACTTCAATTACGGGTCGTAAGTTGATCAATGGACCGTAAGTCCCTCTTATCTGACAACACTCCTAAAATTCTTTAAAAAAACTATGTTGGACCCAAAGTTACAAATCCTTGTTATTGGCTATATGAGCTCTTACAAGTCGTGGTTGGACTCGTAGATTCCTTCCATACTTAGCCATCTTTCACCTTTTTCTTGGCCTCATTCCATGATGCACCCTATTGATTGTATCTTAGCTTATGGGCCCTCTAATAATACTTAGGTCACCTTTTAGTAAATTCCAAATTTCCTTCATGTCTGATAGTCTCATTCACGTCCTTATCTACAAAATGTGGATAATACTATGAGCCGCGACTTGGTTCGTGAGTTGTCCCACACTTGAAAACTTTTCCCCCTCCTTAAGTTCTATATTTAAGAATGGAACCAATGGGTTGTATGTCCATTAATGGGCATTAAGTCACCTCATGAAACTAGACTACAAGTCATTTTGAGGCCAACATCCTTGTAATGAAAGGGCCTAAAATTGGGGGCCAGGCAAAGAAGTGAGTCAGATTGAATGAGAAGAGTTCAAGGGTGCTTTCATATATCGATGCTTTTCGATAGAGTTAAGGGAGGTCAAGGTACAAGAGTTCATCAACCTCAAACACTGGCACATGAGCGTGAGGGATTATGCTCTCAAGTTCACCAAACTCTCCAAATATGCCCCTATCATGGTAGCAGAATTGAGAGCTCATATGAGCAAGTTCATCTCTTCAGTGTATTGATGTGCAGTCAAAATACAGTACTTTTGATGCTTAAAACATAGAATTTGTGTGTTCTCAATGACAAGTTAGTGCATTTTATGTGTTTTTGTATTTTATTTGTAGGACTCTAGGGTTGGCCTTGGAGTTTTGAAGAAAATGTAGAAGTTTATATTTTTGATGATATACGAGACCTTTAACGGGCTATAGTGCATTCTACAGGCTGTGAAGGAGGTTTTGTGAACAATGCCAATGAGGGGCATATTTTCTAAAGTTTGTTCTATGAACATAAAGATGGGTCATGGATTACTTTATGATTTATAGATCACACTTCATGTCCTGAGGATCAGAGAAAAAGGATTTTTTGAATATTTATCAGACGAAACTACCTACGACCCATAGAACACTTTATGGGTCATAGAGGGGTGTCATAGATCACAAGTCTAGTTTTGCAGCAATAATGTATGAGAGCTTAATAACTTGCCGTGGAAAATAATATAGCCCGTAAAGTTGTTTGTGAGGCGTGCCAACAAAGTTATCCTATTTTGTTTAGGACTTGTAATTTTAGTATTATAAATAGGTTGTTAGGATATTTTTCATTATGTTTGAGGGAGTTAAAATTGTAAAGAAAATGTATTTTTTTTTATTTACTTAGTATAAATAGTCTTATTTTACCATTTGAGAGACCTTGACTATGTTGAATGTTGAATTGTCCAATTGTAGTATCTTCTTAGTGAGTAATTAGTGAGTACTTAGGGTGAACTCTTAGAATTGTTAGTTGACTTGATTGCTTGGTTAATTGAAGGTTACAAATTTGTGGTTCTTAGTTTCGTTCAATTTTTCTTCCTAGGGTTTCATTTAAGTTGTTGAAATTAATTGGAAGGTGAGGGTTTCAGTCCCTTATTGCCCATAATTTCAATAGTTTGAATTTAATCCATATATCCTTCTACCTTTTTTCCCTTTCCCTTTTTTTTCTTGTTTGATCTTTATCATTTGATATCAGAGCTTAGGTTTAGATTTATTTTTACAAATCTAGGTCCTGGAATTTTGATCCACTAAAAAATTAAAAAATAGAAAAAAACAATTTTTTTATTTGATTTGTTGGTTTTTGACACTATATTCTTGTTCACTAGTGTTATCAATCTCAAGTTTCATTCAATTTGGAGTTGTGGAAGTAAAGTTGTCATTGAAGGGTTTTGAACATTCAAACTTTTGAAATTTTAAAAGTGGGTTCTTTGATTGAGAAGAAATTGAAGATTAATGATTATTGGGGTTTGTTCTATACATTAAGGGGAAGCTAATCCTAAATTTTGAGCTAATTCTGAGTTAATTTGAAGGTGTTAGAATTTAGTATATATTCTTGATGTTCTAGGTGTTCTTGAAGATATGCAAGTGTTTTTGAAGAAAAGAAGATCAAAATTTACATTTGATTTTTTTTACAAGTCAAAGTTGGTCAAGGTGTTGGTTGTCCCTTAGTGAAAATATTTTTTAAAATAATTTTAAAAATTAATTTCCATGTCAGCGCCAACTTAGCACCAAATCAATGCCAACTCAGCACCAGTCAGTACCAAGTCGGCGTCCAGTAGTGAGTCAGTGAAGGGGAGCCTTCAAGATATGCCATGTGGCGCATGTTGGTCAATATCTGAGACCAAAATCTGCAAAGTTTTTACACCCCTAAATTTTTCTAAGTACGGAAGGTTTTTTGGGCATAAAAATTTTTCTAAGTGTCCAAACGACGTAATTCTTTTTCTAAAATTTTGTGCTTTGATTCTCCAACTACTTAGTATGTAATTAACAAATTTAACTACTTTTTAACTAGTTTTAATCATCAAATCATCAAATCAAACCCTTTTTAAGTCATGAACACCTTAAGGTTTGAAATTTTTTTCTAAGTGTCCAATATCAATTCTTCTTCTTTGTCGCTCATTTTTCTTTCATCCTCAACAATTTAACAACTAATTAATATCTTTAATTACTTGTTAACTAGTTTTTAAATATTAAATCATCTCTTTGGTTCTTCAAATTAGGTAACAAGAAGTACTTTCTTCTACTTTTGCTACTTAGTTTTCTTTTAGTCTGATATTTCTTGTGCCTCTTTCTTCTAGTTTTTCTTCTTTTATTCATGTTCCTAAGCTTTGTTTGAGTCATCCTTATTTCAAGAGTCATAACAACCTACTCCACCACGAAGGATACGTGACCTTGAATTGATTGAGTAGAGCTAGTTCACTATCAATTTTGAGACGACACTACAGAAGGTACGTTGAGAGTTACATATGAGTGGTGTGAGGCTTTTTCTACTAATCTTTTTTGTTGCATATTGTAGGTATCATGTCTAATATAAGTCTAATTGGGGAAGGTTCAAAGAAAATCATTGAAACTCTTGCTTACTTTTTCAAACAAATAGAGGAAATGAATGAAAGGATGGGAAGTTTGGAGGAAAGGTTGGTACAGGTGGAGAATGTGAATCGAGGGAAAGCAATTCAACCCAAAAATTAGGAGATAAGGAGGGTATCGATGAATTACACCACCATTAGTCTGGCACAAGAGGATAATCTATGTTTTCATCCACAAAGCCAAACCCAAAGCAACCAAAACCCCACTTTCCAAATGAACTACAATCTAAACCATCCAAGGCAAGAAACATCACCTCCACCAAATGTACCACAAATTCCCTTCAAAGACTACCAATACCAACATCCCCTTTTTGATGAAATGCATGGAGATCTCAACAATGATGATTTTTGGGAGCATGGGGGTAGGGATAACTATGGAATACAAAGGGAAAGAGTCCAACGTCGAGATTTAGGGTGGGATAATGGCATGGGAGGCCGAGATTACTGGTATAGAGAAGATAGAGTTGGCTATAGAGGAGATAGAGTGGGGAATAGAGGATATAGAATGGGATATAGAAGAGATAGGATGAGAAATGAAGAAGAAAGGTTGAATCAGAGGGTGAATTTTGCTTGTTTCATGAATAAAGGAAAATCTTTGCTTGATAATGATGAATACTTAAAGGTGAATTCCAATATTTTATGTGTTGTGAGAAGAATTAAGGGAGCCCTTTCCAAAGAAGAACTTGATCAAAGGGAGAATCTATTTCATGTTAGGTGCAAAATTCAAGGTAAAGTATTTTCTTTAATCATTGATAGTGGAAGTTTCATTGTTGTTCCAAGGGAAGGAAGTTCCTTGGCTAAAAATAATGAGAATATGTGCATGATAGAAAAGCCAAGCAATTGTTTAAGGTGTGTGGATGAGGGACGCTTTCTAGTATGTCATGTCAATACCCATCTTTTATTGTATGCTAACCAAAGTACTAGCACTTTACCTAGTATTTCTTCTTCTTTTTTGCAGGACTATGACAAGAAAGGCAAGGAAAATATGGTAGCGGGTGACCTTTTAAGAAGGTTTATATTGGTGACCACCTTTTCTTCTAGAATGATGGGATTTGAAAGCCTAAAGGAATTCTATCCTAGGGATCCCTGACTTCAAAGATACTTTTGATAATCTTACCCAACGGAAGCGGGTTGATAGGTTTCAGTTGGTTGATGGATTTTTATTCAAGGATGGACGTGCTTGTGTTCCTATGAGTGATGGTGAGAGCTACTTGTCAAGGAGGCTCATAGTGGTGGTTTGATGGGACACTTGGGGGTACCCAAAACACTTGACATTCTAAAGGAGCAAGTTTTTGCCAAATATGAAGCATGATGTTTAGCAAATCTATGGACAATGTCTCAATTGTAAGCATGCATAATCCATGAATCAGCCCAAAGGTAAGTATAGCTCTCTCCTTACTCCTAGAGGACCATGGATGGATATATCTATGTTCTTTACTTCTTGCCACCCTCAAACGGATGGACAAATTGAAGTAGTCAATAGGACTCTTGGAAGTGTGCTTTAGTGCATGATTAGAGGAACCCCAACTACTTGCGAAGATCATTTACCCTTGATTGAATTTGCGTACAATCGATCTTGCCATTCTTTTATTGGAATATCACTATTTGAGGCATTTTATGGCTTAATGCCTTTGTTTTCGCTAACCACGACTCCATTATTTAGTAATGTTGTTTTGAGCCTAGATGCCAAGCAAAGGGCAAAGGAAATGGTGAGCATTCATGCCAAGGTTAAAGAGACCATTGAAAAGAACAATACTAAGATGGCTTTTCAATAGAATTGGGAGAGAAAGAAAGTAATCTTTAACCCAAATGATTGGGTGTGGGTAGAGTGGTTTCCACATGTTCAAAAAGAAAAGCTAATCCCAAGAGGAGATGGACGTTTCAAAGTACTCCAGAGAATCAATGATAATGCCTACATGATCGACTTTCGAACTGAGTATAATGTTCATAATGTTTTCAATGTTAGTTATTTATATCCTTGTGTTGTAGGTGAATCTTTAGATTCGAAGATGAATCCTTTTCAAGAAGGGGAGGATGATAACATGCAAAGTGGAGATGGCACCAATATCAGTGGCATATACCCTCAATACCATTCACAAGGAGTCAAGCAAAAGATCTCCAAGACCTACAAGCAATGTTCATGAAAAAGAAAGCATTAGAGGAGCTTGAGAGTCACCAAAGAAAGGCTTACAATATGTGGAAGGTCTATCAAGGTAAGGAGAAGGAAGAAAAGAGGCCATGTGTGCAAATGACTATTACTTGAATTCAAGGATTTGAAAAGAAGGCAACCAAACAAGGCTCTTACTCATTAAGGATAAAATAGTAAAGACAGTGTATTTTTTTAATTTACTTAGTATAAATAGTCTTATTTTAGCATTTGGGAGACATAGACTATGGTGAATGTTTAATTCTCAAATTATAGTATCTTCTTAGTGAGTAATTAGTGAGTACTTAGGGTTAACTCTTAGAATTGTTAGTTGATTTGTTTACTTGATTAGTTGAAGGATGCCCATTTGTGGTTCTTAGTTTCATTCAAGTTTTCCTTCTAGGGTTTGATTTAAGTTGTTGAAATCAATTAGGAGGTGAGGGTTTCAGTCCCTTGTCCCCCATAATTTCAATAGTTTGAATTTAATCCACATATCCTTCTATGTTGCTTCCTTTTCCTTTTTCTTTCTTATTTGATCTTTATCCACATAGCTTTGATACCAAATGATAAAGATCAAACAAGAAAGAAAAGGGAAAATGTAACAAAGATAGAAGGATATGTGGATTAAATTCAAACTATTAAATTTATGGACAACAAGGGACTAAAACCCTCACCTTCTAATTTATTTCAACAACTTAAATCAAACGCTAGAAGGAAAACTTTAATGAAACTAAGAACCACAAATAGGCAGCCTTCAACTAATCAAGCAAACAAATCAACTAACAATTCTAAGAGTTCACCCTACGTACTCACTAAATACTCACTAAGCAGATACTACAATTTGGCAATTCAACATTCAACATAGTCTAAGTCTCCTAAATGATAAAATAAGACAATTTATACTAAGTAAATAAAAAAAGATATTTTTTTACAATTTTACCCTTAATGAGTAAGGGCCTTGTTTGGTTCCTTCTTTTCAAATCCTTGAATTCAAGTAATAGTCATTTGCACACATGGCCTCTTTTCTTCCTTCTCCTAACCTTGATAGACCTTCCACACATTGTAAGCCTTTCTTTGGTGACCTTCAAGCTCCTCCAATGCTTTCTTTTTTATGTACATTGCTTGTAGGTCTTGGATATCTTTTGCTTGATTCCTTGTGAATGGTCTTGAGGGGTTCATGGCACTCATCTTGGTGTCATCTCTACTTTGCATGTTATCACCATGATAGGACTTACGGCTTGTCAGTCAAAGTACAGGACCTGGTATCTCATGCTCCCAACTTCAAAAACCAATATTTTCACCAAGTCTGGCCATAATCCACGAGCACAAGTTACGCCTTGTAGAACTATCTACAACCCTTAAATATATCTAGAAAACTTACTAATGCTTAGAAAGTTTTAAGACTACATCATGGAAAAGAATACATGCATCTTGTGAAAAATGCAACACATACATCATAAACATTTTTCAGACCATGCTTCAAATAACATTAATAATGCAACCTAAAAAAACACAAAACCATGCATAGATGACATGGAAATGACATGAAAGAATGGGGAGGTTCTCAAGTAGGAAATATCATAGTACCTCAAGCTTGATTAGAATTGAAGAGATAGCGGTATCGCTTCTTCATATCGGCTTTCGAATTAGCACCCTCTCCACTTGTTGGTTCCTCCAAAGGATTTTGACGGATGCTACATCTTTATTTCTCAAGCTTTTCCCTTTCCAATCAAAGATTTCTATCAGAAATTCCTCATAAGTCAAATTATCTTCAATATTAACCACCACTAAGGGCATAGTGAAATGTAGGTCTCTGACATACTTACTCGACATATATAAAAGACCAGATAAACCACACTGATCTCCATGGGAAACTCTAATTCTTAAGCAACTTTACCAATCCATCTCAAAATTTGGTAAGTCCTGACATACCTAGAACTTAAATTTCCCTTCTTTCCAAATCATACTACACCCTTCATTAGTGAAACCTTCAAGTACACGCAACCATCAACTTTAAATTTAAGGTCTCTCTTTTTAGTGTCAACGTAAGATTTTTGTTGGCTTTAATGCATCTTCAGCCTTTCCCTTATCAATCTTACCTTCTCTAAAGCTTCCATAACCAACTACAGACCAAACAAAGCCATTTTCCCCACTTCAAACCATCAACTGGGGATCTACAATGCCTACCATAAAGAGCTTCAAAAGGTTCCATTCTGATGCAGGAGTGATAACTATTGTCGTAAGCAAACTCATTAAGTGGAAGATGCTCATTCCAACTACCTTTAAACTACAAGATGCAAGCCTTAAGCAAATCCTCAAGAGTTTGAATGGTTCTTTGGGCTTGACTATCTATTTGTGGGTAAAAGGTCGTGCTAAGCTTAACTTTAGTACTAAGCCTCTTTTGAAAGACTTCCAAAAGTGTGAAGTAAATTGAGTATGGAGATCTGCAATAATAGCCAATGGAACCTTATGCAATCTAACCAACTCATGAATATATAATTTGGCATAATCTTCAGCACTATAAGTCATCATAACTGGTAGGAAGTGAGTCGACTTTTTCATTCTATCAACAATTTCCCAAATAGAATCAAAATGGATTCTAGTATTTGGCAAGCCAATCACAAAATCCATGTTGATCTTTTCCTACATCCAAGTAGAAATCTCAATATCGTGTGCTATGCCAACCGACCATTGATGTTTTACGTTTACTTGTTGTCACTTATGGCAATCGGCTATGAACTTAGAAATGTGTCAGGGTCTGGACCTAAGGTCTAGGAGTAACAGGGAGAATGAGAGCCCGAGAGTCCCCAAACAAGTCTCAAAGTATCCATATTCACATCATTAGTTCGGAAGCAAACAATACAACAAATTCGATTATCATAGATAAATAATTTTATCACTTATAAATGATATTTCGTCACTAAAAATCTTATGTAACAAAAAATATTTCATCACACCGTCGTCCCTAAATGTGGATCGCTAAAAGTATATAAAGTGATTTAGTGTTTCATCGCTAAAATTGTTACATTAACTGCAAAAAGAAAAATTGTCCCCAAATACATGAACATTTGTGAAAAATCCATTTGTCATAAGAAGTCTATTTTTTTGGTAGCTAATTGTAGTGATTTTGTCACTAAAAAAGTTATTACTACCGACAGAACTATATCGTCACTAATTATTTAGTTCAATTAGTGACAACACTAATCATCTATAATATTACATAGATTTAGTAGTTAAACAATATAATTTCATCACTAATAACTGTCTTTTAGATACAAAAAAAATTGTTCTTAAAATGTATAAATTACAGACAAATTTATTATTATAAAAAGGTTAATAATTTAGTAGTTGAATCTATCATTCGTCATTAAAACTATTGTTTTTACCATGAACATGTAATTGTCATAATAACTTATCATGATTAGTGACAATTACAATTGTCACAAAATAAAAAGTATTTTGTGTTTAATAAAGAGGAGGTATTGAGACAAATTTATTTTTTGTCACTAAATGTAATCAACTTATGACAAACTTATTTATTTCGTGACAAAAACGTTTGTCTTAAAAAGTTAGATTTAATCGTTGCCAAAAGTTACCTTTAGTGATAATTTTTTTTT
>JAOTQJ010000083.1:13684089-13696547 GCA_025642045.1 Solanum sejunctum | reverse complement strand
AATAGATATAAATCAATTAATGGAATAAGCTTTCAATATATATTCAAGCATAATCAATCAATACTTGATAAAATCAAACATAACTCATATATATAATGCATAATAGGAAGTACCCATGAAGTTTTTGACCTTAAAATCATGAAATTTTGTAAAAAGAGAGAGCTGGGCTCCATGGGTGAAAGGACCCATAGATAAAGACCCACATACATAAATCTTAGAGTTTCTTGAAGAAAGATTTGGGGAGGACTTGAGGCTTGAATTGGGTTCTTGAAATCCAAAGCAAGTTCTTGAGATTCTTGGATTTTAATGGGATATTTGATGATATTTTGGAGAGGAATCTGAGAGATTCTAGAGAGCTTTAAGGTTGAAAATGACTAAGGAATGAGGGTTTCCCGTCTAAATAGGCATTGCGTTATTACCCAAATGCCCTTGAGCGAAACTGAAAACTGAAGGAACCAGATGAACTAGCCTGCGTCCAGTCTGCGATGCAGACTTGACACAGAGGAAGATTTGCAATTATTAGCCCTCAGTCCGCCTCGAGGTCTAGTCACGGATGCTCACTGTTTCTGATTCCATTGTGAAAAATTATTTTTTGCTATGGGTCATCTAAAAATCTAGGGTCATACATTTCTTATATAATTTTGCCCTCTGAAAAAGAATATGAAGTCAGATTTTTAAACTCGTACATGAATTTTGATATATTCAAGAAATACACCATAGGGCATTTTCGATGCCCATGAGAGGTGTTACAGGCTTAGTCAAAATAAAGATATCGTTGCCTACTTTGAAGCCGATCATGCATGCTCTAAACCCACTAAATGGATCTACCTACCTATAAATCAGTTCTAATTACTGCTACACTAGCAAAAATATTGATCACCATGTCAATATGAATGTTTTGATAAAAAAAAATGCATTATTCATAGTTGTTGCCATTAAAATTTTTAAATCAACTCTTTAAAAATATTCCAAATAACTTATTAAGCTTGTATTTTAGTTTGGGATATAATTTGAGGCTTGAAAGGGAGAATTTAACATATGTAATAAAAACCTCAATAAAGTCAAGGAAGAAGAGTTTGGCAGCCCCTTTTGCTGTGGAAATTACCTCCTCACAATAGTCTTCATGCTTCCCTGAATAATCCACTACTAATCCATGCTAATTCTAGACAAAACACAACTGAAATCATCGAAAAATAAAGATCTAAAATTCAAGATATTGCAATTTAAAGTCTGAAAAATGAGCTGAATTTGCATAAAAAGGGGATGTAATATTGAAGGGTCCTACACTAAAGCGAGGACCAGGTTTGCAATCATCAAGGTCCACCAAGATCCTTCTCTATGAACATGGATACAAGGTCCACGATCACAAAGTGTAGCCTCAAAGTCTTCTCCTCGAAGGCAAGAACTAAGTATGTAAATATGGAGGGTTACAATGTTCTTTGTGAATACAGGGACCAAGTCCATGATTGTGAATGGTAAAAGAAAGGGCACCAGCAAGGCACCAGCTAGTTCCTAAAATTGGAAACCTCTCTGACTGTGTGTTCGAAATTCATTTGGAACTCCATGTGCAGACGAACTATGCTACACTGTCGAGTATCATGGACTTAATGGTGCAGTTAAAATTTATAACAAAGATTGACTTTTAAAGAGTGAGCCCCATGCCTAAACATCGATTTAAGGCAAAAATTCGCAAAGGGACTCAAAATAAGTTCGAAAGTTTTGAGCCATGCAAGAAAAGTCATTCTAGATCAAAGTTGACTTGAGAAGCTAATCATGTTGACGAAATTCTCATCCGGGTATGATTTTCAAGAATGTTAACTAAGGTCATACTTAGGTCAATGCTTAAAGGTTGAAATGCCTATTGGCACAAACTCACTGATAGCCTCAAAAAGTGAGCCAAACATGCTCCTAGCCTAAAATAATCCTTCTGGAGTTTATGGAACTATCATAATTTTATCATGAGGTTGCTTACTTGAACTTTTGCCTGTGTCAACTATCCATGTTCTAAAATGTCTAAAAAAATAGAAACTTGTGCAAAATCCAAACAAACGACTTGGCAACAGAAAATGTTAGTCTCAGTAAGTCATAAATGACCTAAGATCACTACAGGAAAACACTAAATTCTAAAAAGATCGAAAAGTGAAAAAAATCATGTGAAGGATCATTGTAACACTACATTTAGTAATGTTGTTTTACACTGAGGTTGAGCTACTTCTGTTTGGACTGTAGTAGATTTTTTTTTAATGTCCATCTATTTAGACATTAAGACTATTTATCAAATTTAGTTATTACTTCTTTAAAATATTTTTCTTTTTTGATGTTTTGGAATGATGGCTTTTAGATTCTAGAGTACTAATAGTTAAGACTTCCGCTAGTTTATTGATTTATTTATTTTAGACTAAGACTGATTATGTTGTGTTTCCATAATTGGCTAGAACTGCTAGATGATGGCATTTCTTTGGATGATAAGCGTTGGTTTAGCCATGAGGTGGTTGGTGTGGATGTCAGTCATGACGGTTTGAATGGTGACACTTTTTATGTTAGAATTAATAAATTATTTTCTTTGTCAAACCTTTGAATGGTTTTACATTATATCTGTAATACTAATCTTTTTCTCATGTTGTGTGTGATATTCGTATAAAATGTATATTTTTTATTTTATAATTAATTAAATTTAAATATTAATAATTTAAAAATATATATTAATTATTACTAATAATAATTGTTAAATCATATATAAGTGTATTAACTAACATATTTGTAAGAGAAAATATGTATCTCAAATACCTAATTTGATATTATTTCTAAAGACACATTTTTTCAAATATAATTTGGTAATTTAATTTTTATTTTCAAATTGAATCTAACTATGTTATATATTTGGATATGCAAATTGTATGCTTATAATTATACTATGACAAATAAATTGATTATCATAATTTTTATATAATATAATTACCAACCTATATAATATTATCCTAAAAATTACACCAATTCTAATTAAGAAAGATTTTTCAAACTGACCCTAAGTTTTTCTACTCCATTACGAATTGCAGAAATCATGCTAAAACCAAACACCATAGATATTAGCTAACCAATTGAAAACCCTTCATTTGAAAAAATATAACACAACCGTTTCATTGTTTTCAGCTATCTAGATTTTTATAACTTGACTTTGCACATGTAGTAGTTATATAAAATTTTGGATAAGAAATTGCATCACAACATGAAATAATTTTTTCTATAAGAACTTAACGTACTAAAAGAATTTCAAATTCTACATACACTAATGAGTGTCTAAAAAATTAAAATTAAATATAAAATAAAAAATTAATTGTACAATTTTACTTGATGGCAGGTCCACATATGTTGCCAAAGAGACTTGCACTTCAATGGACAGATTCTTATGTAGTCTCATCTTCATCTTCATCTTCGTCTTCATCATCGTCATCATTTTTGTGAATAACCAAATATGGATTTTCTTCAATTGGCTTAAAATTATAGAATATGAACATATAGAACATCAAGCTTGCACCTTCAGTAGTTACAACACTAATCCATTCATGCATGTAAGTTACTACACTTTCAATCATAGCAACTCCAAACCTAGTGAAATATAAGAACATAATCAAGACAACATAAAAGTGCCTAAAAAGTTTTAACTTTCTAAGATTTTCAGCCGCTTTTCCATCGTTCTTGGATGCCACCCTACGGCTTTTAATGGACCATAAAATTGGGACAAGTACAATACAACAACACATAACATCTATTAACAAGAACATCTCATTCCATACTAACCAATGCTTCTCAACAGGTCCACCTTCACTTATCACAATTGAAGCTATATTTTCGATCACTTGTAAGGGGATCACAAACATTAAAACTTTTTTTCACGGTCATAGGGAAAGGTTTCAAGAATGACCAACCAGTTCCAATAAGGACAATGATAGTGAAGAGTGTTATGCCTTTTAAGAATCCGAAAATATAAAATGCCACATCCCAACCATGGGCCTTCCCTGTATTTCTAATGTACATCTTGTCTTCCGACGCACATATCATCTTCACAGCCTTGAAAAACAACAACATAGCCATAATCAAATGGATCTTGTGGACAATTTTCCTTTGTTTAATGCAAATAAATCCCCATATGGCCAAAAATATAAAATATACAATGAATAAAAGAAAATAGAATTTAGGCAATGCAGTCTGACCAGTTGGAAGAAAATCCTTTTCTCCATTATTTTTCACATTGTACATTTCAGTGTGCACATTCATTGTCACAAGAAATTACTTTTGACAGTTGCCAAATACTAAATTATACTCATCAGGATCGTCGATCATGGTTGATGTATTGTAGGATGAATCAGGGCCAAGCTTGTCAAATCTGAAGACAAGATTTACATACTTACTAGATAAAACACAAAAATTCTCCGTATAACTTGACTCATTCAAGAGTCGTGAAAACGATACATCTCTAACCAGGCAAAATCCCAATGAAGAAGGATAAAGCTTTGCAGCTGGTTCATTTGATTTCCAAGAGACATGGCCTAGAGAAATAGTTACATGTCCATCTGGTGCAAAACCAAATCTCTCTATCAATATTATTTGCCTAGAATCATCAATAATATGTGTATTCTTGATTTCATACACTGAAATTTTAAAACTTGATATATATATCACAAACAATGCTTGTAGGAGCTTTAAGAATCTGAGATAATTGACATCTTCCATAATATGCTTCTTACTTTGAAATTCTTACAACATGTTAGGACTAAAGTATTTATTCCTTTAGTTCTCTGTTTTAACTAGAGATTTGTAAAATGAAAGTTGTGACAAAATGAAACTGTCTGCTAGCAAAATTTTCAGCATTACCACTAATGAAGTTTGTAAAACAATTTAAACTTTAGTAGATCCAAACCAATAGGACCTGAAGAGAAAATAAATGAAAGGTAGTTGAAGGAATTTTCTAAATAACAATTACCATTAAGTTTCACTTTAAGAGTAAAATTTATTTAGCCTCTTCAATCTTTTATGTTTGAAATAAGATATTCCCCCTAACTGCATTTTAGTATTTTTACTATCGTTTGAGTATCAATATAGTTATTTATGCTTAACAAAATCCTTCTTTTTTTTTTGTTCTAGTTTTACTTGACATCGATTTTTTTTTTAAAAAAAAAGGCTTCTTAATTTTGGTAATTTTAAATTGATAATATGTCAAATATACAAAAATACTCTTTACTCTTGTGATTTTAAACATCTCACGTTGAATGCTAGAATTAAAGAGTTTTCAAAAAGGAAAGAGACATTCCTTTTAAATAGATTAAAAAGAAAAGCAGGACAAATAAATTAAAATTGACTTAAAAAAAGTAGACAAACAGATTGAAATGGAGGGTTGTAATGACCTAGTTGGTCATTTTTGAGCCTATATGTAAACATTTATGTTTTGCCCTTTCGTAAGTTGCTTTGGACCTACTTTGAACTATCTATAGTGTTGGAAGTGACATTTTGAGTTTTTAAAAGTCGATAATATGAGTTTTGGCATTTTTGGAAGCTTAAGTTGTTAAAAAAGTGAGATTTTGTACCATTTTATATTTCAAGCGTCAAATCAAAAGAACGTCAATTCCATTAGCTCCAAAATGTTGAATCTAGTCTAGAAGAAATTACAGAACTGAATAAGGAGTTACAATGAAGTTTTTAGGCCCAAAGTTGCATTTTTAGTTGTTTCTAGAGCCAAAGTTTGACTTTGATCAACATACGGAGTTCAGAAGCTTGGATCAAAATTCTAATAGTTCTAGTAATTTCAGATAGTGAAACTAACGCCAGAAATGATCTCTTCATAATTTTTGGAGTTACCGAGGGAAGTTTTGGTATTTGGAGTTTTAAACTAGTTTATTTGACTTTGTAACACTCGGTAAAATTACAAAAATACCTCTAGAGAAGAGACATGCGTATAGCGCATCTTTTCATACTCTGTTTGTAAATCTGAGGCCGGATATGCAATTAGCATGAAATATTGAGTGGAAAAATGATCTCGGTCGATTTTTAGAGCGACTGGATCAAAAGATAATTTTTCGGTCCAAAAATAAAAAACAGTAATTGCGCATGACAAAGGCGCGACACGCCTTTGTAGCAGACTTGCACTTATTTTTTTCAATTTTTTTTGACAGAATTGGAAAACTCATTCGAAAAATTTTTGAAAAGAAAATACACATAGGCGCGATGGGGTCGTGTACTGGACCTATTATTCCAAAGTGAAAATTTTTCTAGAATATTTTTAGGGGCATTCCAGACAATTTTTAACCCACTCCTAAACTCAATACACGATCAAAAAAGACCGCTTTGAGCGTAAAAAGGGTCAAAAATTCTCATTCTAAGTCCTTTCTAAGTCATTGGAGAGTTAGGGCTTGAGAGAAGAGAAGAGAGAAATGGAGATTTGGAGAATTTGAAGGGAAATTCTGAAAGTTGATTGTTGATAGCTTCATCCCAGGTATATAAGGCTAAACTAAAAGTATAAGATTATTTTCTTATATACCCTATATATGGTCATAGAAGAGAGTTGAAAGTTCATGAGTCTACATACATTATTCTTGAATTATTTTCTTGAAAATTTTACTTACTATATGTATTTTCATGTGTTGATGATCATCATAAACTTGTTTCTTTAATTGAATACTTTTCATGAGATATTGTATAAACTCTACAGGTTAAATTGCGAAAGCATGCTTGAATGAACTTAGGATGGAGTCTAGAGCCTTGGTTTGGGCATGAGGATGAGTTAATTGAACTTGATGATCCTATGAGTCCTCATAACTGAGTTCTTGAGTTCTATCTAAACGACTTCTTATAAAATGATGATCTGTGTCCTTGAGTTTCTTAAATGAGAATTGATTTAACCGAGATGAGTTAAAGTCCCTAAACTAATAGAGGACCTTTGAGTTTGAGTTAATGAGATGATGAGAGTCTCCATAAAACTAATTGAGATGATGAGTGCCTCTATGAGGCTATTGAGATTAGAAGGAGGAGTCTTATGAGCATTGAGTGTTGGGAGGAGTATCGAGCACCGAAATGAGTAAGAGTGAGTCCCACTTGCACTCATTACCTACACCCGACCCAGCATAGGAGAGGAATGAACCATTACATCTCATGGTCCCCTCTCGAGTTTACGTCCTTGAAATACTAGAGGGAAGCATAGTTTAGATTCCTTGTGGATCATACTCATTCCTTACATAGCAAGTATGGAAGTGCTATGGCAACATCAATGTGATTGTTGTATAATCACTGGCTTATAAGTAGTTATTGTCAAATAAGTGAAACTCCCAAAATCTCTCACATTAAATACTCTGAATCGAGATGAGATGAGAAGAGTTGAGTCGAGTTATATTGAGTTGAGTCTGATTTGATCGATAAGGTTTAACTAGTTGATGGGTCACTTGTTTACTCTTTATTCATGCTTTAGATACACATGTGACATGTTGCTTGGTTATGTCACGATCCAAGCCTACGGCCTAGATGTTACATGGCGAATAGGAACCCAAAGAGGATCCCCAAATAATCCTCTTAAGCATGCATATCACATCCTTGGTTTTGCCAAAAGCAATAAAAGATAAATAAGTGCATAGCACACAATTTCTATAAATAAGCATATAGAACATAATTTCTAAGGAAAGCGGAGCTTTGGACTCATGCTATGGGGGTATTTAGGGACTTGAGACTTCCAACTTGTCAATATAAAAACATTCACCACAAAAGGAAGAAGGGACTAAGGGCAAACTCCAACAATACATAGATATAATAAGAGCCCAGTTCATAATATACAACCCATGTATCCAATAACACCTTTAACTACGAATGGAGTGGGGGCCAATACATCCTCTGAGCTCACCCTCAAAGATAATATTCCAAAATAGAGTAGTCTAAATAAACCATGAAAGTAGACAGATGTTGTCCCGGATTGGAGGAGTCACCAATAGCAATCTTCGAACAACTATCTAGCCTCAAAGAGAAGGATAAATAGGAGCTTCAATCCCTGCATAGTGAGATCATGTAGGCTTAAAGTATGTATTAGTACTTAGAATGTACGAAGTATCCGGGGTGCAACGCAACAATTATCGTAAGCCATAATAATCAAGATGCATAATTATAATCAATAGATATAAACTCAATATGACATGTATAATCAATACTTAGGTTAAAACATGCATGAAAATAATCATACTTGCATAACTTAACACAAAAAAGTGGCATGACTAGCTCATCTAAGTACCTTGTACTAGAGAGTGAGGAATATAACTTATGCCATAACCCTTTCTAGTAGGTATTTGATAGTACATAGGTCATAACCCCTTTATGTAGGCATTAGATGGTGCATAGTATTAAATAGTACATGAGGATGAAGAATATAGCTTAGGTCATAACCCCTTCATGTAGATATTTATCTTGTATTAGAGAGTGAGAAATATAGCTTAGGTCATAACCCCTTCAAGTAGGCTTCACAATTCACATGAGAATAAAACATAGAATAAGGGGTCAATAAATTTACTTGTAAATCATGAAAACTTTTTATGAGTTTAATACATGTTTGGAGTCCATAATTATCATAGAAACAATTGTCTTGCAAATCATGTAATAGCCTTTCATCCACATAAGAATACTTTTCATATAAATTTAGTCAACATGGTGGGTATATGTACATACACTTAAAATAGTACATTTCAAGAGTAGAGAACATGAGTAGAGTAAAATATATAGTCATTTAGATATCATTCAAAGCAACCCACCAATATTGTAGTAAAACCTTCATTTTTGGGTATCATGAAAACCATTCACAAATCCATAATCTTTCCAAGACTTTCAAGATGTCATAGCATACAAGATTTAGCTTCATAAACATAATATAATCTCATTTCTTGATAGAAGATCATGCATTAATAGTCCAATATTCAATAAATTTCCAACTTATTTTCATGCATAGGAGTAATAATAGAAGATACCCATAAGAAATTTTAATTTTAAAATCATGAAATTTCATAAAAAGAAAGAGTCAGGCTCCATGGGTGAAAGGACCTATGGATGAAGACCCATATACCTTGGTGATTTTGGTGGAGGAAATATGATTTGTAGATGAAGAACCCGAAACCATAGCTCTCACTCACACTTGAATGCCTTGAGAGAGCTAGAGGGATTTTTGATACTTGGTATTTTGGAATGAGGTGGATTAGGGTTGTATATACTAAAAAAGGGCATAATAAGAGCCAAAATGAGGTTGCATTGGGCTTGGGGTGTAGGAAAAGGTCAAAAGTACCCTTTTTAAAACTGACTAGACAAATTCCACGAAAGCCCATCTACGAGTCGTAATTCATTTCATGATTCGTCGAGTGGGTCGTAGAAAAAGATAGCTTGATAGTGCTTCACTAAAACAGGCATAACTTTTTGGTCTAAACTCCAAATAAGGTGAAACTAGTCACGTTGGAATGATAATTTAAAGCTCTTTCATTTGGTGGGTGATTCATCTTACAATTCATTGTGTGCTAGGAGATATGATGATTTGAAGTTGATACATATATGAACTCATGCTAGAACGTAGGCGATTGGAACCATTTGTGCTTGACTTGATGAGAGAGGTACTTGGAATTGCATGGGGGAGTCGTGGAGGGGATATATAAGGCTATTAATGGACTAGGAAAGGTTGGAACGTTTAATATAAAATCATTGGACAGGGCCACGAGACCCCATCTACAGGCCGTAGAGTATTCTACGAGTTGTAGACTACCTTTTGTAAACTAGGAATCCTGAAATTGAGTTACTAGAATTTTATCATGAAACGTCCTCTACGACTAGTAGAGAACTCTATGGGTTGTATGTTGCGTTTTAAATTAAACTCTTGAAAATCTCAAATTTCACCAAGTCTGACCAGGTTCCACGAAACCATATATGAGTCATAGTCCATTTTACGACTTATAAATCCTCTTGTAAACACTGATAATTTCCCCAAAAAATTTTCAAAGCTTATTTTCTTGCATCTCTCATACCCGTTATAGGTGGGATCTTACAGGTTACTATTCTAAGTTGATGATTGTTTCCTATTATTCTACATGTTTCTATTTCATTCAGCTATTTTACATACCGTACATTTCATGTACTAACACCACTTGTCGTTGCATCATTTTATGATGCAGATACATGGATTAGAGATCATCAACAGGCGAATCATTAAGGATATGAGTAGTCAGCCAATTGGTGAGCCTCCCTTACTTCAGAGGATTCATTACTTTTATTTCATCTTGCTTATAAAGTTAGACTTGATAGCTTATTTTTTATATGAGGCAGCCATGGGTCTGTCATTGGCACTGCTTGATATGATAGTGATAGGAACTTCATAGACTAGAGTCGAATGTTGATTATTGAGAGTTATTGAGGTAGTTCGTTTTACTAGCCTTTTACTTATTATATTATTTGAGATTAGATTGATATGCTCATTTATTTTCTAATGTCTTCTGCTGATTAGTAGTTTTTATTGATTGAATGATTATGATGAGGCCAAATGATTCGCTTAGGAACTAGCAATAGTTTTTGGATGTCAGCAATGTCTTGGGTACCCTCCCGGGGTATGACAGATTTGCATTGATAACTTTGCCGACAAGATCGCAGAATCAAATTTTTTTATTCTATTGAGTCTGGATTATCATTTCTAGTATGAATACATATTTGGGTTTTGTAATTCTAATTTAGGATTAGTTCCGAGGGGTTGTTACAAGTTTGGACTTAGTTGTGTTTTAGCTGATGTACCTACTTGCATTGGTATGCATATATCTTATACTTTACTAGTTGCATTGGTATGCACATATCTCATACTTCAATGGTTGCATTTGATGCATACATCTTATTGTATCTGTACCACTTGAGATATTATGATATATTGAGACATTATAGTTTAAGGCCTACACCTTGAGATACTTCAGTATGGGGCCTATGACGCCTTGAGAAATTTGGGTACATGGCTTGTGATGCTCCCGAGTTCTATCTGGTATCTTCAGCTCGATAGATATGTACAACGGCCCTATGGCGATCCTAATTTCACCTCATACATGGCCTATAACACCATTGTATTCATATATTTCATATGCATTGCATTATTGATTGCACTTACTGTCTTGTATTGCTCTTATTTATATTTATATCATGTACTAACCTTGTGATACAGGTGATAGATACTCCTAGTTATTGCATGTTTGTTCCATTTCTCTTACCCAATTGGTTGAACCTACTAGGTACACTTCAGTATGATTACCCCTACTTTGTTTTCTCCTTGCAGATCGAGCATAGGGACCCATACGATGTATTTGATTCTATTCCACCAGAGATCTTCATCTATCCCTGATCCTAGCATTAAGGCTCAGGTTTCAAGTCGACATAGGTCTTTTGAGATCCCCTTATTGCTTTTTACTCTAGACTTTGTATTAGACTATATCATACAACTTTGTATTTTTGTTTAAGATAGTTATATTTACTCATTCATACTATCTTAGATGCTTTTATACTCATGACTCTAGATTTTGGGATTTCGTTGTTATGTTGTGGTCACTTTTGCTTTGTGTTCCTTTCTTTAGTCATGATCCAATTTTGGGTCATGACAAGTTTGATATCAGAGCATAGGTTCATTGGGTTCGAGAGTCAAGAGCAGTGTGTCTAATAGAGTCTGGCGGATTGGTATATAGACGTCCATACCTATCTTCAGAGGCTATAAGGCACTTGTTAGGAAAATATTCCATATTTTGCTTCTATTTGTGCTTTTCTTCATATCACATATTTTGAAAGTACCTAATCTACTCCTTCTATGAAAATGCCAGTTACTAGATCCCGACGATCGATGAAAGGGCTTGAGTAAGCTGATATGGCTCCCACTCATTGTTGAGGCAGGGCTGTGATAAGGCTAGGGCCCGAGGATATGCTAGAAGGGCAGCTCCATCTAGAGGAAAGGCTAGATCAGCTTCTCTAGAGTCAGATTATGAGCTAGAGGGGCCTATAGACTATATTTTACCATTTTCAGCCGGTGATGCTACACCTTTGGTTCAGGAGTTGCTTTTGCGAGTTTTGGCTAGATCGGAGGGAGCATCTTCAGCCCAAGCTACTATTGATGCACCAGTTTCTACAGTACCGGTTGGCCTTCTATAGCTCTAACTAAGCAAGCTATGATTCATATGGGTCCTTCCTTAGTGCCAGTAATCCTCCTATGACTCCTATTATGTCACAACCCAATCCAGGGGTCGTGATTGGTGCTGATAGGGCACCCAGACATACACTATAGTGAATTTCCATCCACGACAGCTAAGGAATTTCACAAAATTTTGATAGAGTTTCCTTTGTTTTTCTAGCCAACCCCATCTGCAAACAGCGAACCCAACAGTACCAGACATTGCCATATGAACATATATATATACAAAGGCGGGCCGACAAGGTCA
>JAOTQJ010000083.1:13656504-13683989 GCA_025642045.1 Solanum sejunctum | reverse complement strand
GTCCGATATGCATTATTTTGATGTTTGAAAAGAATAAATATTTTTATTTTGACATACAGGTTTGACTTCTATACTATCATATCTAGATTATTATTTTCACTCACATTTTGGTTTTTCTACTTTACATACTTGGTACGTATTTCGTACTGACCCCCTCCTTTCGGGCGCTGCGTTCATGCCGGCGGGTACAGATGAATAGGCTAGAGGATCGTCTTCTTAGAACCTCCATTTATCGTTGAAGCGCTCCCTAGCATCAGGAGCAGACAGTTTGGTATACGCTTGTAGATGTTCAGTTTGTATTTTGCATTTATGTGTATATATATATATACTCGAGGGTATGACGGGGCCCTATCCCATCGTGTGGTCCAGTTTCTATACATAGAGGTCTATGGATACATGTGGGTGTGGGAATTTACGTTGGTCTACTCTCATTTGTATGGTATGTTTGTTAGGAGGCTTTGCCGTAGCGGTGACCTTGTCAGCCCGCGTATGTGTTTGTATATCTATTCTTATGGCTATATCTGGTACTGTTGGGTTCACTGTTTGCAGGTGGGGTTAGTTAGAAAAACAGCGGAGACTCTGTCGAATTTTTTGTGAAATTCCTTAGCGATCGTAAACGGAGATTCAGTATAATTGTATGTTTGGGTGCCCTATCGGCACCATTCACGGCCCTAGGATTGGGTAGTGACATTTCCTTAGCGAACCTGCCAAATATATACATAAGCACCATCTCTTACTGAGATCCACGAATGCAAAAGAAGACCCGCGACACAGAGCCAAATGTCCAAAGCTCCACAAATATAGGCCTAACTCTGTGAACATAGAGAATAAAAGGTTGGGCCCTCCACAAATATGGATCCACCTCTGGTAATATGGTGGGTTAACTCCTACACCAGATATTAGCCAACTCCTATTTTTTCCAACGGATGTTCGAAACTCATTTGGAGTTTAATTTTTACAAATAAACTATGTAACTATACCAAATTCAATATTCTAGATCTAATGGCGCAGTCAGAATTTCCATATGAGGTCGTTATGATTAAATATGAGTCCCACTTTCTAATTTCATATTTACTCAATTTCCACCAAGGAGCCCAAAATAAACTTGGAAGCCTTAGGAATCAAATAAAAGTCATTCTAGACCAAACTCAATATTCTGGAGCGAACGACACTGTCAAAGTTTCTCTATTGGGGCATGTTTTATAAGAATATTGACTAAAGTCAACTATTGACCTATTCTAAGGACTAAAATACAAAACTCGATATAAACTAACACCAAAAACATTGGTACTCTAACCGATGATACTTCTAGCCTAATTTGGTTATTTTGGAGCTGATGGAACTGTCAGAATTTTATTTTATGATCATTTACCTAGACTTTACTGCTAAACTCAATCTTTAACTTTAACATGCTTCTTGAAAAACTGTACAACTTTTAAATGAGCGACCAGGCGACCAGATTATCAGTGTTAGCAAGTCAGAAATGACTTATGGTCACTAAAGGAATGCTTTAACTGATGCAGAAAAGTGCAGAAACACAAATAATCTAGAGGATCATTACAATGATGAACTATGATTATGAATGAAAGATAATTTCATCTATGTTCTGAAAAGGCTTATGTATGATTTATGAAATTCCTAAATGAATGAATGACTATTGGTGAAAAGTTATTTTCAGTTAATCATGGATTCATGTGTGATAAGGACAATTCTCACATTGATGAATCACCTAAGATTTTCATGAATTACCTTATATGAATGATGGTTTTTAATGATTCAAAGTCATGATTAGTTTATGATTGATTATGCACTATGATTTACTATGCCCTGAAATCTGACTTAATTAGTATTGAGAAGACTTAAGGTGGGGCTCAGTTCGGAGGACATTAAGATCATCCTCTCAAGAGAATTTTAGTAGAAACATCTTATCTAAAACTATATGTTACCATATATTGTCTTTTTAGGCTAGGATAGTTGATCCATATTTAGTCACTGATTATTAATTGTTTTAGCATGACAGAGTCTACCTTGACAAGTAGTCTCCCCTTTCTCAATGTAGGGTTACATTGGATTTCATATTGTATTTCACATGGTCTTACAGTTGGTTAAGGTTGACATCCCACAAAATAATTATATATTACTTTAAGCTTTACTATGATTTGATGCTTTGACCACACGATTTACAACCATGTTGTATCTTATGTTTTACTTCTTGCCTATATATTATTGGGGTGTTATGTTTCAAGACCCATGCATTATTTTCCCATATTATATGTGTATATGTATCATGCATTGTTATATATTTACTATATTCTAATGTATTAATGCATATTTTGTGCCTACATTGTATTATAATGTAAGAGAGAATTCCCATTCTATTTCTTACGCTTTTGGTTAGGCTCCAGAGTTCACTTTGAAAACATTGCGGTAAGTCCTCATGCTTTAGGAGCAAGCCAAATGATATTCTACCTTATGTAGATAAGCTTTATGGTATCTTGAGGCTTTGCCATTTTGCTACTTTTGAGGATGAGCTAGGAATGTATCCATAGCTATCACCTATACTATGTTAAGAGACATGTTGCATATTGTGTAAAGAGTCCTTGATCTTTTTTCTTTCCCTTGTATTGTTGAGGTGAGGCCCATTTCCCCATTTCCTTATAGCTTGTAATGATTTTTATTATTGCCTTATGAATGCTTGTTAATATGCTAAGATGGTTCGATTGGGGTCATTTGGGATTTCAATCATTGTGTCACACGTAGGGTCTCGCTTGGATTGTGACAGAATATTGAAAAAGGTAGAAAAAATTATTAAAATGGAAGCCTCAATGTCTATCTTAGGGGGATTGGGGGTGGAATGATCTTGATAAACTCTATTTTAGATTTACTAACTACTTATGTTATGCTACTATTTCCAGTTCCTCAAAAAATTGTCAAGAAGCTAGATAGACTTAGAAGAAACTTCCTCCAAAAAAGAGGCGAAAGAGGAAGAGGGCAAGGGCATTGTCTAATGAAATAGAATGTTATAATGTTGAGCAAGGAAAAAGGCGATTAGGTATAACAAATTTAGGAATTCAAAATAAGATCCTTTTGATAGTGTTTGTGGAGGTATATAAATAATTATGGAACATTATGGGAGGAAGTGGTAGTCACAAACTATGGAAAAATGAATCCATGGTCTGCATATATAGTTTTAGAATCCTATAAATGAGAGTAGAGAAAAATTAGAACTTTATAGAACTCTATAAAAGAAAATGTGCCTTTCAAAGTAGGACATCACAAACAAATTAAGTTGTGGAAAGATGGTTAGATTTATCAAATTCCTCTAAGTGAGTCATTCCTAGATCTTTACTCAATTTGCAACAGTTCTGAAGTTAGAATATGTGAATGTTAGACAATCTAAGTTCATGAGGCTATTAAATAATTAGGAAGTAGATAAGGTGGCTTCCCTAATAGAAAAATAGGGGGGGGGGGGGGGGGCCCAATCTAGTAATAAATGCCCCCAAAAAAAATTATTGCAATATCCATGAAGGACATGTTTGGAGATTTTTTAAAAATTATCATTTTACCTCTTTTGATAGTTGCTTCGAGTCACTTTTATTTAGCTTGAGGGATTAGTTTTGATATTTTATTAAAAAGATGTAAAATTTTGAAGTTTGTTTTTAAAGGTTTAAGGTGTTCAAAAATGATTTTTGGTATTAACTAGAGCTGCAAGTCTTGAAATAGAAATTCATTAATTTTATCAACTATGAAATATAAAAATTAATCTAGAAGCATTGTCATTTTCTATTTTGGAGTAGTTTTGTAGATTTGATGTCTTAAGTTGAAAGTTTGAGCTAAAATAGATCAAGGTTTGACTTCGGTCAATATTTTGAGTTTGGATACTTTGATTGAAAATCTGAGGATTTTTGTCACGATCCGGATCTAGGGCCTAGACATGACACGGCGAATGAAACCTGAAGGGTCCCCAAACAAGCCTCTTAGTATATTATTACACATTCTTGGTCACTGAAGCAATTAAACAACAACAATAAGAGAGTATAAATAGGGATAAAGGGACTAAGAGAGTCCTTTGATATCATAAAAACATAAAGAGTCAAGCTTATAGCATAGATACATCATAATATTCCAATAACACCTCTGAACTTAGAATAAAGAGGGGACCAAGACACTCTCTGGGCTCACCCTCATAATGTCAAATATCAATTAAAGAAGTCTTAGAAATGACAAGAGAAGGTAGATAATGTCCTCGAATTTGAGGACTCACCAAGCTTATCTTCAAGACGTCAAACTAGCCATAGGGAGGAGAATAGTCAAGTGAAGCTCTGGTTCCTACATGGCAATATCATGTAGGCATAGAGTACGGGTTAGTACATTTGAATGTACTAAGTATGTAGGATGCAATGCAACAAAGGATAGGCAACATAATCAAAATGAATAATTATAAGCAAAGGATAAGTAAGATACCAATATAATATGTATGAATGATGCTTTAGATAAAACATGCTAAAAAATAATCATTCTTGTATAGCTTGTTCGACACAATAAGGTGACATGATTAGATCAACCAAATACCTTATACTAAAGGGTGAGTGGTATAGCGTAGATCATAACCCCTTCTAGTAGGTAATGGTTAGTGCATGAGGGTAGAGGGATGTCATAGTTCATAACTTCTACATGCACACATAATATAATACGAAGTGTCGAATCACATATGAGAGTGAGGCGTACCACATAGTTCGTAACCCCTTCATATAGGAATTGACCTTGTACTAGAGGGTGAGGTATACAATACAGTTCATAACCCCGTCTAGTAGGCTTTAACAAAAACCTTCACATAAGAACCAATAACTCATAAACAACGAGACTCGTAGACTCATAGATAATTCCATCATTTCAAAACATACTTGGTAGACCACAAACATCATGAAGTCACTTGACTTATAAATCATGCAATAGACCATTAATAACTCAAGAATCCTAAACAAGACATTTTATCAAACACTTGGTTGATGTATAATGTTAGTTCAAAATCATGCAATTCAAGAGTGAAATCATGTGAAAATAATCAATGTAAATCAATCCACCAACACTAGATAATACTCTCTTGCAAGATACATCAAAAACCCTAATCAATTCACACAATAGATCATAGCTCCATAGCTCAAAACATGCATAGTTAAACAACATTTCATAAAACCCCAATATAGTTTATACTCAAAATTCATAATAAGATATACTCATAGATAAATCAATTTGAAAATATGCAATTTATGTAAAAGGATATTTAGGCACCATGGATAAAAGGACCCAACAGTTGAAACCCATATATCTTAAACCTTGAGTTTCTTAAAGTTGGGTTGAGAAAGACTTGAAGCTTGGAATCTAAAACTTGCTCTTGAGTTCCCTTGAATTCCTATTAGGGCTTTGGTGAAGGCTCATGAGAGAATTTGAGAGTGTATTGAGGTTGAAAGAAAAGACTTTGATCCTTTAGAGTAGGGTTTAGGTCTTTTTTTTTGGGGGGGGTGTGTGTGTGTGTGTGTTAAAATAGCATTGGAAGTCCAAAAAGGTCATTAGAATAAATTAAATTTACAAAATATCATTAATAAAATAGAAAAAAATTGATGAAGTGTCACCTCACTTGAGGTTACATGGGTCGTGTGGTAGTCTACGATTCATGTAGTATGCTCGTGAATCAACACTTAGATAATTTTTGAAAATTGAAAACTTGGCAACACTTGAAATTTTTTCCTAAGTGTCACATCATGAACTATTCACGAGTCGTGTGAAGTCACATAGTCCATTTACTGGTCCATCAAACCATAATTAGAAAATTTCGTGAAAGTTACGAAACGGTAATTTTACACTTAGAAAAGTTTTTGCTCTGGAAGCCTCACGGAGGGCCTCACGACCCATGCCATACCACACGGCTCATATGGCCTGTCACGACACATGCCTTGGCCACAAAGTGGCCATTTTAGGCCCCAGGCCAGTCACATGGCTCGTGAGATGCCACACGGAACATGTGGCATCACTGTACGAGAGAGTTCTACGAAAACAGGCGTAACTCCTTCATTCGAACTCGGAATTAGGTGAAACCAAGTGAATTAAAAAGCTAACTCAAAGAGCTTTTATTTAGTATATCATGGGTCATCTATTTCTTTGTGTGCTTAAGTTATGCTCGTTCTCTCCACCTAAACAAATGAGGCTTAAAACATGGATACGTAAGAGCATGGAGTCACGGGGTGTCACAATTTCATTGGATTCAAAAGGTAATTTTAGGTCTTGAAATAATTTTGGTGTAATTATCAAGAGTTCCAAGAATGTGTTTGTGTTTTTAGAGCATTAAATTTTTCTTGTTACGACTAAATAGATTTTGGCTAAAAATACTTCAAATTAGTGTTCAGATAATTTTATTGAGTCTTAAATGTAGAATTAGTAGAGCAACATATATGATTTGTATATACTTGGTTCCGAACGAATCTCAAAAGTCAATTACGAGTGTTTGGTGTTGAATGAAATTTTTTTGTTCTTTGGTGCTGCAAGTACCACTTAAGCGATATTTGATTGTTTAAGCGTCATGGCCTAAGCAGAGACCTAGTCACTTAAGCGATTACCTCCTTTGGGCGAGGTTCCCTTAAGCAAACTAGTGATTGCTAAAGTAATCCATTGATCTTTTAAGTGGCACCTGCTTAATTGTTAGGTATTGCAAAAACGACTCTAAAGCTGCTTAGTGGCATCAGAAAGGCCTTTTTCGGTTGATTCTAGAGTTTCTTCTCCATTTTCTGCTTTTGATCTTTTAAATCTCCATTGTGATGATTTTGATGTGGTTTTTCAAGATTTATTCATTGGGTAGATGATTTTAACATAAAATCTTCAATTTTCATCAATTATTTCATGATTTCAATATCTAATTTTTTATTTTAAACTTCAAATTTTGAAAAGTATTTCACGAATATGAATTTTTAATAAATTGAGAATTCTACATAGATTTCAACTTTGTTTTCAAAATGATTTTCAAATATTAGAGATAATTAATTATCCGTTGATTCCCAAATTTATCTTTACTCTTCCGGAAAGAGATTTTTGACTCTTTTCAAATTTGATTTTCAAAATCGATGATTGGGTCTTTGCCATGCTTGTATTTCTATTGTGATTTCTTATTTGAATAAATTTTATTAAATCGAAGGCCAACAAAAGGGAAAACACAAATGTGGGAGTAGTTGATTGATTGCTTTGAGGAAAGTGAAATTATAACAAACCTTAATAGAGGATGTTGAACCTTATATTTCCTTCTATGTGGTTGGGGAATAATAAAAATTAAGCTATGAGATGAATTATTCATGAATCATCTAATAAGATGAGACGGAATAATAAAATGATAATGTGATTAAATGTATCAATGTGAATTTTGAATTGAAGAATTTGATTGAATGATGTGGATCTTATGACGGGAGAATTAATGTGATTGTTGATTTGAATAAATTATTTGTGGACTATATCACATACTCATATATTTTATTTATATGATTATTTGCATTGACTTTGAAAATTAATTGAGATTCATAGTTATTTAAAAGTCGAAAAAATGGTTTCGGCTAAATATGAATTACTTGATCTTGTATTTTTGTTCCTTTCTATTATTTGATAGGTAGTGGCTAGTCTTTTTGGCGGACTCGCAAGCTTACTTTATGTTGTGTTTTTATTCTATTTGGGGACTGAAATATTGAGACTTATATGACTTCAATTCTATGTAAATATTAGCTATGTGACACAGGTCTTTAGGATGGATTTAGAATTATAGTTCATTATTTTTTTTATTCGTAGTTTATTGTTTTTTATTTTATTTACACTAGGTTTATTTTATATTATTGATTAGACTGACTTGTCTTGATATGTTTAGGCAAGTGCCATTCAAAACCGAATCTAGATCATGATAGTTATATGGAAGTACAATAAGGATGACAACTTCATAGTAAATAGTGCAAAAGCATACAAGTTGCAGTTAGAGGCTACTATCATCATTGGAAGAGTATTTGGAGATGAATGATCCCAACTAAAGTAAAATGCTTCACTTGATTAGTCATCAAGAGAGTCTTCTTAACTCAAATGGGTCGTTTGGTTTAAATATAAGTTATGGAGAGATTAGTTGTACTGAAATAAATTATGTTGAGATAAATTATTCTAAGATTAGTTATGCTAAGAGTCGTTTTTATTTTTTGTTTAGTTTGATATATTCAAATTGGATCAATTGCATAATTTCAAAGAATAAATTGTTTATTTACAAAAATATCCCCCACCTTATTTAGCTTTTTCTTTTACATTGTCTTTCTAAACTTTAGTTATTTATTTTTAAAAATAAAATTTTCATCTTATTTGACTTAAATATTTTTATGTATGCATTTTATAATCGTAAAAAGTTAAACTTTTATCTTATTTAACTTAAAAAATAAAACTTCGATCTTATTTAAATTTAAAATAAAACTTTCATATTTTTAACTTAAAAATAAAATTTGCATCTTATTTAAGTTTAAATAAATTTTTATCTTATTCAACTTTTAAAAAAATAAAACTTTCATCTTATTTAGCTTAAAAATAAAATTTTTATTTTATTTACCTAAAAAATAAAAATATACATTTTAAGTTTATCAAAGTAAATTAAGATAAGTATACAAAATACACCTAAACTATACAACTTTTTGGAGTTTCACACATAAAGTGTTGAAAGTTTGAGAAACACACCTAAACTATCATTTATTAGTTTGAGAAACACACCCAGTGGTGTGTGTAATACTCTCTCTTTTATTGGAGAAAACCTTGTCACATGGCATGCCATATTTACAAAAATTAAATAAAAATATTAATATTAGTTAAAAATAAAAGATTAAAGTATAAATATTCTTTTGAAAAAAATTAATTTTTAAAAAATAAAATTTAAAATATTTTTCTCAACTACTCTATTGCGTCCACCCCCAACAATCCCCACCCCTTTTATTTTTTTAATCTCTTTTATAAAATATTTTTTAAAAGTTCAAACTCCAATCCATACTTTACTCCTACCTAAATTTTTTTTTAAAATAAATAAAATTCTATCTCACTTGCATCTAATCCTCCGTTTCTAATTTTTTTTTATATTTTTGATATTTTTTTTTTATAGATATGTACACAATTTTTTAGAATTTTTTTTCTCCTTGTTTATCAAGTTAACAGAAATAAAAAAATGTATTTAAAAAATCTTGCGACAAATAAAAAGTAAAAAAATATAAAAATAAAGAATTAAGTGAGTAGCGTAGAATTATTTTTCTAAAAATAAGTAAAATAATATCTAGATTATTATTTAAGAGAAAGATGAAATTAGAATTTTAAAAAAAAAATTACAATTTTTGTTTGGGGGCGGAGAAGGGGGGGTTACGGTGAGAGAAAGTGGTGGAGTGGGGTAAGAAAGATATTTTTATTTTAGTTTATAATTTTTTTAAAAAATAATAATATTTTAATATTTAATTTTAACTAATACTGTAATTTATTTATTATTTGCCAAGGTAAAATATTTTGTCTATGTAGAGTGTGATGTGATGTTTTTTCAAAAATAAAAAAGAGAGTGTAAAACACACACCATGGTGAGAGTGAAATAAATGATAGAAGTATGTTTGTCAAATTAATAAGTGATAGTTTATGTGTGTTTCTCAAATTTTCAATACTTTAGATGTGAAACTCAAAAAAATGGTATAGTTTAGTGTGTTTGTATACTTGGTCAAGTAAATTTTACTATCAAAATTATCTACTTTTTAGAGTTATCCATATTTTAATTAATACATAATATATAATTTTTAAGTGAGTAATAAACTATTTAATTAACAATATGTAATTTAGTAGTTGAGTGACTATTTTAATGTAAGTCAAAATATTAAATAAACATAAGTATTATATAAATAAATCAACTTATATATATCCACATATAGACATAATATGTATAAAATATAATTTTTAATAAAAAATATATTATCATAAAAATAATAATTAATTAAGATTGAGAATGCTATTATAAAATATTATTAAAAATTATGTTAATATACATGAATGTAAAAGTTGTGTACAAAAGAGAATTTAAGAAGGGTATTTTTATTATTTCACATCCTTTATCCTAGGATAAGTTATCGTAAGATTATATATCATTCCACCCTGAGGGAGGAATAACTTATCTCAATACTAATTGTTAATTGTGGATAAGTTAATGTAACCTTTACAACCAAACAACAAATTAAAGGACACACAAAAATTTTTCTGAGATTAATTTCTTTTATCCATCACAACAAACGACCCAAAAAAGTCTTAAAGAAGAAAGGAAAGCAATTAGTCCCAGGTGTTTTCTATGCAATTTGACAGGAAAAACAAACACCTAGTTTTGCATTGCAAATTCTCTACACAAATTTGGGAGTTGTTTTTCAACGTCACAGGCTTCAGTTAGACTATGTTTGAACACATTTCTAACTTTTTTAGTAGTTGGATTAGAAGTGGGATAGCAAAATTCAAAAGAAATGGTAAAAGCTAATACCATCATATACAATGGTCAACATAAAGCAAGAAGAAGAAATAAGAGATGTTTTGAAGATAGATTTAATCTCATTCACAAATTAAAATAAAATTATTCGATATATATAAATTTTGTCAATAGTCTTATATAAAGATGCAAATCAATTTATAAAATTAATAGGGAGCTTGTAATTTTGATTAGGGCCGTAAATTTTTGAAGATGACCAACATGTTCTTAATGCTTAACAATATAATTTACCAATATTTAAAAAAACCAACAAACTTGTTATATCTATTGGCATTCATCCTTCTATTTCAGTATGCTTCTTTGCCATAATATAAAAGTGTAAGATGTCCTTCATACCTCATTGGAACAATCATAATTTTTAAAAAAGTATTGCAAGTTTTCAAGTTAACTATAACAAAGATATTTAAAGTTAAGAGAATATTTTCTTAAAATTTAATTATTTGATAATCTAATTAATTTGAGTTTGAAATGATTAATAAAATATCTCAAAAAATTGAAGATAATCTTATAAAGTCAAAATAAAATATTGCTGATTAAAATTGAAGTGAATTCGATAAATTAAAAATTAAAAATAATAATAAATTTAATTATATTTTGATTTTTAATTGTAATTACATCAATTACCAAATTTTAAAAATATATGCAGAATAATTAGTACGAGATTAATAGTAACAAAATTGTTTCTTCCAAGTGTGCTCGTCACACTTTTACATCGCCTAAACCTTCATCAGATCTGGTCGTTTCTTTTATGTATGTCTGTATCTCCTTCATCTTTTGTCTGCTCAGGGCTTTTGGTTCTTCATTTGATCTCTTGCTCCAATTTAGTTCTTTTTTGTGCATCTTTGGTATGTTTTCGTGTCTGAGCTAACTGAATTTGGGGGATTTTGGTTGCCCTGGTTTTGGGGCTTTAGGGTTGAGCCACCCTTGATTGCCAGTATCGATTTCATTGTCCCAATTTAATTTAAAATGTCCCTTCAACTACAAATATGAATCCTTTATTGATGCTGCTGTGTTAAAGTGCTTGCTAGTTGTTAATTGTTTATCTTATATAAAGTTTATAAGAATGACCTGAACTAATCTTGAACAATGTCATCTGCAGGTTCTTCTGAGAGGAATTTTGGTCCACTATTCAGTTCTTATAGCATGGTAAAGTTATTGTTATTGGGTATATGTTTCTTATGCACACAAAAAGACACATATATGTATGTCTAATTACCTATGTGTGATGAGTAATTGGCCTTTCAATTTCAACATCTGCTAGTGCCTACCTCATGAATATGTGTTATATGCCCAGCTGCGATTTAACTAACAAATACCAACTTTTAAGACAAATGCCATGATTACTGCTCTTTAAAATGATTGGCCAACTTCTTGCAGAATTATATAATTGGAGCGTTCAAGCCAGCATGCAACATCTCAGTCACGTTCGGTGATGGAAAATCCCGGAAACAGGTAATTAAGTTATCAGTCTCTTGTATTACGACTTATCATGTTTATAACACTTATCAATGAAGATGATGCCCTTGGTGGAGATTGATGAAATAATTTACAGTTAAGTGTAGCACTTCAGCTCATGAATGTGCTTATTATTTTTATTCTATTACCTGATCAAGAGCTTTAGTCACGTTAGTAGAAACACTTTCGTCCTCAGTGATGTAAGACGCCCAGTAGGCAGAAATTGCTAATATCAACTTCACCTGGATGGGGAAAAGTAGCTGAGATCTATATATCTTTGTTTTGGCTAAAAGCAGCTTGGTATTCCATGAGATATTTTCCATTTGATGATCTATATGCTGCTAATTGGTCTTTTTCCTTGATATAAATTTATTGATTGTGTATCAAAGCACAACCTTGTTGCTTGCTCTCTATGAAATTTCATTTAATCTACTTTGGAACACTATTGTTGTATAACAAACCTATCCCCCCTCCCACTGAACAGCAAAAACTATTTTTGCATGACAGACAATGTAATTATCACAAAATAAGGACATGATACCTCCTTGTTAAGGATATTTAAATATCATTAAACAACAAACTCAGTTTATACTTATGCCAAAAGAGAAAAGGTGACAGAAGATAACGTTCATGTCTATGTGATGGAGAATATAACTTATTTAGTAACTTAAAGTCAGAGAATTAGATAGAGTTGTTCTTTAGAGCGAGTAGTATCAATAAACCATGTTACATTTTACATTATTGGGACACACCTCCAAAAATATTTAAAAAGAAAAGTTTAATATCAAAGTCCAGATCAGACGAATGCTGTAATTATGTGTCTAATTAGTGTAAAGCTGATGCACTGTGAAACAAGATGTACTACCTTAAAATGTGCATGTAAAGAGATGCAACCTATCTCCTTTTTCTTTAAATAATTTTTTTAACAACATAAAGCTATGTAATTGATGAAGAATGGGGCACCTGCAAGAGCTAAGAAACTAGCAAAAACTCTTCATATACCTCCCAAATAGCCACTGGGTATGTTGTGTTGTTGTTGTTATACCTCCCAAATACAAGTCAATTAATGGCTAACATAAAAGGAACCGGAAAGCAAACAATAAATCAAAGTGCAGTATTTTCTTTATAAGAAAATCCAAGCAACTATAAGTCGGTGGCAATAGGAATTCAACATATACTTAATCTTCTTCTTAGACCTCAACGGGTTGTTGTGTTCACTCTTATTCTTGCGGTAGTCCTCTGTTGTTTAGCACGGGGATGCAACCGAGCATTGCACTTGCGGCACATCATCTTGTCCTGATTGTATTTCCTAGCCAAAGCCATCAACAATGGCTCAATGATTCCCACCACGAAGCCTTAGCACTAGATGTAGAGTTGATTTTTCTGGATGTTGTAGTCCACCAAGATGCAGCAATCCTCGAGCTGCTTACCAGCAAAAATCAGCCATTGCTGGTCCAGAGGGATTCCTTCTTTGTCTTGTATCTTGGCCTTAGCATTGTTGATACTATCACTGGATTTGACTTCCAGAATAATGGTTTTACTGGTCAGAGTTTTCACGAATATCTGCATTTTCATGATGAAATTCGCCTTCTTCCTTCAGCTTCTCCTTGCTACCTACCTCACTTATCCGTAGAAATAAAAAATAAAAAAGAAAAACAATAGGTGCAATCTATCCCAACTGAAGAAGTATCAAAACAGAACTGGAGACTTGTTGACTCTACAAGTTGACTGCTTGTTTGCTGTATAGGTCCCCTTGAAGAAGGAAAATGGTCAAACTGTTATGGTCCCACTTTTCCAAAGCCAAGAAAATATTGCTGGAAAGGTATTATTCATGTAGCATACTAATGATTCTTATAATACTCTTTTATTTGTTACTTGTAGAAATGTATCTATTTGTTTCGGGACCTTCATTTGAGAATGTAGTTTCATTATGACTTCAGATTTCTGTAGAACCAGTATCAGGAAAGAAGGTTGAACATAATGGGATCAAAGTTGAGCTTCTTGGTCAGATAGGTGAGCTTTAACTTGTGACAATTTTAAACAACTTTTTATCCGCATGCGATTTGAGTCTCTTGTCCTTGAATCAAGTGCACAGATTGCGAATGGAATTACATTGATCTTTTCTAATATGAACTTCACATATCAATATACCCAATACATTCTGTTATCTGCTTTCTACTTTTTTCTTTTCTGTCATTAGGGTGTTCAAGGTGGATTGGACTAAGGTAACCACTTAGCGTTTCTGGTAATTTATGTAAAGGTTACGGTGAAAATCTGTTTATCCGTTACAGAGGCAGCATGCTGTTTGCAATCAACCTGAGAAATGAGTGCAGTTTTCAGTCTGTATGCTTATATCTTCATAGTCAGTTATCTTATTTCAATAAATAAGCTTGGCTGTCTTCTTATTTTACCCTTGCCACGTCATTCATGGTTATAGTGTTTCATTATGTGTTTGGAGCCAGCTGTTTGACTCTCAGAAGGAAGAACTAGCTTTCTAATGGAAGTTTTGGAGGGTTTTTGGATTGGCTTTTAAAAGTAGCTTATAAGCTAAAAACCATAAGTTGTGAATACCCAACTTATAGCTTATTTTTGTACTTTTTTGCCTAAAAGTAAGAGTTTCAATGCACATTTTATCTTTCCCAAACACCACAAAAAGTAGAAAAAGAGCTTAAAGCCCAAAAGCACTTAAATAAGCCAATGCAAACACCCTCTTAGTTTGATACAACTATTTCGTTGAGGTAAATGTTTGGTTGCTGGTATAATTGTTCTGTGTGTATCTTTTAATGGCTAAACTGCATTCAGCAATTTGAACATTTGCTTGACTTATCCAAAAAGGAAAGCAAGCTTTCCTCCTTGCAGCTTCTTACGTGTACGTTCATATTTGCTTTGCTATAAATTTTTACTTCAGATACATGTGTGGTTAATTGTTGGTATAATTGTTTCATTTTTTGTCCTTATCCGGCCATGCAGTAATCTGCATATTGTACATCTGTAGTTTATAACTTTTTTTCCCGGAGAATTAATTCATGTTGCAATATTTTTTTTTTCCAGAAATGTACTTTGACAGGGGCAACTTTTACGACTTCACCTCACTTGGTGAGTATTTCATACATGATCTAGTGGAAACAGGAGGGAAATTTATTCCTTAGCTGGGTGAACCTGTGAAAACATGCTATATTGGTTTTCTTTTTTAAATTTGACTGTTGCTTCTGACTTATGAGGTACTGTCAGGTCAGATTATGTTAAGTTTTTACAGTGCATGGATATTCTAGTATGTTGATTTGCTGTGAGTTCCCCATATTTCCTGTTCATGGGACCCAGATGAGTAGTCTAATGTTTCTATTTTCTTCTCACTTGACTTGTCTTAGGAGTTGACTTGACTCATAAGCTCTAGGCCCGATCTTATTTAACTTTATGTTTAGCTGGACTTGGGATTTCTTTTTCAGCTTCTCAAAATTTTGGTTGCTTCTTAGTAGATAATGTAGAATCAAGAATAATTTCTATTATCTTTGTGCAGTCACTTTTGTTCTTATGTGCATTATGCAGCATTCCTTTAGTGGATTTTCCTATGAAATTTAGTTGAGGTTGCTAGACTCTCTTTCCCCTATTTCATCTGCTGCTGTTCTATTACTCCCATCACAGCATTGTAGTGGTGCCAGGCTTCCCTGTTCATTCTTTAGCTTGAACCCTTCACTTTGATCTATTTATCCATGGTTTAGAGACAATTTTTCAGAGACCCCAAACTTGGTGTTCTTCCACTGCCAATAATTGCATGTTAACCTCTAAGTTGTGCTATTTCTACTTGTCTTTTCTGGACTGCAATAATTTGGACATTTTCAATTTGTATTAGTGGGTATGCTATTTAGGTGTTGCAAGTTATTTGGAATAGAATACTCAGATCTACTACTTTGACATCCATTTATGATTGTACTTGTCAAACTTTTGTTATAGTCTTCTTTGTCACTGGTCCTCTTTCCTTGTGTTGCTTCAGTTACTCAATTTAATGTTTCTCCTTGTAGTCCGAGAACTGGATGTTCCTGGTGAAATTTATGAAAGGAAAACATATCCTTTTGAGTTTTCAACTGTTGAAATGCCCTATGAAACATATAATGGGGTTAATGTTCGACTTAGGTAAGTTTCTTTTTTCTTGTAACCTTGCAGCATATATATGATACTTTTATCTATAATGTTACTTGCCTTGTTTTGATGAAGTGACGATATAATTGTTTGTTTTCTCGATCAAGATTTTTTAGTACTCTATAATTGTATATAAATTTGAATCTAGACTAGTGATCATTCTTCTAAGGTTGGGCATAATAACTTCCTGGTTTATTGTCCCAGTTTCCCATTTTGGATTAATTTTTATGAGAATTATCAGTTCGTTGAAGCTACAGTTATTTGTTATCAAAACAGATTCAGTTTTTGTCTGAAGTTGCATTTTCTATCTTGCTAGCATATAAGAAGACTCTTGACTTGTTGGATGATCTCTGTGACATGATCAAACAGATTATATCATTGGTGAGATTAATCATAATTCGTAACTTGAGATAATAAATTCTCAAAAAAAAAAAAAAATAAGAAAAAGAAAAATCATAACATATAGGGAAAGTTGGTGGCTAGCTGATTATCTATTATTTCCCAGAAAAATTATGGTCTGTATGGATCATAGATGGCTGTGTCTATCAAATTATGCAAGTCACCATAGTATGTTGAGGTGATATAAAGTCGAATCAATTAATTTGTTTTCAGGAGAAAAGCTTCTCGTATTCTTTCTAAAAAAAATAGAAATTATGTTGTATTGTGTTTGACAGGACAGATTTAGATGTGATAATTGTATTGTGTTTGATGTGCTCCCTAAAGCTAAAGGTGATAACGAGGCAAAACTTTCCTGATTAATTTGTCTCGAGATAATAAACTAATCAGAATATGGGATGTAAGTTTCCAATTCATCATCTCTTTGATGATGAATTTTTGTGAGTACAAAGTTATCCTTATTTCAAAAAATAATGAACTAATCAGAATATTAGGGGATGCCTATCTTACTCTTGCCACAACATATACGGGCTACGGCCACTAAAGTAAAGGTATTAAATACGAAAAAAAGAGTACTCCAACTTTGTTTTACTTAAATTTCTGATTTGTGCCTCTCCTTTATCATCACTCTTTCTCCAACTTATTAGTTTGAGCCATCCTTTGTTGTCCCTTGCCCTTGGTCATGTTTCCACTCTTATACAAATCAACTTTGCTCTCCTCCTCACCCCATCCCTTCATTTTGTGGGAATAGGCGGAGAGTAAAATTTTATTGTCAAGAACAGCATTAACTTGGTATTAGAAGTGACAAAGTTTCTCTGTACTGACTCATTTAGACAGGTTAGGAGTCTAGAAAGTCCAATCCATTTGCAAATTCACTTAGAAACAAGAGTCCAACTGTCCAGGAGTTCACATTTTGTAGACATCTAAATTATGCAAAAAATAAGGACAAATCTCTATTCTCAGAATACATATCTCAATTAGGCTTCTCCCATTAATGGATATTCTGCTTATAGATTTCTTCTTCCTTTCTATTAGTTAATACAGTTTCACAGGCCTGTAGAAGAACCTTTGCTTTCCATATTGATGAAGAATGCAGATAATAGAGAGATTCTGATGATTGAACTTAGATTTCTCTTCCATATACTTCTCTTAGGTTAGCTTTGTAAACCAGATCACTGTGAACAAGTGATTGGAAGAAATGGATTTAGCTGGGAACAAATGTAGAGGCGCAGTCTTAGATGACAAAAATTGAACAGAACCCACATGTATACCAATAGTAGATGATTTGAGGAATGAGAGAAGATATTGAGTGAAAGGACAAAAAGTGATCAGAGTCGGTAGATTAAACATCAGCGAGTTTTGCAAGCACAAGTTCTAGTGAGAAGTCAGATTTTCTCTCTCTAACTAGCTTCTTTCTCTAACAAGGGAATTTTACCTTTTCAAGATTTTCCAATTCTTTATTTCTGCTTCTTTGTTATTCCCTTAATCTATATTGGTAGATAATAATTAGAGTCAGAGTAACTCACCCATGAAAGTATTTGCTCTTCAACGACTCTTCAATAACACCAAACTGTCAATGGAACTGTCTCTTTACCTTATTTTTTGGGCATAAAATGGAACTGCATAGAGCAAATAGAGGAGTTAGTAGAATTTCTAGGAGCTTTGTAAAGCTGGAGTCAACTTTCTTTGCTACAATTTTTGATGGTGGCTAGCATTACCAATGCTGAAGATACAATAGTACTATCAAAAACTAAGTTGAAGTTGCTGCAAATGCAACTGAAGAAGCAACAATGCACAAACGGCTCCATAGAAGCACCTTAGTGAGAGATATTTTGGAGGAGATGATAATGCTCAACTTCATTTCTGAGAGAATGTACTCGAATATATACACATTACTAGTTCCTTATACAGCTGTCAATTAGCTGTCACTAATCTAATCCACTAACTACTTAACTAACTGTGTGACAGACTAACATTAGCACTAACTAATTATGCTGACGCAGCATGTATAATCAGATAAGTAGATCTCAATAAGTACCAATTCCAAAAAACAAAAAAAACCAAACTGTCAATAGTAGTATCCTTTTGCAGCGATGTAGCTACCTTTGATATTCAAGGTTTTCCTAATTCTGCAGCTATTATCTTGTTGCCCAAGCACTCCGAACACCCAATAGAACTAATGTCCTAGCCACACCTTGAGTCAGTATCTCGAAAGTCGGCCATGCTATATACTCCTTTTGTCCTGATTTATGTGAAGATATTTGATAATGCGTAAAATTTTAGAGAAAAGGAAAGACTCTTGACATTTATGGTCTAGAACAAGTCATCAAAATTTTTATGGCTATAGATCTTCTCAACTATTACTAAATATAGAAAGATCAATTTCAATTTCAATTTTAAAAAATGGAAAAGGGCCAAAAATACACTTGAACTATTCGAAATGGAGCAAAAATACCCCTCTATGAAATTTTTGGCTAAAAAATACTCCTCTCTCTGACGAAAACGAAAAAGGGCCAAAGATACCCTCGAACTATAAAAAATGGAGCAAAAATACCCCTTGGTTAGATTTTGGTTTAAAAATACCTCTCCCTTAGAATTTTGCAAAAAATATACTCCTCTAATGGAAATGACACCATGCATGCTATATGGACAAAAAATGTTACATGATCAGTTCACGTGGAACCCCATTAGGGGCCCAAAAGGTTTTCTCCTCGGATATTAGGTCTGAGACTAACCTTTTCATGTTGAAAGGGATTGTCATTTCACTTGCAAACGTCTCCAAACGTCGATCTCTGAATGATAACATTGATTTATCCTCGTTATAATCGTTACCTCCTCCTTGAGTCAGTTTCTCGAGTTCAATAGGATCCAACTCTGCAAATTTCCCGAACTTGCGTAACACAATCAACATAAGTTATCATTTTCAAGAGAAAATTTAGTTGCAACTCTAAACAAAAGCTATTTCTTTAATATAGTAAGAATCTGGGCTACTCAAAGTTTGACAAAAATTGATTTGAAGATGGGTTGGGGTTGGATTTATGGAAGAGGAATATATTAAAGAAGGCAAAAGGGTCAAAAATATCCCTCAATTTTGTTTTATTGTTTCACTTTATACCCGCTGTTAAAATAAGTTTATTTATGCCCCCTGCTGTTAACAAACTCACCAGATTTGCCCCTAAATTGGATGGATTGCCCCAAATTATATTCATATGGGAAAAGGGTCAAAAATATCCCTCAAGTTTGTCTTATTGTTTGACCTAATCCTTGTTGTTAAATGAGTTTATTTTTGCCTCCACCGTCACAAAACGTATCACCCATGCCTCTACTTGGACGAAAATATCTGAATTAACCCAAAAATTAAAGAATGAAGAGATTTTGGTCAAGATGATTTTTTATTTCATCAAGAATAAGTATTTTTTTAATTATTTTTTGTTATTAACTTGAAAAAGTAAGAAAAATTTTCAACTCTTCAATTGTTTTAATGGTTGTTGGTAGCTCCAGCGATGGCGTAGACGCTATCCACCATGCTGCCACCCTCCTCTTTGCCCCAGATGTGATTGGATTTTTTACGCTGCTTCAGAACGCCATTGAAGCAACATCAAAACTCTGACATTTTCGACAAAATCTATTAACAAATTATGTTTGTTGTATTCTAGTTCTCTAAATCCACCATATACGGCAACGTAAGTGACCATGTTTTTATAAATAAGAGATTAGTTTGGAGGAGATGAATTTTGGGATTAATTTGGTATGAATTTATTGAATTTAGTGGGTCAAATTCGGGTTAAAAAAGAAAATCGGGTCATTCTCACTTGAATTGGATAATTTTATTTAATTGGGGATTTCCATCCAATTGAAGGGCATGGGTGATAAGTTTTGTAACGGCGGAGATAAAAATGAACTCATTTAACGACAAGGATTAGGTCAAACAATAAAACAAAATTGAGGGGTATTTTTGACCCTTTTCGCATATGAGTATAATTTGGGGCAATCCGTCCAATTTAGGGGCAAATCTGATGAGTTTGTTAACGGCAGGGGTATAAATAAACTTATTTTAACGATGGGGATAAAGTGAAGCAATAAAACAAAATTGAGGGGTATTTTTGACCTTTTCCATTAAAGAATAATACTTAAAATTTTAATGGAGGGGTATTTTTTAGCCAAAAATTTATGAAGGGTATTTTTGCTCCATTTCTAATAGTTAAGGGGTATTTTTGACCTTTTTCATTTACGTTAAGAAGAGGGGTATTTGTTAGCCAAAACTAGTGGAGGGGTGTTTTTGCTTTATTTCAAATAGTTTAGGGGTATTTTTGGTCCCTTTTCCCTTTTAAAAATTATAGAAAGATGTCATTACTTTTAGGATTGACTAAAATAGGAAAGAGTGTTACATACATTGGGTCATCGAGAGTATGTACTAGTGCTAGGAAGTTCTCATTAAAGGAGACATTTTTGTGTCTTTATCCAGTGAATGTAGATTTCCAAAAATGGATTGAAGATTGGGATTAGGATGAAGTGGAGTACCTTCTTTTGAAAGTTTGTAGCGTTGACATCGTGTAGTTATTATTAAATGGCATGAAAAGACATGCGATGAGATCTCAAGTCTCATTTGTTTGTACATAATGGAGGTTTGAATCTGAATGGTTCAGACCTTTAGGCCGTTAAGTGTATTTGTTTTCATTATGATTTAAGCACTAAACTAGGGGGTTTATGAATTCACTTTTTTAAGTAGCTCTTGTAAGATAAAAGCTAAAAGCCATAAGTTGGTCATAACCAACTTTTGGCTTTTAGCTTATTTTTGTACTTTTTGAGCTTAGTAGTAAGTTCTTAAAAGCACTTTTTGTCTTTCCCAAACACATCCAAAAATAAAAAAGAGCTTAAAAGTTGCTTAAACAAGCCCAATCCAAATCACCATCTAGGTCTTAATCAACCACAACCACCATCACTATTGTTAACCACCATTACCTCATAAACCATCTTCGTCATCACAATCACCATTAACCACCAACATCATTGCCAATCACTATCGCCAACCATTACCACACCTATCACCTCTGTCATTATAATTATATCATTGCTGCCATCTCCACCATCACTACAACCAATCCCTACTACCAACCAACTTCACCATCCTAGCTAGTACCACCCCAAATTACCACCATCACGTCATCAACCACCACACCTTCTTTGACCACCAACAAAGTCACTTTTGCCACCACCTCCACCACCATCAGACACTACCACCACTGTGATCAATCCCTATGGTCAACTATCCCCACCATCACAGCTAGCACTACTCCCAACTGCCACCACCACATCCTCAATCAGTCAATCACCACACATTTTTCAGGCACCACCATCAACACCACCAACTACTAACACCAACCAATTTCACCATTACAACCATCACCTAATTGATGAAGAAAGTAAAGAAAATAGTAAGTGAAGATGAGAATGAAAATTGGGGATTATAGAGTGAGGTAAGAAGGAAAAGAAGTAGAGGAGGTATGAAACATTCCATTTTCTGCCTTGCATATCCTAGGGGGTTGCGGAGTGGTGAATGAAGTGGGGGAGAATTGTGAGGTTTCATGTTCAAATCTCTGTCTTGTGATTTTTTTCCATTTGTTTAAGCCTTGGTGGATAGAGTTGCCCAATGCTTGTGCTGATGGGTCATAGCAAGGGTGGATTAAGTCGAGGTGCACAAGTTGCCCTGGGCATTATTGTCACTAGGAAAAAGAATCTTTTTGTGCCTTAAAGTGAAAGTGGAATAAGATTTTTATTTTAAGCATTTTGCATCATTTTCTGCTAGGTTCTTTCTCATCTTTATAATTTTTTTTTTCATTTTCTTATAAATAAGCTTAGTTTCATCAGAATTTTCTTTCTGGCATAGGAATCTTTTTCCTCATATTCTCCTATAATTGGATGCTTTGAGTAGTTAGTAAATGTCTATATCCTAGGCATCTGAGAATATTTGGACTTTGAACACCGACTGAACTTGTGAGTGTATGCTAAACCTGTTTTTTCATTATTAATCTTCATTTACTTGTTCCCTCAGCATCTCTCTTTCTTTACATTGTAATCAAGAAGTTTTGTTTGGTCGTCATTAGAGATAGAGCTAATTAGTACATCAAATGTGTGAAAGTGAGGCAGTTCACTGAAAGAACTCATATAAGCCAGAATAATATGAAGAAACAGTTAATTAACCGGAAAGAGAGAAATCGGCTATCATATCAGACCATTTTATGGTCTTGAAAAGGAGTGAATTAAATGTTTAAAGAGCTGAATGGAAGATGGAACTAATATTGAGGGAGGTATTCTGAAATTTAATCATGGTGGGTGAACCAAAGAATGGCCATTCTATTTGTGTAGTGTAGGTGTGCCAATTATGTTTTCAAATTTGTTGTTCCTGGTAGTCCATGTTTGCCTGTTCTGGCTGAAATTTTTGTCTTGTCAGCAGCTTGATAGATCTTATGCCAGATTACTAACAATAATTTTCTGGGTTTTTGTGCTGGCCTTAGGTATATCCTTAAAATTACTATCAGCCGTGGTTATGCTGGTAGCATAGTTGAATATCAGGACTTCGTGGTAACACTCTCTTTCTTCCTTTCATATTTTGTCAATCCTAAATAGTCGACATACCTTATGATTTCCTATTGACATATGTTTTGTCTTTCCATTTATTGAATTTTTGGAGTTACTAAATCAATCTTTTGTGTTCTTGGTTTCTTTGTTTTAAAAAAAAGATATAGATACTGGGTATGTTGTTGTTCTTGGCATCTTTATCAGACATATACACCCTTTTAATAGCCTACTCTCACCACTCATCTAGTGTAGCACAGAATTTGATCATCTAGTCTAGTAGCCTTTACCTCTTTCCTTTGAATATTAAGGGCATTGGAATTCATCTTTCATCACAAAGAAAAAAGGAGTCTAGGGTATTTTGGTGGAACCAAAGAAGAAAGAAAATTTGGGAGAAGAGGCAAGGTTGGGTACCAGATAATAGTTTCTGCATCTCAGTTCTTTTTTCTAGTTAGTTTCCAATTTAAATTTGTTTCATGGAGATCTTGAGTGTAACAATATTGAGTATTTGCTGAGTTATTTATCTGACTTCCTTGAATTAGGTGCGCAACTATAGCCCCCCTCCATCAATCAACAATAGTATTAAGGTAATATTCCTTTTTAATGATTTCTACATTTACATATGGCATTGTCAGAGTCATGAAAAGAGGAAGTAAATTAAACAGCTTGCTGAGTTTGGTGTAAATGACTCAAAAGTCTGACTAACGGGCACGGTACTTGTAACAAAATGGCTGACATGGTGATTATATTGAGACATTTAGATCGGAGGAGAATTGCACTGCTAACGGTGCTTAACGGTTTCTATTGTCTAAACTTGCAGATGGAAGTCGGTATTGAAGATTGCCTCCATATTGAGTTTGAGTACAACAAAAGCAAGTGAGTGAAATGTGAAAAATATAATGTGTCTGCATTTTTACACTAATCACCATCTCGATTATTACAATGTTGCAATCTTTACTGAAGAGAACTAACTCCTGGTTTTAGATGTTTTGCTTTAGCACAAGGGGGAACAGCTTTGGTTTAGTTAGTGTGTGTTTATGTGCGCTCTGTTCCTGGGAAAAAAAACATGTTTTGTATATGTTGCCATTGTAAATGCCTCTTCTAATGTGCATTATAATTCATAACAGGTATCACCTGAAAGATGTTATCATAGGAAAAATATATTTTCTCCTTGTAAGAATTAAGATAAAGAACATGGATCTTGAGATTAGACGCCGTGAATCAACAGGTTCTGGGGCAAATACTCACGTTGAAACAGAGACACTGGCCAAGTTTGAGTTGATGGATGGTGCTCCAGTCAGAGGTATACTCTGTCATCTTTTAGTGATTGAGCAGTCATCTTCTTCGTCGACTTTAGGTTATAATATTGTTGATATTTGTGCTCGATTGACAGGTGAATCAATACCCATTAGACTCTTCCTTAGTCCATATGAACTGACACCAACATATCGCAATATCAACAACAAATTTAGTGTGAAATACTATTTGAATCTTGTTCTTGTTGACGAAGAGGATCGTCGGTACTTCAAACAGCAAGAGATCACGATGTATCGCCTGGAAGAAACTTCCTGAACGAATGAAGAGATGTTGGCACTTGAGATTTGCTTACTGCCTTGCTATTCTGCATCTATCTTTGCATTCTGCGACTTCTTTGTGAGACTGACATGGCTGGTCTCCCAGAGGGGGCTAGATGACTTTTTATTGGTAGATTGCAACATATGGGAGAAGATACTTGCAATTTGTATAGAGTAGGCAGTTGTGTACATGAATATTGGAGTGGGAATCTCTAGTTGATGCTTTGGGAAACATGGGGAAGGGACAAGTGATTGAATTAAACCACAATAAAGGACCTGTTTTAGCTCGTACTCTTTGATGAATTGGATATTTTGATCTTGATTGCTACTATTTTTGTTGCACTGTCTTATTGTTTGCTTACTGCTTTCTCTGACAATGGCATTACTGACTTGCATCTATTTTGTTTTTGGTTTTCCATTTTCTGTCAGTTTCTTTTGCGAAGTCCGTCCTTTTCTAGCTTATTATGAAAGATGTTTTTCAGGGAGCCTTGGGCATCGCGGGCAGCACTATGCAAGCTTATAATTAAGCAAATATATAAAAGCTATCACCACCTCAAGCAGTAAAACAAAGTCGTTATGGCTATGTTACTAACATAGACAACTATGAATGGTATTCATTGACAGGAGTGATCGCTTTCTAGTCGTAGTTGGTACCGCCCCTGTTCACTTCAGCTTAATAGGCTAATTACTTTTCTTAAATTGAATATATTATATCGAAGAATTACTTTAAACAAATCGAATAAAGAATAGAGAACAATTACTTGAAACACAGAAAATAAACAATTGAGAACCCATAGTTCAGTGTTGTTTCAACATGTGATTTAGTGCCTGTTTCCAGCTGGCACAAGCCATCTATGGATGCTTTTAGTATTTTCTGATTGGTGTGCTCGTAAATTTAGTTCTGCTATTACCTTATCAACACAGATATGAGTTTAAATGAAGCAACATGAACAATATGGATTCATTAAGCTGATTTTAATTTGCTTGAGATTGAAGTGTAGTTGTATTTGCAGATTTTAAAACAATTATGCTCCCAGCCCTTGGGGCTTCCTGGTAGTTTTGGTAACTGGCTGCGTACAATGTGTCAATATTCAATGTTTTTTCCCTAAAGATCATGACAATGTTGTTAAACAGATGCCCACATTTTACAGATGCTTTTTGTGATGACCTAAATTCTTCTGAAAATTTCACCGGTTGACTCTATTTAACTTTTGCCTCAATCATTGAAAGTTGTGCACATACAATATGTTTCAGATGGCCAACAACACAAGATTTGCCAAGCCAAAAAGATAAACAATTTAAAATCATTGAAACTAGTAGACAGTTGAAAAGTTTTGCTAATCATGCAAGACTTGGGAGCGCTTTAACAAGACAGAGAGAATGATGATATTATCTAAGTAATGCCTGGCTTGACATAACTTGTGAACAAAAGCAAAATTTGTGGATTCTGTAGCAATTTAGCAACACAGATAGAATGATGAAAACGGGTTTTAAGTTAAGCCCGTAATTTTTAGGAAAAGGTACACAAAATAAACTTAATTTAAAATTATTTATTCTTAATAAACTCAATATTAACTATTTACCATTAATGGACCCATTACCCAAATTATTTATCTTTCTACCCTCTTACCCCTTTTTATTTCGCATGCTGATGTCAGCATAAGTACTCTGAAATATACTCTGGTGGTATATGTATACCATAGCGGTATCATATAAAATGAACTCAGTCCTTTGTGATACTCTGCCGGTATGTTGATACCCAATGGGTATATATGTTTATTTTTAAGAAATAAATAAAAAAATTATTAAACTCTAAATTAATAGAAAATATACTCTGTCGATGTATACATACCATATCAGTATCATATAGTATTGAGATTAATCATCCGTGATACCCTGTTGTATACATATACCCTATTGACATATCATACAAGCAGATGCTGACGTCAGTGCGCGAATTTTAATATGTGGGATACAAAATTTTAATAGTGCAAGAGTACAAAATATAAAGAGGTATATAAATATAAATATTTTTATTTAAAGGGGTACAAACTTAGTTTTCCTAATTTTTATTCTTGCAAGCGTATAGTGCCGAAGTCATTTTTTCACAAATTCCTTGAAACAGGGACTATTTTAAATAGTGAACTCAAATGACCAAGTCTCCCTATGCTCACTCTTTCCTTCGTTTTGTTTTTCTGCCCAATTAACAATGGAGTGGAAAATATTTAATATGGTTCCTGTCCAACACTTATTTCTCAAGGATATTTTAGTCTTTGTCCATCTTTTTAACTCTTACACAACATAATTTTAAGTTATTTTAAGTATAATTTAGGGGTTCCTGTTAGCCTAATATTTCATTTTCGTTCAGTTGGCTCTTAATTCAATTAAAAAAAAATTCTCTCAAGGATTTTTCTCCAAGATCATCTGCTTCCTCAAACTAGGATTTCAAGGGATTAAGTCTCCTTTTCAACTTTCAAAGTTAGGATTTATCTAAGGTATGTAAGTATTGATCCTTTTCATCTATGAAGTCCCAATAAAAGTTCAAGTTTCCCAATTTTAACTTTTCTCAAGTCCCTCCAGGATTTATGTGATTCTTCATGGTTGTTTTAATAACGATTCAATTGAAATTATTTTACTGGATTGTTATATCGAAAAATGGCTTTTTGAAAAAGAAAATAATTCGAAAATCAAAAATTTGATTTAAACTCAATTAACTTGAGAAAAACCAATTCTCGAGATTCGAAAGGAAAACAGAGTCGCCACCTAATTTTACGGATAATTAGGAAACCAAT
>JAOTQJ010000083.1:13644052-13656404 GCA_025642045.1 Solanum sejunctum | reverse complement strand
AGACTTATCCTACTTTCAGAAAATATCTAACAGTTATGCACCATCCTTAACAAGTGCACCAGCTCCGAGTAATAGGTTTGAGCAGAAGTCCCAAGGTTTAGCAGAACTTTAGAGCATAGGGTTCTCAGTCTTAGGCCAGTATGACCCTTGGCTCAAAAGGGAAGCCACCTAGTAGAAAATGTGGAAGGATGCATTTGGGAGAGTATAGAACGAGAGTGAATGTTTGCTATAAGTATGGTAAGATAAGTCACTTCTAGAAGGAATATTGGATGTGGTACAGTAAGGCCCAGTCTTCTACTACAACACCACCCACCAAAGGTAACTAAAGAGGTGCTACACTATGGACAAATGGTGGAACAAACTGTTCGTATGTGATAGGGAACCTACAGGGTCAACAGGAAGCATCAAATATTGTGACGATATGCTTCGAGTCTTTACTTTTGATTGTTATGCTTTGCTTGATCCAAGAGCAACTCTATTATTTCTGATGTCATATATGGCTGGTAGATTTGAGTTTGTGAGCCTTTTTCTGTCTCTGCTCCTGTTGGTGAGTCCATTCTAGCCAAGAGAGTATATAAAGAATGTGTATTATCTATCCATCACAAAAATACCCTTGCTGATTTGGTAAAGTTGAAAATGATTGACTTTGATATGATCCTTGGCATGGATTGACTTCATGCCTGCTTTGTCTCCATTGATTATAGGACTTGAATGATTAAGTTCTAAGTCTTGAATGAATCGATCCTAGAGTGGAAGAAAAATTTTGTTGCACCTAAGGGTAAGTTTATTTTCTACCTTAGGGCCAGGAAGGTAATCTCTGAAAGGTATATCTATCACCTCATGCGAGTTAAGACTAATCATGTTGAGCCTCCTACTCTTGAACTAGTCCCAATTGTAGATGAGTTTCTTGAAGTGTTTCTTGAGGATTTACCTGGAGTCCCTCCTGACAAGGAGATTGACTTCAGGATTGATGTTCTCCCGGATACTTAGTCTATCTCGATTCCACCTTATAGGATAGCCCTTGCTGGGTTGAAAGAGCAATTGAGAGATTTGCTAGAGAAGGGCTTCATTAGGCTGAGTGTTTCTCCTTGGGGTGATCCTATCCTATTCGTGTGAAAGAAAGATAGTTCTCTCAGGATGTGCATTGACTATAGACAATTGACTAAGGTCACCGTAAAGAACAAATATCCTCTCCCAGAGATAGATGACTTGTTTAACCAACTTCAGAGTGCCACTGTTTTCTCCAAGATAGACATGAGATCGAGCTATCACCAATTGACCAACAAACCTCAATTTACTTTATACGTTATTGTTTTGGGGAAGTAGCAACTCTAGTTAAATATATATATATTATAGACTTATTTCAACCTATTCCCTATGTGATCGACCCCCACTCTTAGTTAGGCAAATAGACTGCTAATGGTTGTCTATATTTTATTCAAGAAGTATATTTGAATGTTATCAACTACCCTACTCATGATCTGGAGTTGACAACAATAGTTTTTGCACTCAAGATATAAAGACACTACTATTACGGGGTTCATTATGAGATATAATCATCACAACTTACAGTATATTATGAGCCAGAGGGATTTGAATTCTAAGCAGTGGCATTAGATTGAGGTGTTAGCAGATTATGACCTATTTATTTTTCATCATCCAGGTAAGTCTAATGTTGCTGCAGATGCCTTGAGCTGGAAGGTGGTCAATATAGGTAGCTTAGTTTCTTTTTCCATTATAGAGCGACCTTTAGTTTTGTACATCCAATCCTTAGCTAATAGGATAGCTAGATAGGACATTTTAGACTTTAGGTAGGTGTTAGCCTTCATTTGCTCAGTCTTCTCTTTTTATGATTAGATTTATGCCAGATAGTGTGAGGATCTGTCCTCAACAGTTCTTAGAGATTGATTTTTACAGGTTGGTAATGGCCATGCTACCATAGGCTCAACTTGGACCCTTTGATTTGATGGCTGATTATGTGTTCTCATAGTTAGAGTTTTGATACAGTTGATTCCACATGAGGTTTATGACTCCAGATATTCTATCCACCCGAAACAATGAAGATATATTGAGATTTAGGGCAACATTACTAGTAGAATGGCATGAAGAGAGATATAGTTAATTATGTATCCCATTATCTCAGTTGTTAATAGGTAAAGGATAAGAATTACAGACTTGGTGGCGAGCTTTAAATGTTACCCATTCCTGAGTGAAAGTGGAAGCGGATCACTATGAACTTTGTGATGGGATTGCCTCGGACTTTCAAGAATGTTGATAATATTTGGGTCATCATTGATTGATTGACCAAATCAGCTCATTTCCTTTCGAATCAATCCTCTTTCAATGTTGAGTGGTTAGCTTATGTATATATCCAAGTGATAGTCTGTATTCACAGGGTACTGATGTCTATTATATCAGATTGGGGTTCATCGTTCACCTTCAGCTTCTAGAGGGTTTTTATAGAGAAAGTTGGGCACCCGAGTTGAACTTAGTACAACTTTTCATTTACAAACCAATGACCAATCAAAACGTACTATCCAATTACTTAATGATATGTTGCAGGCCAGGGTATTTGAGCTTAGTGGTCAATGGGCTTAATTTTTCCTTAGTAGAGTTTGCATATAACAACATCTATCATCCAACATTCATATGGAACCATTCAAGACTTTATACAGTAGGCATTGTCTCACTCCTATTGGTTGGTTTGAGTCCACAAAGTCTAGATAGTATGGTACAGATTTGCTTTAGGAGACCCTATCTAGTGTTCGAGTGATCCAGGATAGGTTAAGGATAGCGTATAGCCCACATTAGAGTTGTTCTAATCGGAGACACCTCCTTTTATGTTTTGATGTTGGTGACCAAGTGTTTCTACAAGTATCACCTTAAAGGGGGTGATGATATTTGGTAGGCAAGGTAAGCTTAGCCCCCAGTATATTGGGCCATTTAGAATTTTGAGGAAGATTGGTGCAGTCACTTTTCAATTAGCTTTACCTCCATATATACAGCTATACATTCAGTTTTTCATGTTTCAATTCTATACTGGTATATACTGGATAAGTAACATGTGCTACAATATGATTCTATTGAATTAAATGACTGCCTGACCTTTATTGATAAGCCGATAGCCACAATAGCTAAAGATATTAGATAGCGTCGCTCTAGAGCTATACCTTTGGTTAAAGTACAGTGGAAGCATCGGGTTGTTAAAGGAGGCCACCTAGGAGACCGAGCAAGACATGCGGGAGCAATACCCCAACTTATTTGAGTCTTCAAGTGTACCTTTATCCTTACATTCACAGATGAAAGTTCTTATAATAATAGATGTTGTAATGACCACCAGGTTATTTCTGTGTTTATGTATCTTTTTTGCCGATTATAACATTCCTACGTGATCTCAAGTCATTTATGATCCTGTTGGCACTAGAAGCTCGATCGCCTAGTCATTTATTTGGAAGTTGTACAATATTCCATATTGGAGGGCTTGTTGTAGCTTAAAAAGTGGTTTTTGAAATAAATTATGGGTAAACAACCTTAGAATGATAGTTCTATCAGCTTCAAAATGGCCAAATTAGTCTAGAAGCATGGTCGACTCGAGTATCGAGCCTTTCAGTGTAAGTTTGTTCTGTGTTTTGTATTTTAGCCTATAAAACTAGTCAATAGTTGACTTTAGCCAATATTCTTGTGAAATATGCTCAGATAGGAATTCTGATATCGCGATTAACTTCAAAACATCGAGTTTGGTCTAGAATGACCTTTAATTCAATTCTTGAGGCTTCTGAACTTATTTCAAGCCCTTTAATATATTTTTATTAAATATGGCCTTGGAAAATAGGACCAACATTCACTCGTAATGACCTCATATGAAAATTTTGACTGTACTATTGGATACAAAATGTTGAATTTGGTAAGGTTGTATAGTTCGTTTATGTGCATGAGGTTCCAAATGAGTTTCGAATACCCCATCGAAAAAATTAGACTTAGCTGATATTTAGTGCAAGCATTTACTCATCACGATGGTCATGCCAGGGTACTCTTCGTGGTCGCAACCCAGGGCTATGCTATCTTGATGGTCAAGCTGACCAAGCTTTGTGATCGCAACCCTTGGGGCCTGTGATTGCCATGAAGTCTGATGCCATATATATATGGATTTCTAAAATTTGACCAACAACATTATAAAATTTTTCAGTATGATAAATCAATCCTTTTGAGGCCAAGTCGAGTTATTAAAAGTCTAACTTGTTGGAATTTTGTGGAGAATATCATGAAAGTGTTAAAAGTTGTTTTTAGTGCATTGTTCGAGGTATTTTTTGTTGTTTTGCTATTGTGATTGGGCTTGTCTATCGAAAACTCAGAAATTGATTACTCAATCACTTTTTATCAAATTTTAGTAAAATTTGGGTCTATTCCGCGTGATTTTTTTAGACAATTGTTGTGGCATTGTTGGAATCTTCTAGGTGAGCTGCATTTGAGATAAAAATAGTTGTGGAACTATTGTCGTATTCTTATTTTCTGATATAAAATGTCATTTTATGTTTGGCTATTTGGAATTGTGTTGGGCATCAGATTGAGCCCCAATCTGAAATACAGGTTTAAGTGTAAAGGCCATTGTACGAGGTTTATTCTGGGATTTTGAATGTGGGTCCCACTTTTCTTGCCTTTTTTCCTTAGAGTTGGTCTACTTTTGTTTCTTATGATTTTGGTACTGGAACAATTGTATTAATGTTGTGAACCTATTTTTGACAGCCTAGCAGTGTTCTGAAGCCCCTCGAAAAGGAAAAGCTGTTGTGAAGTGAGTTAAAGCGTGTGTGATTGGTATTCAGGTAGGCTACTATTTTTCTTCTTTTATACTGAGTCAAGATACATGTATCTTGTCTGGATATCATGAATGCAAGGACTATTCTGAGGTTGTATTTGTTAGATTTATTATATTATCCCAAATATAGGGCAATAAGGTATGTGCTTGACATGTTGAGATTACTTGGAGATCTATATGCTAATTTTCTATTGTATCTACAATTTTATGATGATTGTTGGGTCTTAGTCTAGGATTAAGGTAGTGATGCCCTATACCTGTGTGTTCAGAGCCGATAAACTACCATATATTCACCTAGTGTGTCTTGAAAGGTCTAGATCCTTGTATACCTAAATATAGACTTGAGTTCGGTAGCGTTGAGCCATAGATAGGATGTGACAGGATGGAAACCTAATTATTCATACCATTGATTTACTTTTTTGGAGTTTTCCAATGATATATCGGCCTTAGCTCAGATTTAGAGGAGACAAACAAACCACATTGAAAATCAAAGTAAGACCTCTCATAACTTAAGGCCATGATTAATACTTAATCTCCTATTTATAGAATTAATAGATGGAACTCAGTTACATCCTATATACCCCTTATTTGAGGTAATATTTTTCGAGACCATATCTATTGAGCCATATGTTTTGAGGCCATCTGATTTAAGGTCACATAGCATGAGGACATATCAGACTATATCGACTGTATCTGACCATATCCATAGTGCGAGGTGACGTCAGGACTATAACTTACGTTTAAGGTTAGGTCACTTTCTGAGTTTAAGGCTAGGTCACAACCTGGATTTAAGGCTAGGTCGAGTTGGTCTGCCAGAATTGAGATTACCTAGTATCATATTGGTTATGAGTTCACTAGATATTTGACACTGTTGACTATATTTCTGAGTACCTTTCTTTACCTTACCCTTTAGACTCATGGGAGTTCGATTGGAGTGCATGCATAGACAGTTGGGCCTCACACCTACTTACATTCCTACACCATCGCTCAGTTTCTAGTTGCTTCCATATTTGTATGCGTACTTACTGTGGTCTTGTGATTAGCTACATGTAGAGTTATATTTTGGCTTATCCTTGCTTTATATACTATTTTTACTCAGTAGGCCTATGATGCTTATTGAGTATCTTTTTTCTAGTACTGGTACTACACATTGCATTTGTTTTGTGATGCAGGACTGAGCACGAGCTAGTAATGTTTACTCTGCTTGTTGTTGCTATTATTTTCAGAGACTTATGGTGAGCATAGAGCATTTTTGGACCCTTTCGGTGTCTATCTGTACTAGTGTCCTTATTTTTGCTTTTGGAGTCTAGCCTTGTATATTATTTGGATCTTGTATATATGTGTGTGTGCTTGCGTCTCTCTCTCTCTCTCTCTCTCTATCTATCTATCTATCTATCTATATATATATATATATATATCTTGTGACTTATTTGCATGTATCTTATTCATAATAGCTATGTACAAGTGACTTCCAGGTTCTGGGAGGGATATCGTGTAGTGATTTTGTATCTATATAGGATTAGTTCTGCTTTGGTTATGATTAGATTGCCAGTTGATCTTCTTTTGGTTTACCTTCTGCCCTCACACCTATTACGAGCAGTTCCAAGTAATGGGTTGACTTATGTATTAGTGGGTTATGGTAGGTGTCATCATGACCTGTATGGTCGAATCGTGACAGTAATCTTGTGAAATTCGTCATTGCTTCCATTCTTTCTCCCGCTGCTTTAGTTTGAGATTTGCAACCATCACCACTTTCACCTCTGCTTTTATCACCTACCGCGCTTTTACTATTAGTGCCTCCACCTCTTTCCAAAACTGTTGTAAGTCTAATTTAAGCCTGCATATCATCAAAGAAGAAAACACTTAAAGTCAATCAAAGAGACTCGAGTTCGTGTCTATAGATATTGGAACGATTTTGCAAGTGTATGTGGTGAAGTTTTTCACAATCAAGAGAAGATAATTACATATATTGAAGAACTTTAAAAACAAACTAAACAAAACGAGAGGGACATAATCTATTAGTAAAATAATGATCTTTGGGAATCAATTGCATTTGAATCCAGATTGACTTTTCTATAATGGCTTCAAAAGTATTTTTTGGATCGTTGGTGATGGGTGTCATTTTATCTATGGTAGATCAATTTTTTTTTTACATTAGAGCTTGAAAACTTATTTGAAATTAATAACAATGAATCCGCGAAGATGATGATGGCGCTGCAACTTGGGGTGATTAGTGGTAGAAAAATTTAGTGTATGTTGCTATGAAGAAAGAAAATAAAGAAAAAAATAATAATTAAAAATACATTATTCACGAAAAAATATCACTAAAAATAAAGTTTTACTATTTGTGTTAGTGCATCACTGAAGTATACTCACTTTGCCACGTAGTTAATAATTTAGTTTTAAATAGTTCAAGGGGGTGATAGTACCCAAATGAAATTAAAGTGTGTAATTGAAAATTCAATACTATGTTGAAGGACTTTTGACTATTTTCTCATATATATACATGTGTGTGTGTATGTGTTATGACACCCTATAACTCAATCCTCACATGTGCCCATGTTTCAAGTCTCATTCTTATACACGGGAAGTGTATAAGGGTCATAAGAGACCTCTAGTACTTAGTCGAGTTCAAAACCTTCCTATAAATTGAGTTTCTAGTGTTAAATTATACAAGTATAAATATTAAATGATCATAACTCTTATCACACAGAGATATAGGTAGCTCATGACCTACCAAATGAAAGGTCTTTGAATTAGCTTTTCAACGCAACTTATTTCACCTCATTTGGAGTTTGGAGTCAAAGGTTATGGTCATTTTACTGAAGACTGCCAAAGCAGAGTTATTTCTACAAAACCTAATATGGGCCGTGGAAAAAAGGACGGCCCGCCTGCTAACTCATGGAAAAAGTCCTGAAAATTCACACTTTTGGTCCTAGACTATGGACCAATCTATGAGTTGTAGGAACTTCTATGGGTCGTAGATTGAGCTCGTGGAATTGATCCAAAGACCTCAAAATTTACCCAAAAGTTTACAGAAGGGTTCTTACGAGCCGTGGAAGTTTCTAGGGGCCGTAGATGACTTTTGACAGCTTTTTAAGAAAGATTGACTTGTTGTTTAACTAGAAATTAATAAATAATTCAATGAACAAATAAAATGTCTTCATTTAATATTCATTCACTGAATATATAGATAACTAAAGTTAGATATTAATTAAATGTTGTGAACAAATTATTCTTTGGTCAAATATGGTTGGCAACTTTTTCATTCTCTTATAGCTGATAAAATAGTTCATCAACATACGCTCAATGTTAATATACATATATTTACACACTAATGTTTAGGATCGTAAATTTTTTTTATGCTGCATATGACAATGAATTTTTTTTAATTAATAGATATTTTATTTTTATTCTTTGAAGATATGGATAATATTCAAAGCAAGCTATCTAATTATGAAGGCATTTGATTGATTGATTCAGGCACAACGCACACAATATTCAAAAATGAGAAATATTTTCTCATTTGAGTGTGGGCCGTATAAATATTACTATAATTTCTAGTAGTACATATTTGATTGAGTGCTTTGGGAAAACCATTATAATTTTGCCCAAAGGAACAAAACTCACAATAAATAATGTTATATTTTCTCCTCGATCTCAGAGAAGTTTGTTGAGTTTTAAAGATATTCGTGAAAATGATTTTCACATCAAGACAATTGATGAAATGGGTCTTGAATATCTTGTCATAATCAAAAATGTCTCTGGACAGACATGTGTTATTGAAAAGTTCCTAACACTATCTTCCGGATGTATTGAACAAAGATCAGTGCAATTGAAGAAATTTATTGATTTCAATACTTTTGTACTTTGGCACAATCGTCTGGGACACCCTAGATCCATAATGCTGAGACGGATTATAGAAAATTCAAATGGTTATCAGTTAAAGAATATAAAGATTCTTTTAAACGATGAATTCTCTTGTACTGCTTGTTATCAAGGCAAGTTAATTGTGAGACCATCACAAACAAAGGTGAAAAGTGAGTCCCATGCGCTCTTGGAACGTATACATGGAGATATTTGTGGACCTATTCACCCACCTAGTGGGTCATTTAGGTACTTTATGGTGCTAATAGATGCATCTTCAAGATGGTCTCATGTATGTCTGCTATTATCTCGCAACTTGTCATTTACAAAATTGTTGGCACAAATTATACGATTACGGACACATTTCCCTGATAATCAAATTAGAACAGTTTGCCTTGACAATGCTGCAGAATTTACATCCTAAGAATTTAATGATTATTACTTATCAATTGGGATAAGAGTTGAACATCTTGTAGCTCATGTTCACACTCAAAATGGCCTTGTTGAGTCATTAATTAAAAAATTACAGTTGATAGCAAGACCTTTGCTTATGAAAACTATGTTACCCACTTCTATTTGGGGTCATAGAATTTTACATGCGACAACTCTGATTCATCTCAAACTGACACATTATAATAAGTTTTCTCCATTGCAGTTGGTTTTGGGTCAAGAACCTGATATATCTTATTTAAGAGTTTTTGAGTGTGTTGTGTATGTGCCTATAGCACCACCATACCACACTAAGATAGGACCTCAAAGAAGGTTAGAAATATATGTTGGGTTTGAGTTACCCTCCATTATTCGATATCTTAGACCACTAAATGGAGATATGTGCACTACATGATTTGCAGATTGTCTATTTGATGAGACACATTTTTCGAAATTAGGGGGAGAAAATAGTGAAATCAAAAGAAAAATTTTGTGAAAAAATTCATCTTTGTCTCATCATGATCCACGTACTTCTATTTGTCAGCAAGAAGCACAAAAGATTATTTACTTGCAGAAAATAGCAAATCAAATGCCAGATGCATTTACTGATTTGAAATGGATAACTAGGTCACATATCCCTACAGCGAATGTGCCTATTCGGATTGATGTCCCAAAGGGACCTTTTTCTAGTATCACAACTTCTGAATCCCAAACATGCCTGAAACGTGGTAGACGATTAGAATCAAAGGATAGAATCCTAGAAAGAGAAGCGTAAGGAATAATAAAGATGATACTACAAGAGAGCTTCTTGGAGAAGGTCAAGACTTGAGAAATACTAATATTTCTGATGAAATTAGTGAACTCGAGACTCAAGTGAATGAAGAACTTCCTATAAGTTCTTTTAGTGATGAGATAAATTTAGATCGATTACAGTATATAATGTTTTTGCATATAATGTTGCACTTAACCTCATGCAAGACAGTTAGGATCATGAGCCTAAATCCGCCGAATAATGTCGATGCAAAGATGATTGGTCTAAATGGAAAGAAGCAATTCAATCTGAGTTGAATTCACTCTCTAAACGTGAGGTTTTTGGACCTATAGTCCAAACTCTTGATAGTGTAAAACCAGTTGGCTATAAATAAATTTTTGAGCGAAAGCGAAATACGAAAAATAAAATTAAGATACATGGCACGCCTTGTTGACAAGGATTTTCTCAAAGATCTGGTGTCAATTATGAAGAAATGTATTCACCTGTTATGGATGGAATAACATTTCGATATCTCATCAGTTTGGCTGTACATGAAAATCTTGAAATACATCTAATGAATGTAGTTACAACTTACCTTTATGGCTCACTTGACAGTGAAATTTACATGAAAATTTCAAAAGAATTCAAATTGCCTAAAACATGTAATAAGTCTCGAGAAATGTTCTAGGTCAAATTGCAAAAATCATTATATGGTCTAAAATAATCAGGGCAGATGTGGTATAATCGCCTCAGTGAGTACTTGATAAAGAAAGAATATATAAATGATGTCATTTGTTCATGTATTTTCATTAAGAAAATGGGATCAGAATTTGTAATACTCGTTGTTTATGTTGATATAAATCTCATTGGAACTCTTGAAGAGGTCCAAAAGACAATTGAATATTTAAAGAAAGAATTCGAGATGAAAGATATCGGAAGGACAAAACTTTGTCTAGGTCTGCAAATTGAACATTTAGCAGATAAAATTTTTGTTCATCAAACAGCCTACACTGAGAAAATCTTAAAATGATTCCATATGAACAAAGCACATCCGTTAAGTACTCCAATGGTTGTTAGATCACTTGAAGCAAATAAAGATCTATTTCATTCCGCAGAAGAGGATGAAGAACTCCTTGGTCCGGAAGTACCATATCTCAGTGCTATTGGAGCACTTATGTTTCTCACTAACTCAACTAGATCTGATATAACATTTTCTGTTAATGTGTTAGCAAGGTATATTTCTCCCCAAACACAAAGGTATTGAACGATATCAAGTATATTTTGCGATACCTGAGGAGTACAATTGATATGGGTTTGTTTTATACTAACAAAAGCGTTGCAAACCTTATTGGTTATGCAGATGCAGGTTATTTATCAGATTCACATAAAACTCGATCACAAACAGGCTATCTGTTGACGTAAGAAGAAATTTCTATATCATGGTGATCAACAAAACAGTCCATAGTTGTTATTTCTTCAAATCATGTTGAAATAATACCAATTCATGAAGCGAGTAGAGAATGTGTGTGGTTGAGATCGATGATACATTCTATCCAAGAGAAGTGTGGAATGAAAAATTATGTCAAAATACTCACAGTCATATTTGAAAACAATGCTGCGTGCATAACTCAGTTGAAAGGTGGCTTCATAAAGGGAGACAAAATGAAACACATTTCACCAAAATTATTTTTCACACATGTTCTTCAGAAGAAAGATGAAATTGATGTACAACAAATTCATTCAAGTGATAATCTTGTAGATATATTCACTAAAGCATTACCAATGTCAACAATTGAGAAGTTAAGATACAAGTTTGGAATGCGCCGTCTCCAAAATGTCAAATGAAGTTGTTATCAGGGGAAGCTAATACACGCTGTACTCTTTTTTTCTTAGCCAAGATTTTATCCCACTGAATTTTCCTGATAAGGTTTTTAACGTGCCAACTAATAATGTATATTAAGGTCACATAAAACTTTTCTTTTACATGAACAATTAAGGGGGAGTATTGGAAATAAAATAATTGATCATGTAATGAAAGTATGGGTTGACATGTTGAAAGGAAGAATAAGTGATGGTTTGTGGGTCCCACCTAGAATGATTTTGTCTCACTATTCCTCTTGTATTTTTGGCTATAAAAGGCCATAAGAATTGTAGTGAATGTATGCATTTTGTAGAGAATACGTATCATATAATATATCCTCCCTCGTTCTCTTCCTCTATATTTTCCTGCCTTATACTTATATTCATAACAATTTACAATTATATTTCCTTTTTGAATTCCTATTTGCAATCTTTTTTGACGCTATTCACTATAACAAAATTTCCATCAATCTCAGATGGAGTCAAAGATTGACTATTTTTTGGCCTTGGAGTACGATGGAATAAAACAAAATGGCTCTTTAAACTATCTGCGCATTTTTCATTTGTAAAGTAGCAGTTAGTCAATGCAACTTTCGACGCTCCTCATGGGTCATCTGGAAACAACCGCTTTA
>JAOTQJ010000083.1:13614866-13634802 GCA_025642045.1 Solanum sejunctum | reverse complement strand
TTGGAATGTACTATGTATGTGAGATGCAATGCATGGAAGAAATTATAATGTCATCACCACTATATATATATATATATTCTTATATGATAAAAAGTATATAAAAAAGTTTAAACATGCACAAGGAATATGGCTCAGGATCAGTATAAGACAATGCATAAGAAAACACATAATGTAAAAGAATATCATATGATCATAAGCTTGTGGTAGTGAACCTTAACCGACATATGAGACCATGTGAGCTGCTACATGGAATCCAACATAATCCTCTATGTTAGCACAGGGAGACCACTTGTCAAGTGGAGATCCATTAACATTTGCATACATCATAATAACATAAATGGTCAACATAGATCCATTAGCCTAACCTACAAGGACTCCTATGATGACACATAATTAATGTGACAAAGGGTTAGTTCTAAGGTTCCTTCACTGAATCTGACAACAAGGTCACATTCGGTGCTAAGTCATCTCATGAAATCTTTAAAGTTCATCTTAGAATCATAAGTAGCAATCATAGGAGTATCTCGAACTTAGGAACACTAAGTGAGAATTGTCCTTTCGTCTTGGAACTTTTCGTAAACATCTTTTAGGGAAATAAACATCATATTAATATCTTTTGTAAACTTTACTTTAAAGCTCTTCATTACTACTGTAATCATAATCACAAGTCATAGAAAGCTTTACTTGAAAATTAGATGGGCTTAGTTTTACATTGGAACAATCATAAATTGCACAAGTCATAGGAAATTTCTTTTAAAAGTAACTTAAAAAATGCCCCACCTTAATCGTATTGAAACTAATCATGGAATCAATATCATACTTCAAATATGCATATATTTACTTAACAAAATAATTGCCAACTTCATAAGTATCCCACTCATGAAACCATATATGGGTCATTACTTAGTCTGTGGGTTACCCCACACTTGAAAACTTTTTCCCTTCCTAAAATTCTATGTTTAAGGACGGAACCTATGCCCCATATGTCAACATATGCGCCGTAAGTCACCCTGTAAACCAGACTTTAGGTCATTTTTTAGGCCAACTTTTCTGTACTTAAGGCTCCTAAACTGAGGGACGTTACAATATCTCCACTTTAATAACATTCATCCCCAAATTTATTTAAAGGCAGACTCTAAAAAGTAAACTAGAAGCTAATAACACAGTATGCATGTAAAAAAAGTAAAACTAACATCATTTCTCAAGAATTCCATATTTCATACGTTAAAAATATCTCAAAACTATTTATAAACATCAAAGTAAATGCATATATCATGATAAACTAAAATGCATGGAAGTTGAGGGTCTTTTTGGTAGAAATTCCTAATACCTTAGGCTTGAGTAGAGTAGAATAGATATGGATGGCGCTTCATCGTATCTGCTTCCACTTCCCATGTAGCACCCTCAACTTGTTGGTTTCTCTAAAGCACCTTGATAGATGCAACTTCCTTGTTCCTTAGCGTATTCACTTGCTTGTCTAGGATTTCAACCAGTACCTCTTCAAAACTCAAATACTCTTCAATATTCACATCATGAAAAGAAACAATGAAACTTGGGCCACTTATAAATTTTCTCAACATTGACACATGGAAGACCGGATAAATCAAATGAAACTTATTGGGTAGGTTGAACTCATATGACACTTTCCCTACTCTGTTTACCACCTTGTAGAGTCTCACGTATCTAGGACTCAATTTTTCTTTCTTACCAAACTAGAGCGGACATTTCATATAAGACACCTTTAAATAGACCCAATCACCAACTTGGAACTCAAGTTCCTTTCTCCTCATATAAAAGTCAGACTTTTTTCGGCTTTGGGTCGTTTGCGAATTCTCCCTTTCTCTATAGCATTCATCACTAAGTTTGATCCTATTGATGCCACATCACTAACTTTGAACCACCCACTGGGTGATCTACACCATCTACCATATAATTTTTTAAATAGTGCTACCCCAATACTTGCATGAAAGATATCATTGTAGGCGAACTTGATAAGTGGAAAGTGTTCATCCCAACTCCCCTTAAATTCCAACACATAAGCTATCAACATATCCTCTAACTTCTGAATGGTCCTACCGGCTTGCCCGTCAATTTGGGGATGAAAAGTCATACTCAACTTCACCCTAGTGTCAAGTCCTCTTTGAAAAAAAATTTAAAAGTGAAAAGTGAATTGATCTCCACAATCAGATGTAATGGATAATGAAATCCCATGCAACCATACCAACTCTCAGATATAGGAGTGGGCATAGTCCTTAGCACTAAATATAGTCTTGATCGGTAAGAAATAAGCCGACTTCGTCATGCAGTCAACTATCACCCATATGGAGTCAACATGTTTTTTGGTCTTTGGTAGCCTAATTATAAAGTCCATGTTGATCTCTTCCTATTTTCAAGTAGAAATATCAATGTTTTCTACTAGGTCACCCAGCCTTTGGTGTTCAACTTAGACCTGTTGGCAAGTTGCATACTTGAACACTAATTAAGCAATATCCTTCTTCATTCTATTCCACAATAAATCTCCCTCAAGTATGTATACATCTTGGTAATACCAAAATGAATGGAATATGAAGAGTTATAAGCCTCTTGAATGATCAACTTCTTTAACACACTTTCATCGGGTACACACAACCTCCCTTAATATTGAAGTACGCTTTCTCCCCCTTATGAGAAGTCTTTTACCTTTTTATCGTGTACTAAGGTTTTCAATACAACTAAGGTGGGATTAAGGACTTGCTTGGTCTTAACCTCATCAATCAATGAAGATATGGACCCATAAAGAATCATAATCCTTGAGTAGCTCTAACCACCTCTATTGCATCAAGTTGAGATCCTTTTGGGTAAACACTATTTAAGGTAAACGCTACCGTCATAAGCACAAGATCATGAGTTGGGTAATTCTTCTTATGCACTTTCAAATGACTTGAAACATAGACAATCACTTTACCATTTTGCATTAAACACACAACCCTACCTAATCCTTGATGCATCACAATACATGATAAACCCCTTATTCCTTTCTGGCAATGTCAATGTGGGGGTTGAAGTCAATTGATCCTTTAAAGTTGAAAAAATTCTCTCACATTTATTTGTCCACACAAAATTAGCCTTATTTTGACTTATCGTGATGAGTGGATACGAAAGAGTGGAGAAGACTTTAAGAACCATATATAGTAACCATCTAGACCTAAGAAACTCCTTAGGTCAGTAGGTATCAATGGCCTTGCCCAGGTTCTCACTACTTTTGTCTTCTTAGGATCAACTTTGATGCCCTCTCTAGACAGCACATGCCCAAGGAAGACAACTTCATTTAGCCAAAACTAACATTTATCAAATTTTTCATAGAGCTTTTGTTCTCTCTGGGTTTGCAAGACTACCCTCAAGTGCTCTATATGCTCTTGCTCACCTCGATTCTAGATAAGAATGTCACTAATAAACACCACAACAAACATATCGAGGTAAGTCCTGAACACCATATTCAAGAGGTCCATAAATATTGTCAGTGCATTGCTAAGGCTAAATGACATCACCACAAACTCAAAATGATAATATCTAGTCTAGAAACTCGTCTTAGGGATGTCACCTTTCTCTCACCCTCAATTGGTGATAACTGGATCTCAAATCAATTTTGGAGAAATCAGTAGCCCCTTGTAGTTAATCAAACAAATAATTTATCTTTAAGAGGGGATACGTATTCTTGATAGTGACCTTATTGAGTAGCCGGTTGTCAATGGACACATGAAGCAACTCATTTTTCTTCCTTACAAATAGCACCGGGGCACCCCAAGGAGACCGGCTAGGTCTAATGAAACTCTTCTCCAACAAATCCTTCAGTTGCTCCTTTAACTTCTTTAGTTCAGCGGGAGCCATTCTATAAAGAGGGATTGAGATAGACTAAGTATTAGGTAAGATATCAATACCAAAGTCTAATTCTCTTCCGAGAGGAACATGCTAACTTATCTAGGAAGACATCAGGAAACTCACTTGCAATGGGAACTGAATCAAGAGAAGAAACTTTGGAAGAGATATCTTTGATCCTCACCAATTAGTAGATGCACCCCTTGGAAATCATTTTGCGGGCCTTTACGAAAGAATTATATCGAACCTACATGAAGATTTTCTACCGTCTCATTCAAGAACTAGTTCATAAGGGAATTGAAATTTAACTCTATGGGTTCTACACTCAATGAAAGCATAAGAATCATGCAACTAATCCATCCCAAGAACTACATCGAAGTCTACCATGGAAAGTTGAACTAAGTCAGATGGAATCACTCTGTCCAAGATAAAAATAGGAAAACTTCTATAGACTCTTCGAGCAATGATAACCTCACTTATGGGGTTACTTATCTCATAGGGCTCATGGAGGACTTCGGGCATACATGAAAGTTATATGCAAAGAATAGGGTCACAAAAGAAAATTTTGCTCTCGAATCTAAAAGTTCATATGCATCATAATCGAAAACTCTTAACATACCAGAACCATATTCGAAGCTTCCTCAACCTCTTGGAAACCACAAAGAACATAAAGTTAGTTTCTCCTTTGGCCACCTTGAATCGGACCCCTTTAGCCTTGAGGCCTTGTGCCTCTATTCCTCTAGTCCTTAGCCTGGTGGTCAGCTTCCCACAAGTGAAACAAGAATTTGACCCAGCTAGGCATTCTCCTCTATGAGGCTTCCCGCACTTTAGAAAATTTGGACTTTGGGACTTGGGAGCTACCCCATTGTCCTTTTGGGGAGGAGGAGTGTAGGTGGATACTTTCCCACTTTGATTTTGGCCACCTTGGAATTGGTGACCACCGCCCATTTGGTTAGAGTAGTTCTCACATTCTACTCGAGCCCTCTTGGACTCCCTTGCTCTTTTACGAAGCTTTTCTTCTTCAATTGCTCTACGTATGTCATCAAGCGGGAAATGTCCATATCCTTGACCAATATGACCACCTTGCATTACTTGGAGACTAATTCAGAGACACCCAAAATGAACTTGATCATGCGAGCTCTCAGATCCGCGACCATGAATGGAGCATACTTTGACAATTAGGTGAATTTATGGGCATACTTCCTCATGCTTATGCTCCCTTGCTTCAAGTTGACGAATTTCTGGACCTTTGCCTCCCTACCCTCTATAGGGAAGAGCCAATCCAAAGAGGTATGTTTGAATTCCTCCTAACCAATAGGACTTGCTCCTTGGACATTCTCATCAGCCCATTACTCATACCAAATCTTGGCAACTTCTTTGAGCTGGCAATCCACCAACTCAACCTTTCTTCTAACAGAATCCTCATTGTCGCGCCACCTTGTAAGCCTCCTCTATGAAATCAATTAGGTCCTTATTTGTCTTTGACCCATGAAACTCTTAACGTCTCATCTAACAGAAAATCCATCCTATTCTTAAACATGCACAATCCTTTCTCGGATTGCCCTACACCTCACCTTGGCCTGATTTTATCTGAGTCTATCTTACCCAAAATATTTTTAAGACACTATTCTAAATATTTCTTATCACAAGTGTTTCACTACTACTTTACCCATAATGACCAAAAGGGATGTTGCATTAGGAGACATCTATTCAGTAATAGTTTTTTTTTACGGTTGAGAAAATTAAATTGTAGATAATCTTAAACAACACATGGGATTATCTTCCGTCTACTCCTTTATTGCCAATTCTAACAGCCTTTAAAATAGAAAAAATCATTCAATATGCATTAACTACTAAGTAAATGTTGATGTTATGAGGTTGCAAGGTACCCCTTTGAGTTTCTCTATATAATAAGCAAATTTGGTTCACTTTTCATCATCTCTGGCATTGATTTCTAATCCCATTTCTTATTAAAAAAAACTTTACTCATTTACTTTCTTTGTGAATCATCCACCTCTTCGGATCCTTTTTTCATACGCTACTCTAGCAGCAACAATCATGGATTTCTATTAGAAGCACATTTTTATATTTTAAGATTTTCTTGCTCCTTCCCTCACTTTTTTTGCAGTTAACAAGATATAATCATATATAGATCTAAAATGGAGGGTGACAATTGGGATATAAGCGCGGTGATAAAAAGCTACGATATCAATAGACCCAATAATGTAGCTCCTAACTTAGGCTTGGAGACTTCTAGAAATGTTGATGGAAATTCTTTTGATAAACTTGTAGCTGCTAACATGATCAATTTTAATAGGTTATCTAAATTTTTCTCTATGGATTTTTCAATTGCTCACCAGAAAAAATCAGATGATCAGGTTATAGTCATGAACAAAAATGATAAAAAACAGTTGTACTTAGATCCTATTATGCCAACTCAATGTATCCAACAAATCTTTTTTCTTTCATTACCAATAACAATAGCATGTGTGCAACCAACAACTACAACACCACAAGAACAAATTGATCAACAACAACCTGATATAGGAGCTAATATTAATATTAATTTAGCTTTTTCCATGAGAAATCCTTCAATCCAAACTAGTATAAGGTAACCACTCCCTCCATTATATTTTATGTTTATGTATTTAGAATTTGAATTTTAATATTTTTATTTTATAATCAGGAAAAAGCAGACAATAAGAATTATCTACGAATTATTGCAAGAGGAACTTGCAGATAATATATGGACATGGCGCAAGTACGGTCAAAAGTATATCAAAGGCTCCCCATTTCCAAGGTTTGCTCTCTTCACAATTTTCTTCACACCATATGATGTTTCATTCTGTTCCAATTTTTTTGATAAAAATACAAAAAATTATTAATAGTGTATACATATATGAATTTGACTAGCCCTAGTTTTTCTTTTGTGTGTATATGACATTACAGGAATTACTGTAAGTGCGGTACATTAAAATTATGCGAAGCAAAGAAAACAATTGAGAAAAGCACAAAGAATGAGAGCCTTTTCTTGGTGTCCTATTCTGGTGAACATAACCATGATCTTCCTAAAAACCGTAGATATTATGGTGGCAATAATAGTTCTAAATTCAAGTTTTCAAAAGGCATAAATATTATGCCCAAAGCATTAAGCTTGAATGCATCATCCTCATCGTCCAAGTGCACTAAGCAATCAGGAATTGTTACTTCTCCAATTAACTCAATTATGCCTATACTTGAAATCGAGAGCAAAAACAAAATAGTTTTTGTTGCCGTGGAGAACAAAGTTGGTGGTGAAGACAAGAAGAATGTGAATGAAGATATTCTCATAGGCTCTAAAAAACTCAAATGAGTTAATGATTCCACCTAGTAGTATGAAAATGACAAGAGGAATTGATCTTTTTTCCTCTCTAACAACTCTGTTCATTAGCATATTTTATCTTCTAGTCATGTGATTGTTTTAGTTTTTAGTGTGGCCAGAGAAAAATTTTAAGTTTGTAGTTTGCTATGTTTAACCATGTAATTATAGAAAATAGAGCGTCTCTATCTATATATATATTGACCATTTTCAGTTTTATTATTTTTAGTTATCCTTCAATTTGACCATCGTTGTTATTCTATTTCTCAAATAGTTCTTCCTTTAAGAAAATTTATCTAATTCAATTTGAACATTAAATTAAAACAGAGCATTAAATTATTGTTATTCAATCACACACCACAAAAAAGTTCTCTTATGTGAAAAAATAAAGATCTCTTACAAAAAATTATCATATAACTAAAGTCAAATTTGTAAAAGGCTACAAAATGAAATATCCTATTAAAATAATATAATAAGGAGTAATAATATATAAGGAATTAAGATTAGTTGACTACCTACAAAATGAATACAAAGATTTTTTTTCCCAGATCTTGATATATATGCGTGTGGGAAAAGATGTACTTGATTAACGATGACCAATAAAAATTTCACAATGCACCCCATAAAGATAGTGTCTATAATACTTCAACACAAATACCACTGTCGGCAACTCTAGGTCATAGGTGAGGTAATTCTTTTCATGTAGTTTCAACTATCGAGAAGCATAGATTATAAGTCTCCCCTTCTGTATCAATAGACCACCCAAACTGTGAGGACTCGGACGTTGTATGACTTTGTTGGAGCTTGAAAATTTTAATTTCAAAAATTTTTGGACCAAAGAGACATTTCAAGGGAGACTTTATAGTCCGTGTGATGTCACACGGCCCGTGTAGCCTCCGGTGAGGTGACACTTGGCCTCAAAAATTAGTTGTTGGCCTTAGTAAGGAGTTTCACGCTAAGGCACGCCACACTTGGACCCCACACAAGTCGTGTCATACTTCACGGACTATGTGGGGGCTTGTGTGATGGCCTTAAGCTTGTAACTCTACCATTCAAAGCAAAATGTGGTCACACAGCCACCTTCATAGGCAGTGTGGAGGTTTACGGGCCGTGTGGCCCTTTCGTGAAGCAAATTTCATAAAAACAATTCTAAGTATGGGATCTTCAAGCTCAAAGCTAAATTCACTTTCAAGTGGTCAATTCAAGGTTATTTATGTTCTTTAAGGTCATCATGGGTCTCCTATGTCAAGCCAAGTTCAAAGAAATTTTGTTCACTAAGTTTTACACAAGTACCGATAGAAGGGTCAACTATAAATGGTCATATCTCTTAGCACAAAATGAACTACGTGTCTCATGACCAATCAAGTTAAATCTCTTTGAATTAGATTCCCAAAGCATCTAGTTTCACCTCATTCTGAGTTCAGAGTAAGAAGTTATGCCCTTTTTTATAAAATATGTCTGGTTTAGACAGGGAGCCTTCAAGGACCGTGAAGAGCTTCACGACCCGTGAAGATAGACGTGAGAAGTTATGGGTAAAATTTGAAGGGTCACTTTATTGAGGTATTTTTGATATTTTGACTCATCCCCAAGGCGTTTTAAGACCTTTAAACCCCCTTTTGCATTCCTAAACTTCTCCTACACCAATTCAAAACTCTCATTCAAGACTAACCCTTAGTTTCAAAAATTAAATTCTCTCAAGCCTCTCTCAAGAACTCTAGTCGGGATTTTAGCTTGGGAATCAAGAGAGGACTCATTCTTCTTCAAATTTCTTATTGAAATTCCTTCATTAGCTAAAGTATGTGGGTTTTGATCATTGGTTCCTTTCAGTCAAGGAGGCTCAAATCTTTTCAAGAAATTATCCTTGGTTCCTTCCAATCAAGGAGACCCAAATCTTTTCAAAAAATTTTCATGAATTTAAGCTTACTTTAAAAGTGGGATTTCATTATTATGATTATTTAAATTTAGTTGATGTGTGGGTTGTACTTTATTTATGATTTTAAGTTACTTTAAGCCCTATTATGATTGTCCACATTGAATTTATGAAGATATAGATATGCATGTCCCTTTTAAGCTTGTTCTATGCATGGGTAGTCTATATTATGTTTTAAATGTAAATTTTACTCAAGTTTTTGCTTGAATATAAAAATGTATTATTGAATTTAGTTTGAATCTATATTACCCATGTCATCCTCATCTCATCCATAGCATATGCATTCATGCAATGAGATTTATGAAAATTATGAAATGGATTAAGCCCAATTATATTTTTATGAAATAATTTTGATATGATATTGGTTATGACAAGAATGTGATCACATAAATGTCTAAGTTTATGGCTCAAGAAGTAATTATGGGTGTTTACACCACTATGTTTATGGGAGCATCGATTGAGGTTTGAGTCAGAGTGGGCTATCCCCAAAGGTCCATACTCATCTCTCAAGAAGGTGCTCCAAATGAACTATCCCTATGAATAAAAGTATTACACGAAGAATGTTTTGACTTTTTAGCCTATTATACATGATCATGAAGAATGTGTTTTGGCCTTTATGCCTAAGAATGCATGTAAATGATTTGACGTTTTATGCCTCTTTTACAAATATGTATATATATGTATTCTAGTGGGATGATAACCTAGCATCGAGAGGACCTTGAAATCGAGGCTAATCCCGTTAGTTGTGGCCTGGACCATTAGAAAAGAATCTCGTTACCCCATAACTATGTGCCTAACATAGGTATATCTATGCCCCTAGGGGGAAAAGTATGATAAGGATCTACCTTTGGCAAGTAGATCACCTGTTATTAGTTGTAGGGAAGACAACGGGGTTCCAAGGCATAGTTCACTTGGTCTCATATCGATTATAGTCCCATCCTCAATATATATGTATGAAGTATTTTTGCATTCATGCATCATATATCTCATGGTATATTGTTATAGTATTCTCTTGATTATATGATTCTTTCTATTTATATGCTCTTGTCATCTAACTTTGAAATGCAGGTTTGATAAGTCATATACATTGCATGCCTGCATACTTAGTATATTCAAATGTACTAATATATAGTTTTGCCTACATGATCTCACTATGTAGGGATCGAGGACTACGTTCATCCATCGTGCCACGTCTAGCTTGGATCTTGAGATTTGCTTGTTGTGGTTAGTCCTATCTTTCGAGGACCAACCACCATTCCTCCATCTATAGTGTTCTATTTATGTTATTTACTTTGAGGGTGAGTCTGGAGTATGTCTTGGCCCCCGTCCCATCTTATGGCTAGAGGCATTGTTGGACATCTTGTAGAGTCTTGTACAGATATGTGCTATGTATTGTATTTGGCGCTCATGACTATGGTTATCTATTTGATATGGAAATAATGGGTTGGTTAAGATAAGTATATATGTTTTGAGGTGGAAATGTGAAAGATCTTAAGTCTTGAATTGTCCTCATAGAGTGAGTCATACTTACCTGCCCCTTAGTTCTTATATGTTATGTGCTATATGGATCCATATTAATCCTTATCCCTATGATGCTCCCATAGCCTGAGTCCTACTTTTTCGTCCCTTAGAACTATATGTTTACTATTTCATATGTGTTTCCAAACCAATGATGTGTGAATGGATGCTATGAGGCTTGTTTGGGGACTCTGGGGTTCCTATTCACCATGTCACTCCTATACCCTAGGTCTGGGTTATGACATAAACCAACACCAGAAGTATTACAATAGAAAATAAAATCCATACCCTTCTCAGACAATATTTAAATAAGTCCTTAAATCAACAACTTCTTGAGCATTTGGAAGCACAACTCACACTTAGTCAACTGAAATATCACTGTCTTCTGAGTAAGCCTATTCAAAGGAGGTGTAATAGTGGAGAATCCATAAATGAATTGATGATAATATCCTACTAGATGGATAAAGCTTTAAATCTCAATCATTGGTTTAAGACTCATCCAATCATGAACAGTTGCAACATGGGTTGGATCAACAATAATTGCATCCTTTCTCACCACATGATACAAGAAAACCACAAACTCAAGCCAAAACACACAACTTGGCATAGAGCTTCTCCTCCCTTAGTCTTTAGAGTAGGGCCCTCAAATAGCTGACATCTTCGATCTTATTGTAGGAGAAATTAAGATATCATTGATAACCACAATCACTAAAGAATCTAAATAATGAAAAAAATATCCAATTTATTAACTCCATAAAAGTAGTTGGGACATCAGTCTGTCGAAAAACATTACCACAAACTTGTAATGATCATAATGAGTCTGAAAAGCGATCTTTGGGATATCAAACTCCCAAACTTTCAATTAGTGGTAACCCGATCTTAAATCAATCTCGGAGAACGCTAAAGCATCCTGAAACCTATTAAATAGATCATCAATATGAGAAAGGGATTACTTGTTTTTATGGTAAGTTTGTTCAATTGGTGGTGAAAATTAATACACATTCTCATTACGCCATCCTTCTTCTTTACAAGCAATATTGATAGACCCACGATGAAATACTAGGCTGAATAAACCCCTTCTTCAGTAAATACTCCAATTACTCATTTAGTTCCTTTGACTCCGTCGGAGCCATTTAATAAGGAGAAATAGAGATAGGCTTGGTGCTCGACTCTGAATCAATCACGAAATCACTATTATAATCAAGAGAAACACATAGAAAATATGTAGAAAATCCATATTTAAACTTTCGTACCACCCTAGTGGACTCCAAAGAAAATGACCCCTGGTTTAATCTCTTACATGAAGACAAATAGCCTTTGCCCATCATATGACAAGGACAAAGATAAGAGATCACCCTCTTCAAATATAAGTTAGGAGTACTCTTCAAAATTAATGGAGGCAAACTAGGATAACCTAAAGTCATAGTCTTGGCAAAATAATCAAGGATCACTTGATAAAGAAATTGAATCCATGCCCAATATCACATCAAAATCAAACATACCTAGTAGAAATAAGTTTGTCGAGGTCTCCATATCCGAGAATGTCACAATAATCCCAATACACCTGATCCATTTTTAAAAACTCATCTACCAAGGTAGAAACACAAAAAGATACCTCAAGAGGCATACATATATAATTAATACATGCAGCAGCATAAGTCGACACATATTAAAGCATTGGCAAACTAGGATAATATCTGTGATCACTTAATCAAAGGCCTCTACCTTAGGCCTACTTGGGATAGCACAACATACACAATGATTACCACTAGATTGTAAAGGATCGTGAGCACCATCTGGAGATCTACCCCTAGAACCCTTAGTGCCATCTTTAGCACTCTAAGAAGCACCTCTAACTACCGAAGCTCATCATAGAATGAGCCATCTGTGACCTGGGCTGAATAAAATTAGGAGTACTTCTAAGGCAATCCTTAGCTTATGCCTAAACCCATTATACACAAAACAACTTAGGGACCAGAACCCTAGGGATGATGACTTGAAATACCAATACATACATTTGAACCTAATGAACCATCATGGCTAGCTTAGCCAAGTCTTGGTCAACCTGCACTCTTGGTACTCTAAAGGGCTATATGAATGGATTTGATCGGTAAACTTGGTGCCTGATGTGCCATAAAATTTTAACACTTTTAGTACTTAAAATATTAAATAATTATGAATCTCAAGCATATTTTGTGAGTATGATGTGCATTTGGTATTTATGTGCAGGAAAAGAGGTGAGAGCATGGATGTTTGGATGATTTGAGAAAGTGCAAAGTGGACCGTGTACAGAACCCACCACAGGCTATGAAACACATCATGAATCATGGGGTGGGGGGCATCATGAAGTGCAGGGTTGAAACAGGAATGAAATTGGCAAAGTGAGACTCCACGAGACCATTCACGATCTATGGAGCTCATTATAAACTGTGAATAGCAACATGAAATGTGGACAGTATTGATCGTGATTTGAAGAAATCGACTAAGTGAGTTACCATGAGACCCACCATGGGCCATGAAGTGTACCACGTGCCATGGTGAGTGTCCATGGAGAGGACAATAGAAATCCAAAAAAATCTAAATAGCACATCATACGGTATACACCACTGCTTGTGAATGTCATCCATGAACTATTCCAAACTAGTTTTTCTATTTTTACTAGGATTAGGTTTTTCATTTATATAAATAGCATTTTTATTTATTTTACTATTATTATTGACTGTTGGAACACTTTAAATTATAGAGAAACAAGGCCTATTGCACATTTCAAAATTAATATCCTTATTTTCATCTTCTTTTATGGATTTTAAACTCATGATTCAATCTCTTCTTCTTTATAAGTGCTTCAATCATGACTTATTCATCTATATTCAGTATTTTTACATTGATTATGCATATCTAAGTCCAGAACTAAAGTTCTAAGAACCATGGCAAAATAACGAAGTAGTCAAACATTTGTCATAATGATATTATATACCTTGAATTGTGTCATTGGCATGTATTCATTCAATATTGCATTTGTCCCACCCGTTGACCACGGGCAGGTGGTAAGGATTGAGATACTGTACCACCTTTTATAAAATCTCTTGATCACAGGCAAGTGAAAAGGATGAGATGTACCACTTTTTGAGATACTGTATCACCTTTTTAAAACTATTTGACCATGAACAGGTGGCAAGGAAGAGATTGTACCACTTTCTAAAAACTCTTGACCACAGGCAAGTGGCAAGGTTGAGATATTGTGGCACCCCTTAATTATAGGCAGGTGGTAAGGTTGAGAAATTTTTGGTATAAGGTCTGATGAGACCCCCATGTGTTCCACATGGTAGCCTTAGCTCAGTATATGTATACATCGGTCCTACCACGATCATGATTCCACCCCGAGCGCTACATTCATACATCATATTTGCAGTACATCTTTGAGTATTACTGTTATCTTATTCTACTCTTTATATATATATACACACACATATATTGTGTACTAACCCCTTTGTTGTAGGTGATAGGATTCTTCGTTATTATATGCTTATCCGATTTCTCATACCCAGTCGATTGAACATACTAGGTACATTTTGGTGTACACACCCTTATTATGTTTTCTCCCTGCAGATCGAGCACAGAGACTCCTATATGATAGTTGATCTTATTGTGAAGAGTATTTTTACCATTACCAAAATCAATGATGAAGCTCAAACTTTGAGTTATCGTTGTTTCTTTGAGACTTCATTTGTCGTTATCATTTTCAAACTACATATTTTCGTTGAGATAGCTTTGTATGTACTCATTTGTATTACTTAGAAGCTCTTGTACTCATAACTTCAGATTTAAATTAACTGTTGTGGTTGTTTTTACTTTGATTTTATTTTTTTAGTCGTGATTCAATTTTGGGTCGTGACAAAAGCTCTACGTGGGTAGGGAGCAAAAGAAAAATAAATTCAATTGACTTTCCTACTTTCTTACTTTTTCTTTTTTTATGCCTTCACTATTTTTTCACTTCAACCAAAAATAAAAATTAAAAAAAGAAGAAATAAAATATTAATTTGTGTGGCTTAGGCTTGTTGATACATCTGCTTCAACTACTTGAATATTACTTTAGCTGTTTCAATTATGATTTTATAATATGATCCCTAATAAGATTTTTTCCAACTATTTTAACTAAGATACTACTATCACCCGCATAAATTATTTTAAGTCATGTAAATAGTGAAATTACGATAAGATAAATTTCTTTATTAATTGGACAAATAAAATTAAATAATTATTTTAACATCTTCCAATGATTATATTTGTGTCAAAAAGGAAATTCTTCAAAAAAAATATAATAAATCAAAAATCTTATGTATGTTACTTAAAATAATATAAAAAGTATTAGGTCACAATAGTTGTCAATTAAAATATTTTGTTCTTGAAATTTATCAGTGCCACATAAATTGGGACAATGAGAGTGACATAAATTATTTAAAATTTATATAAAATGTGTTATAGATTATAACAATTAATAATTTAATTAAAAAATTTGATTGACTCTCAACATTTTGTATGTGCAACATAAATTAGAACAAAATAAGTAACATATATTATTTAAAATTAACATAACATATACAATAAGTCGCAATTATTAACAACTTAAAATATTTTTTAAAATATATAAAAAATCTATCAGTGTACATAAATCAAGACAAAAAAATATTTGTGAGTCCATGCCTGATTAATTTCTTAACCAAACTAAATATTAAAATTAAAAAAATAAAATATATATTTGTGTGGCTTGGGCTTACTTACGCGCCTGCTTTAGCTGATTAATTATATTTCTTTAGTTGCTTCAATTATAATTTTATAATATTATCTTTAACAAGACATTTTTTCAACTATGATACAACTATCACCCCGATCAGTTATTTTAAGTCATGTAAATAGTAAAATTATAATAAAATAAATTTAAACAGAATAAATAAAATTAAATAACTATATTAATCTCTTCATATGATTATATTTGTGTCAAAAAGGAAATACTTTCAAAAAATATAAATAAATCAAAAAGCTTATCTATATTACTTAAATAATGTAAAAAGTACTATAGGTCACAATAATTATCAATTTAAATATTTGGTTCTTAAACTTTGTCAGTGCCATATAAATTGGGACAACGAGAGTAGCATAAATTATTTAAAATTTATGTAAAACATTATCACGCCCGGGAGGGTACCCTAGATGTAGCCAGCACTCAGAGATTATTGCTAGTCCTTAAGCGAACCACTTGGCCTCAAGACGGTCATTCAATCATTTATACAGTGGAAAGCATCAGGATAAAAGATATATATAGTGGGCAACTCAGTCACTTCTACATCAAAGAATAAGGGCCATAGACCAAAACTAATCTCAACATCCATAGAATAAAATAGAATTAAGGGAACTTAGTTTAGAAAGGGAAAAGATCCCAATATCAAACCACCATGTCTATGTCTATGAAGCTTCTACTTTTACTATCTAGGAAGGTATGACAGGTCATGACTACCACAAACTCAAAGAACTAACTAGAAATATAAAGAAGAAAGTAAACGGTATTCTCCGAATACAGAGGATGACTCACCACTGTCTGGAACTAGGAATGTTGAACCTCAATGATGTGTCTGTTGAAGTCCTCTATCAATTGAATCTACATCATGAAATGATACAGTGTCAAATAATGTCAATACATAGAATGTATGGTATATAAAATAGCTAAACAACAAATATAAGCAGAAGTAACATTAAATAATCTCAACTCATAAGATACACACTCAAAATGAAAAGCACTCCTCTCAGGTATGGATAAGAGGTAGACATTAACTTATCAACATCAATTAAAACTCAAGCCATCAACTCAACATCAGAGTACTAACAGTAGAGAACCTAGCTGGGAGTTTTTTGGACCTACAACCATCACTTATAAGCCAGTGATGATAAAATGAAATAATGTCGCTGCGGCATCTGCCTAGTACCTTGTCGTGGTGAAAGTGCGTGACATTTGTGGATCTATAATAATATCAAGTCCTCTTTTGGAACTAAATAAACATCCATTTTTATGGTCCAATCTTCTCCTACACTGGCTACGTAGTTATGAGTGCGAGTGGGACTTACTCTTACTCGTTTTGGTGCTTGATACTTCTCCCAGTACTCAATATGCTCATAAACATCAAACATCAAGATTTCTCATCATTTAGTCTCTTCTGGACAAAGGACATCAACTCATCTCATCAACTATTAATTCAATGGATTAAGAACACTCTTTTCGGATTAAGTTCAACTTTTTTAAGACTCTAAAGATATTAATCTCATCAACATCATCATCAACACACTCACTTCAGGACCATAACCACAACAACAAGCACATTTATATCATCAAGGCTCTAGAAATCAACCCTCAAGTTCATTCTCGTAATCTTTAACAAAGAAATCATGTAGGGTTTTATATAATAATTTAAATAAGCCATTTAAGCAATAATTCAAGTTTGTGATGATCATCAACTTAAGAAAATACATAAGATAAGTATAATTTTCAATAGAATATTCAAGAACTTAATATGTAGAACCCATCATCTTCAACTATCAACTTACTTCATTCAATGGGTACATGGAAGAACAATTTCATGTTTTGGATTAGCCTTACATACCTGGGGTGAAGATGAATTTAAGCTCCTTCAAGGAATTGACCCTGAATCTTGAAATCCTCAAGCTTTCTCTTCTTTCTCTCTCAGGAACTCTCACTTAAAAGTTAGGAAAAATGGGTCTTGAAACCCTTAATCTGAAGAAAATGACTATTATACACATTTTTGGGACTTTGGAGGGATTGAAAAATGACCAAAATGCCCTTCTTATAATAAAAGAATAAAATTCACATTGGAATAGTCTAGTCCGCAATGTGGACTAGGAGCGCGCCTATGTAATTTTTGACTGAAAACTTAAAACGCGTTGAAAAATTATTTTTTAATGAAAATACAAGTAAGTCGCATTTGTCAAATGCGTTTTATGTGTAATTTTTCATAAATCGCTTTCCGATCATTTTTTCAATCCCGTAGGAAAAAAATTAAAAAATATATAAGTGTTGGTCCGCATCCCAGACACGTCGTTCTTCGGGCGCGCATCTATACTGTTTTCGTATTTAATTATGAAAAAATATCTTTTGACTCGGTCGCTCTAAAATCGGACCGAGATCATTTTCCCACTCAATTTTCCATGTTGATCGCAAATTTGGTATCGAATTTTCCATTGGACCTTGGGAAGACACGTTATGCACATTATTCCATTTTAGGAGTATTTCGATAATTTCGCGGGGTATTACAAACGTGCTATAAATTACAACTATTAATAATTTAATAATAAAACAGAAATATTGAATTGACTTCAAAATTTTGTATGTGCAATATAAATTAGAACAAAATAAGTAACATATATTATTTAAAAAAAATTAACATAAACTATACCATAAGTCGCAATTATTAAAAACTTAAATATTTTTAAAATATATAAAAAATTTATCAGTGTCACATAAATCGGGACAAAAAACATATGTGAGCCCATGTCTGGTTAATTTTTTAAACAAATCAAATATTATCTCTATTTTAATTAATTGCTTTTATTTAATATCCAAAAAAAATAAATTTAGTAATTTTTTTATCGTAAATTAAATTATATGTCAAATTATTTGACTCAAATGTATCAAAATATTTTTTGATCTTATGATAACATGACATGTGGAAAATAAAATTTTAAAAGTTACACATACAAAAGAGAGAAAAAGAGAGAAAGAGATATTATTTTTTTGATAAATTAAAAAAATAAATAAAATATTATATTTTATATTTAAATTTAATCATACAAATAAGAGCATAAAAAACAATAAACATATAATGTCCGGATTGCCGTTACTAATTTTACTTGTAAATATGTGTTTGGTATTTTATTTTCTTTGAGTTTTTTAATCTTTTTAATTGTCTAATGTATCGACATTTTTGTGTCCTTACACTATTTTATAAAACATATAAATTAAAAATAAAAACTGCATGAAGCTTACGTCTATCAAGTGAAATATCTCGTCTCGTGCTATTTTTTTTTTTTTTGTTCATCTCGCGCTTTCACTTGTTAAAACACTATTTTAAACTACAAAATAATACTTTAGAATATATTTCAAATTAAACTAATTGAAAAAAAAATTAATAACAACAATAAGAACAACATATCAATCGAATCTTATAAGTGAGATCTAAGAAGGATAAAATATACATAAATTTTATCATTATCTCACACAAGTAAAAAAGTTGTTCCGAAGAAACTCTCATCTCAAAACTCATGAGTAAAATAAATTAGATATGGACAAAAAAAAAGGAAAAAGGAAAAGGAAAAGAAAAAAGGAAGAACGATTAATAACGAAAAGTAAATGATAATATGTAAATATGATAAAATTAACATATATAAGGCAGATAATAACAATATATTCACTCTTTCTGTCTCATATTAACTGAATTTGGAAGGTAATACACACATATTAAGAAAAACATTCAAAACAAACTTTACACCACACATTTCACTATTGGCCTTTGTAAAATGATAAATATGTAGTATATTTTATTTTCTAGAAAATATAAAAGTTCAATAAATGAAACGATAAATATGAAAAAGTTTCAAACATTCATCTTGAACTTTAGAAAATTAAATTATTTTAAACTTTGAAAAAATTTTAAAAATTTAATTAATTTAAAATGAAAAAAATAATATATAAAAACATGATTAATTTTTCTATCATACTATACCCTAAAGCTAAATATCAATTTAATCCTACTAGTCTATTAGTCACATTTTGAAATTATTATTAGATTACAAAGTAAACGAAACTTTGTCAAAAAAATGTTTGATGGGATCATATTTTTCCACGTTTAAAGCGCGTGTGAATTGTTATAATATGGGTAATATTAAAAAGTTAAATTAATTAATATGTTGATGTTAAGTGGGACCCAACGTTACATTTGAACGCCACGTAAGTTGTTTAGGAGTCTATCAGACGGCAATAAAGAAGAGTCCAAAGTTCATCACTTAGGACCTCTTTGACTAATAAAATAAAATTAGAAAATCTATCAAAAATATATTTTTTAATTAATTATTAATTTATAAATTATTTTTCAAAACTCAAAACAAGTCATATGAATATTATAATAAAATATTTATATCTATTATTATTATTCCCTCTGCATTATTTTTATGGATATGACATGATATCTAAGAGAAAAAAAATGTTGAAA
>JAOTQJ010000083.1:13497338-13602485 GCA_025642045.1 Solanum sejunctum | reverse complement strand
CTTGTATGATTATCTACATGTCACATGCTACCTATACAGTCCTACAGCTTCAATATTGTGACCACCAAAAGAACCATCTCAAAGGTAATTAAAAGATAAAGTATACAGTTTTTGATAGGTGGTTGCCCGATGGGGTGGAATTAACACTTAGCCAGGGACGATCCTATCATAGGTGGTAGCCTAAGGGGGTTAAGGAAGAACCTAGAAAAGGGACGATCTCGATATCCCAAGGGGTGGAAGAATCACCTAGCTAGGGAAACATCTTATTATGGGGGTAGCCCCAAGGGTTAAGGAAGAACCTAACGAGGGATGAACTCGATACAGTTCACCGCTGATCAGTTGGTCATTTTTATTATAGCTGTGCACAGATTTTACAGTGCAGATTCTATAGTAAAGGTAAAGCAATATAAAGCACATAAAGTACATAATCCCACATTATAACTAAAGGTGGTCTTTTATGCTACACCAGTGTACAGTTTTACTTGATTGTTATATCACATATAGTCTTTCCTTCCTTACATACTCAGTATATTATCTCGTACTAACGTCTCTTATGGAGGACCTGCATTTCATGCTGCAAGTACAGGTGCTAGTAGATCTCCCCAGTAGGAGTACAGGATATTCAGCTACGGTCACCAAGCTCTAGGTTACTTCGGGGCTTTGTATATGTCTAGAGCTTATAAGTTTTATTGCATATCTTATTGAGGTAGGACCTGTCCTGACCCTTATCAGATATTTTCTCTATTTAGAGGCTTTGTAGACTATGTAAAGCATAGTGAAGTCATGTCTTGCACTTTAGAGAGCGTGGCTCCAACACCTAGTCATATGCATTTCCTTTTGGCCTGTTATCACTATTTATCTGCTTAAAGGCATGTTAAAGGTAGAAACCCCTTATAATATATATGGTATAAACATAGTTATGGGTTGGTTCTCCCAAGCCTTATCGACAATGGGTGTTAGTCCACCATAACGGGACTTTGGGGCATGACAGTTGAGTTGGACATGGTTAATTTTGATGTCATTCTTTGGATAGATTGGTTGCATGCATACTGTGCTTCTATTATTTGTCGAACCTATAGGGTCAAATTCCAATTCCCAAATGAACTCGTCCTTGATGGGAGAGTTATGATATGGTGGTCAAGCCTAGGTTCATCTCTTGCATTAAAGCTCGTAAGTTAATCCTTAAGGGGTGTCTTTACCATTTTGTGAGGGTTAGGGGTGTGGAGTCCAAAGTCCTTCCCATAGAGTTAGTTTTTGGTTGTAAATGAGCTCCTTGATGTATTTCCAAATGACCTTCCTGGTGTTCCTCCCGAAAGGGAAATAGATTTTGGTATATATCTCCTTCTCAATAGTCAACTCATTTCTATTCTCCCTTACCGTATGGCCCCGGTAGAGTTAAAGGAATAGTTGAGGGACTTATTGGAGAAGGGATTTACTAGGCCTAGCTAATCAGTTTGGGGTATACCGGTGTTGTTTGTGAAAAAGAAGGATGGATCCATTAGAATGTGTATTGACTATCGATAATTAATAGGATCAGCATCAATAATAGGTATCCTCTTCTAAGGATTGATGATTTATTTGACCAATCGCAATGGGCTAGCCATTTCTCTAAGATTAATCTTAGGTACAGGTATCTTCAAGTGAAAGTGAGGGAGTGTGATATTTCCAAGAAGGCCTTCTGGACTAGGTAAGAGCATTATGAGTTTGTTGTGATATCTTTTGGGTTCACCAATGCACCAACCATAATCATGGACCTTATGAATATAGTCTTCAAATCCTACCCTAATTTATTTGTTGTGGTATTGATCATATTGTGAGCTATTCTAGTGGTGAGGAGGAACATAGGGCTTATTTGAGTGTTGTGTTGAAAAGTTTGAGGGAAGAGAACTTATATGACAAATATGAGAAGTGTTAATTTTGCTTGAGGGAGGTTGACTTCCGACAACTTTAAAAGATGGATGGTGTCGGGGGATGGTATTAAGGTGGATCCTAAAAAGATGGATGTGATTAGAAAATTGGCCTAGACCATTAACCTTGTCGGATATGAGGAGCTTCTTGGGTTTAATGGGTTATTACCAGAGATTTGTGAATGTGTTTTCTTATAACGCTTCTCCCATGACTAAATTGACTCAAAATAAGGCCAAGTTTGTGTGGACCGATGAATGTGAGAGGAGCTTCCAAGTAGTGAAAGATAAGCTTATGTCCACTCCTATTTTCACCATAGGAAGGGCTAGAGGGATTTATCGTGTATAGTGATGCTTCTAGAGTTGGTTTGGGTTGTGTTCTAATGCAAAATTGTAAGGTGATAGCCTACGCTTCTAGGCAACTCAAGGTGCATGAAAAGAACTATCCTATCCATGATCTTGAACTAGCCGTCGTGGTATTTGCATTAAAGATATGGCATCATTACTTATATGGGGTGCATGTTGATGTATTCACCAATCATAAGAGTCTCCAATATGTCTTCACTCAAAAAGATCTTAACTTGAGGTAAAGAAGATGGTTAGAACCTCTTAAGGACTATGATATGAGTGTGCATTATTATCCGGGCAAGGCTAATATGGTGGAGGATGCTTTGAGTAGGGTGTCTATGGGTAGCCTAGCTCATGTTTATGGTAGTGATAAGGAGGTGTCTAAAGAGGTCCATCGTTTGTCTAGATTAGGATTTAGGTTGGAAAAAGTGGATAATGGTGTTGTTGTTGTTATTCATGGTTCTAAATCCTCATTGGTTAAGGAGATGAAATCTAAGCAAGATCTTGATCCCTCCTTTTTTTAATTGAAGGTCTTGGTTGGTGATGAGAAAGTGAAGGTTTTCTCCAAGGGGGAGATGGTGCACTTAGATATCAAGGTAGGTTGGGTGTGCCTTATGTTGATGGATTGAGAGAGGGAATTATTGATGAGGCTCATGGTTTTTCCTATTCTATTCACCTCGATTCTAGTAAAATGTATAGGGATTTGAGAGAAGTGTACTAGTGGGGTAACATGAAGAAAGATATTACAAAATTTATGTCTGGTTGCCATAGTTGTCAACAAGTCAAAGACAAACATCAAAGGTTGGGTAGCCTAACCCAAGACATAGAGGTACCTACTTGGAAGTGGGAAGAGATTAATATGGACTTTGTAGTTGGGTTGCCTAAGACTAGGAAGGGTTTTGATTCTATTTGGGTTGTGGTTGATAGGATGACAAAATTGGCTCACTTTCTACTGGTTAAGACCACATATGGGGCTGAAGCATATGTCAGGTTGTACATTCATGACTTGGTGAGATTGCATGGGGTTACTTTATCCATTATATCAGATCGTGGAGCTCAATTTACTTCACATTTTTGGGGACTTTCCAAAGGGGTCTTGGTACAAAGGTTAAACTTAGTATGACCTTCTCAAAAGGGTGGCCAAGCCGAAAGGACTATTCAAACCCTTGAGAACATGGTTAGGGCTTGTGTATTGGAGCTTAAGGTAGTTGGGATGAACATCTTCCATTGATTGAGTTTTCATACAACAATAGCCACCATTCTAGCATCGGTATGGCTCCTTTGAAGCTCTCTATGGTTGACATTGTAAATCACTAGTTGGGTAGTTTGAGATTGGAGAGGTGGCTACGTTGGGACCAGATCTAGTTATGTAGGCTTTTGAGAAGGTTAGGATGATTAGGGAGAGGTTGAAAATGACTCAAAGTCGCCAAAAGTCCTATGCCGATGTGAGGATACAAGACCTTGAATTCAAAGTTCGTAATTGGGTGTATTTGAAGGTGTCACTTAGGAAGGGTGTAATTGGATCTTAGAATAACACACTATGCTAAAAGTAATTAAAACATGTTTCAAAAAAGGATAGCATAAGTAATATATATGTGGGCCTTTATAGACTGATGAGAAGGATCAGTAAGGTGGCCTATGAGTTGGATTTGCATAGAGAAATAGAATTGGTTCATCCGATCTTTCATGTGTCTATATTGAGGAACTATGTGGGTAACCCCAATGCTATTATGCCTCTTGATGTTGTGGGGGTAGTTGAAGACAACTTGACTTATGAAAAGGATCCGGTTCAGATTTATGGTAGGCAAGTGAAGAGATTGAGCAACAAGGATCTTGCTTCCTTGAGGTCCTTTGGAGGAATCAACAAGTTGAAAGTGCTATATGGGAAGCCGAAGAAGATATGTAAAAGCAATATCTTTATCTTTTCCACTTCACTCAAGCCTAATATATCAAGTCCCCTATGTAATTTCAAGTCTAATTTCAGCACATGACATATGCACACATTCATGCTTAAATTGACAAGTTCATGATAATTTTACATTTATGTTGAGATTTTTGAAATGATGTTTTAGTGGATAGTTGCATCCTTATGTGGGATAAAATTGTCATAATTGTATCTCTTATATACGTTTCTTTGACAATTGGGGATGAATGTTTCCAAGGGAGAGATATTGTAACGACCCCAAAGTGCCCAAAAATGTATCTCGAAAGTGCCCAGAAACGTAATTTCCATATATCTCAAAATACATGTGTGATATCGAACATCAAACTTTATATTCTTGTTTAGGGGATTAAATTGAATGGAAAATGGGTCTAACCCCGATTTTAGAGCAAATAATTAGCAATTTCAAATTTTATAAATGCGTATCCCAATGAGCTCTGCGCACCCTGGCGGGACGAAGCCAGGGCGTGCAGATGTTTATTTTTGTTGACTGTTTTGCCATTTCGGTCCAAGACTTTTATTTCTTGGGCCTAATTTTTTCCAAAAGTAAAATACCTATATTTAGCCATTTTTCACCCTTATATCATTCTAAACATTCCCCAATACTTACTCAAACACTTAGCCAATATTTCATCTCCCAAATTCAAGTCACAAACTCATCCAGATTTTAAGGTTCTCATTCAAGCTTCAAGTCTCCATCTCCAATCTTCATCAAGTTCATCTCCAAAGCTAAATTATATGGGATTCTTTCATGAGTTCCTTTCACCTATGATACCCAAGCTTCCTTTTAGTCTAATTTGCATGATTTAAAGTTGATTTACTCATGGGTGTTAGGTATTATGAAATTCTCTACACACTATATTGGCGTTTATAAAATTGTGACTATTTTACTATGTTTTGGGCTATGAATCTAAGATCTATTGTGAGATTTGATGAAGGAATTTGATGTATATTGCTTGAGGGTATTATCAAGTATCTATTGATAGTTTTATATTGAATTTTATAGCATGATTTCACTCTTAAATTGCATGATTTTACATCAGCACTACACCGACTAAGTGTTTGATAAAATATTCGGTTATGGATTCTTGAGGAATTAAAGGTTCAATGCATATTTCATGAGTTGAATGAGTATATGTTGATGAAAGGAATGTATGTATATGATGATGAAAAAAATGTATGTATATGATATTATCGCTATAGTGTTGGGTATGAGCAAGCCTCACTTGAGAGGTTCTAGGCCCGGGTAACCTTATTGAGGGGTTTATACCTCGATCGCCTCGCTTGGGAGGTGGTGGGCCCGAGCAATCTTGTTGGGATTTTGTACCGATTAACCTTGTTGTTGATTTGTAGCCATAAACCTTGTTGGGAGATTTGTACTCCATCAACCTTGTTGAGGGGTTTGTACTCCATCAACCTCATGAAGGGGTTTGTACCTCGTGCGCCTCTCCAAAGAGGGGTAGGACTTTGATTGCACTAAGAACGGTCACTCCTTATACATGCGTTAAGTTCTATATAAGCATGATTTTTACTTCAAGCATCATTCATACATGTCGTCTTGCTATTATGCTATCTATTGAGTATTATTATGCATTTTACCTATGAAGTCTATCTATTGCTGCATTGCATCCTACATACTTAGTGCATTCAAACGTACTAACACATAATCTATGACTACATGATATCACCTTATAAGAACCGAAGCACCGCTTGATCATCCTCCCCCTCCATGTGGCTAGTACGGTTGTCTCTCAAGCTTGTTGGTGAGTCCTCTATTCTGGTGACATTTTTTATGATCTCTTGCTATGTACTAAGACTATATTTCTTTTGTTTATGTATCAACTATGAGGGTAATCCCAATTGCTTGTGGTGGCCCCAACTCTTATCTATGTAGTAGAAGTGTTGTTGCACATGTTATGTATCTATGTTGTGAGCCTTGACTCTATTGTTTTTGATGTCTATGATATGAAAGTGTTCCCTTAGCCCCGGTTGTCCTAATTTATTATCTCTTGATGCTTGTTTTATTGCTTTCACGACCAAGGATGTGTAATGATGTTCTAAGAGGCTTGCTTGTGTGACCTTCGGGTTCTCCTTGTGTCGCGTCACATCTAGGCTTTAGGCTTGGGTCATGACACTAGTGAAGTCTCTTACCCTTGAGGTCAGGATGAGAGCATGAGGGTCTTGGTCCCCTTGGTCGACTTGATTGGTCATGGGATGGGCCAATATAGTGATAGCATTCCGAAACTCAATCTCGATAGCCCCATCCTCTTGAGGAGCTTGTGCAGTGAGATAAGCCAGTTGTCCCATCGGTGCATGAACCCTACATAGGATTCCTCTTTGTAGCAGCATAATAAAAAACTAAAAGGGAAAAGAACATTCATTAGGGGAAAAAGACCTTACTTTACAACTAAGGCATGACATAGACCATAAAGAAGTGAAATATTTCCTAAAATGCCTCAAAACCTCTTACTCATAGTCGTGGTGCTTCAAAACCATAGACAAGACTCTAATTGATGCGGTGTGTTAGATGTCGAGGATAATTAACAACCTAGTACTCTGATACCAAGTTTGTCATGACCCAAACTAGAACCTAGATATAATATGGTGCATAGCGAACCCTAAGGAACCCCAAGTAAGCCTCTTAACATATCATTACACATCTTTGGTCGCAGAAGCAATTAAACAATAATAAAAGAGAATAAATAAGGGAATAGGTACTAAAGGAAAACATTCATTTCACAAAACATCAAGAGAGTCAAAGAGAGTCAAGCTTAGCATCATTACATACTTATCCAACAAAACTTCTAAACATAGAACTTAGCGGGGTCCAAGATAAGAAATTGGGCTCACCCTCATGATAATTATAATAGGTAATCCAAATATACAAGATATAGTCTAAACATAAGCATGAGAGAAGATAGATATTGTCCCCTAACATAAGGACTCACCAAAAGCTAACTTGAACATTTGTTTACCCACTGGAGGAGGAGGAGGATAAAATGGATCTCTAATTCCTACATGATAATATGATATAGGCATAGGTATGCATTAGTACATTTTAGTGTATTAAGTATATAGAATGCAATATAACAACAGATAAGCAACATAGTCAAAATGTATAATTAAGCAATAGATGATCATATAAATAATATGACATGCATAAATGATACATGAAGTAAACATGCTAGTAAAATCATATGCTTATATAGAAGCTTTACATTTGTAGGAATAGACCATAATCATAGACCAAACATTCCATCACTCGAACTCCAAGGCACCCCTTCCCTTGAAAGAGTGATTGAGGTATAGACTCCTTAATTGGTAGTATGGGCATACCATCCATCGACAAGATGATTAAGGCTTGGTACCCCCTCAATAAGGAAAATGAGGCTTGACACCCCCTCAACAAGGTGGTTGAGGCTTGACACGCCCACAACAAGGCCATCGAGGCTTGACACCCCTTGACAAGGTGATTGAGGCTTGATATCCCCTCAACAAGGCCATAAACTTGTAAAACCATAACCACATTTCATAAATTCAACACATATATGCATTTATTTCATCGTCATATAGTCACTTAACTCTTATGTCAAGCATTAGGCCTTCAAAAACTCAAGATACATCAACCGGACATTTTATCAAATACTTGGTAGGTATGCAATGCTAGTGTTAAACCATGCAATTTAAGAGTGAAATCATGCAAGAAAATTCAGTTTAAAACCACCCACCAATACTTGGTAATACCATCATGCAATGTATATCAAAACCCTTTATCAAATCAAACAATAGACCATAAATTCATAGCTGAAAAATGCATAAATAGTCATACTTTTACAAAACCCCAATATAATTCATAGTCAAATTCATAATAGAAAACCATATGTAGAATCAACTTAGAAATATATACTTTAGGTTAAAAGGTAGCTTGGACACTATGGATGAAAGGACTCAATGATTGAAACTCACATACCTTGACTTTGAAGAATTCCTTGAAGGGAATTTGAATGAAAACTTGAAGTTTGGATGAATTCCTTAAGATCTGAAAGAGATTTGAATACTTGAATTTTGAGAGGAATATTAGTCTAAGGATTTAAGAGAGTATTGGGGAATGTCTTGAATGTTATAAAGGTGGAATAAGTCTAAGTCTAGGTATTTTTACGTATAGAAAGGTTTACACCAATACCCAAAGGACTTGCACTGAAAAGTAAAAAACTGGACAAAAATTACACAATGGCGCGTCCCTGGCACGTCGCTCCTGGGGCGCGATTCTTCTTTGGAAATAGCAAATGGTGGATTTTTGAATTTTAATATAGTTACATTAAAATTAAGGTTAGACACATTTCTCACTCAATTTTGTTGCCTGAACAAGAATATGAAGTCGAATTTTTGATATCACGCAAGAATTTTGAGATATATGAAAATCATGATTCTGAGCACTTTCAAGGCACATTTTTGGGCACTTTTTAACGAGACCCAAATATTTTCAATCAAATTTTTCATAAATTTAAGATCTCTTTGAATATGGGTTTTCATTATTTAGATTTATTAAATTAAATTGATGTATGGGTTGTACATATTTGATGATTTTAGTTACTTTAAGTCCTATTATGATTATTTACATTGAGTTTATGAAATTATGAATATGCATGTCCCCTTTTAAGGCTTGTTTATACATGGGTAATTATACTATGATTTCAAATGTGGATTTAATTATGTTTTTTCTTGAATTTCATATTATATTGTTGATTTTAAATTGAATCTTAATTACCTATATTTTCCTTACATCATTCATGGCATTTGCATTCATGATATTAGTTTTTTATAGAAATTATGAAGTGAGTTAAGCCCAATTATGTTCTATGATAAGATATTGGTTATTACAATAATGTGATTACATACATGTCTATGATTATGGCTCTTGGAGCATTATAGGTGCTTGCACCATTATGTATGTATGAATGAGTTCCTTTGCATGAGTCTTATGAATTATGATTATGATTTGGCATTTGAACCTAAATATGAATTATTATGAATAATATTTGACCTTTAGGCCTAAGAACACATTGAAATGTTTTGATGAGACTTACTACTCTTAAAAGCATGTATATGTATATTATGAGTATTCTTGTAGGATGACAACTTAGAACTGATGGATTGAGGGAGTGCTCGCTTGCCTAGAACTATGTGACTAACATAAGTTATGTGAACTCCTATCCGAAATGGTATATGTTCCCGTAAGGAAGGTTACTTCATACGAAATGGGGTAGGTCCCCGTAAGGTAAAGTATAACGTGACATGATATGCTATATGTGGAAATCCTATCTGAAATGAAATATGTTTCCATAAGAAAGGTTGCTTCATATAAAATGGGATAGGTTCCCATAAGGTGAATCATGGTTTACCTTTGGCAAGTTGACCACCTCTTTACTGATGAGGGAATTTCATCGGAATTCTAAGTAATAGCTCGCTTGGTCTTACCCATGTCAGTTGATGTCATATCCCACTATATATGAGCATCATTTGCATTTCATGCATCATAAATTTCATAGCATGTTGTTATACTACATTCCTCACTATATATATCTCTTTCTATAATATGTTCCTTTGTCATCAACACAGTATGCAGGTTTTGGTAAGTTATATGCATTGCATCCCGCATACTTAGTACATTCAAATATACTAACACATACTTTTGCCTACATGATCCCACCATGTAGGGATCGAAGACTACGTTCATCCAACATACGACTTTAGCTGGGATCTCAAGTTTTAGCTAGTTGTGGTGAGTCCTATCTTCCAAGGACAAGACATAATTCATCTATATTATATAGCTTTTTCTCATGCTATCTTTACTTGATGGTGAGCATCGGACATGTCTTGGTCCACATCCCATCTTATGACTAGAGGCATTGTTGGACATCTTGTAGACTCTTGTCAAATCTATGTGTTATGTGTTATATTTGGAGCTTACGACTATGGATATCTTTTTGATATGTATATTATTGATTTTTTATGATGATTATGATATTTTTGTATGTTTGACGTGGAAATATGGAAGATCCTAAGTCCTGAATTGCCTTTATAGAGTGAGTTATACTTACCCTCCCCTTAGTTTTTATGTGCTATATGTTATGTTAATCCATATTAATCCCTTTCCTATGATATCCCCATAGCGTGAGTCCTATTTTTTCATCCCTTAGAAATATGTGTTTACATTTTGAATATGCTTTCAAACCAATGATGTGAATTTTTGATACTTTGAGGCTTGTTTGGGGATTTTAGGATTCCTATTTGCTATGTCACTCCTAGACCTAGGTGTAGGTCATGATAGAGATGGTATCAGAGTACTAGGTTTATAAATGGTCCTCAGAGTCCAACATGCCACATCAAATAGTCTTATTCATGGGTATAAAGCACGCTATATAGATGTGTAGGAGGCTACAAGGTGTTTTAAGAAATATTTCACTTCTTCATGATTCTTATCATGCCATAGAAAGTATCTTAAGATTTCCTATCTCTATCCCTCCTTATTGAATAAGGAGAGTTATTTTGGGATCATAATTCATCCAGACAAAGGAGGATGTTGTGATCGATCCTACAGATGAGGTAAAAAGGAAGTTGGTGATACCTGTTCATGTTTTGACAAGATTGGTCCTTTGGGCGTTCGAAAGTTTTCTTATATGGATAATTACGATGGAAGGTTGTGGAATGTTTCTAATCTATTGCATATCTATTGACCATGTTAACTCAAAAGGAGGCAAAGTTTGCATGGTCGGATAGGTATAAGAGTAGTTGCTAGGCATTGAAAGTTCGATTTCCTTCAGATCCTGTTTTGACTTTACTGGATGGGTTAGATGGATTGGTGGTGTATGGTGATGCTTCTCGGATATGATTTGGTTGCGTACGTATGCAATATGGCAAAGTGATATGTTATGCATCAAGATAATTGAAGGTTCATGAGAGTAATCACGCAACTCATGATCTTGGGTTAGCGATGGTGGTGTTAGCCTTGAACATTTGGAGATACTATTTGTGAGGGGTGCATGTTGATGTTTTCAGCAATCATAAGAGTTTGCAATATGTGTTTTGTCAAAGGGAACTTAACTTGAGGCAAAGCAGAAGGTTGGAATTCCTAAGCTGCTATGACATAGGTGTATGACCTTATCCCAACAAGGCAAACACTATAGTTGACACTCTTAGTGGGCTATATATTTGAAGTGGGGCTCATGTTATCCAAGGGAAAGGAGAGTTGGCAAAGTATGTTTACCATTGGACTAGATTGGGTATTAGTTTGGCTAACTCTAATGATGATGGTGTCCATGTTTAAACATGGAATGGTGTCAAATCTTTGTGGATGTGGATGTTAAGCGAAGGTCAGACTTAGAGCCACCATTGGTTGAGTTGAATACTTTGGTTGCAGAAAAGAAGATAGACGTGTTCTCCCAAGAGGGAGATGATGTAATTTGTTATAAGATCGATTGTGTGTTTCGGATATCACTGGTCATAGAGAGATGATCAGGATTGAGGCCCATAACTCTCATTATCTGATTCACCTAAGATCTACTAAGAGGTACTAGGGTTTGAGAGAAGTGTATTGGTCACATAGTTTGGATAAGATATAGATAAGTTCATATCTATATGCCCTAATAATTGACAAGCGAAGGTAAAACACCAAAGACTCGGTGGTTTGACTCAAGATGTTAAAATTTCTACTTAGAGGTGGGAAGAGGCAAACATGGACTTTATGGTTGGTTTGCCTCGGACTCGAAAGTAATTTGATTCAATTTGGGGTATTGTTGACCAGATAACTAAGTTGGCTTACTTCCTATCGGTTGAGACTACTCTCAATATTAAAAAGAAATGCCAACTTATGTAATTTGGAGTTGGTTGATCAGACAGTTTGCCTACTTTTATTATGCTGGATTGCGGTACCTAACTTACTTCTTACTTTTGAAAATTATCTTAATGAGGGCCTTGGCACTAAGGTGAAGTCAAGTGTCGCTTTTCATCCTCAATCCATTGCACAAGCAGAGAGGACAATTCAAACTTTGAAGGATATGCCGAGGTCTTATATGTTGGAATTTAAGGTTAATTGGGTGATCATTCATTAATTATTGAGTTTGTTTACAACAATAGCTTTCAAGCTATCATTGGTATGACACCGCTTGGATCTTTGTGTGGTATAAGGTCTAGGTCTTTGGTTGGATGGTTTGAGTTAGATGAGATGACTTATATAAGCCCAGATTTAGTGTTGGAGGCTATGGACGAGTGGATTAGTTAAGGAAAACTTGAAGATGGTTCAAAGTCATTAAAAGTTTTATTTGGAGGTTGGAAAGAGGGATCATAAGTCTCATATTGATAATTGGGTATATGCGAAGGTCTCACCTTGAAAGGGTGTGATGCGTTTGGAAAGGAAGGTAAGTTAAGTTCTCGGTATGTAGGTACTTATGAGAGTGTTGAACGATTTGGGATTGTGGCCTATAGATTGGATTTACACCCCGGATTGAGTATTATTCATTCGGTTTTCTATGTGTCAAAGTTGAGAAAGTTGGTTGGTGATACGAGTGTTATTGTGCCTTCGGAAGGTATGGAGGTTGAGGAGGACTTAACTTATGAGGAAGTTTTGGTTAAGATCTTAGATGGGAGAGAGGACAGGCTTCACAACAAAGGTCAACATATTGAGAGTACTATATAAGAAATGGAATCAGGTATGATGCAACGCTACCTCTATCCTTTCCACTCTACTCAAGCATATGGTATTAAGTTCTTCCTATTTTCAATGGTCCTAATTCATTCACTCTTGAGTCTCATAACATGACATGCATACATATGTACAAAAATAATCTATTTTGTGATGTTTTAAATGATTTGAGTATGTTTTGATATGAGGTTAAATGACTTGAAGATTTTCAAATGATGAAGTATGCATTGTACCTTGTGTTTGAAAGTTTCATGTTCTAAGTCAAGCCTTTCAAGCCTTGTTCTACCATATTCGAGGATGAATGTTCCCAAGGGGGAGATGATGTAATGACCTGAATATTGTACGACTTCGTTAAAACTTGAGGATTTCATTTTTGGACAAAATTTGGACCAAGTGTCATCTCAAAAGAGACTACACAGCCCGTGCGAGGTCACAAGGACCATGTAGCCTCCAATAGAACTACACTTGGCCTTAAATTTTGGGAGTGTAGCCTTGGTATGGAGTTTTGAGCTAAGGCACGTCATTCACTTAGACCTTACACGAGCCGTGTAATACTTCACAGATTGTGTGGAGCGCCATTGAATGGCCTTAAGCTTGAAATAAGTATTTTTGGCCTAAGTGTAGTCAGTCGACGCCTGTGACTTGATACGGGCCGTATGGCCCTCCATGGAGTTGATTTCATAAAATTTTTCTGAGTATGGGATCTTCAATCTCAAGCTAGTTTCACCTTCAAGACATCAATTCAAGCTCGTTTATATTGTTTAAGGCTATCATGGGTCTCCTACATCAAGTCGAGTTCAAAGGCATTCCATTAGCTAAGTTTTTCATAAGTATTAATATAAGGGTCAACTTTAAATGGCCATATCTCTTAGCATAAAATTAAATGGCTAGACCACGACCTATCAAATTAAAGCTCTTTGAATTAGTTTTACATCACACCTTGTCTCACCTCATTTCGAGTTTGGAGCAAGAAATTATGACCTTTTTCATAAAATTTGTCTGGGCTAGATGGAAGGCTTCACGACCAGTGAAGCTAGGCATGGGATGTTGCGGGCAAAATTTAAAGGGGTATTTTATTAAGGTATTTTTGATATTTTGACACATCCCTAAGGCTTTTTAAGACTTTTAAACTCACTTTTACGTTTCTAAACCTCTCTTACACTAATTCCAAAACCCTCATTCCAGACTAATTCACTCGAGCCACTCTATAATCTATTCCAAGGAACTCTTGAAGATTTTCAACTTGGTGCAAGAGGACTCAATTCTTCTTCAAATTCGTTTGAGTTTCTCATCTTGGTGGAGGTATGTGGGTTTGATCCTTGATTCCTTCCAATCAAGGAAGCCCAAATTTTTATATCAAATTTCATGAATTTAAGCTCTCTTTGAATATAAGTTTTGTTTATTTAGATTTATTAAATTAAATTGATGTATGGGTTGTACATATTTGATGATTTTATGTTATGTTAAGCCCTATTATGATGATTTACATTGAGTTTATGAAATAATGAATATGCATATCCCCTTTTAAGACTTGTTTATGCATGGGCGATTACACTATGATTTTCAATATGGATTTAATTATGTTTTCTCTTGAATTTCGTATTATATTATTGATTTTAGATTGAATCTTAATTACCGATGTTTTTCTCACATCATTCATGGCATTTGCATTCATGACATTGAATTTTCATGGAAATTATGAAGTGGGTTAAGCCCGAATATGTTCTATGATATGATTTTGATAAGATATTGATTATGACAATAATGTGATCACATACATGTCTATGATTATGGCTCTTGGAGCATTATGGGTGTTTGCATCATTGTGTATGTATGAATGAGCTATTCCTATGCTTGAGTCTTATGAATTGTGATTATGATTTGACATTTGATCTTAAATATGAATTATTATGAATAATATTTGGCCCTTAGCCCTAAGAATGAATGAAAATATTTTGATAAGACTTACACCTCTTGAAACCATGTATATGTATATTATGAGTATTTTTGTGAGATGATGACTTAGCACCGATGGATTGAGGGAGTGCTCTCTTTCCTAGAACTATGTGCCTAACATAGGTTATTTGAAATCCTATTCGAAATGGGATATGTTCCCGTAAGGAAGGTTGCTTCATACAAAATAGGATAGGTTTCCATAAGGTGAAGTATAATATGACATGATATCCTATATGCGGAAATCCTATCCGAAATGGGATATGTTCCCATAAGAAAGGTTGATTCATACTAAATGGGATATGTTCCTGTAAGGTGAAGTATGATTTACCTTTGGCAAGTAGATCACCTCTTTATGGATGAGAGCATTTCATCGGAATTCCAAGTAATAACTCACTTGGTCTTATCCATATCGGTTGAGGTCACATCCCCACTATATGTGAGCATCATTTTCATTTCATGCATCATGACTTCATAGCATCTTGTTATACTATATTTCTTACTATATATATCTCTTTCGATATTATGTGCCTTTGTCATTTAATATTGTATACATGTTTTGGTAAGTTACATGCATTGCACCCCCCCATACTTAGTATATTCAAATATACTAGCGCATACTCTTGCCTACATGATCTCACCACGTAGGGACCAAAGACTACGATCATCCACTATTTGACTTTAGCTAGGATATCAAGTTTTGACTTGTTATGGTGAGTCTTATATTCCAAGGATAGGCCACCATTCCTCTATCTTATGTAGCTTTTGCTTATGCTATATTTACTTGAGGTGAGCCAGAGATATGTCTTGGCCCCGTCCCATCTTATTACTAGAGGCATTGTTATACCTCTTGTAGACTCTTGTCAGATCTATGTGTTATTTGTTATATTTGGAGCTTACGGCTATGGATATCTTTTGGATATGGCTATTATGGATTTGTTATGAGGATTATGATATTTATGTATGTTTAATGTAGAAACATGGAAGATCCTACGTCCCGAGTGGCCCTCATAGAGTGAGTCATACTTACCCACCCCTTAGTCTTTATGCGCTACATGTTATGTGAATCTATACTAATCCTTTTCCCTATGATATCCCATAGCATGAGTCCTACTTTTTCATCCCTTAGAACTATGTGTTTACTTTTTGAAATATGCTTCTGAACTGATGATGTGAATTTTGGATACTTTGATACTTGTTTGAGGACTCTCGAGTTCCCATTCGCCATGTCACTCCTAGACCCTAGGTCCGGGTCGTGACAGGTACAAAACAAAATCAAATACACGCCATGGAAAAAAGTATAGCCCATTTGCTAACTTGTGGAAAATGTCCTGAAAATCCATTTTTTTGGTCCTAGATTCTACGGACCAATCTATGAATCGTATATTGAGCTTGTGAAAGTGATCCAAAGACCCCAAAATTTGTCCATTTACAGAAGGGTTCCTAAGGGTGGTGGAAGTTTCTATGGGCTGTAGATAGGCCCATAGGCTATGACAATTTTTTAATAAGGGGTATTTTGGTCTTTTCTCATCCTTTCAAAGTCTAAAACTGACATTTTTACACCTAAATAAAGTCTTAAACATGTCAGTTCAATCTTTTTACACTAAAATACTCTCTCAAACTTAAAGCAAGGGTTCAAAAGAGAAAAAGGCTACGATTTGAAGCGAAAATTGAGAATCTTCCAAGCTAGTTCAAGAATAAAAACATCCAGGTATGTAAAGCTAACTAAAACATGGACTTTCTTCTTCCATGTGCCCCATAACCTGAATTGATAGAGTTATGATTGAGTTGAGTCTCCCATGATATGTTTCTTGAAGTGTTTTTCTTAAATTCTATATTTCTATGCAATTTTGCATGAACTACAATTTTTATGAACTAAATGCTTGAATTCTTATTATTTTTATATATCATATATTATTAAAAGTAGGAAGTACCAACCATCAAAGTTGGATTACCATTTTGTCTTTTCGTTAAATTAAAATATGATTATTATTTAATTAAATATGCATATTTTAATTTTAATGCAATAAATTAAAATTTAATTTGCAATAAAGAAAATGAAATGGTTGCAAAAAAAAAAAAAAAAACTTTCTATTTGCATGCTCTAATTAAATACATGTCTCTTCAACTCCTTTATATCTAATTTCCATGATTAAATCAAAAATCTTATTTATTTTTTACTCTCTACTCTTTTTTTTTTGGATGTCTTTCTCACGTATTTTAATTCATTTAGTTTAACTGTAACAAAAAGTTAGAATTTTTAAGAGACATTAGCATTGTCATTTAGTTCATTTTCTTACCTAATAAAGTTTGAGTATTTTGTTTCTTCGGCTCTCGTAACTTATAAAAATGAAAGGGTCATTCTTTAACTTTTTAAATTATGTTAAATATGTTGTCTCAAAAGTTTTGTGATAATAAAAAGTTGGTACATATAAATTATATAATAAAGAATCACCATATAGTCTTTAACAGTTTTACATGTCATTATATTAATAGGTAATTGGTTTTTTATTGCGTATTTTCTTTTTCTTTTTTATAAAAATTTAATCTTTGTTGCTTTAATAAGAAAGAAAATTAAGAGTTGTAATGGATAATGAATAGCCACCATATGTGGATTTATAAATATTAGAGTTGTTATGTGCATTATTTTTTAACCATTTTCATTTATGAAGCTCCCTCTTCAAGTTTCTTTCTTTGATAATTTTCATTACTTTAGGCTTTCAATTTTTAGTAATTGTTACTATTTATGTACTTGATTTTTTATTGAATTTTAGATTGGACTATCATCTTTAAAAGTGCTGTTTCAAATTTACCAGATCAATAACAATGATATTAGCAAATATATCAGGTATAAAAGCTAAATTATAATTTAATTTATGATGCACATGAATTTATAATTTTTTTTTAATAAATTAGATATTTTATATATATATATATATATATTGAAATTAATACAATATTACTCTATTGACACTTGAGATCATGTTTCAATTAAATTAGATATTGAATCATTTATCCAGAACTTTCATTTCTTTTACACTTTTAACCTTCAAACTTAAATGTGCAAGCAATGTGTCACTTCATGTATATCTACATAAATGTATACGTGTGGAGCAGGCATTTTGAATTGAATAGTAGTGTGTCGTAATTGGTATTTGATGCACCCACAAGCAAAAAATATTATATGTTATAATTATTGACCTTCCCTTGTATGTTGTTGATCATGTCGAAGAAATTCTCTAATATAAATGTTTAATTTTTGTTTATCTCCTTTCTAAATATTCTTACTATTTAAGGGGATTAAATGTTAAGTAAATAACATATATAAAACATTCTTTAAAATCTTCAAATTTGTGGGTGCTACTCCAATTGAATATTGATTCTATGATTAGAGTTCTTAAATATTTGCTTGAAATTTGTCATTAAATTTGAGGTGTAATTTTATCTATTGATAAATATTGCAAAAGGATGTGGATTTGAAAAGTATGCATATCCAAAAGGATGTTGAATTAAGTTTTACGTCCCTTTTATTTCGCTTTAGTTGACGTTTCCTTAATATGTGTATATATACAAAAATTTATGCAAACTAATTTAAGTAAAAATTCTATACTTTTGTCATTTTTCCTTCTTTAAATAGTAATAAACTTAATATTTAAAAATATAAAATAAGAGTTACAAGAATTACATAAAAAGTAAAAATTATAGGATTATTGTTTTTTATTTTTTTTAAATTTGTGGAAAAGGATTTAAATTTTGTCAAATACGGTGAAAATTTTCAAACTGCACGAAATATTTCAAAATAGCTATCAACATAAACCAACCATGTACAAAATTTATGAAGTACTAAGTGACAAAGGTGCGTTGCACGTTCCCAGAGACTAGTTCTATTTAAATGAGCATGCATGACTATAATTTGAGCCTAAAGATGTCTATGGAATCCCTAAATGCTTTATCTTACTTTGGTTTGCATGAATGCTATGAGTTAAAATGATGCATGATAGAGTACTTACAAGTCAAGAGTTGAGCCTTAAAAGAATGTAACCAAAGAGTTGATAGTTGATGTGATGAATTGAGTTGACAAATGTCCAATGAGATTAGATGAGCAAGTTAGCTGTAGGATTTATGTCTTATGAGCATATTGAGTCTTGGGAGGAGTATTGAGCACCGAATTGAGTAAGAATAAGTCCAACTCAAACTCAATAACTATATAGCAAGTATAGGAGAGGATTGAACTGTAAAACAGGATGTTTCTTAATGTCCAAAAAAGAGGACTTGATGTTACTAATTTTGGATTCACTGATGGGATGTTCTATACCCTGGCAAGGTATTGGATGAATGTTGCTACGACATTGCTTCGTTGTATCATCATCGGCTCATAGGTGATGGTTATTAGTTAGAGAAACTCCCAAATAGGCCTTGATAGTACTCTGAGTGGATGAGACGGAGATGATAGATGAGTAGTCATTGTCAAAATTGCATTCTTACTTTAAATACTTGACATGATGATTGAGTTTCCTACTTCTTGAGTTGAGCTATTTGAGTTGATGTCATTCTTCCTTTACATGTTTCTTTCAGCTATTTTACATGCTCGTACATTCAACATACTGACATCTATTTGGGCCTGCATCTTTTCATGATGCAGATACAAGTACTAGCAGTCATCAACAGGCACCCCATTGAGGACCTATTTGCTTTCAGCTGATTGGTGAGCCCTTCCCTACTTTCGAAGGATATCATATTTTTTCTTCTAGCTTTGAGTTTAGCCTTTTTATTTTATTTTGAGGTAGTCATAGGTTTATCATTAGCACCACTAAGTTAGATGTTTTAGAGGCTTCATAGACTAAACTATTGAGTTGTGATTAGATATTATTATTGACTAGTTTCTTTCATACTAGTCTTACTCGGTTAATGGATATATTTTTTGACCTTTGGCCTTTATTTATCATTTGCCTTTTCTTTTCTTTAAGTATTCTTATATGTTGATGTCTTCTTCTATTAGGATGTGATTGGACCTATGTGATGAGGCCGAGTGATTTGATTCGGGGTTACCAATAGTCTCTGAGTGTCAGTCATGCTAAGGGTATCCTTCTGGGATGTAACACATACACATTTGATAATTGTAAAAATATTGTACCATTATTTCGATAAGATGCCGGATTACTGATTGATGCCAGTTCTTGGAAATGGTTTCTTGTATTATATTTCAATTTTTCTTCTCTTTCTTCTCTTTTTTATTAGATTCATGGTTCCTATTGTATCTTCCACATGATTGTCTATTACTTGTGGTTATGGGCTATGAGTTAGGCTTACGTATTGACAGGATGTAGTAAGTATCATCATGACATTGAAAACCAGTCTAAATATTTCCCAATACTCACCAAAACACTTAGCCAAATATTTCACTTCTAAATATAAGTCTCAAACTCTCATCCGGATCTCAAGGATTTCACTCAAGCTTCAAGTCTCCATCTCCAGTCTTCATCAAGTTCATCTCCAAAGCTAGGGTATGTGAGTTTATTTTATGGGTTTCTTTCACCCATGATGCTCAAGCTTCCTTTCCTCAAAATTGCATGATTTAAAGTTGATTTACTTATGGGTCTTAATTATTAGTAAAATCACTGTACACTATGTTTGAGCTTCTAAAATTGTTATTGTTTTACCATATTTTGAGCTATAAATCTAAGATCTATTTAAAGGTTTGGTAAAGGGTTTTGGTGTCTTTGGCTTGAGGGTGTTACCAAGTATCTATTGAAGTTTTTACATTAAATTTACTAGATTGATTTCACTCTTGAATTATATAGTTCTACACTAGCACTACACTCCCTCTAAGTATTTGATAAAATATTCGAATGTGATTTCTTGAGGAATTGAAGGTCCAAAGCATGTCTTATGAGTTGAATGACTTTATGATGATGAAATGAATGTTTATATGAGTTATGTTTATGAGAAGTATCTATGTTATTCTAAGATGACTGCCTTGGTGGAGGGTGTGATGTCCATCAACCATTGCAAGGGGTTGATACCTTGGTTACCTAATTGGAGGGTATGATATTCATTAACGGTAAAGGATTGATACCTTGACAACCTAATTAAAGGGTCTGATATCCATTAACCGGCAAGAGGTTGATACCTTGACCACCTAAATGGAGGGTGGAATGTCCATTAACCGTTGTCGAGGGATTGATACCTTTGCCACCTTCATAAAAAGGTGTGATGTTCATCTACCGATTAAGGGGTATATACCTTGATCACCCTCCAAGGGAGTGCTAAACCTTGGATTCTAAGCAATAGTAGCTTGGTCTATGATAATGGTCTATATATTATATACTATGTTCTATATAAGCATTTTTAAATGCAGCTAAAACATTACTCTTAAATATGTTAGTTGTGCATCATGCAACTGTTTAATGTATCAATAAGGTATGTAAAAGCTGAAATTTTTGGTAATTAGGGCATAAGACGTAATTATCATCCAAAATATTGAGATTTCTGCACTTTATACTAGGGAATATTGAATAAGTAGAAAAAGATTATTTTGAAAGAAAAATTGAAAATTAAACTTTTTTTGTTGCATCACACCTCTTCAAAAATCTCCATAAAAGCTACGCTAAGTGTCACGAGCTGCCACTTGACCATTAATAAGAGGGAATAATCTAGAGTCAAGGATAAGAAACTAGAGCCTTGGAGTGGTTATCGGAAGACTCTCGAACATTGTGGATAGAACTTGAAGCTCCTTAGAAGACTCTAGAATAACATAGACAAATCTTAAGAAGACTTTAAAAAATCTAGAACAATGTAGTCATGTATTGGAAAGTCTTAGAACACTGTAGGAATGTAGAGCATTATAGATGGAGGACTTATTTGTAAATATTTAAGGACTAATAAAGTAATTATTATGTCACGACCCAAACTAGGGCCTAGATGTGACAAGGTAAATGGGGAACCTGAAGGAACCCCAAACAAGCCTCTTAGCATATCATACACATATCTTTGATAGCAGAAGCAATTAAACAACAACAAGAAAGTAAAAAAATAGGGATAACGGGACTAAGGGAATTCTTTATTAACATAAAAATATAGAGAGTCAAGCTTAAAGCATAGATACATCATAATATTCTAACAACACCTCTAAACTTAGAATGGAGCGGGGGCCAAAGACACTTTTCGAGCTCACCCTCATAATAATGAAAATAGGTAATCCAAATATACAAGATATAGTCTAAACATAAGCATGAAAGAAAATAGATATTATCCTGGACATAAGGACTCACCAAAATCTAACTTGAACAATCTGTCTAGCCACGTGGAGGAGAATCAATAGGAGCTCCGATTCCTACATGGTGATATCATGTAGGCATAGAGTATGCATTAGTATGTTTGAATGCACTAAGTATATAGGATGCAATACAACAAGAGATAGGCACATGATCGAAATGCATAATTAGGCAATAGCTGAGCATATAAAAATATGGCATGCATGTATAAGGTTTGAAGTAAAACATGCTTGAAAATAATCATAATTGCATAACTTGTTTAACACAATAAGGTGAAAGATTAGATCATCCAAATACCTTGTACTAGATGGTGAGAGATATAGCATAGGTCATAACCCCTTCTAATCGGTAATGGGTAGTGCATGAGGGTAAAGAGATAGCATAGTTCATAACCCCTACATGTAAACATGAGATAATGAATAGCACATGAGGATAGAAGGTAGAATCGTTCATAACCCCTACATGTGAGAATGAGATAACATATAATATTGAATCGCATATGAGGGTGAGGAGTACCACATAGTTCATAACCCCTTCATATGAGTACATTACGTAACCTTAAATCATACATGAGGGTAAGGAGTACAACATAGTTCATAACCCCTTCATGTAGATATGAGTAAGTAAGTAGTATTGATTTACATAAGGATAAGGTATACAACATAGTTCATAACCCCTTCATATAGAAATTGGCCTTATACTAGAGGGTAAGTTGGCCTTATACTAGAGGGTAAGGCATATAACATAGTTCATAACCTCTTCTAGCAGGTTACAATCCACAAGAGCATAAAACTTAGCATAAAGACACAATAACTCATCAACAATTCCCAAGAACACAACAAGCATGAGAGCCAACAATTCACTTGCAATACCATAGGTGTTTTACATGATTTAAACACGCATATATACATTCCTTTCATCACTATAATCCACTTGACTCATAAGCCATGTAATAGACCATCAATAACTCATGAACCCTAATTCAGACATTTTATAAAATTTTTGGCAGGTGTGTAATGCTAGTGTAAAACCATGCAATTAAAGAATGAAATCATGCAAGAAATCTTGAAGTAAATCATCTCACCAATACTTGAAAATACCATCATACAATATACATCAAAATCCTTCATCAAATCTCAAGATAGATCATAGATTCATAGCTCAAAACATGCTAAAACAGTCATACTTTTACAAAACCCCAACAAAGTTCATAGTCAAATTCATAACAAGTAAGACCCATAAGTAAATCAACTTAGAAACATGAGTTTTATGTAAAAAAGAAGCTTGGGTACCATGGATGAAAGGACCCAATGGTTGAAACCCACATACCTTAACTTTGGTGAATCTCTTAAAGAAGATTTAAAATAGAACTTGAAGCTTGAGTGAAATCCTTTAGATCCAGAAGAGATTTGGACACTTGAATTTTGAGAGAAATTTTAGTTTAAAGGTTTCAGAGAGTATTGAAAAATGTCTTGTATGATATGAAAATGAAATATAGCTAAGTATAAGTATTTTCACATATGGTAAGACATATGCCCAAGACCCAAAAGCCTTGGACCAAAATAAGAAAACTGAACAAAAACATAGGTTGTCCGCTGGGGCGTCGCATCTGGGGCGCGCCGGGACACTGGAATTTATAAACTTTGAAATTTTAAATTTTGCTTAGGTTGCTCTAAAGTCGAGGTTAGGCCCATTTCCTGCTCAATTTTGCCCCCTGATCAAGAATATGAATTCCAATTTTGATATCACGCATGGATTTTGAGATATATGAAAATTATGATTTCGAGTACTTTCGAGGCACATTTTCGGGCACTTTTTGGGGTCATTTCATATTATTTATACATTGGCCCCTAGGGAGTAATATAAATAGGAGGGACATTCTTTCGTAGGCGTCAATCAATAAACTAAAGCAATCTTCCAAAGCAACATAAAAGTCTTCTATACAAAAAGTTCTCTTGTCTTCTTCAATCTACCGTTCCTTTAGCGATCTAGTTGAAAAGTCTTACTTGAGCCTATAAGATCATGAAAGATTCATGAGTAAGTTGTCAAGTGTCGCCCAGAAGTCTTAGTCGAAGTCTAAGTCCATGATAACATGGTAGCAGAGTAGGTTTCTAGGGCACTCATGATGCGCAGGAAGTGGAGAATTTCCTTTGGCACTTGGAGAATTACTTCAAGTGTAACAAAGTGATGAACAATGAAATGAAGATCAACACGACTGTGTTGTACCTGACGAAGATGGCCATGTTATGGTGGAAACGAAAGGAGTCGGAGATAGGGAAAGGGGTATGCATCATCTGGGAGTTTTCTAAAATGAGTTTAAGAAAGCTTTCTTCCTGAACAACGTCATCTATGACGCAAAACGTAAGTTGAAGTAGCTGAAGAAGACAAGTAGCATAAAGGCATATCTGAAGGAATTCACTACCCTCACGCTTTAGATTCCTAACCTCACGGGTGAAGATATGATGTCCCACCTCATGGATGGGCTACAAAATTGGTGCTAGGACAGAGTTGGAACACCGACAATTAGGACCATTGACGAGGCCATCACACAGGCAGAACCTTTGACGAACTCTTAATATGACTAGCATGATAAAGATAGAGAAGGGAAAATGAGAGGTAGTCATGACCAAGGTGGGGGAGATAGTAGAAAAGTCAAGGGTTGGCAACCATATCCTATGCATCATGACACCTATAAACCTGGTAACAAAAAGACCGCGCATCAAAGAAATGGGGAGAGGAAGGCACAGCTCGAAAAAGGGTATAAATGCTACATATGCGGTGAGCCGCATAACTATAAAAGATGCCCTGAACTAAAGAACCTTGGTGCCATGCTGTGGGAATAAAAGGAGATGAATGCACAAGAACCAGGTGAAGGATCAGGCACAACGCAGTTAGGCGTGATTGGACTATGCGGAGCCATCACAAAGCAATCGAAGAAGCCAAAAGAATATAGTGCACAATACGTGGAGATCACGATCAATGGACGACCTGCTTGTGCTATGGTGGACACAGGTGCAGAGGCTAACATCATGACCAAGTCTGCAGCGACAAGTTTGGCTTTGAGTTATAGCCCAAGTAATGCCCCCTTAGAACAGTCAATGTGCCAATGACTTCTGTGTGAGGAGTTGCTCAGGGAGTAGATATAATGTTGGGCAAATGGCATGGTAGGACCAACTTTACTGTCGCTCCACTAGATCTCCTTGATATAATTCTTGGGCAAGATTTTTTCTAAAGGTGCCACATGGTGATCGACCCCTACCTCCAACAACTAGTGGTCATAAAGCAAGAAGGATCCTGCATGGTACCCTTAGTCAAGGTGCCCAAGCCAGAGGAACAAGCGTAACTATCAGCTTTGCAGCTTATGAAGGGGGGTAAAGGATGAAAAGTTATTGTCTTGTTTCGCGTCCACTAGAAGGAGAAATCGTCCAAAAAAGCCAAGACGAAATAGAGACAGCCAACTACAACAATTAATGTTCCTCGTGCGCTGGAAGGGAGAATCTCCATAGAAGACCACATAGGAACCGTATGAAGACTTGTGGTAGTTCGAAGATAGAGTTTGGAAGTTCCTATAGCAGCAGTGAGTCGAGGACATCGCAACATCAGGTAGGGGAGGATCTCATGACCCGCCACTAGACCATTAATAAGAGGGAAGAATCCAGAGTCAAGGAGAACAAACCAGAATCTTAGAGAGGTTTCCAAAAACTCTAGAACATTGTGGGTAGCACTTGAAGTTCCTTAGAGAACTCTAGAATAATAGACAAATCTTGAGAAGAGTTAAAAAAATCTAAAACAATGTAGTCATATTTTGGAAAGTCTAAGAATATTTTAGGAATGTAGAACATTCTAGAGGGAGGACTAATTTGTAAATATTTAGGAACTATAAAGTAATGATTACTTACACTTTGGCCTCTACAGAATAGTACAAATAGAAGGGTCATTCATTTGTAGGCATCAACCAAGAAATTGTAAGCAATCTTCCAAGGTGGTATAAAAGTCTTCGTTATAAAAAAAATTTCTCTTGTCTTCTTCAGTCTAACATTCCCTTAGCGATCTAATTAAAAAGGCTTACTTGAGCTTACAAGAACGTGAAAGATTTGTGAGTAAATTGTCAAGTGCATACGAAAGTCTTAGTCGAAGTCTAAATCCATGACACAAGGACCTCAAAATCCAATTCAAACTAATTCTTGATACTAGGTCATTCACATTGTATGTGTGCACTAAAAAGCATGTAACTTTGAATGTTGATAACTATTATCATTACAGAACCCCTAAGCCAATAATTGTTTCCAATAGCTGGAGAACTCAAGATACTATTAGAACAGGGAAAAGGACAAAAATACCCTTGAAGTGTGAAAAATAGTTCAAATATAGCCACTTTCCACCTTTTGGTCCAAAGAAATACCCTAACAGTAATTTCCAATAGCCTCAGAGACAAAAACAAGTGATACGACTTGTTTCAAAACCTGTAACATTGCTCATCTGAAAAGGGGCCATTCACCAAAAAAAAAAAAAAAAAGAGACCTTAAAGTAACCAAAAAAAATATTTCAGTAGAATAGACTGGAACATTTAACATTTGTTGTAGAATCTCAAGCCAAATGAATCAAATTTACATTTCTGAACAGAAGGCCCTGTAGAAAAAACAAAAATGGAACAGAAGTGATATGTGGCCTGCAATAAAACTAGCCACAAACTGTATGTATTGATATACTATATAAGGTTGTTTCTCCGTATGTCCTAATTAGCATAGTAAATATGTAACTTGAAGATTCAGGATCCCAATACAAAAGCATGTATCTCAGCCCAGCTGGAGGCAGTGTAGAGAACACCAGAAAGTCCCGTCCAACTTGATGATTCTACCCCGGCACACATCTTCTGTTTCTGGACAACACCTGGAAAAAGAGGAACAAAAGAAACGCCAAAATGATTCCCCACCTTCCTTAGACTTGAGCTCGAACCAAGCACAATGCCAACATCTGCTTCCAGCAAGCAAAGTAGGTCGCCAACTGAATCCCCAATATACACTGTCAGAATCTTTTTGTCGTTGTGACAGTTCATTAAAATTTTACTGAAAGTTTGAACCTTGTCAATGGGGGATTCAACTTTCATAACAATTTCACCAGTAGATAGAGATTCTTGAAACATAAACTCATTGGCATGTACATCTAGACCATCTATGCCCCCTGTTCAACACAAGGCAAGAAAAAAGACAACTTTTTGATAAGCCGAAACGGCAAGAAAATATTTAACATCTCACTGGAAACTAAACATTGAAAAGCACTGCCTAATTACAAAAAGAAAAGGGAACTGCCAAGTAAGATCTACCATAGCAAAACTAAAAGAGAGCTCATTCCATCATCTTTGTGACCCAACTAAAGATTATAAGCACACCAAAACTTCTCTTCCAGACTAAGAGAAGAAACCATTGACAATGTTAACATCGATAGGCTTAAAAGGAGAAGATAACTCAAAAAGGGAGGAGAACACATGACACGAAATAAGAACAGGGGAAAGCAAGGTAAATTTTTTTTTAAGAAAATGGAAAGATCAGCTTTTCCTCCACTCTTTTTTCCATTTTCCCCCTTTCTTTTTTCTTTTTCTTATAGAAAGTTGTTTCCTTTCCCATGGTACAAGAAAAGGGAAACAGGTGGAAGCAAATTGGCATGACAAAGAGGGACAAATGTCACTTAACAACCAAAAACATTCAACAATTTTCCTAGCATATCCAAGTGCAACTAAGGAATACGAAGACATTCAACTAGTCATGAAAAGGTAAACAGACAATAACACTTTCTGACAACAATATTTTTTGGCAGATCTAGCATATGTAACAGAAACATGATGATTAGTGCACATGTGTTCAAACTGAAGTTCCATTTTACCAAGTTATCATTATCAATGAAATACCTGATGAAAAGGAAGACCTAATGAGGTCACCACACCAGCAATAGGAGAGGACATGAATATCTGCATTCAGATTTTCATTTCTTATTATGCTCTGGAAAAAGTTGGTGCAACCATCCTGGAGAATCAATCGCTGTCCAGCTCGTTTAATGTCTTCAAGGTTCAGACCTTTCAATACCCCAGATTCAACCACCCTACTATTCGCCCTTTTCTCAAAATCAGAGAGTTGCTCAAGTGTTCTACGCAGTCTTCCGTAATCAAACTTTTCTGCTGTAATAGTAAGATTGTTCAAACAATTCATCCCAGCCGTTCAGCAACATTATAATATAGGGGAGTCAGAAAACATCAAAAGATTAACAAAACAGTGTTACCTTTTTCAGTAAGTAACATCTTCTCTATACATTGCTCATACTCTTCCGTGTACTGCTTAAAGAGATCTCCCCATGTATTCCTTAAATCAGCCAATGACATCCTCGTAATTTGATTCACTGGTCGATTTTGATCAGATTTTGGTGCTGTCATAATTGCAATTTCAGCCAAGATGGCAGAAGAATCGACAACAGTGCATGTCAAATCAAAATCAGAAAATATTGTTAGCTGGTGCTCCGCAGGGTTGAGATCTTTTGATAAAGAGATGATAGCTTTCTGAACAAGTGGCTGGGCTAAGAAGAACTGGATTTCAAGTTTCATTGCTTGATGATAAAGCTTTTCAATGATGTCAAGCTCCTCGCCTGTCAAAGAGACACTCAGTTTATCCAACAAGTCCTCTGTCTGTAGAGCTGATGCCTATTATTCAATAAACAACATACTTCACTTCAGTTAAGTAGAATGTGTGTTATGTTATGATTATCTTTCATAAGCTGAATTCATCAGTTTGACGAGAATGGAGTAAACAGCTATAAACCTGGAAACCTTCAGAGGCATAACTGTCAATCCATTTCTTGTATGGATGAATTTTCTCTCCCTCAAGAAACACTTGCAGCTCCTTACCAATGTAGGCATAAAGTCTCATGCAAGGAGTCATAGCACCAAGAGTATAAGCAGCCAACTTTGTTTTCTCAAATGGCGTGGCAAGTTTAGCAGCTTTTACCCCTTCAACCTTTCCTGAAGCTGTAGCTAATAAAAAATCAGTGTACTTGGCCGTTGCAGGGTTAAGAGTGCACTCCTTGACCAGATCAATGCCCCACTCCTACAAAGGTGATTGTGAAATCATTTATTTTCCCAAGCAAGAAGACATCTTTATATGGATAAAGAGGGTTTCAAATGTGCTTTGATACATAGGCCATAAGATGCAATATCATAATCATTAACTGTTAACAGCAATTGCTACCACTTTTCAGTAGTCACACTTCCTTGCAAAATTAGTTACACTCCAGAAAGATAAATCAGAATTTGTTTCACAAATAGAAATCAATATATAACACAATATGCAGCTTGGATATGTGTTATGTATGAAGTATTTAGATATATAATATAGTCGGACTATGTATACATATAGGAAACTCAAAATATTAGCTACTATGAATCCACAATGATCAATCAGTTGAGCATTAACCATGGATATTGTTCCACTTCTGAAGTTCGGGAAATCAAAGAAGCTTGCTGAATTGATTCTCTAAAATAGACACTCTTCTTCTCACCCTCACCTCCACCACTCTCTCTCAAACCTTCATAGTGTTGCTTAGTAACTTGATGCCCTTTAATATTTAAAAAAAAAATTCATTTATATTTTTAAAATATTTTAATTAAATTAATCATAAAAATTGGAAGTACAAAATTTTGAAGAACATCAAAAAATGCATGTTTGACAAAAATGTTAATATTATAAATGAACTCTAACATTATATAAATGTTAGTAATATTAAACAAAAGAAAAACGTAATACTATAACCTTATTCAACAATGAACTCTACTTTAGTATAAAAATTAGAATGCTAAAAAAATTATGCTAATGGAATAATAACTAAAATAAATAAAAAATAAATAATATAAAAATTGCATAAACAGCCTCTCTACTTCTATGAGGTAGTAGTAAGGTCTGCGTACATTCTACCCACCCAAGACCCCACTTGTGGAATTCCACTCGGTATGTTGTTTTTGTATAAAAATTGCATGGAATCACATAAAGAAGTAAAAATTGAGAATGAGAAGGAAATAAAATATAAATAACATATTTTTACAAAAGAATTCTGAAAAGTTTCATGTGATTACATGGTGTAATTACACCAACTCCTTACCCTCCCTTAGGAATTGAAAAATGTACCCGCACCCCTTCAATTACACCCAATTCTTCTCTTGCCAAGTGATTACTTGGCCTACCAAACGGGTCAAAGAGTGTAATTACCCCAATTACACTAAATCTCAATTACATGGTGGCTTTCCAAACAGACTCTAAGGAAAATTAACTAGCAAGACAAAATGCTCTCTGGAATTTTTCCAAACCTTGTCACTTTTAATCCTTTCTTTAGTTTAATCACTTCTCAGGGGTGAATTTTCTGGCTTTTCTGGATGGAATTTCAACAGATAGGGAAGATGGGATTTTTTATAATGCAGGTTTTAAATCCTAGGACATTCAAATTCAGAAGTATGGTTCAACTGGATCGAATGCAGCAAAAATTTAATGACACAAAGTTACTATTAGCATTAATATCATGAAGTGGTTGGTATTGTCTTCAATGCAGCAACAGAAGAAAACTGGAAGACAGTAAAGAGATGGAACATGAAGGACAATTTCTCTGAGTTATTTATCACCTCGAATCCAATGAAATTGGTAAAGTACATAAGCTTCATAAGCATTCAGAGAGTCAGTAAATCTATTATTATTACACCAGAGGGATCCTTTAGAGAGGGTAGGGGGAATATTGCCCAAAAGTTTATTAATTATCAACGAGACAGAGCGAAGAATTCCATCCCTGGCAGAAACAGACAAACAGAAACATAGGTTTAAAAGACGCCTCCAAAAACAGCAGACGGATGACAGAGGAGATAAAAACGCCACAGATAACAGCAAGAAAAAATAAAATATCTGCATCGGGGGTTTCAGCATGGTCAGCATCAGATCTGATGAGCAGATAGTTGGAAGGTTTCAATTGCCACCAAAACAGACCCCGAATTTGAATGATGCGAGGAAATAGGCCTGAAGGTGTACCTGTGATACACGAGAGCAATCAAGGACATAGATGATCAAGTCAAAGCCTCAGGTAAAAGACTGTGAGAGGAGAATCGGAGCACTTTTCAGTTTTGATGGGGTTACATCAAGAATCATCCCTTGGCCCATTTTTATTTGCTTTGGTGATGGATACATTGACACGGAAAAATTCAAGGTGGATAGTCATGGTCTATGTTATTTACGGATAATATAGTTCTTGCTGACAAGACTTAAGGAGGTGTTAATGGTAAGTTGGGGGTTTGAAAACAGACCCTGGAGTCTAGAGGGTTCAAGTTGAGCAGGACCAAGAAAGGATACTTCGAGTGCAAGTTCAATTACATGATGTTTGTGGCTATAAAAGAGAAGAAGTTTTCGAGTATCTTGGATCTAGGAGATCGACAATGATGTCACCCACTGTATTGGTGCAGGGTGGACGAAATGGAGGCTCGCATCTAGAGTTTTGCATGATAAGAAGGTACTACTAAAATTTAAAGGCAAGTCCTATAGAGTGGTGGTCAGACCGACTTTGTTATATGGACCAAAGTGTTGACTAAACAAGAATACTGATGTTTAGCAGATGAAAATTGCAATAATGAGGATGTTGCGATGGATGTATAGGCATATTAGGAGAAATAAGATTCAGAATGATGATATCAAAAACAAGGTAAGAGTGGCTTTGGTGTAGAACAAAATGCGGGAAGCAAGACTGAGATAGTTCAAACATGTGAAGAGGCAATGCATTGATATGACGAGGCAATGCATGGATACCCCAATGCGGAAGTATGAGAGGCTGGCAATGGATGATTACATGAAAGGCAGAGGTAGACCGAAGAAGTGTAAGAAAGAGGTTATCAGACATTACATGTAGCAGTTTTAACTTATCGAGACATGACCTTAGGTATAAAGGTGTGAAAGACATAGATTAGAGTAGAAAGCTAGCAGGTAGCAGTGTGTTGTCTTGTTGTCCATTCAATTTAGTCATCCTAGTATTGCTCCTATGGTTTTTGGCTTCGATTTCTGTTACGACCTATTGTTTCTTGTACCATGAACATCATATTGTTTTATTGCAATTTTTGTTTTGTTGTTTTATGTTGTTTTTATTGTTATATGTTGTTTCTTTTACTTCCATTAATCCTTTTTGAGACTGTTTGGGATTATTTTTCCTTAAGGCATAGGGTTTATCGGAAATAGTGTCTCTACCTCTGAAGTAGGGGTAAGGTTTGCATATATTCTACTCTCCCTAAACTACAATTTGTTGGACTAAACTAGGTAAGTTGTTGTAGAATGTATTGATTTTTAAATGAAAGACAAATTTTATACTAGCATCTTGAAATTCTATAGGGGTGGCAAAATTACACCAAACCCGTTGAAGTTTGGGTGGGTAATTATTAGCTCAACCCATCTCAATCCAAACCATTTCAACCCATTTAAAAACGGGTTGATATGCAACCCAAATTAATTCAAGAGAGATCTTGTTAAAATATTTTCAAAACACTTTTTTTTCAATTTGATATGTTTTATATAGCAATAATAAAGAAAAAATTAATTTAATTAAGTACTAAAATATTGAAAAGAACAAATAAAATAAGTAAAACTTAGTAAAAGTTGAGCCGGGTTGGGTCTTGACCCGCTCTATAATCCGTTACTCAACTCATTTTGACACAACCTATTTTGACCCAAGTAAATTCGGGTTGGTTTGGATCTTGACCCATTATAAACCCATTCAAATTTGACCCAACCCGCCCAATTGTCACCCCTAAAATTCTAAATCTAAATCTTAATGCACATTTTAATATTTAGATGTGTATTCAAATGCAGATGACTTAATAATGATGTAAACGAATGAAGCCTAACAATACTAACAAAGTACAACAACATACCTAGTGGAATCCCACAAGTGGGGTCTGGGGAGGGTAGAATGTACCGCAAACCTTACCACTACCTCATAGAAGTAAAGAGGTTGTTTCCTGGGGACCTCGTCTCAAAAACCCATAAGCAGAATAAACTAAATATGACAAAAAGGAAAGGAAGGGAATAGAAAGAGCGACTAAAAACGAAAAGTCCAGTATGTAAATATGATAAATTTAATACACATACGAAAGATAATGGAAACAATACCAACAAAGTAAAGAACAAAAATCTACCATGAATACTATGTTGTTTGCAATGGCTATATCACACCCAAAAAAAGGTATAGAGACACATTTGTATTAATGCTAAGTACAGGTTCGCTTTTGCTTTCAAAAAATCAACAACTCCTTTCCTTCCAAACGAACCACCAGACAAATAATCTAACATACAGTTCATATCAGCTGCAATATCCTTCCTTAACTAGAAGTAAAGGCTCTTTAAACATCCAGCTAGAGAGAGAATTTATTCTACATTACAGACAATCAAGCTACCCTCCCCAGACCCCACTTGTGGGATTTCACTGGGTATGTTGTTGTTGTTGTACAGACAATCAAGATCAACTGTGCTAGCAGTGACCGCATATGAGTTCAAATGCTCAGTCACTTGACCAATATTAACTTCACTTTTCCAGCAGATAAGAACGAAATCAAATAGGACAATTGAAATACCCCTGAATTTGTAAAGAGCACCATAACATGCATTTAATCAAAATAAAAAAAAGATATATTGTTTTCTTCAGATTAGTCAAACTATATTGTTCTCTTGACACCTGATATGCCCACTAAGTTCTCCTTGTATACCACACCCTCATTCACCCAAGATGTTTAAATATAACACACTGAAAAACAACATTTTAAGAACAACAATATAGACTGACAACACATTAGTATTGAGACCTCAAAAGCCCAACAGAGACGAGATATCTTTATATCAACAAGATCATTCACACCTTATGTCAAACATATCTTAGATAGTCAACTACCATATGCATATAGAGATAGTTTTGTGCTAATTAGTTGTATTTTCACATTATGCCAATATATACAAAAGTGTAGAAAGCTGTGAGGTTTAAAAACCAGTAGGTTTAGATAACCACTAACTTGCTTTAGAAATAATTGTTTGAAAGCAAAGTAATATAGAAATGATCGGATCCAACTAGAGCGGAATAAGTACAGAGGATTCACATAGCTGTCCAATTGATTATCTGATAGCAGTATCATCACAATCATACCTAAATACTCCATTCACATCCCACATCCTAAGTAAAAATGCTTTAAGAAAATGCAAAACCTCACAAACAAATTTGACACCCACACCTGGTCCACATAACATACTCTGAACAGATTATGAGAGAGATCCATTTCACCAAGCTGCGTGCAAATTTTTTTTTTTTATTTGCACCGGGTGTCCGAGTCTCTTAGAGCAAATATCTATAGTGCCTGCCTTCTAGGCTACTGAACTTTTAGAGGTTGAAAGATAGAATAGCTAAGGCTTTTAATACACCGATGATAGCCAGATTTGAAATTAACTAGTTCCTTGGAAATATTTTGGATGGTGAGGATGTAAAAGCTAAAGTTGGAGATGTTGTCTTACGCCGGCACAATTATAAAGTTCATAAGGAAAGTAATTTTTACATCAAAGTTCTCTCAGGCAAAATCCTTATAAGTTTCAAGATATATGACTTAGTTGAGAGTACACATGTACTCACTTACTGTATGGTACTAATAACTAAGGGCCCATTTGGCCATGAGAGATGAAGATCAAGTTTTGTTTGGATATGCAATTTGGATTTTTAAGTTGTATATTTTGCTCATAAACACAAAACCCATAAGTTGTGAAAACTATAAAAATCAGCCAATTCTTGTACAATCTTATCAAATAAACAAAAGTTCATAACAGAAGTATAATGCACTACCACAAAGTTATTCTTAAAAAAATACGACATTAATTGAACAAACTTTAGTTCAGTAAAATGATCATGAATTGTATTGTACTACTTTTAATATAATTCTCCCACATAGTACGAACAATTCCTCACGTTAAGCATGCATTGCTCATTATAAATGGTTTAAAGGTTGGTAAGAGCAATAACATCAATTATAAAATTTAGTTGGTGAGAATAATGGTTATATCAAATATAAATGGTTTAAAGGTTGGTAAGAATAATAATATCAACTAAAGATTTGGTTGAAGAGTAATTGATATATCCGATATAAATGGTTTTGAAGGTTGGTAAAGGTAACAAATCAAATCAAGAGGAATTTCTATTTGTACCTCGTAAAAAAAGCTTTTATTTTGTTGAATGAACCATTCTCTTCTTTTCGTGGAAAGAAATTATGTTCAAGTAAGCAAATATGTCATGGTTCCCGGAGTCTATCTATCGCGTATAGACTTTAAGGGCGTGGTGTATAAATTTGGTTGGCAAGAGTAATGGTTATATCTGCTATAAATAGAATAAGGTTGGCAAAAGTAATAGTATCAACTACTTTCTCCATCCCATTTTATATGAGTTATTTTGACTGGGCGTAGAGTTTAATAAAGAAAGAAAGATTTTTGAAATGTGTGGTCTAAATAAGTGCTAGATGTTTGTGTAGCTATAAATCATTTCATTAAGGGTAAGATAGATATTTTAAAATTAAATTGTTACTAAATTTAAAAATGTGTCATTCTTTTTGGTACTGGCGTAAAAAGGAAAGTGAGTCATATAAACTAGGACAAGGGGAATATAAATTTTTCTTATATATGAAATAAATGGATAGTAGAAATAAAATGGTGGTCTATTTTTTTACAAGATATAAACTTGTGGGTCAGCTTTTTCATCTGAAAAATATGAAATCGTGATATAAAAATTTCCACATAAAGCTTTTTGGAGAATTTGGGATTTCATCACATGATTTGAAATAATGAGATAAAATCACATGTTCAAACATTGATTTCATCTCATAATTTCAAATCACCAGATGAAATTGCATGTCCGAACGCCAACTAAGAAAGAAAATCATGTATATCACATTCCTTCGCAACAAGCCTAATCAAGATCAACAGAAAGGCATATGTATCTATGGCTAGTAACTTAGCAAAAACTCATGCCATTAGAAACCTGATTACTTTTTCGGTTTCAAAAGAATTGAACGGTTAACACAAATAATTTAAAGGATCCCACATCCCTTTGGGAATGCATTCAAAACAATGACTCAGTTTAGATAAAGTCAACTATACCTTTCAGGACATGTCCCTACTGATACTTAACTGGAAAAATATTGTAAAGCACCAATAGGAAATTTCTGAACATGAGTGCATGGCCATCTTAATCACAAAATGGAGAGCGAGAAACTTGAACTTAATGGAAAAGAGACTCATATCTTACTTCTAAAACTGCATCATGCATTTTAAGCTCATCAGTAATATTCCTCCGCAGTTCACTAATGCCAACTTTCGCGTCGTCATCATCAGTACACTCTTCTGCAGCTTCATACCTGCAATTTGTTTCATAAGTATAAATATTACTAACAAACTTCTAAGCAGAAGAAATGGGCAAACAAATGAATATATTCACGGCCACCAAAGCCCATGTAAAGCAGATCTTATTAACCCTAAAAATCTATCATTTTCCCAAACTCTACAATTATTAGCAATAACAAAGAGCACCAAAACACATGACTCCAAATATCTCACTTCGCTAGCAAAAATAAAGTTGCGTAGAAGAAAATCATTAAAAGAAAAAGTACATAGAATCCATCCACCAAAAGAGACCTAAAAGCGCATACAAGGAAAACTCATTTTTTACTCCCTAAACTATGGGTAGGGAATTACGTCACTCCTAGGACTTGACTGTATACCCAGCCTTCTGGCAAAAAATTAAGCATCGAAATAATGGATAGTCCAAATGAAAATAGTTCAAAGAAAAAAAAAAAAGCTATACTCCCTTCGTCCCAAATTATGTGAAATATTAAACAGGCGTGGAATTTAAGAGGGTTAGACTTTTGAAACTGTGAAAAGACAACAGTTTGAGAGAGAACTCAGCTGAATTATTCTCATAATCTATGTTGTTTAAATAGCTAAGTATGTGTACTAAAAGGAAAGGAAATTAAGACAAATCAATAACTAATTAAACAAGGAGTAAATCAAGCTATCTACTATGTTTACACATATGCTATAGAATACTCCTAACTTCCCCCCCCCCCCCCAACAAGCTAGTGCATACAAATTATATGTACTAAGCTTATTATACATATAATTTGTTCTTAAGGCTGACTAGGGACTTAAGTTACCAGTTTCAAAAAAAAAAAAAGACTGATTAGGGACTTGGTGAATATGTCTACAAGCTAATCACTTGACCGTACGAACCTTGCGACAATGTCTCCTGAGAGTACCTTTTCACTGACAAAATGACATCAATCTCTCTGTGTTTAGTCCTCGTGAATATTGAATTCGATGCAATGTGAAGTGTGCCTTCATTATCTCACAAGTTCCATTCCTTTAGTATCCCCAAATTTTAACTCCTTCAATAGTTGCTTGATCCCTATAAGTTCACATATTGCCACTACCATAGCCCAGTATTCTACTACTGCACTAGATCTAAACCATATTTTGTTTCTTATTTTTTCAAGACATAGGATTAAAGTTGCAGCATCCGTTCGCTAATCCAGACACCAAATTTCCCCCAACTAGAACACAATATCCAGAATTAGATCATCTGCCAGAGGGTGACCTTGTCCAGTCTCTGCATTCGGAATATCCACCAATTTTCTCATGTCCTCGATCTTCATAAAGTAGTCCTTTCCTTGGAACAAATTTTATGTATCGAAGATTGCGAATAACTGCATTCCAATAGCTGGCTTGAAAGAACTCAAAAACTGACTTCCTACACTAACCGAGAAGATAATATTAAGTCTAGTCACTGTGAGATGATTCAATTTTCCTACTAGCATTCTATATCTTTCTAGATCGCTAAGAGGCTCCTTCTGACATAGTAGGAGCTTAACATTTGAATCCGTTGGAAAATCAATAGGCCTACAATTTGGCGTCGTAGTCTCTTCAAGAATATAAAGTGCATACTTCCTTTTTGAAATGGCAATTCCTAATTTGGATTGAACCACCTCAATGCCCAGGCACCTCAATTGACCAAGATCCTTAATCTAAAAGTGCTGGAAAAGGTGACATTCAATTTTCTAATTCCCTCATCATCATTACCTGTAACAATTGTCATAAACGTCTACTACCAAATACATGCACAAACTGGAGCAGAGTGACAATGGAACACAGAATGATCAACTTCACTTTGTACCATGCCAAACTCCTGAATAACCACGCCAAACTTCTTAAACCATGCTCGAGGAAATTGCTTCAGGCCATAGAGTGCTCATCATAATTTGTGTACCATGTTACTAGACTTCCTCAAAGCAACAAAACCAAATGGTTGCTCCATGGATACCTCATCTTCAAGATCTCCATGAAGGAAAGCACTTTTAGTAATCAACTAATAGAGAGTCTAATGACGAACAATAACCATTGATAAAAAGAGACAAAATGAAAGTGAATCCCGAACTTGCCCATGCTCATCCAAAAAGGCCTCAAAAAGCGATCGGAAAGCAAAGCCCTTCCTTCCAATCTAGGGTAGCTAAACCAAAAATTTGTGTATAACACTTGGCCACTAGTCGAGTTTTTAGGCAATCAATTTGTCCATCAAGGCCAACCTTCACTATATATACCTGACAAGAACCAATTGTAGATTTATCTGGAGATAGAGGAACAAGCTCCCAAGTACCATTAGAGTGCAAGGCAGACATCTTCTCAACCATAGCTTGTTTCCAGCCTGGATGAGAAAGAGTTTCACCTGTAGTCTCAGGAATAGACACAGATGATAGAGATGATACAAAGGCAGAATGAGCTGGTGAAAAACAATAATAGTTCAAACAAGTATTGATAGGATGAGGATTATGAGAAAAGCGATTAGCTTCTCGAGTGGCAATAAGACTCCGTGTAGACAAGCCCTCAGCAAGCAAGGATTCCAATGGCAAGCATGAATCATTTGGACGTGGACGACGATGATATGCTAATAGTGGTGGAGTTGCAAAGGAGAAAGATGAAGTCATAGGAGATGACATGAAAGGATAGACTAAGGCAAAATCTTCAAAAGATGGAATTGGTAGAACCTCAAAAATACCAAATTGTTCGGTAGAAGAGGATGTAGAGCAGGTGTAAACTTCAAAAGAAGTAACATCAATGGACACAAGGTATTGTTGGAGGTCAGATGAGAAGAATCGATATCCCTTTTGTACCCTTAATAACCAAGAAAGACACATTTAAAGTACACAGAGCAAATTTGTCTTTTTCCTGGAGTGAGTATATGGACAAAGCATATGCTCCCAAAGATGCATGATGGAAGAGAGGACAAGGCTGACTAAAGAAACAAAACAGAGTGCAATACCTGATTTTGAATAGTAAAGGAAGGCATATAGTTAATCAAATAATAAAAGGTGAGCACCAAAAAATGCAATGGGACATTTGGTTGAATGAGAAGAGCGTGTGCGGCCTCAACAATAAGCCTATTTTTTCTCTCTATGACCCCTTTTGTTTTAGTGTAAGGAAAGATGTTTGATGAAGAATTCATGGGAAGACATAAATTGTTCGTATTGAAATGACAAACATTTGCATACACTCACTACAAGAAGTACAAAATAGTAACATCAAATTGATTTTTTTTATTTTAGCACAAAAAGTTTGAAATATGGAAAATGATTCAAAATGGTCTTTCGTTAAGAACATCCAAGCGTACCTTGAATAATCATCAATGAAAGTAACAAAATACTTAAAACCCAAATTAGAATTAACTCTCTACTAGGACCCCAAATATCATAATGAACTAAATGAAAAAAAGACTACATGATTTTTAGGACTATCTGAAAAAGTAGATCAGGGATGCTTCCCCAATTAATATGACTCACTATCTACTTAGACAATATGAACAAGCTAAGTACCATATCTTTTGAAGTTTGGATAAATTACGGTGCTGCAATCATCTATAGATTAAATATGAAAAGTCAGAAACTGAGTAAACTATAGTGGATTGGGGAGAATTGAGATGGTAAAATCCATCTGATTCATAGTCTTTGCCAATCATCCTTCCTCTACTGAGGTCCTCTGTCACAAAGAAGTCACTAAAGATTGAGATGAAATAATCTAAAGCCTAAGCCAGACGACTAATTGATAGGATGCTAAAGGGACAACCAAGGACAGAAAGCACATTATTAAAGTCAAAAAAGGTAAAGGATTGGCTTGATCAACACCAAGGGCCATGGTTTAAGAACCATTAGCTAACAAAAAGTGGGAAGGGACAAAGGGTAAGTAATATTAGACAATAAAAATTTGTTACCAGAAACGTGGTCAGAAGCATCAGAGTCCATGATCAGAAGGCCAAGTATGGTGGACTATGAGATACAAGCAATCGGATTACCAATGTGGACAACAGAAGCTATTGATGAAAATGTCTGCTTACACGCCTGATACTAAAGATAGTCATTGTATTCTACCTCAAACAAAGAATAATTGATTGTTGGAGCCCACAGATTTAGTGCTAAACATATCAAATCTGAGAAAAATGAAAACAAATCTAGTAGTGTGCAAAAATAAAGTAAATTCTGGAAAAATGAACTGAAGAACAAAACTGGAAAACCACTTGTTGTCTCACCAAAATAAGTTGCAAAAGAAAATGTGCCCAAAAAGTGGATGGAAAACACCCCACGAGGATTTCGATCTCAATGATGGTACTGATATATACACAATACCCACAGAGTGCCAAAATCATGGAATAGTAGAGGTTTTGCTGGAAGGTGCACAACAATTTGGTTCTCTTATTTTATTCTTGTTTTTCACTAAAAAAAAGCTTGATACCATACGAAAATACAAGAGTTTGAGAGAGAACTCAGCTTGATTATTCCCCCACTGCTATTGGATTTAAATAGATAAGTATACATGTACTAAAAAGGAAGGAAATAAATACCTTATCAATACCTAATTAAAACAAGAGTAAATCTGGGAGAAAATCAAGTTATCTACTATATTTACACATGCTACAGGATACTCCTGGAATTCTACCAGAAACTTGTGATCTCAAATAAGACATAAATTTTTGTAGCTATAAATCATTTCATCAAGGATGAAATAAAAAGTTTGAAGTTAAGTCGTTACTAAATATAGAAAGACGTCATATAAATTGAGATAGAGGGAGTACCAATTAGTGGAGATAAAAGGAATCCCATAAAAATAAGAGAGCAAACAAAAAGGAAAAAAATGGAGCAACAAACATGAGGTTCTTCTAGAAGTTTTAAGTTCATACCTGTCAAAAAGAATCATGACAAATTATTGACTTGTCCCTTCAAAATTACATCTAAGATCAAAGAGGAATTAAAGGTTGACTACAAGAGAAATTTGAAAAAAGCTGAAGAAGCAGAGTATGAAACGGTTTTCTTTCACTTAACCAAAAAAACATTATTTTAATGTATTTTTTTCCTCTCCACACCTTTAATATTTTATTTTACCTGAACATGCCTATATTTTAGCAACATTACCAATGGCTTTAAAAGGGTAAAGTAATTCACTTGTCATACCCAGGCTGCAAATTGGAAATCACCGAAGGAACAATGAATCTCATACTTCTTGTACACTTTGGATAGAGATTTGTAGTACTACTTCTAATAAATTTGAGCAACTAAGAAAATTAAGATACTCTTCTATGTAAATGGACTAAGCCGATTGTCTTTCAAATGTTAGATTGTCATTCTCTTTCTTTTTATCTGTTAACTCCCATTTTCTTTCCCTGAAAATAAAGTCAAGAAACATAAAATCCATCACAAAAGTCTTTATTTGTCTGGGGAGAAAAAGAAATAAGTTATACAACAAAGGCGGTTGGTTTCTTGATTTTTGTTACCAACGGAATAAACAGATTACTTCTAAGAAAATAAAAAAGAAACCCCCAAATAAACACAAACAACACAATGTCATGAATATGGCGTTAGTAACAGGATTGTTAGGGCAAAGTCTAATTTTAAAAGAGTCAATTGGGTCCTATGAGTTATTGTAATTTTTAGTTCCTGTATTTTCCTTTTATGGTACTGGCTTTATTAGTTACTGGCTAGTTGACATGTCCAAATCCAGCTGTGGATTAGTCCTTTTATGGTCCTACTGTTTTATTGGAATATCATATATGAAATATCAAATTTCCTTCTCTGTCTATCCTCTTTTTCCCTTCTTTCTCATTTCTGCATTTCACAATTGAAGCTTATTACTGCTTCATTCGTGACATTGGTATCATGATAAGCTTGATTCTCACGGATTATCATGGATGATAACCAGAAACTCAAAGAAATCAAAGACTCATGAAGAAGCTTGAAACACAACCTCAGTCTATGGCCAGTGACCATGCAAAACAATTTGACTCCTTGGAATCTAACCATACTGTTGCCCTTTCTATTCCCTTTCTTTTCCTTTCCTTTTTGTCATATCTAGTTTATTCTGCTTATGGGTTTTTGAGACGAGGGTTCCCAAGAAACAGCCTCTCTATTTCTATGAGGTAGTGGTATCCTCTTTCGTGAAGCTTATTACTGCTTCATTCGTGACATTGGTATCATGATAAGATTAATTCTCACGAATTATCATGGAGGATAAACCAGAAACTCAAAGAAATCAAAGACTCATGAAGAAGCTTGAAACACAACCTCAGTCTATGGCCAGTGACCATGCAAAACAATTTGACTCCTTGGAATCTAACCATACTGTTGCCCTTTCTATTCCCTTTCTTTTCCTTTCCTTTTTGTCATATCTAGTTTATTCTGCTTATGGGTTTTTGAGACGAGGGTTCCCAAGAAACAGCCTCTCTATTTCTATGAGGTAGTGGTAAGATCTGCGTACATTCTACCCTTCCCAGACCCCACTGGTGGGATTCCATTGGGTATGTTGTTGTTGTTGGAATCTAACCATACTCAGTTCTCAAGTCAGCTGAAGGAAAGAACTCAAGATTGGACCAGATTATTTCTCAGCTGAAGACTCTCAAAATAACAGACGCTGCAGTCCAGCTTCCTCCATCTACTAGGTCAATGACCTCCATAGCTCCAGGAAACCTTGTTATTCGCAAGTCTGGGCAAACCTCATACACTCCAGAAGCTCAGGTAACTCCTTCCACTACTACTAGATATCCTGTAGGAAGGGTTTTCATTTCCTTCTGTTTTTTCCCTCCAGAGCAATCCTCTGCGACCTACTTCAATTCTTTCTATGTGAACCCTATGTTCCATTGACTACCCAAACTGCTATTACTTTACCAAACACCACCCAGCTAAATGTTAATCCTCCACTTCTTCTGTTACCAACCTTTGTTTAACCAGAAACACCAAACAATTCACTCAAAGCCAAGATTAGTTTTCTTGATTTCAAGGATCTAACCCAAAGGGGTGGATTATGAAGTGTGAACAGTTCTTTGAGATATATCAGATCCCTGAATAAGTGAATATGAGCTATGTTTCAGTCCATATGAGTGATAAGGCTGATGTCTGGTTTGACAGCCACATCCTAGAACAAAAGGGAAGCAACTGACTTTTGTTAGCACAGAAGTACGTCGGAGGTTTGGTAATGTGAGACCTTTGGATATTGTTGATAAATTCAACAGCAACAAACAAACTGGCAGTATTGATACTATCAGTCAAAGTTTGATAAACTAGTCTTATATGCTATTGAAAACCCTTCTTTTGAATGAAACGCACGCACTTCATTACTTGCTACTTAGTAGTTTGAAACCAGAAATAAATCCACTAGTTGGTTTAGCCAACCCGACAACCCTCATGGATCTTTACAAAATAGCAAAATCTTATGAATCTTCTTTCAAATCCCTCCAAGGAGTCACTACTCCCTGGATGGCCAGTATCCACACAACCAAGCCACTTCATCCAGAGAAATTGTACCTTATCAAGGCTCTTCTAACCAAGCTCAATCCAACAGACTGATCGTTCATTATCTATCAAACCTTAACCAATACAAAACATCGGACTTTTGTTCCTAGACCTAGGGTTCCCTTCAAACCAAACCCCACCTATGAAGCCCTCAAAGAAAGGAATCTATGTTATAGATGCCATGAAGCTTATTTCCCTAGCCATCAAAGCAAGCCTAAGGCATTTCATGCTCTTACTTGGGACGGAGAAGACTAAGAAAAAGCTGAGGTGCACGTCATTCATGAGGGTGAAGTCGGAGGTGAGAAGGTTGAAAACACTGAGGAAGAGAAACCTGCAGAAGAAGAGGGTACGATATCCATGTGCATTGCAATGGAGGTAACTACCTCACACCTTCTACTATCAATTTTTGGGTTATGCACGGAAACTGCCTTTGATTATATTAACTGATAGTGTGGTTCAACTCATAGTTTTGTGAGCCTCAGGTGGACAATGCTTTAAGATAGTCTGTAGTCCTTTGTTTACTGTGACCCCTCAGGTGGACAATGCTTTAAGATAGTCTCTAGTCATTGTTTGGTTATCAGAATGAGAACACTCTCTTCCCAACTGCGGATAAAAGCTACTGAAATTGTTCAACAAAAACCTTAGCGGGATAGATGTTGTTTGCACCATGGCTAGCTACAATGATGATGGAAGGCAACAGGTTCCTCGAGATAACAGTTTTGTTAAAATCATTTCAAGAGGTCTTTGATGAACCAAAGGAATTGCCTCCTAACAGGCCTTGTGATCACAACATTCCATTGTTGTGAGGAGCCTAACATTTCCTTTTAAGACCTTAAGGGTATTCATTTGACCCAAAAAAATGTAATTGAGAGCATTATTGAGGATATCTTAAGCTCTCAAATTGTAGTACCTAGTCATTCATGCTTTGCATTACCTGCCCTACTTTTTAAAAAGAAAGACAGTACTTGGAGATTGTGTTGACTATAGAAGGTAGAATTCATTAACTATGAAAAACAAATACCCATCCCTGTGTGGAAGATCTTCTAGATGAATTGAATGGGTCTAAAATATTCTCTAAGGTGGACATAAGGTCAGTGTACCACCAAGTAAGAATGAGGAGGACGGATGAACATAAAAATGTGTTTAAGACCCATCATGGGATTTAGCAATTCAGGTAATGTCATTTGGCCTTGCGAATGCCCCTCCAACTTTTCAATGATTAATGCATCAAGTCTTTGGAGCATATCTCAAGAAGTTCATATTAGTCTCTTTTATGACATTTTTATTTATAGTTCATCATTAAATGATCATGTCAAACATTTAGAGATTGTGTTACAACTGTTGAAGGAGAGTCGGTTGCTTGCCAAGGAGTCCATGTGTGCTTTTGGACAGAAACGGGTAGAATATCTTGGGCATATCATCGCTCAAGTCAATTGCCACCAGGCCAACCCCTGAAGGTAACCTCCACCCCTCACCACTTTATTACTAAAACTGACCATTTCATTCTTAAGGTTTTGCAGGATTAGAAAATCTTCACTTCATTACAATAAAAGGGCTTACCAAAGCTTATGGGGTTATGAAATTCATCACAAGAATGGTATGGAAAACACTGCTGAAGATGCCTTGTCTAGGACATATACTGAAGTTAATTGCAGTGTTATCAGTCAGGTGCAGCCTAAGTGGATAGAGGAGATCCTAAGCAGTTATGGAACAGATCAAAAAGTTGTCCAATTTTTAACTCAACTTCATCTAGACATTGCAGCTGTAGAGGATGTTACTAGACAAGATGGTTTTCAAGGTTCACAGGCAAGATTTGGGTTGGAAGTAGTAGGGGACTAAGACAATAATTGGTGCACCAAATTCACACTTTTGATCGTAACAGAAACTCTAGTCTCTGCTTCAGTACAAAGGATCAAGCTATTATTCTATTGACCTTCAATGATGACTATGTTCAAAGGGTGGTATTAGAATGTGAAGTTAGACAAAGGAACAAGAACAAGTGTCTTACCCTGGACTGTTAACCTCTATTCATATTGGGGCTCCCTCGGGGAACACATCACTATCGATTTCATAGCAGGACTTCCCAAATCTAAAGGCAAGGATACCACATTTGTCGTTGTGGACAAATTTAGTAAGTACGCATATTTCTTATCACTCACTCATCCATTCAATGCAATGCAAGTGCCTAAGGTATTCATGAACAATGTCTATAATCTACATGGGCTGCAATGCAAGTTCCTAAAGTATTCATGAACAATCTTTATAATCTACATGGGCTGCCTACTACTATAGCGAGTGATAGAGAAGAAGTGTTCCTCGGTATCTTTGAAAAGAAATTGTTATAAGGATTGAAGTTTAAATCAGCATACTATCCTCAAACTAATGGACAAACTGAAAGGATGAACAAGTGCCTGGAAAATTAATTAAGGTGCATATGTAGCAACAAACCAGGTGAATAGTGCAAGTGGCTGCACTTGGTTGACTATTGGTATAATACCAATTACCATTCAGCTAACAAGATGCCTCCTTTCAAGAGTTTGTATGGATATGACCCTCCACAACTCACTTTCAGTTGGTATCTCAATCCAAAGTGGTTGCAGTGTATCAATGGTCGCAAGAAAGGCAGGTTATGGCTAATCCTGAAAAGTAACCTGGAAAAGCTCAAAAACGGATGAAATTTATGTTGATGGGAAGAGGATAGAAAGAGAACCAGAAGTTGGAGACTAGGTGTATATTAAGTTACAACCATATAGGCAAACTTCTGTTGCATTAAGGTGTAATTTGAAACTCACTTCCAAAGTATTATGGGCCCTGTAGAGTGATCAAGAAGATCATTCATTGTTGCTTATGAATCACAACTTCCTCCCACATCCAGAATTCACCCTATCTTTCACATTTCCCAAATTGAAGAAAAAGATTGGTTACAATGTAGTTCCTACTATTGAGCCTCCAACATGTCATCCGAGGGATAGCCTTTAGTACAGCCAATTGTCATTCTGGATCACAAAATAGTCAATAAGGGAAATGCAGCTGCAACATAATTTCTCTTGCAATTGGGCAGTTTGCTCCATGAAGAAGCTATTGGGAGGATTACACTTCCATGGATTCTCAATCTCCTAATTTTGACCCTTGAGGTCAAGTTTCGTTAGGGGAATGAAATGTCATGAATATGACTATTAGTAAAAGGATTTTTAGGCCTAAGTGTAAGTTTAATTAAGTCAATCTGTTATTTCTTGTAACTTTTAATTCCAGTATTTTCCTTTGTCCTGTATGTTTTTGTGTTTATTATTAACTGTCCAAATCCGTCTACAGATTAGTCCTTGTTATAGTTGTTATACTGTTTTCTCAAAATATCATATATGAAATGACAAATTTCCTTCTCTTCTTTTCCCTTCTTTCTCATTTCTGCATTTCACTAGCTCATTACTGCTTCATTCATGAGACAAATCTAGTTATTTTACATTTTCTCAAACATGATTTCCACCCGCCAAAGATGAGTACCAAGAAGAAAAATAAACATAAATTACTGAAATAAATTCTACAAACAATTATAATTGAAAACACCAATCAAATATTATAGCACCAGAAGAAAACCGGACAATAACTGAAAACATTTTTTTTTATTAATCTAAAAGAGAAAAGGAAAAAGAGAGTGGAAGTACTGACGCTTGAACGAATGCCTTGAGGAAGTGAACATCCTGAGCAATGTAATGGCGGAAAGTATCAAGATTCAGGGTTCCAGAAGCCAAGGAAACCACAAAAGGAGTGTAAAGTGCAAACGTCGACTCTTGCTTGAACTTGATCCAACATCTCCTCGCTACACCCACACCTTCTTCGATGGGAGAATTGTTCGGTTTCACCGACTTCATTGTAGGAGGAGTGATCGTCGATCCGAAATAGTGAGACTGGAGAGAATAGAATGGGAATTGGAACCGGAAAAGCGGTTTGGAATTGAAGAAACTGAATAGTGGGTTTGGAATTGGTAGTCTTTGGGGCGATAATAATAAGAAGTGCATATATGACGCAGGTTTCTTTTTCAGTTTATGAAATTTGGGATTCTAAATGAAGTTGGATTATTTGTTAGTGTTTGTAGTATTCTACATTCTACATGTATATATGGAAGGAAGATCAGAGTGAATTTTTTGGAAGAAAAGGAAAAGGAAAGAAAAGAGAGCGGGGGGTTTGGTAGTGATTTGTCACTTGGAACTGGAGCTTCTAAAAGGTCAACAAACTGGGCTTTTTCCTCCTCATGATAATGTCAAGATCTAAATTCCCAAAAATTTATCTTATACAACTAACTGGGAAATTTGACCATGCTTCGCCACACCAGAAAATCCTTTTAATCTATTTAATTCTTTTTAAATTTATTTAGTTGAAAATGAATAATTAATTTTAAATATGTATATTAAAAATAGTGCAAGCATTTATATCTTTCATAGTAATTAACTTAAAAAGGGTTTGTTTTAGATCTAATAATTGATTGGTTATTTCATTAATTTTCTCCCTACATGTACTTTTATGAAAAATTAATTGTTCTATCAGATACACGGACACACACTTTTTCTCTCTCTTTATATATATATATATATATATATATATATATATATATTAGAAAGATAAGCTTGATTATCTATACTTAAGTTGTAAGGCTCCGATGTTGAAAATCGAAAACCAATCTCGAAATAAAAAATTTTCAAAAAAATGAAGGTGTCCCACCAAAAGACCCTTTACGGCTCGTGATGCTCACTCACCATGACTCATGAAAAACCTTGTAGTGACACTACATGGTGATGTGGGGGAAGGATTGGGGGTTGCCTTGGTGAGATGGTTCACCACGGAAACCACCACGACTCATGATGGGTCTCGTGGAGGGCATCCTAAATTTCCTAAGGCAGCCCACCACGGGGCATAGTGGGACCTTCCTGCAAAGTTTTGTCTAGTTTTGAATGTTGATTTTGTGAGGGGGCATTGGGGTCTTTTTTCCAATTCCTAAACTCCTTTTTGGACAGTTTTTAGACTAAATTACCCTTTTAATGTTACCCTAACCTATGTAAGGTCTTCCAATTACACTTCAAACACCTAGACTCAAAATTCACTCCTCCACTTCACACTCAAGATCTCCTCTCCACTCTAATTGAAGAATTCATTTAAGGTTAAGCAAGTCCCAATCAATTCATCCTAATTCCTTTTATTTCCATCAAAGTAGTGGGCCTTCTTTATGGGTACCTTTCATCCATGGAGCTTAACCTATTTTTCTTATTTATGCATTAATTTCAAGTACGATCAAATTAGGGTTTTCATGACTTTGTTTTCAAATGGTATTATTATGATGTAGTTTACATTTATATACTAAAATATGACTAAATTACTCTCAATTTACATTACTTACATGAGTTTTCTCAAGTATGCTATGATGTATATGAAATTTATGAATGGGTTCCTTCAATTAGGATCTAAATGATCTTTAAACCTAAGATTATCTGTGCACCTGCTTTATCTTCATGATTTTAAGCTTATTGAACGTGAACTCATGCTACTCTATTAAATTTTATTCCATGACCATAATTATGCATATTTTTATGATGGTGTATTGATTATGGGAACGCATCTCCTACTCTACACTAATATTGATGGGGGTGCACTGATGATGGGAGCGTTCCTCCCACTTTGCACTCTTTATGACTAGTATATTAATGATAGAGCACACCTCGCCCTTTACACTTGATATGACTGATGCATTGATGATGGGAGCACACCTCCTACTTTACACTTGGCATGAAATGAGTTACTCTTATGTATGATATTACGAATTATGAGATTACAATCAAGCTTATGATGATATACAAGTATGAATTATGATGATTTATGACAAGTATGATTTTTATGCTTATATTATGTATCTTGTGGTATGTTGACTTAGCACCAAGAGGACCTTAGGATTAAGGCTCACAAGGCATGACCTATTGCAGTAAATCTCACTATCCCATAACTACATACCACAATAGAATTTTATGATTTTTCTATATGGATCACTAATAGGTCCATATAGATTATGACATGTTCTATCCTTGACAAGTAGACGCTCTTTTTTCTGATATAGGGGAAACACTAGGATTCTATGTTATAACTTGCATGATCTACTATCGGTTACGATAACATTCCCACATATGTTAATATATTATGCTATCATGCATCTTCTCACTCATGGCATATTGGTATATGATTCCTTCCTTTACTTTTGTTCTACTTATCCCCTTGCTCATGCATACTTTTGTTCTATTTTACATAAGAACATAAGGAGAATACTATAGATAACATTTAATTGCGTAAGAAGAAGTATGTAATTGTCACTTCTTTGTACATCTTTCAGCTTCCTCTCCTTCTTTTAAAGGTTCAATTTAACATTCATAAAAATATCAATTTGTATGGTGTCCATTTGAGTTCCATGAACACCCCTTAAGATCAAATTAGCTTCACATTTATCAACACAAAGAAACTCCCAGAAAACCTGCATTGTCTCCTTAATAATTTTCGCCAACTTCATTATGGAGATGATATTTTTCCGCCTTTACGTCTGCCCTGCTTTTCCTTGGAATGATCATCTCTAATGCTCGAGACGAGATGAAAGCTATGGATAATGCACCTTAACCTGACATTACTCTAGACTCGTAATCTTTGGAATGACTCATCCTCCAACTTTGTAAAAGTACTTGAATTTTTTTATATTCTCTGGAATGTTGATTATTTGTGTGATATTCTTGTGAATCATGTTAAGCAGTTAATTCCTTAACTTCTCCACATTGCTAATAGTGAATTTTTCATGATGGGCAAATTTGTCCAACATATATAATTTTCAAGGCTCTATTCCTTTCACTAATAAATTTTTGTGTAGGATCAACAAAGATCTTCCTTCATTTGTTTGCCGAGAAGATTGCAAAGGCTTAGATTATAGATATCGATGTTTTAGGCTGACATAAGCACTCCAGAATCCTTACGGACAAATAAAATTAATAGCATTCAACTTCTGATGATCCAAGATGTCCAATATATTCATTTTTTCAACACAGCTATTGTAAATTTTTTGAATTTCTTTTATACAATCTTGGCACTCAATCTTTTCATCAATTTCTAGTGGATTCAAATTTTCAATTACTTTAGGAGATTCATAATCTTGTAATATAGTAGGCAGAATCTTTTTGGAGTTTCAAGTGTAATTTGACATACTCTCACATGGGTCCTCCACTTTGTCTCAGTTTATAACATTCCTCGACCTATTGAATAGAACCTTCTCCTCAACGTTCGAGTAAAGTAGAAATAGCAACATACATTTGACCTTGGCAACAACAAACAAAGGATCCAAAGTGACACTAATAGTGCTAACTTTCTCTTCACTTGATTTGAGCATAATAATATAAATAACAATGACACTTAATTTGTATGCTTAGTAGCCTTTGTACTAGGAAGGTGCACTAATTTGCTTTGTTCAATAGCTACCTTTACAAGCTATGTTTTGACAACTTTAGTACTAAACTGAATAACAATAGTAACCTTTGGGAGTTTATTAATAGTAATATTTAAAACAGAACCATTGTCATGACCCTCCAAGTCCTTTGACAACAAATTTCGGACATTGAAATGAACCAAAAATAATATTGCATTACCATGATGATCTTTGGTTTAAAAAAAATCCAAAATCACTAATGATCAGTTGCAGGTTGAAGCAAGAAAAGAAGAAGAAACTACCATTTTGGTTTTTGATAGCGAACACAAGTGTATCGAAGAGAACATTACAGAATAGTCTCTTGGCTCTATACATTAGACCATACACAACATACAATTTAACTTAATCAGTGCCTAAAAGATTATTAGCCCAAATGACATCTTATATGCTTTATGGTATAACCCACTTAGCTGAAAAGTTTTTCCTTTTCTGACACATCTAATATGTAACACATCAATAGCCCTCTTAGAATAAGTGACAAACAAATCTTATTTCATCAATTAGGTGCTTCATATTTTAATAGCAAAGGTAGATCTCCCAACATCTTCTAAGGAGAAAATAAGATTATACGTGCAGCACCACTTTCAACCATTTTAATTCCACCTATACACTCACAATTAATAATGTTGTAACTAAGCATCTACTCCTATCATTAAGTTCGTCAAACATGAACTCACTATGTAACACTAAAGTTATATTGATCAAATAAAGGAACTCACAAGAATGTTCATTAAACTTAATAACCAAATATCAAGAGAAAAATAGAAAAAAGAGGTTCCAAATTACTATCACAAATAGCTGATGAAAATAAACAAAACAACTCTTAACATAAATCCTAATAATTTGTTTATCTCTTTGTTACTGCCCCGACCTAGGGCTAAGCCATGGCACAACGGATGTAACACCCAGAGGCATCTCATCCAAGCCTCTATTCATATCTTAAGTATTCATAAGGCTAAATAATCATACATAAGAGACATAAATAAAATAATGTCAAAATTTCCCTTAGGGTTACATACATCAATTCATTACGTCCAAAACATGTCTCTACATCCTAGATCTTGGCAGGGACTAAAACATAGCTTACTTGCTCACCCTCAAGATATACATCAAAAGAAAAAAAATATAAAGTATCAACATAAAGTGAACATCATAAATAGGTTTGTTCCTAAAGCATGAGAAATCACTAACAAATCTTCAAGCTTAAAATCCAGATCTATCCACGAAATAGAATAGTCGCCTCGGCGTCCGTCCATACACAGTTAGATCATGTAGGCAAAGAAGTATAGTTAGTACGTGGAATATACTAAGTACGTAGGTATGCCATGAATAAAAGAACATCACAATAATAGAAATATTCTATTCACAAGCAATAGGATAAGGATACAATATGCGTGAGCATTACAAGCTTAAAAATCATGAGAAGAAGCACCATAAAAATCCTTTCAAAACCTTAACATACGTATGTGGGAGTAAGACCATAATCGACATCTAAGACTATGCGGACTATTACATGAAATCTTAATGTTCCCTTTACATCAAGCAAAGAGGAGTCTACTTTGCCAAGGTAGGCTCGATCCTTACCCTATAGGCTCTATCCTAGTAGAGTGAGAACTATTATTCGACTCTACCTTTTAGTCTCTATCCTAGCATGGTAAGTGTCCATTAGAAGCTATATGGATCTATTAGCATGCCTTTAAGGCATAAAACATGAACATCATTCCTATGGTGACACATATATATGGTATTATGGAATCTACCAAAGCTCTCTCAGTGCTATGTCATACCCCACAGAATACATAAATCATTCATCTTCATAGCTTTTAAGATAGTTCATGAAATAGTCATCATGATCTTTCATGGAAACATCTCATACCATAATAATAGTCCATCTACTTGATTTTTATCATAGTTTAAATAGATATTCCCACCTTAACATCATCACCATAAACATTGGGTTTTTTCATTACCCTCTTTGTCATAGCCTCATCATTATCATAAAATATGCTTTTATATACTTAAATCATAATCATGAAAATTTATAACTTTATCATAAGAGACTAGGGTAAGTGTGGATTCATGGATAATTGAGTCAAAATCATGCAATTGGGTAGAATCTATAGAGAAAATATGCAATTAAAATTAATTTGGGTCATTAGTAAAGGAACCCACATCAATCATCAAGCCTTAATCATGCGTACTTGAAATCACATAATTTTGCTTGAAAATCATATACATCATGTAACTCATTATAATTTATACATAATTAGCTTTAATAATTAGGGAATATTTATAATTCATGCATTGGTAATCATAGCATAAAAACCCATAGAAAATCATCATGCAATTTTGACAAAGGGGGATTTTGGAATGGGCTTCACGGAGGAAACTAATCCATGAATGAAGCCCTAAATACCTCAAGTGAGAATCCTTACAATTTGAAGAGGAAAAATTGAAAATAAAAACTTGATCAACCCTTCAAGCCCTAGCTTCAATGGAATCCTTGACTTAGGGAGAGAAATATTGAAAACTCTTTCTACAGGTCGTGGTTCAGCCTACAAACTGTAATTGGCCCGTGAAACTTTATGTCATAAAAGTAGAATTTGCAAAATCCATTCCATGAACATGAAGGATGACCCATAGTTCTATTTATGAGTCATACGTCCTCTTCGTACAAGTGTTCCAGACTTAGAAAATTTTAGGTCCTTCAGGACTCCTATCTACGAAACCTTTGACTGGTCGTGTTTCTATATATGATCTATCTTTTTAATTTGTATATCAACTTCCAGAAATTCTACAATTTTAAATTTACACTGGACTCAATCCATGAACCCACCTACGACCCGTGATTCACAACCCGTCGACTGGCTAATATGACCAAACCAGCTCCAAAATCCTTATCTTTTAATTTTTTAGGCCTATAGACATAAGGGGTGTCACAAGATCTCCTCCTTGGGATCATTCATTCTCGAATGAGGCAAAAATAAGCTTGGATAGAGTAGGAACATAATCATCATCATGACATATATACATAAATGTAACTAACTCACCATTTTCATAAAACTATTAAACATATGCATCAAATATCATTCAAAAATAATTTCATGATCATGTATGTATGCAATTTATCCAGATACACATGTTCATGAGAACTTTTGAGGAATAGATCATATTAAGCACCTAGAGCTTGAATAGAAAGAAAGAGGTAAGGATATCGTTTCATTATGTCCACCTCGGCATCCCAAGTAGCACTTTTAACTTGTTGGTTCCTCCATAACATTTCGACGGATACAACCTCTTTATTTCTCATCTTTTTTACTTACCGATGTAAAATCTCAGCTAGTACTTCTTCATAAGTCAAATCTTCCTCAATAGACATATCCTTTATTGGAACAATAGAATTAGGATCACCCAAACATTTCTTTAGCATTGATACGTGAAACACTGGATGAACTGTAGCTAATTCTTTTGGTAAATCTAGCTCATAAGCTACCTTCTTAACTCTTTTAACTATCTTATAAGTTCTTACATATCTAGGACTCAATTTATCTTTTCTGCCAAAATGCATCACTCTTTTCATTGGTGAAACCTTTAAATACACCAACCACCTTTATCAAACTCTAGTTCTCTTCTCCTAATATCGACATATGACTTTTGGTGACTTTAGGCAGCCTTCAACCTTTCGCTTATAACTTTAACCCTATCCATGGCATCAAGTATTAAATATGGTCCAATCAAGGACATTTCTCTAACCTCAAATCATCCCATGGGTGATCTACACCTTCTACCGTACAATGCTTCAATACGATGCCATTTCAATACTTGAGTGAAAACTACTATTATAGCAAATTCAATAAGAGGTAAATGATCATCCCAACTTCATTTGAAATCAAGCATACAATTATTCAACATATTTTCCAATGTTATATTGTCCTTTCGTCTTGTCCATCCATTTGAGGATGAAATATGGTATTTAGCTTCATATTCCTCCCAAGGCCCTTTTAGAATGTAACATCCCTCATGTTTCTGGGACTATAATATTGAAGAACAAAAAAATTGTTGATGATCAGGATTTACGATCCAGTTTACGGTCCTTATATGTATCCATGAGTTGCAGGTGGTATCGTGGAAAGTGTCTAGTGAAATTGAAAAATTGAAGAAATTCTACTAGTTAACTTACGAGTTATTAGACGAGCCCATATGTTGACGCACAACCTGTCAAAAGGTCTCTTAGGTGGAGGTCACAAGGAACCAAAATTTGTTAAGTCTGGCATCTCACTACAAAGGGTTCTACAACCCATAAGTTTATTTTTTATCATGCCCAAGTTACACCTCTCTTTTGGAGGATAAAGCGCTCGTTCAAATATAAAACCTAACCAAGTTTAGGGTCAAATCCCACAGAGAATGCATAGACTTACAATGAATTCACCAATACGCAATTCAATTAATTAACAACTCAATTCCCTGAGAGGGGGTTTATAATGCTCAACAAGAAAATAAACTAAACTAACACAAGACACAATCAATAATGGAGAGCAACTTGGGAATTGTGTTCCCCATGATTCACCAACTTAATATCCCCGGGTAACCCAATTCTTGACTAGAGTATAGTATTCAAGATAGTAATTTAAGTTCCATAAGCCCTTTGGTCAAAGGTGAGAGGTGAATTTCACTATGTGACTTGGCCCATCTCCATAGAATGCAATACTAACTATTACCCATAGTCCTAGTCAACCTCCCATTGATCTAGTTTGGTTGATTAGATAAGGACACATAATCAAATCCTTTTAATTAATCTTTTTTCCTATTCATTACCACTTAGATCAAGAAGGTAACACTAGGCAAGTTCTAATGTTAGCCTCCACTAGAAAACATACAAAACAAAGAGCATTGATAAATACATGCAAATACCCATTTCAAGAACTACAAATTATCTGGGTTTATTTGATTAGATCTTCATGGTTCCCACAACCTCAAATTGTGGATTTAGCTACCCATGCTATGATAGATGAAGAAATTATGAATTGAGAAAACATAATTAAACACTCACCCAATTGAATTGAAGAATAAGCAAATCCAAAATTAATTGAGAATCGTAAGATTTGAAGATCTCATTAATCCACAATTGTATTCTCCTCCAAAATTAAAGGCTCTCAATACAAGACCCTAAAAGTACTTTCTAATGACGTTCTCTATCGTACTCCCCTGAAAGATGACCTAAAAACTACTATTTATAGTAATTATAATTAAGTCCTAAAAAATAAAAAAAATTGGTTAGTGACTTTCTACGACAGGTCCTTACGACTCATAAAGTGATTTACGAGTTATAATTGGGGTCTCGTATTTAGCTACTTAAATCTTGAGCTTCACTACCACGAATCCATGACTCGTATTGCACTCTCGTATTACAAGTCAAAGATTGATTCACGACTCGTATTGCACTCTCGTAGACTTTATTTGCATCAACTAGTCCTTCATTGGAAATCTTCATGAAACCTCTCAATACAACTCATAGAGTGATCTACGACTCGTATAGAGGTCTTGTGTAGTTGAACTTCAGAAATCATACTTCACTAAAATTTATCACGAAACCCTCCTTTACGACTTGTAAAATACTCTACTATCCATAGAGGCTCTCATAAGTCACCAAAAACTAGAAATGTCTACAATTTTGCCCTAAAGTCATGCCAACCTGCTTTCCTGCAAAACTAAACACAAAAACACATAAAAATCATAAATGTCGCATTAAGAACACACAAAATCCTAACTTTTAAGCATCAAATGTGTTGTTTGGCTGCACATCAACACCCTCAATTTAAATTATTGCTTGTCCTTAAGCGACGAATCAATCTGTATAGACAATACAGTAATACACATACCTTAACTCAATATCATACATCACATACAATTCAACTCATGTACCCACACCAACTTTTCAAAACAAGATCAGATAGATATTTAGCAAACCAAAACACACTGGTGTATTTGACAACACAACTATGACAAGCATGGGAATATCAACAGTCTACAATAACTGAATAAGTCAAATGCTAACAAGACAATGTAGTGCCCTTACAGAAAGAAGTCCCATTTTTTACACTCAATGATGATTACATATTTATCTTTAGGACTGTGTAAATACTCTCACTCTCACAAAATATATTCATACGTAATAGCTAATACCATAGGCTTACCCCTATACTCATGACTCAGATTTTTAACTAATTGGACTAGAATTACTTTAGGACTTTCCAGGCTTGTAACATAGGCTAAGGGACTCTAGTATGACATTTTGGAAAAATAGTGACTAAAAGCCTTCCTTGAACTATATTTTCATCACTTTCACCTTACCAACTCTAATATCTTCACCTTATTCTCCCTTTTTTCACATTCAACCTTTTTCGAGTATTTTTTTTTCTCATTTTTCAGCTTTTGTCTCATTTTTGCACTTTATTTTGCTTTTTATGCTCAATATAAAGAATTATTTTTCTTTTTCTTATACCCAGTACATGATTTTCTTCTTTTGCACGTCATTCCCAAAATCCCACCTTATTTTTGTTATTCTCTTTTACACCAGCCACCCTCAACTTAGGCTTTTATCCTGTCTTGAAGTACACAATATCTATTCGCCAAACCAAAACCACTTTTCGTTGCCACCCTCAACTTAGGCTTTCTGCCTCAATCAAGGTTTACAATGCTCAAGGACAGACCACGACCAATTTCAAGGTTTTCCACTAGACAAGGTTAGGCTAATTAGGTATTTTTGAAAGAATTGGTACATGTAAGGCTTAAATATTTGAAACAAGGGATAAAAATTCATTTGGTTGGTCATTTTTAGGCTAAAGTGAAATAATTAAAGAACAAAGGGCTAATATCCCTTCCTAATTCATTTAATCTACAATCTATCTTAGAGTAAGAGGGCAAGTTTTGAATGACCAAAATAATGCACGAACTTAGCAAAATAAGGTCACAGTCACATGGCACAACATGCATTATTAACAAGAGACTCACATATTATGCTTCATGTCTCAATTACCCTCAGTTATCGGAACAAATATTGCCGAACACCCAAATATGCACAATTACCATTTAACTACTATTCAAAATTTTTGGTGGTACCAATTTTTAAAACATAACATAAAAACACGATATATTCCATAAGCATTAGTACTATATGTTACACATATTATCTAAACATCCCGAACATGTCAGTTTAACAGAAATTAAATATCCACGAGGAAAATGAACACAGGTAAGAAAACCTTGAGATCAAAATTTGGGGTAATCATGGACCATAAGCTACTCAGACTCCACTGAGGCTCATAATTAGCCATACCCCATCGAAAAAATTGTGCATTGTCCCCAATGCACCAAATTAAGCAAAAATAGAATAAGTAGGGGTCATAACATACCTCGACGCCTAAGCGCTAGTCTGTGATTGAGTCTGGCCATCCCCCTTCTATGGGGTAGTCTCCTCAGCTATTTTACTTTATCCAGAGGGGACAATACTCGTCAATTGATCCTCCTCTCGAGCGCATCTCATCTCTGCTTCCTACCTCAACACTCTCAAAATACGCTCGAGATCCTCCTCCCCATCCTCATCGTCCTAGAAAAACTTTGCACATATATTCCTCTCATCTGGCTCTGCATCTATGCAAGTTCTTTTCCTGAGGAAAGTCCGTGTAGGATCTGCAGAGTAAATAAATCAAACAACAGCACTGGATATGTAATCTCAAGTAATGTCACTAGCATCATAAGTGATGATGTCATGTCAGCCCTAAGCTTCTCGATCTTCTGATGTATGGCTGACAAACCTGAAGGCTGGGCCTCAGCTAACCTCTTTTGTACTCACTCATCAAAATCATCTATGTGGGCGTCTGTTCTAGAAACATGCTCATGAATCATAGAGATGGTGAACGCCCAACTCCATTTCTTGGAGGCTGTAATAGCTTGTCGGACCTAAGGCCTAAGTTGCTAAATAAGCTGAGACAACTAGGCCTCAGTACATGGTAACTGCTGTACCATGGCCTGAATAGAAGTGGAGGACATATAAACCAGGCTCGCTGTAGAAGGCTATGAAGTGGTGGCCTCTAGTGCAGGAGCAGTTGTAGTAGGACCCCTGTCAATATCAACTACCTCGGGCTGCTGGGGTTTCTCATTAGTAGTAGCAGCAATAGTAGTGGTGTTGGTAGTCGTTGAACCCTCAGGTGGTGGCTGTGGGGCAAATACCTGTAGCATAGAAGGAGGTTATGCCCACTGAAGTGCCACCGAGTTATCATCAGCCTTTATCAGGATGGGCTCAAAAGCATGCTGGCCCTCAACTAGCTGGTCCACTTGATGTAAGATATCTACCCATGACTCTATACAGAGTTTGTAGATCAAAAACAAAAAGGGGATGAAGGTGGCCTCTTTAGTGATGACTCATGTATCTGCTTTGCTATGAGTCAGGCCACCAGCCAAGATGCTGGTAATCAATACCATGTGCTCTGGCATAAGTGTGTTATCCACCAAGGTAGGCCGGATGCATGATCTGACAATAGCCTACCAAAACTTGGCGAGGAAAGAGAGTGAAGCCTTGACATTCAGCTCCGTATGGATGGTGGGCCAAGTAGGCTCCAGGCCCTACTACGTAATGTAACCTATTACCCATCTCAGAAGTAGGGTCCTATGTACTTGATCCTTTATAATCAATGAATTTTTGGCCTGCCCTAATCTATGGTCAAACTCTGCTATAGATCTAGGGGCAGGTACTCTAGACCAAAAAGCATACAACAGATCATCTCCTCAGAAATATTGACCTGCCGACCTCTCGCCCCTACCTCTGTCAATCTGGGATGAGTGATAGGTCTCATACCCCTGGGAAGATCAAACTGGATGGTGGCTGCATATGATGCATAAAACTCCCATAGCAAAATCAAGGAGTACCTACCAAGTACCTCTGCCAACCACTCGAGCTCATAATGTGTCATCGTGTCCTTCAGACCTGGGACACAACTAATTCCATCATCTATGACCTTGGGCTCCTCACAAATAGAATGTGTAGTCTTGCCTTACTCCCTCGATTGCATGCCCTCTAAGAATATGGCCTTCATACCCTCGATGTATGACTGGTGCGTAATTGCATCTGATGCTGATGAGAAAGATGGTGCGATGGAGGACAACATCTCCTTTTTTCTTGAATCCCTCCTTAGAACTAGACTCCTCTGCTAATCATGTCATCTGGAGCATGCTACTCCCAGTCTCCTCACTATCTTCCTCTTCAGACTGTGAAGGGTTATTAACCTGAGCCTGAGTATGTGCAGCTCTGGTTGCTGCTGCTCTGATCTGTGGTACCTTAGCCTCAGGGTCTGATGAGACATCATGGATCTCTAGTGAGCCACTTAGCTGAGGGGTCCGCTCATCATCAGTAGGCTCATCCACGAGCTTCCTCCTAAAAGCCTCAATCTTTGAGAGATTTTCTTTTGGAGCCAAGATACTTGAAAATTAAGCATAAACAAGCCATAATTAGCCCCAATAATCTAGAAATAAAACAAATAAAAACTTATCTGAGTCAGTTGCAGAAAGGGTCTATGAGGACCCCCTTTTATAAGTCATAGTGAACACTACGAGTTGTAAAGTACTCTCGTAAACCAGTGCTTTAGAATAATAATGGTCACTATAAAAGTTTATGAGACCTAAGTACGACTTGTAGAATGTTTCAAGTCATAAGCTTAGGTCATGTACAATTCCAGAGAGTAATTAAAAATAAGAAACGTTCTACGAGACCTATCTATAAGTCATAAGGTGATTTATGACTCGCTGAAGGTCTCTCTGATAAATACTGAGATCACTAAGTGTCTGAAATTTCCCATGAGGGGCAATTATGACTCATAGATCAATTTATGAGTCGTAAAAGACTCTCGTGAATAAGAAATCCCAGGTACTTGATATTTCTAAGTCCATCACATGGACCCCAAAATCATGTCAAACATTAATCCTACTAGCATCGAAGCAAGCATACAAGCACTCATATATTAGGTACATAATAACCAATACCCCACAATAATTTTGCAAAATATTCACCCCATCAAAAAATGAATAAGCATGGAAGAACTTGTGTTTCCGACTCTTCTTATTTGACTCACACAACATCATATGCTCATGCCAATACCCACCAACTCACAATCATAAATCATGCATTCTCAATCAATCAAAGATGGGTAATCCTTCAATAGGCATAGCAATCAATAATCCATAAAGTCAAAATACCTAATTTCTGGAATCAATTTAAACAAGGGCACTTCAACTTCATTTATATAATTTAATGCCAATCAAGAATTTTATGCTTAAACACCTAACCCACTCATGAACATCAAATGTCAACCAATTAAGAACAAGGCAAATTAGAGGTTAAAATTAAACCAACAAACTTACCAAGAGTAGTGATGAACTTGAAGAAAAGAGAGATAGAGAAGGTGAACACTCAAAAAACCCTAGGTGCCAGAAAATCACATCAAAAAATGGGTTTGATCATCAAAAATTGATCGAAAAATAGAAGGAGAGGGAAAAATTTGGGAAATTTTGGTAAATTAGGTCAAAGTGGGGTCAAAATAATTTGACCCCTCATTTTTACCATTACCAAGTCAACGGTTAAAATGAAACGAACCCAAAAGAGCCCGAAAATATGCCTCGAAAGTGCCTAGAATTTTAAATTCCATATATCTCAAGATCCATGTAGGATATCAAAAATCCGACTTCATATTCTTGTTTAGGACATAAAAATTAGGGGAGTTTAATCCCAATTTAATAGAAAAAGATTAACAATTATGATTTTTCAAGTGAGAAATTCCAATGAACATTTTGCGCCCCTAGCACGACGTTCCAGGGGTGCGCAGATGAACTAAAGTTGTCTCTGCATCCTCTCTATGACACAGAGAGGTGTATTTTTCTTTCCAGTGATTTTTTGTGCTGTCCAAGATTTTTAAGTCCTAGGCCTAAGTGTTCTCAAGCGTATTTTTACATATACTTAGTCATTTTTCATCCTCATATCACCCTAAACATTCCCCAATACTCACTCAAACACTTAGCCATATTTTCACTCCTAAATTCAAGTCTCAAACCCTCATCCGAAACTAAGGTTTTCCTTCAAGGTTCTTCTTTCAGCTTCAAGTCTCCATCTCCAATCTCTTTCAAGGGTTCTCCAAAGCTAAGGTATATTAGTAGCTTTCACGTGCCCCTTTCACCCATGATACCCAAGTATCCTTTCGCTCAAATTGCATGATTTAAAATTGATTTACAAATGGGTCTTGCATATTATAAAATTCACTGCACACTATAATAAAGCTATGTAAAATTGTGACTGTTTTGCTATATTTTGAGCTATAAATCTTGGATTTATTATAAGATTTGAGGATTAATGTATATTGCTTGAGGGTATTGCAAGGTGTTGATTGATGGTATTACAATACATTTTCTTGCATGATTTCACTCTTGAATTGCATGATCTTACACTAGCACTACACACTCTCTAAGTTTTTGAGAAAAATGTTCGAATGTTGTTTCTTGAGGAATTGAAGGTCCAAAGCATGAGATATGATATGAATGATTATATGATGCTGAAAAGAGCTTGTGTATATGATTTTATATAGACCATTCCTGATCCGGGTAACCTAGTTGAGGGGTTAATAACTCAAACACCAGGGTGGTAGATGAGATTGCCACTAACCTAGTTGAGTGGTTTGTACATCACACACTAGGGTAGTAGGTGAGATTGCCACCTAACCTAGTTGAGGGGTTTGTACCTTACACACTAGGGTGATGAGTATGATCATCACTAACCTAGATGAGGGGTTTGTACCTCACACACTAGGGCGATGATAGATATCATCATTAACCTACCAAGGGGTTTGTACTTTGGAAAGCTAGATTGGTCTCTTCTACACATATCATACCCTAGATGAGCATGAGTTACTTAAGCATATCTTACTTATGGATTTATCATACATTCCATATTATTATATTATGTCTATTGCCTAGTGTTATGGATTTTGATTAAGTTGCCTATCTCTTGTTGCATTGCACCCTCCATACTTCGTACATTCAAAAGTAGTAATACGTACTCTTGCCTACAAAATATCACCATGTAGGAATCGGTGCCCAAGTTGATCATCCTCCTCCTCTACGTAGCAAGTTCTGTACTACTCAAGCTAGTTGGTAAATCCTCCACTCGGGGAATTTAGTCTATGTTGCTCTTATTATGTAATGAGATATTCTTCTTTATGTTCTATTTTGACTATAAGGGTGAGCTCGGTTTCTTTGTATTGGCCCCTGCTCTTATCCATGTATTAGAGATACTTGTTAGACATATTATGTATTTGTGATATGAGTTTGACTCTTGTTTCTTAATTATGATGTTGCAAGCTTTTTACCTTAGCCCCTATTCTTACTCTTTATGTCATTTATATGCTTCCGCTACCAATGATGTGTAATAATAAGTTAAGAAGCTTGTTTAGGGTTCCTTCAGGTCCCCCATTTTCCTTGTCACGTCTAGGTCCTAGGCTTAGGTCGTGACAAACTTAGTATCAAAGCACTAAGTTGATAGATCCTTGAAGTCTAACACACCATATCAATTAGAGTTCTATTCATGGTTGTGAAGCACGCCATGACTATGGATAGGAGGCTATGAAGAGTTTTAGAAAATATTTCCCTTCTTCATGTTCTAAGTCATGCTATAGAGTTATGGTAAAATTTTCCCCTAACAATTATTCTTTGCTATGCTAGATCATGCCAAACACTCGAGGACGAAGTACCCAAACTCCCGATGAGGAACCTACCAATGGTGAACTCCGGGATGCTCTCATTATGCTTTCCCACGTTGTGGCCAACCAAGTCAACCATGGGGATCAAGCCCCTCATACTACTACCTCGGGAGCTAGGGTAAGGGACTTAATGAGGATTAATTCTCTAGTATTTTATAGGTCAAAAGTGGATGAACATCTACAAGAATTTATTGATGCAATCTATAAGATCTTGAATATCATGGATGTTAGGCCGAATGAAAAGGCAGAGTTGGCAGCATACCAACTCAAAGGGGTAACCCAAATATGGTATGATCAATAGAAGAGGGAGAATGGAAATGGTAATGTGGCCCTTTGGGAAGAGTTTAAATTGGCTTTCCTTAATCGATTTTTCTCTCTTGAGCTTAAGTAAGCTAAGTTGTTAGAGTTCATGAACTTGAAACAAAGTGCTATGAGTGTGATGGAGTATGACCTCAAATTCAACCAACTTTCAAGGTATGCTCCTCATTTGGTGGCTGATCCTAGATCTGGGATGAATAAGTTCGTAATGGGGTTCTCCAAGTTAGTGAGTGAAGAATGTCAGCTTGCTATGCTAATTAGTGACATGGACTTATCTCGGTTGATGACATAAAAGTTGAGGAAGAGAAAGGGGCATGAGGCCAAGAGGGCCCGATTTGAGGATAAATTCCAAAAGGGTGTTAGATTTCATCAAGGACAAGGGTCTTCTCATGCTACTAATAAGGGGTTTGCTAATTACTTCCCTAAGCCTCAAGGTGTTGGTCGTGTGGCTCCTAATGATGTGTGTCCTAAATGTAGAGGGGGTCATAGGAGCCTATGTTTGAAGGGTTCTAATGCATGCTATGAATGTGGGGAGCTTGGTTACAAGAAGATAGATTGTCCAAGAAATCGTGGCAAAGGTCGGGGTGTAATTGCAGTTCCATTGGGTAGAGGTGGTCCTCAAGGTTGTGCCCCAAGACACAATCGATTTTATGCTATACATGAGAGGCAAGGGATTGGTAAGTTTCTTGATGTTGTTATCGGTATGTTGAAAATCTTTGATTTTCATGTGTATGCAGTGATTGATCCAGGTGTCACTCTTTTTTTTGTTACCCCCTTTGTTGCCCAAAAGTTTCATATTGAACCTGAGTTGTTGCATGAATCATATGAAGTATATACTCCTATTGGTGCCTCTATTATTACTAGTAAAGTCTATAGAAGTTGTCCTAGTTGAATTTTGCATAAGTTGTTGCTTTGTGATCTTATTGAATTAGACGTGGTAGATTTTGATGTCATCCTTGGGATGAATTAGTTGCGTGCCCATTATGCTTTTATAGATTGCAGAACCCATAGGGTCATGTCTCAATCCCCTAATGAACCCGTCCTTGAGTGGGAAGTTCAAGATGTTGTGGTCAATGGTAGATTCATTTCTTGCATTATAGCCAATAAGTTGATCTCTAAGAGGTATCTTTACCATCTAGTGAGGGTTAAAGAGATGAAGTCTAAAGTCTCTTCCATAGAGTTGGTTCTGATTGTAAATGAGTTTCTTGATGTCTTCTCAAATGACCTTCTCAGTGTTCCTCCCGAAAGGGAAATAGATTTTGGTATAGACCTCCTCCCTGATACTCTCCATTCCTCCTTATCGTATGGCCTTGACGGAGTTGAAGGAGTTAAAGGAATAATTGAAAGATTTGTTTGAGAAGGGATTTATTAGGCCTAGATAATCACCTTGGGGTGCTCCGGTGTTGTTTATAAAAAGGAAGAATGGGTCCGTTAGAATGTGCATAGACTATCAACAACTCAATAGGGTCACCATCAAGAATAGGTATCCTCTTCCAAGGATTGATGACTTGTTTGACTAATTGCAAGGGGCTATATTTTTCTCTAAGATTGATCTTCGGTCCGGGTATCATCAAGTGAGGGTGAGGGAGTATGACATTTCCAAGAAGGCCTTTCGGACTAGATATGGGCATTATAAGTTTGTTATGATGTATTTTGGGTTGACCAATGCATCAACCATCTTCATGGACCTTATGAATAGGGTCTCCAAACCCTACCTTGACTCCTTTGTTGTGGTTTTCATTGATGATATATTGATTTATTCACATAGTAGGGAGGATTTAACATTTGAGGGTTGTGTTGCGAAAATTGAGGGAGGAGAAATTGTATGCCAAATATAAAAAAGTGTGAATTTTAGTTGAAGGAGGTTGCATTCTTGTCATGTGGTGTCGGGGGATGGTATAAAAATGGATCCTAAGAAAAATAATGTGATTAGGAATTGGCCTACACCATTGACCCCATCAGATATTAGGAGCTTCTTGGGCCTAGCGGGTTATTATAGAAGGTTTGTAAAATGGGTTCTCCTCCATTGCTTCCCCTATGACAAAATTGACTCAAAAGAAGGTTAAGTTCGTGTGGACCAATGAGTATGAGAGGAGCTTCCAAACATTAAAAGATAAGCTTGTATCCACTCCTATATTGTCACTACCAGATGGGCTTGAGGGATTTGCAGTATATTGTGATGCTTCCCTGGTTGGTTTGGGTTGTGTGTTGATGTAAAGTAGTAAGGTCATAGCTTATGGGTTGTGTGTTGATGCAAAATGGTAAGGTCATAGCTTATGCCTCTAGACAACTCAAGGTACGTACATGAAAGAAACTACCCTACCCATGATCTAGAGTTAGCCGCCATTGTGTTTGCATTAAAGATTTGGCATCACTACTTTTATGGCGTGCATATTGATGTGTTCACGGATCATAAGAGCCTCTAATATGTCTTAAATCAAAAAGATCTTAACTTGAGGCAAAGGAGATGGTTAGAACATCTTAAATACTATGATATGAGTGTGCACTATCATCTAAGTAAGGAAAATATGGTGGAGGATGCTTTGAGTAGGGTATCTATGGGTAGCCTAGACCATGTTGATGCTGGTAATAAGGAAATGGCTAGCGAGTGCATCAATTGGCTAGATTGGGGGTTAGGTTGGTGATGATGGTGTTGTTATTATTGATGGGTCTCAGTCTTCTTTGGTTGATGAGGTGATAGCAGAATAAGATCTTGACTCCTCCTTGCTTGAATTGAAGGCCTTGGTGAAAGAGGGCAAAGTAGAGGTTTTCTCCTAAGGGGGAGATGGTGCCCTTAGGTACCAATATAGGTTGTGTGAGCCTTGTATTGGTGGTTTTAGGGAGAAAATTCTTAATGAGGCCCATACTTCTTCTTATTCTATCCACCCTGGTTCCACAAAAATGTATAGAGACTTGAGGGATGTGTCTTGGTGGGGAGGCATGAAGAGGGACATTGCCAAATTTATTTCTAGTTGCCATAGTTGTCAAAAAGTCAAAGCCACATCAAAGACCGGGTGGCCTAACCCAAGATATAGAGATTCCTACTTGGAAATGGGAGGTGATGAATATGAATTTTGTGGTTTGTTGCCCAAGACTAGAAAAAGTTTTAATTCCATTTTGGTTGTGGTTGATAGAGTGACAAAATCAGCTTATTTTCTACCAATTAAGACCATACATGGGGGTGAATAGTATGCAAGGTTGTAGGTCCATGAGTTAGTGAGGTTACATAGGGTTCCTTTGTCCATCATATTGGATCATGGTGTACAATTCACTTCATAATTTTGGAGGTCTTTTCAAAGGTGTCTTTTTAGAAAAGGTCATCATAGTACGACCTTTCACCCTCAAATGGATGGCCAAGTCAAAAGAACCATTCAAACCCTTGAGGATATGCTTACCGCTTGTGTCTTGGAGCTTAAGGGTAGTTAAAATGATCATCTTTCTTTGATTGAGTTTGCATACAACAATATCTATCACTCTAGCATCGATATGGCTCCTTCTGAGGCTCTTTATGGGAGATGTTGTAGATAACGGTTGGTTGGTTTGAGGTTGGAGAGATTGATTTATTGGGATTGGATCTGGTTATGGGGGCTCTTTAGAAGGTTAGGATGTTTAGATAAAGGTTAAAAATAGCCCAAAGTCATCAAAAGTCCTATGCCGATGTGAGAAGAAGAGACCTTGAATTCAAAGTGGGTTATTGAGTTTATTTGAAAGTTTCTCTAATGAAAGGTGTGTTCCGTTTTGGTAAAATGGGGAAGTTGAGTCCAAGTTATATTGGTCCTTATGAGGTGATAAAGAGGGTTGTCAAGGTAGCTTATGAGTTGAAGTTGCCTAGTGAAATGAAATTGGTTCATCCGATGTTCCATATTTTTGTGTTGATAAAATATGTTGGTGATCCTAATGTTATTGTGCCTCTAGATGTTGTTGGTGTCATTGAGGATAACTTGACTTATGAGGAGGTTTTGGTTCAGATTTTGGATAGGCAAGTGAAGACATTGAGGAACAAGGAGGTGACATCCATTAAGGTCCTTTGGAGGAACCAACAAATTGAAAGTGCTACTTGGGAGGCCAAAGCGGACATGCGAAAGCAGTATTCTTATCTCTTCTACTCCACTCAAGCCTAAGGTACTAACTCTAAGCCCCTATGTAATTTCGAGTCTTATGTTTCAACTCCTATGTCATTCATATGCATTCGTATTAAAATTGACAAATTTATGATGATTTTACACTTATGTTAAGGTTTTGAAAATGGTGTTTAAATATACTGTTGCATTTTTGCTGGGGCTGATTTGTTCATGATTACTCTTATCTTGTATGTCTTTTTTACATTCAGGGATGAATGTTCCCAAGGGGGAGATATCGAAATGACCCAAAAAGTGTTCAAAAATGTGCCTCAAAAGTGCTTGGAATTTTAAATTCCATGCATCTTAAAATCTGTGCGGGATATCGAAAATCTAACTTCATATTCTTTTTCAAGGGTTCAAAATTAGGGGAGAAAGGGTCTAACACCAATTTAAGAGCAAAAGATTAGAAAATTTGATTTTTCAAGTGACAAATTCCAGTGAACAGCGCCCCTGACGCGACAGGCTAAGGGCGTGCAGATGAAGAGAAGTTGTCTCCCCATCCTCTCCGCGATGCGGAGAGGTGTATTTTTCTGTCCAGTGATTTTCTAGTGGTCCAAGAATTTTAAGTCTTGGGCCTAAGTGTTCTCAAGTGTCTTTTTACCTATACTTAGTCATTTTTCACCCTCATATCACCCTAAACATTACCCAATACTTATTCAAACACTTAGCCATATTTTCACTCCTAAATTCAAGTCTCAAACCTTATCCGGATTTTCCTTCAAGGTTCTTCTTCATGCTTTAAGTCTTCATCTCCAATTTCTTTCAAGGGTTCTCCAAAGCTAAGGTATATGGGTTTCTTTCATGGGTCCTTCTCACCCATGATACCCAAGTCTCCTTTCGCTCAAATTGCATTGATTTAAAATTAATTTACAAATGGTCTTGCATATTATGAAATTCATTGTATACTATGATAAAGCTATGTGAAATTGTGACTGTTTTGCTTTATTTTGAGCTATAAATCTTAGATCTATTGTAAGATTTGAAGGGATTTGATGTATATTGCTTGAGGGTGTTGCAAGGTTTAAATTAATGGTTTTAAAATAGATATTCTTGCATGATTTTTGTCTTGAATTGCATGGTCTTAGATTAGCACTATAAACCTTCTAAGTGTTTGATAAAATGTACGGATGTGGTTTCTTGAGGAATTGAAGGTCCAAAACATGAGATATAATATGAAAGATTATATTATTATGAAAAGATCTAGTGTATATGATATATTCTATATAAAGTGTTGCATTAGACCATGCCCGATCTGGGTAACCTAGTTGAGGGATTAATAACTCAAACACCAGGGTGGTAGGTGAGATTTCCACTGACCTAGTAGAGGGATTTGTACCTCACACACCAAGGAGGTAGGTGAGATTACCACTAACCTACTTGAGGGGTTTATACCTCACACACCAGGGTGATGGGTGCGATCATCACTAACCTAGATGAGGGGTTTGTACCTCACACACTAGGGTGATAGGTGATATCATCAACAACCTACCAAGAGGTTTGTACTTTGAAAAGCTAGATTGGTCTGTTCTATACATATGATACCCTATATAAGTATGTGTTAAGCATGTCTTACTTATGCATTGATCATACATGCCATATTATTATATTATTCCTATTGCCTATTTTTATGCATTTTGATTAAGGTGCCTATCTTTTGTTGCATTGCACCCTAGATACTTCGTTCATTCAAACGTTGTAATGCATACTCTTGCCTACATGATATCACCATGTAGAAACTGGTGCCCAAGTTGACCATCCTCCTCTTCCACGTGGCTAATTCAGTGCTACTCAAGCTAGTTAGTGAGTCCTCTACTTCGGAGACCTTAGTCTATGTTGCTCTTATTATGTAATGAGATATTCTTCTTTATTTTCTATCTTATCTATGAGGATGATCCCGGTTGCTTTGTCTTGGCCCCCGCTCTTATCCGTGAATTAGAGGTGCTTGTTGGACATATTATGTCTCTATAATATGAGTTTGACTCTTGTCTCTTGATTATGATGTTATGCAAGCTTTTTCCCTTAGCCCCTTTTCCCCTATTCTTACTCTTTATGTCTTTTATATGCTTTTATGACCAATAATGTGTAATTATAAGTTAAGAGGCTGGTTTGGGATTCATTCAGGTTTACCATTCGCTGTGTAATGCCTAGGCCCTAGGCTTGGGTCGTGACATAAAATTGCTGGGATTAGGTATACGAGACCCTGATTATGAGTCGTAGATGGATTTACGACTCATAAATCATGGTTTTATAGATCCCTCAACACTTTAAAAAATTCAGAAACTTACCTGAGTTGCACGAACCCTATTCACAACTCGTAGATTGATCTACTAGTCATAAAGTTGGCGCATGGGTTGAGTGTACACTATTTATGCATACTAGAAATCTCTACGATATGGGGTTATGAGTCATAAAGTGCAATATGACTCATAAGGCTAGTCATAGAAACTGTACCTGATACATTCCTCAGTAAAATTTGCTACCTTAGTCTTTTACCTGCATACTCTTCATAAATTCACTTGCACCTTATATGCAACCAACCCAATGTTAAAAATAGCAATCAAATAACTACCTAAGAAATAAAAAATTGAAAATAAACTCAAAAATAAACTAAAACATCAAAATCCTTGGGTTGCCTTCTAAGTAGCACCTAATTTATTATCGCGGCATGACTTAGACAAATTGGCTACTAGACTTCACCAATTTCCCAAGCCTCACTTTTCACCTTATTAGGATGCTTCATCGACTGACGGATATCGAAGACAACTTCTTTGCCATTCACTCTAAACCTAAGTTGACCAACCTTCATATCTACTAGAGCTTATCCGGTGGCTAGGAATAGTCTAACCAAGATGATTGGGATTCCAGTGAAACACCCCAAAAATGTGCTTTGAAAATGCTCATAATTGTGATTTCTATATATCTCAAAATTCATGCGTGATATCAAAAATTTGACTTCATATTCTTGATCGGGGGCAACATTGAGTGGAAAATGGGTATAACCCGAATTTTAGAGGACCCATAGCATAAAATATATTTCTCTAATTTTTGATTTCTAGTGTTCATTCGTGACTAGGCCGCAACACGGACTGGACGTGGATTAGTGCTATTCCTTCCTTTTTGATGGGTACACATCATGGACTAGATGTAGACTAGTACAAATTTTGCCTTAATTTTTCTGTGTCGGCCAAGAACATATTGTGTCATAGCCCCATGCCCACTTATGCGTAAAAACACCTATACATAGCCATTTTTCAACTCTATATCACTCAAGACCCTCTCAAAAACCTCTCTTAGACTTAACTAAATAGCCAAATTCAAGGATTTCAAGCTTAACTTTGGAACTCAAGGATTAACTTCAAGCTCTAAGTTTCTTTCAAGCTCAACTCAAGAAAATACAAGTTTGAGGTATGTGGCCTTCATCTATTGGGTCCTTTCATCCATGGAGCCCAATCTTCCTTTTCATGTAAATTGCATGTTTTCAAGTTATATTGCCTCTGTATGTCTTTTATTATGAATTTTGAGCATAAATCATGTTGGGATTTTATGAAATATTGATTGATTATACACGACTATATATTTCAAGCTTATAACATGATTTGATTATATATATTGAGATTATACATGTTTTGAGCTATGAAACTATGACCTATTATGAGTGTTGATGATGGATTTCAAGGTACCCTACATGAGGGTTTTACTACTTGTTGGTGAGTTGATTTACATTATGTCTTCTAATATTATTTCACTCTCGAATGGCATGAATTTGAACTAGTATCATGAGCCGACCAAGTGTTTGATAAAATGTCAAGTAAAGAATTCTCAAGTTATAGATGATCTATTTCATGATTTACAAGTAAAGTGACTACATGATGATTAAGGGCTTTAAAGTATGTATTGAATCCATGAAAATTATCTATAATTTTACAAGTTACAAGCTAAGCCCTCTTTCAAGTTTTTTACCTCTTGTGAGCCATTTCATGTTAAAGCAAGGGTTCATCTATGATTATGATCTACTCTCATATTTCAAGGTAGGCTCACAATTAGAGGTCAAGTATGTTTCAGGAGCTACTCCGGTCATGTTCCATGTTTCTTACAAGTTATACAAGTTATGATTATTTTCAAGTATTCTGTGGGATTAAACTTAGCACCTATTGAGGCTTAAGATAAGGACTCGACTCAAGGGGTCCTTATATAAAGTCTTTTGTCTCTAAACTATGCGCCACCATAGGATTATGAAGGATTTTAAATATTACCCTTGCTATACTAGTGGATCCAACTAGTTATGTTAACATATTTGGTTTGCCTTGGCAAGTAGACCACACCTAGCCAAGGGGTGTCATGCTTGTTCCACCTTGCCGAGGGGGTGTCATGCCTTGGATTCCAAGTTATAGCTACTTGGTCTATGTCAGTTGAGGTCGACCCACACATGTGTATACTATATATATTATGCAAGATGAATGATTTACAAGCACGTTTTACTTCAATCATTAGTCATGCATACTATATTGTGATTATACTTATCCATTGCTTATGATTATGTGTGTTGACTATATTGGCTTAGGTGTTGTTGCAATCCAACATACTTAATACATTCAAATGCACTAACATATACTCTATGCCTACATGATATTACCATGTAGGGATCAGATCACTATTTGATCATCCTCCACATGGCTAGTACGATCCTTTGAAGCAAGCTTCGATGAGTCCTCAAGTTCGAGGACACTATCTATCTTGTTCTTTCTAGTTCGAGACTTCTTTATGTTGAACACTAGTTACTATGAGGATGAGCTCGAAAAGTGTCTTGGCCCCTACTCCATTCTATGTTAGAGGTGTTGTTGGATATTATGATGTACTTATGCTATAAGCTTAACTCTTTATGTTTTTATGAATATCAAGTTTTCCCTTAGTCCCGATTCCCTTTTTATTATATCTCTTGTTGATTGTTTACTTTATTTTCGTGACCAAAGATGTGTGATTTATATGCTAAGAGGCTTATTTGGGTCCTTTCGTGTTTCCATTTGCTGTGTCACGTTTAGGCCCTAGGCTTGGGTCATGAAAAACTTGGTATCAGATCACTAAGTTGCTAAGGATCCTCGAAATCCAACACACCACATCGATTAGAGTCTTATTCATGGTTGTGAAGCATGCCACAACTATGAATGGGACTCTATGAGGCATTTTAGGAAATGTTTTACTTCTTCATGGTCTATATCATGCCTTAGATGTAAGTATAAGGCTTTTCCCCTAACGATTGCTCTTTGCTCTTCTAGATCATGTTGATTCTAAGAGGGAGACTAAGGGGAGCCTATACAGTTGAGGAGCAACTGACCCCTCCTACTCCTCAAGCTTCTCAAGATGGAGAGGTAGGCCAAAATGAGTTTCGAGGTAATATTGCAATGTTGGCTCATGCTATGACCAACCAAATCAACCAAGGGGCCCAAGTCACTCATGCTCCACTCCGGCTTTCAGGGTAAGGGATTTCACAAGAATGAACCCACTGGAGTTCCATAGGTCCAAGATGGATAAGCATCCCTAAGAATTCATAAATGAGGTGTACAAGGTGCTATCCATCATGGGGGTCATTCAGAGGAAAAGGCAGAGTTGGTGGCCTACCAACTCAAAGGTGTGGCTCAAATTTAGTTTACACAATGGAAGTTGGAGAAAGGGAATGATAATGCTATCTTTTAGGAAAAGTTCAAAGTCGCATTCCTCAATTGGTTCTTTCCTATCGAGCTAAGGGAGGCTAAGATGATGGAGTTTATGAACCTTAAGCAAGGTTTCATGAGTGCGAGGGAGTTTGCCCTCAAGTTCAACCAGCTATCTAAGTATGCTTTATAGTTGGTTGTCGAACCTAGATTAAGGATGAACAAATTTGGGTTGGGGGTGTCTGACATGGTCAATAAGGAGTGTCATACCATTATGTTAGTGGGTGATATGGTTTTGTACCATCTCATGACTTATACTGAGCAACTAGAGGAAAAGAAGAAGTAGTGAGTCCAAGAGGACTCGTTTTGAAAGTGGTTTCCAAGGTTTTAAGGGTGGCCAGTTTCCTCAAGGCCATAAGTTCCAAGGCTAAGGGTTTAAATGTTCCTAAAAAGAGTTTTGCTAATGATAGGGTGACCAACCCAAGATTCCAAGGTGGTAATGGAGGAATGACAAATCCTAGATGCTCAAGGTGTGAAAAGAATCATAGTGGTTCGTGTTTGAGGAATTCTAATGATTTCTTTAGTTGTGGTGAGATGGGTCACAAGGTTATTGATTGTCCTCATGCTAAAAAAAAAGGTAGAGATAGATGTCCACAAGGCCAAGGTGTAAATGCTGGTCAAAGGGAAAAGGAGGCTAACAAGAGGGTGCACCAAGGCAAAATAAATTTTATGTTCTTCAAGGGAGACAAGGGGTGGATGAGGTGATCGATGTCTTCACTGATATGTTAAAGGTTTTGTTTTTATTGTGCATGCATTGATAGACCCGGGTGCCACTCTTTCTTTTATTACTTCTTTTGTTGCCAAAAAGCTTTATGTTAGTATCGAATTGTTGTGTGAACCTTATGAAGGTCAACCCCCATTGGTGAGTCCATTATTGTTTGAACCTTATGAAGTATCAACCACTGTTGGTGAGTCCATTGTCCAATTCCCTAATAAACCCTTCCTTGAGTGGGAAAGTTGCGATGTGGTGGTCAAGGGTAGATTCACTTCTTGTCTTAAAGCCTAAAAGTTTATTTATAGGGGTTGCCTTTAGCATCTTGTGAGGGTTAGGGATGTTGAGTCCAAAGTCCTTTCTATTGAGTTGGTTTCGATGGTTAATAAGTTTCTTGATGTCTTTCCTGACAAGCTTCCCGGTGTTCCTCCCGAAAGGGAAATATACTTTGGTGTAGACCTCCTTCCTGATACTTAACTCATTTCTATTCCCCCTTTCGGTATGGCCCTAGCAGAGTTGAAGGAGCAATTGAGGGATTTGTTGGAAAAGGGTTTCATAATGCCTAGTAAGTCACCTTAGGGTGCACCAGTGTTATTTGTGAAGAAAAACGATGATACTCTTAGAATGTGCATCGATTACAGGTAACTTAAAAGAGTCACCATAAAGAACAAGTATCCTCTACCAAGGATTAATGACCTTTCTGATCAACTTCAAGGGGCTAGTCACTTTTCTAAGATTGATCTACGGTACGAGTATCACCAAGTAAAAGTGAGGAGTGCTATATTCCCTAAATGACTTTTTGGACTAGGTATGACACTTTGAGTTTGTGGTTATGTCCTTTGGATTGACTAATGCACCAACTATCTTTATGGATATTGAAACACCCCAAAAAGTGCCCAAAATTGAGTCTTGAAAATGCCCATAATAGTAATTTCTATATATCTCAAAATCCGTGCGTGATATCGAAAATTCGACTTCATATTCATGATCAGGGGGTAAAATTGAGAGGGCAATGGGTATAACCTCGATTTTAGAGCAACCGTAGCAAAATTGCATTTTTCAAAATTTACAAAAGTAGTGTGGATCTGTGCCCTGGCCGCGATGCGCCAGGGACGCCGATCAGTGCATTTTGTTCTCAGTGTTTCTTATTTTGGAATAAGGCTTTGGGGCCTTGGACCTAAGCCTTCCAATGCATAAAAACACCTATACTTGGTCATTTTTCAACTCTGTATCACTCAAGACATTCCCAAAACCCTCTCTAATACTTAGCCAAATATTTCATCCAAATTCAAGTGTCCCAAATTCATTCCCAAATCTCAAGAATTCATTCAAGCTTCAAGTTCTCACTTAAATCTTCATCTAGGAAATTCCCAAGTTTGAGGTATGTGAGTTTCAATAATTGAGTCTTTTCACCCATGGCCCAACCTTCCTTTTTATGTAAAATTGTATGTTTTCAAGTTGGATTATCTATGAGTATCTCTTATTATGAATTTGATTATAAAATATGTTCGGGTTTCAAAAATGTTGACTATTTAAGCATGTTTTGAGCTATGTATCTATGATCTATTATAAGATTTGATGAGGGATTTCAACGTATCTTGCATGAGTACCAAGTGTTGGTGGGTTGATTTACATTGAGTTTTCTCACATGATTTAACTCTTGAATTGCATGATTTTGTACTAGCATTACACACCCACTAAATGTTTGATAAAATATCCGATTAAGAATTCTTGGGCTATTGATGATCTATTGTATCGCCTATGAGTCAAGTGACTTTATGATGATGAAATGAATACATGTATGTGATGAATTTATGAAAGTATCTATGGTATTGCTAGTTGATCAAACCTTCATGATGGGGTGTCAAGCCTCAATCACTTTGTCAAGGGGTGGTAAGCCCGTACTACCATGTTGGGGTGTAGATACCTCAATCGCCTTGTCGGGGAATGGTAAGCCCGTACTATCATATTAAGGGGTATATACCTCAATTACTTTGTCAGGGGGTGGTAAACCCATACTACCATGTTCAGAGGTAGATGCCTTAATCGCCTTATCAGGGGGTGGTAAGCTCGTACTACCAATTAAAGGATAGATACCTCAATCACTTTGTCGAGAGGAGGTAAGCCCGTACTATCATGTTAGGTGGTAGATACCTCAATCGACTTATCGAGGAGTGGTAAGCCCGTACTACCATTTTAGGAAGGGGAGTAGATACCTCTATCACTTTGTCGAGGGGTGTTAAACCTATACTACTATGTTGGGGATAGATGCCTCAATCTCCTTGTCGACTAGTGGTAAGCCCGTACTACCAATTAACGAGTAGATGCCTAAATTGGGTAAGCCTATACTACCAATTAAGGGGTATATACCTCAATCGCCTTGTCATAGGGTGGTAAGCCCATACTACCAATTGAGGGGTAGATACCTCAATCGGTTTGTTGGGGGGTAGTAAGACCGTACTACCTATTGAGGGGTAAATACCTCAATTGCCTTCCAATGGGGTGGTATGCCTTGGATTCCAACTACTAGATTGCTTGGTCTATGATGGTAGTCTCTTCCTATACATGTAATATGTTCTATACAAGCATATCTTACTTCAAACATTTATCTTGCATGCCATATTATTATTATACTACCCCATTACCTATGTTTATGCATTTTGACTATGTTACCAATCTCTTGTTGCATTGCATCCTACATACTTAGTACATTCAAATGTATAAACACATACTTTATGCCTACATGATGTTACCATGGAGGAATTGGAGCTCCTCACGATCATCCTCCACGTGGCTAGTTGTGATATCTTGAAGATAAGCTTTGTTGAGTCCTCAAGTTCAGGGACACTAGGTATGCTACTCTTGCTTATGTTATTTCTTTATGTTGAACTCTTGATACTATGAGGGTGAGCCCAGAAAGTGTCTTGGCCCCTTCCCGTTCTATGTTTAGAGGTGTTGTTATACAAGTGATGTAATTATGCTAGAGCTTTGACTCTTCTATGATATATACTATTAAAGACTTCCTTAGTTCCTTTATCCTTATTTATACTCTCTTGATGTCATTTGCTTTGCTTCTGCAACCAAGGATGTGTGATTGATATTCTAAGAGACTTATTTGGGTCCCTACGAGTTCCCATTTTGGTAGTTCTTTGGTGGTTGGCAACACCAAACCCGTCTTACAATCATGATCCTGACTAAGATAGTGACAGATAGCAAAATGGAAGTAAATGACAGGATTTGGTTGATGTTTTTGTGTCTAATCAACCAAACCTGACCAAGGAGAGGTTGACTGGGACATTGGGTAAGAATTTGTTGGCACACCATGGTTGCCGACCACATGCTATGGTGCAATTTGACCTTCACAGTCACAATAGGAATAGAAGAACCTAAGTTACTGTCTTGTATGCAAATTCCCAAATAAAGTTATGTTGTCTAAGGTAATTGAGTCAACGAATCATGGGGAACACTATTCCTAGGTTGTCCCTTAATTTGAGTGTCTTCTTATATAGTTAGTTAATTTTTATTTTTATCCATGAATCACAAAGAAAACCCCTAATTTAGAGATTTCGGTAATCGATACTCGAAATGATTGATAATGAATTCTTATAGTCAAGCCTTGTATTCCCTGTGGATTCGACCCTAGCTTTCATTTAGGTTAATTGGTTTCAGTGACAACTTTCTTATTGGAGCATGAACATCATCAAAAACTTATGGCGCCGCCGTTGCCGGGGAATACGGCTAGGTCTTGACTTGATTTTACTATTAGTTAGTTCAAGTATTGATTTCTTAATTGTTTTATATTTTACTTATATTTTTGTTTTTGTTTTGTTTTGTTTCTTTCCAGTACATATAAAAATAAAAAAAAAGATGTGCGGAGTGTCCCTGATCACAACATTAGCCTTCACGCACGCCCATGTATGAGGAGCTATATTATAAGGAGGACACTTGGTTTTCAGCTGATCAATTGTGGGATTTTTAGCCCAACGTTCGATGGTCCAATCAAGACCATCGGTGCCAAGGTCAGGGAAACCAAAATTGGACCTATATAAGAGAATGTGCTTACAAAGATAGCAAGGGTGGTTATTATGAGAAAAATAGGTGGCCAGACATCGAGTGGAGTAGTAGAGATTGTTCCAGAAATGATCCTTATGTGCCACCACACCAACATGATGTAGGCACAAGCAACTCTAGAATTGAGAAGATGTTTGATCACTTGTTGAAGAAAGCCAAGACACGGGATGAGACTCTACATGGAACAAGATCAAAAATTGCAAACATTAGTGAAAAAATAGAGTCTCATTTTATGGCTATTAAACAATTTTAGTAACAATTTGGTCAGGCATCGGCTCTACTTAAGTAGCATCAGTGTTAGTGATAAAGTGTAAAATTATGAGGATGAAGGGCAATGTACAAAAACTACTAGTGGGTGTGGTAAGAGTACAATTGATCCTCTTATGCTGATTGTTGTAGAAGATATTCAGGAGGAAATAGTTGCAGATAAGGAAGTGATTGAATGAGACAAGTATGGCAAGGATGTGCTAAATGAATCAGTTGAAGAGAAAAAGGAGTACAAGCCCATCCTTAGGCCTCCTAGTATTTTCCCTCAAATACTTAAGAAGAGGGAGAAGGAAAGCAAGGTCAAGCAATCTCTCTCCATGTTAAAATAGCAGTCCATAATACTTTTCTCATTGAGTCAATGGAGTAGATGTCCACCATACCCTGCATAATTAAAGCAGTAGATTTTGCAAGGGCACTATGTGATTTATATCCCAGCATAAATCTGAAGCCCCTTACAGTCTACAAGAAGTTTAGGTTAGGAGCCTCTACTCCAAATAACATGTAAAATCTAATACTCATTCCCATCTTTCTTATACCACTACACTTTGAGCATGATAGAAAGTTAAAAAAGAAATTAGGGGTCTAATTCATAAGTTCAAGGACGAAGAAAAAGGAAAATTTTGGAGGAGCAAGATTCGACAAATTGGTGAAATCCGAGTAACCAAGTGGAATAAGTCGAGCCGCGACAATAAATCAGGTGTTGCTTGGGAGGCAACCCAAGATATGTTTTATTTTACCCCTATATTCGCTATTATTTCTTGATTTGGTGCATTGAAGATAATGCATAACTTTTTCGATTAGGTGTGGGTGGTTATGGATCTTGGTGAAGTCTGAGTAGCTTAAGGTCCGTTACTACCCTAAATTTTTATCCCGAGTTTTTCTTTCCTGTGTTCTTTCTTGCCTGTGTTTTTTTTCCTTGTGGATATTTTTAATTTCTGTTTAACCGACATGTTTAGGTAGTATAGATAATTTGTAGATATATAATAGTCATTATCTTTTGGCATATATATATATAGTCTTTAAATGCTTTTTATTTTGAAAAATTGGTACCATCAAAATTTTTGAGATTATTGGTTATTTTTGCAATCATGCATGTGATTATCTGGTAATATTTGTTTTGACAAAGAGAAGGCAAGTTGATGTCTGAAGCATGACTTGTGAGTCTATGTTGATTGTGTATGTGAGCTCTGAGAGTGTGAGCTTACTTTGTAGCATTCATGCATTGTGTATTGACTCAAAACTTGCCTTGTTACTGTAAAATTGGACTAGAGATGTGGTTGATTGGGAAAGGATCTTAGGCCTTTGTTCTATTAGTGAGCTCACGTTTGCCTAAATAACATACCAAATCTGACAGTAGATCCCTTGATCCAAATATTTGAGCTTTTCATGCACCTGTTCTTTCTTGATACCTAGCTAGCCTAGCTTTATTTTGTTAAATACTTTGATCTTGGCCTTGTCTATCCTTGAATATGTAAATCTTGATTGAGGCAAAAAGCCTAAGTTGAGGGTGGCTATAAGCAGGGGCCCTGATTTAGGGAATAGATATTGTGTACTTCACCTTAGGCTAAAAGCCTAAGTTGAGGGTGACCCTTATTTTGGTAAAGTAATGAAAATGAGATGGTTAGTTGGGAAAGAAAGAAAGAAAAGAAAAGTCATGTGCAGGGTGAGAAAAGAAAAAAAGAAAAGTTGCCTTCGATTTAATAGAATAGCAAAAATGAGTTCAAAGATAAGGCACAACAGAAAAAGAGAAAGAAAGCACCCGGGAAAAGCTTGAAAAAGGAGAATAAGGGTAAATTTAATGAAAATTGTTGAGTTTTTAAGGTAATAGTGTTAAAAACATGGTTCAAGGATAGCTTTTAGTCACTACTTTACAAAAATGCATTACCAAAGCCCCATGAGCCTATGTTACAAGACTATTAAGTCCTAAAGTGATCCAAATCCACTTTGTCATCAATCCGAAAGTTGAGTATAATGGCAAGCCTATGGTATTACTCTGTTTGCATGAATTTCATTTGTGAGAGTGAGAATGCTGGCATAGTCCCTGAATTTTAAATTCATTTTGAGTGAGAAATAAGGACTTCTTTTCTGTGAGGACATTTGCACTGCATAATTGGCATATGACTAACCTAGTGATTGTGGATGGTTGATACTCCTTCACTTGTCATAGCTGGATTGCCGAATATATTTTTGTGTTTTAGTTAGTTGAGTAGCTTTTGAATTTGGTTTTGAAAATGAGCGCTGAGTACTTGAATTAAAGTAAATGATGTATATGTCATTAGTGTAACTTCTATATGTCTATCATTATCTGTTTAGATTGAGTTATCACTTAAGGACAAGCAACAGTTCTAAGTTGAGGGTGTTGATGTGCTGCTAAATTCCCATATATTTGGTGCCTAAAACGAGGAATTTTGCATGTTCTTAATGTGACTTTTTATGGTTGTTATGTATTTTTGTGTTGTTATTGCAAAAAACTTAGGTTGGCATGATTTTGAGAGAAAGTTACAAATTTGTTGAAATACAGGACATACGAGCTTGCCTATGAGTCATAGTCCAAGCTATGAGTCATAAGGTGATCTCCTAGCAAGGAATAGTGAGCAAAAAATCAAGAGTCTGCTAAGTGGAGGTCATCCCTATGAGGCCATTCTACTAGTCATAGGTCTCACTACAACTCGTACAGGTGGGTTCGTAGCACGAAACATAGAGCCAAAAATTTGGACCAAGAACTAAAGGCCTGAACTATGAGAGAAGCATACAAGTCATAGCCCAAGTAACGACTCATACCAGCATATCGTAACAGTCAACTCTAAAATGTCAAATGTAGATTATGAGACCCCAATCATGACTCATAGGGTGATCTACGAGTCATACCTATGCGATGTATCTGCTGCCAACTATCTTTTCTATTTAACTTTTTAGGGTGTTTTTGTAACTATTATAAATAGATAAGGTTAGGTTTTCTTAAGGGTGACCCGATATTCACAACTACTTGTAAATATTCTAGGAGCATTTTTGGGGTTTAGATTAGATTTTTATCTTTCAATTGGAAGACCCACTTTTGGGGGATTGAAAAACTACATTATACTCATTTGCCCTTAATCTAAGTTTGTGGTTTTCAACTTGAAGGTGTTCTTATTCTTTATTGCTTAGGTAAACTCTCAACTATGTAATTTATTTGCATTATTGCTGATTTTGACTTAGCCATGTGTAGCTAAGCACCCACAACTTGGGGTTGTGGGAACTATGAGTAGGTGACTTGAAAGAACCTAGAATTTGTGCATTTCTTTGATTGGGGTTTTGTATGTATTATTTATTTTCCTACATTTTTATTGTTGTTTGGTGGTGCCCAACACCAAACCCCGCCTACTATTATGATCCTGACCAAGGTAGTGATGAATAGGAAAAGGGAAGTAAATAATAGGATTCGATTTATGCTTTCTCATCTAATCAACCAAACCTTACCAAGGGGAGGTTGACTGGTACATTGGGTTACAGTTAGTTGGCACACCATGGTTGCTGATCATGCGCCATGGTGAAATTCATCCTTCACCTTCACAAGAGGACTGGAAGAACCTAAGTTACTATCCTGCATGTGAATTCCCAACTAAAGTTATATTGTCTAAGGTAATTGAGTCCACGAATCATGGGGAACACAATTCCCATGGTGTTTTTAAATTTGAGTGTCTTCTTGCATAGATAGTTTAGTTTTTATTTTTATTCTTGAATCACAAACAAAACCCCTCATTTAGAGATTTTAGTAATCGATGCTCGAAATGATTGATAGTGAATTCTTGTAGTTAAGCCTCGTATTTCCTGTGGATTCAACCCTAACCTTCAGTTAGGTAATTGCTGACAGTAACCACTTTCTTATTGGAGCATGAACATCATCACCTCCTATGTATAAAAAAACTTATACTTAGTCATTTTTCAAGTCCATATCACTCTAGACATTCCCAAAATGCTCTCTAACACTTAGCAAATATTTCATCTAATTTCAACTGTCCTAAAAGTATCCCCATATCTCAAGAAATTTATTCAAGCTTCAAGTTCTCACACAAATCTTCATAAAGGAAATCCCCAAGTTTGAGGTATGTGGGTTTCAACCATTAGGTCCTTTCATCCATGGTGCCCAACCTTCCTTTTTATGTAAATGGTATGTTTTCAAGTTGGATTATCTATGGGTATCTCTTATTATGAATTTGATTATAAACTATGTTGGGGTTTCATAAAGTATTGACTATTTAAGCATGTTTTGAGCTATGAATCTATGATCTATTATAGGATTTGATAAGGAGTTTCAATGTATCTTGCATGAGGGTGCTACCAAGTTTTGGTGGGTCAATTTATTGAGTTTTCTCACATGATTTCACTCTTGAATTGCATGATTTTGAACTAGCATTACACACCTACGAAGTGTTTGATAAAAATGTTTGGTTAAAAATTCTTGGGCTATTAATGATCTACTGCATGGCTTATGAGTCAAGTGACTTTACGGTGATGAAAGGAATGTACGTATATGATGAATTCATGAAAAGTATCTATGGTTTTACAAGTAGACTACACCTTGTTGAGGGGCTATCAAGCCTCAATCACCTTGTCGGGCGGTGGTAAGCCTATACTACCATGTTGGGGGTTAGATACCTCAATTGCCTTGTTGGTGGATGGTAAGCTCATACTACCAATTTAGGGGGTAGATACCTCAATCGCCTTGTCGGTGGGTGGTAAGCCTGTACTACCATGTTGGGAGGTAGATACCTCAATCACCTTGTCGGGGGTGGTAAGCCCATACTACTATTTTAGGGAGTGGATAACTCAATCGCCTTGTCGGGGGATGTTAAGCCCATACTACTAATTGAGGGGTAATTACCTCAATCGCCTTGTCGGGGGGTGGTAAGCCCTTACTACCAATTGAGGGGTAGATACCTCAATCACCTTCTAAGGAGGTGGTATGCCTTGGATTCCAAGTACTAGTTTTCTTGGTCTACGATGATGGTCTCTTTCTACACATGTAATATATTCTATACAAACATGTTTTACTTCATGCATTAATCATGCATGCCATATTGTTATCATATTAACCATTGCTTAGGTTTACACATTTTGACTATGTTGCCTATCTCTTGTTGTATTGCATTTGACATACTTAGTACATCAAAACGTACTAACACATACTTTATGCCTACTTGATGTTACCATGTAGCAACCGGAGCTCCTCAGAATCATCCTCCATATGGCCAGTTGTGATATCTTGAAGATAAGCTTTGGTGAGTCCTCAAGTTCAGGGATACTAGCTATGTTATTCTTGCTTATGTTATCTCTTTATGTTGAACTATTGATACTATGAGGGTGAGCCCGAAAAGTGTCTTGGACCCCTCTCATTCTATGTTTAGAGGTGTTGTTGGACAATGGTGTAATTATGCTAGAGCTTTAACTCTTCTATGATTTATGTTATTAAAGACTTCCCTTAGTCCCTTTATACTTATTTATACTCTATCGATGTTGTTTGCTTTGCTTTCGCGACCAAGGATGTGTGATTGATATGCTAAAAGGCTTGTTTAGGTCCCTTCGGGTTCCCATTCATCGTGTTACATCTAGGCCCTAGGCTTGGTCATGATAGATCACATGAATTGGGTCTTTAAACTCTACCTTGACATTTTTGTGTTAGTCTTTATTGATAATATCTTAATTTATTCCCATAGTAAGGAGGATCATGTGAATCACTTGAGGTTGCTATCGCAAATCTTGAAGGAGGAGAGGTTGTATGCTAAATATAAAAAATATGAGTTTTGGTTGAAAGAGGTTGCTTTTATAGGGCATGTGGTGTCGGGTGATGGCATTAAGGTGGATCCTAAGAAGATGGAGGTGATTAGAAATTGGTCTAGACCTTTAACTCCATCAGATATTAGAAGTTTCTTCAGTTTGACGGATTATTACAGGAGGATTGTAAATGATTTCTCTTATATTGCTTCTCCTCTGACTAAGTTGACACAAAAAAGGAAAAATTCGTGTGGACCAATGATTGGGAAAAGAGTTTTCAAACTTTAAAAGATAAGCTTATCTTCGCTCCTATCTTGGCTCTACCTGAAGGGTTGGAAGGGTTCGTGGTATATTATGATGCCTCAAGAGTTGGTTTGGGGTATGTTTTGATGCAAAATGGTAAGGTGATAGCATATGACTCTAGGCAACTTAAGGTGCATGAGAAGAATTATCATACCTATGATCTTGAATTGGTGGACGTGGTATTTGCTTTGAAAATTTGGCGTCACTACTTGTATGGGGTTCATGTTAATGTATTTACTGACCACAAGAGTCTTTAATACGTGTTCACCCAAAAAGATCTTAACTTGAGATAAAGAAGGTGGTTAGAGTTCCTTAAAGATTATGATATGAATGTTCATTATCATCCGGGGAAAGCTAATGTTGTGTCCTATACTCTAAGTAGAGTGTCCATGGGTAGTCTAGCTCATGTTGATGATGGCGACAAAGAGGTGGCTAAAGAGGTTCACCAGTTGGTTAGATTGGGGGTTAAGTTGGATAAAGTTGATAAAGGTGGTATAGCGGTTGTTGATGGTTCTAAATCTTCCTTGATTGAGGAGGTAAAGGGAAAACAAGATCTTGACCCCACATTGTTAGAGTTGAAGGCCTTGGTGAAAGATAGTAGAGTGGAGGTTTTCTCCTAAGGGGGAGATGGTGCCCTTAAGTACCAAGGTAAATTGTGTTTGCCAAATGTGGATGACTTAAAAGAATTGATCTTGAAGGAGGACCATAATTCATCCTATTCCATTCAGTTCGGTTCTACGAAGATGTACAAAGACTTAAGGGAAGTGTATTGGTGGGGTGGTATGAAGAAAGACATTGCCAAGTTCATATCCAAACTGCGACAATTGCCAACAAGTCAAAGACAAACATCAAAGGCCAGGTGGCCTAACCCAAGACATAGATATTCCTACTTGGAAGTGGGAAGAGATCAATATGGATTTTATGGTTGGGTTGCCTAAGACTAGGAAACATTTTGACTCTATTTGGGTTGTTGTGGATAGAATGACAAAGTTGGCTCACTTTCTATCAGTCAAAAACACTTATGATACCAAAGATTATGCCATGTTGTATATACTTAAGTTGGTTGAATTCTATAGGGTTCCCTTGTCTATTATTTTAGATCATGGTGCTCAATTCACTTCTCACTTTTGAAGGTCCTTCCAAAGAGGTCTTGGTACCAAGATTAAGCATAACACGACGTTTCACCCTCTAATGGATGGTTAAGCCAAGAGGACTATCCAAACTCTTGAGGATATACTTAAATCTTGTGTTTTTGAGTTTAAGGATAGTTGGGATGAACATCTTCCACTTATTGAGTTTGTTTACAATAGTAGCTACCACTCAATAATTGGTATGGATCCCTTTGAGGCCTTGTATGGTAGAACTTGTAGATCTCCAGTTGGGTGCGTTGAAGTTGGGGAAATGGCTTTGCTAGGTCCGAATTTAGTCATAGTGGCCATGGAGAAGGTGAGGTTGATAAGGTATAGACTGAAAACAGCCCAAAGTAGACAAAAGTCCTATTTCGATGTGAAGAGAAGAGATCTTGAGTTTAAGGTTGCTGATTGGCTTTACTTGAAAGTCTCACCCATAAAGGGTGTGGTCCAGTTTGGCAAGAAGGGGAAATTAATACCAAGGCTTGTGGTCCTTAAAAAGATTTGAGAAGAGTGGGTAAGGTTGCGTATGAGTTAGAGTTTCCTATGGAGATTAATATGGTTCATTCGGTCTTCCATCTGTTTTTGTTGAGCAAGTGTGTGGGTGACCAAGTGCAATAGTGCCTTTAGATGTTCTGGGTGTTATAGAAAATAATTTAACCTATGAAAAGGTACCAGTGGAAATTTTATGTAATGACCCAAGCCTAGAGCCTAGACGTAACACGACAAATGAGAACCCGAAGGAACCCCAAACAAGCCTTTTAGCATATCATTCACACATCAGGTTGCAGAAACAATTAAAATAACAATAAGAGATAAACATAAACAAGTGAAATTGGGACTTAAGGGAACATCTTTCATATCATAAGCAATAGGAGTCATGAGGGAGTCAAAACTCATAGCATAGATACACTTCATATCCAACATCTCTACTATATAGATAAGAGTGGAGGATAAGACAAGCAACCGGAATCACCCTCATAATAATGACAATAGATAATCCAAACATACAAAACATAGTCTAAACATAAGCTTGAGAGAAAATAGATATTGTCCCCGGACTTGAGGGCTCACCATACGCTAACTTGAACAATCCATTAGCCACGAGGAGAATCAATAGGAGCTCTGGTCCCTACATGGTGATATCATGTAGGCATAGAGTATGTGTTAGTATGTTTCAATGTACTAAGTATGTAGGATGCAATGCAACAATAGGTAGGCATGATAGGCAAAATTCATAATCATAAGCAATGAATAACATATTAACAATATGGCATTTAAGAATGATGCTTGAAGTAACACCTTGCTTATATAGATCATAATACTAGTATAAGGAGTGACCATTATAGTGCAAGCCAAGGCCTACCCACTCCTTGGATAGGCGCATGAAGTACGAACTTCTTCATGAGTGTGATGGAGTACAAATCCCCACCGAGGTTGACAGAGAACAAACTCCCCATCAAGGTTGACAGAATACAAACCTCCCATCAAGGTTGATGGGTACCAACCCCTAATAAGGTTACCTGGTCCTACTACCCCCCAGCTAGGCAACCAAGGTACCAACCCCTCAATAGGTTACCCGGGCCTACAACCCCCCGAGATAGGCTTGGTCATCCCCAACACTATATAGATAATATCATATATAAACACTTCTTTCATCATTATATACATATATCCCTTTTCTCATCATCATCATATACATACATTCCTTTTCATCATCATTTCATCATTTTACCATCATTTCATCATCATATAATAATCATAACATCATTAAACTCATAACACATGCATTGGACCTTCAATTTCCCAAGAAACCACAACCGAACATTTTATCAAATATTTAGAGGGTGTGTAGTGCTAGTATAAAATCATGCAATTTAAGAGTGAAATCATGTTAGAAAATTAAATGTAAAACCTTCAATAGATACTTGGTAACACCCTCAAGTAATATACATCAAAATCCTTCATCAAATCTTACAATAAATCTTAAATTCGTAGCTCAAAACATATTAAAACAGTCACAATTTCATAACCCAAACATAGTGTGAAATGATTTTCATAATAGATAAGACCCATGAGTAAATCAACCTTAAATCATACATTTTTGAGGTAAAAGGAATCTTAGGCATCATGGATGAAAGGAACCCATGAAAGAAATCCACATACCTTAGTTTTGGAGATGAACTTGATGAAGATTGGAGATGGAGACTTGAAGCTTGAGAGGAAATCCTTAGGTCCGGCGAGTGTTTTGAGACTTGAGTTTAGGAGTAAAATATTTGGCTAAGTGTTTGAATGAGCATTGGGGAATATTTAGAATGATATGAGGATGAAAAATGTCTAAGTATAAGTATTTTCTAGTGTGGAAAGGCTTAGGCCCAACACTTAAAAGTCTTGGACCAAATTAAAAATTGGCACCAAAAATATACTATGGTGAGTCACGCCAGTAACGCAAAGTACATTCTTGAAATCGCTTTTGCGACTTTTGGATTTTGATATGGTTGATCTAAAATTGTGGTTAGACCCTTTTTTCCCTAAATTTGACCCCTTGAACATGAATATGAAGTTGAATTTTTGATATCACGTATGGATTTTGAGATATATGGAAATTACAATTCTGGACACTTTCTAGGAACATTTTCGGGCACTTTTTGGGGTCGTTACAATATCTCCCCCTTAGGATCATTCATCCCCGAATGTCAAAGAAACATATATAAGAAACATAAGCATGATAATTTCAGCCCACATAAGGATGCAACAATGCACTTAAACATCATTTCAAAAATCTCATCATACATGTAAAATCACCATGAACTTGTCAATATAAACATGAACACATGCAATGACATAGGGGCTGAAACATAAGACTTGGAATCATAAAAGTGTTGATGTGTTATCATAAGCTTGATAGAATGCAAAATGTATGAATATTGCTCCTTCACACCCACTCTGGCTCCCAAACAAGTACTATCGACTTGATAATTCTCCCAATGGGACTTAGCAAACACTACACCCTCATAAATCAACCTTTACTTATATCTACCCAACTTATATACTGGACCTCTTCATAGGTCAACTCATCCCTCACAACGTCCACAGGCTCAAGAAGTCCAGTAACACTTGAACCACTAACACACCTCCTCAACCTAGAAACATGAAGAACTAGACAAACAATATCCTTATCCAAAGGCAATTCACATTTGTACGCAACCTCACTAATCTTCCTTAACACTCTATGAAGGCTCACAAACAATGAACTCAAATCCCTCTTTACCAAGATAAACCACACCTTTCATAAGCTAATCCTTCATTACCCCCAAAACACTAACTTTGAATTCTAGCTCTCCCCTTGTCACAGTTGTTTGGGATTTTAGATAACTTTGGGTCGTTTCCAACCTTTCCTTAACCAACCTTACCTTCTCCATAGCACCCATAATCAGTTTCAAACCCAATAAAGCCATCTCTCCCACATCAAACCATCCAACTGGTGATCTACATCATTTACCACAGAGAGCCTCAAAAGGGACCATGCAAAGTTAAAATGATAGCTATTATTATAGGCAAACTCAATCAATGGAAGATGATCATCCCAACTACTTTAGAACTCCAATACACAAGCCCTAAGCATAACCTCAATTAATCTCACCAACTCATGAATTTACAATTTAACATACTCTTCGTTACCATAAATAGTCTTAACCAGTAAAAAGTCAACCAATTTCGTCACCCTATCAACCACAACCCAGATGGATTCAAAATCCTTTTTAGTCTTGGGTAATCCAACCATAAAATCCATGTTAATTTCCTCCTACCTCCAAGTAGTGATCTTTACATCCTGGTTTAGGCCACCGACCTTTGATGCAAGACTGTGACTTATTGACAACTATGATGACCAAAAATTGGCAATGCCTTTCTTTATGCCTCTTTACTAGCACACATCTCTCAATCTCTATACACTTGGTAGAACTTAGGGGGGGGGGGGAATAGAATAAGAAGAATTATGGGCTTCATTAAAGATCCTTCCTATCAAGCCATCATCACAAGGTACACTCAACCTACCTTAGTACCTAAAGGTACCATCTTCCCCTTAGGAGAAAACCTCTACCTAGCCCTCTTTCACCAAGGCTTTCAATTCTAACAAGGAGGGATCAAGACCCCGCTTTGCTCTTTCCTCATCAACCAATTAAGATTTAAAACCATCGACAATAGTAACACCACCATTATCAACCTCTTCCGACCTAACCCCAAACCTAGGCAATCGATGCACCTCCCTAGCTACCTCTTCATCACCACCATCTATATGAGCTAGGCTAACCATATACACCCTACTAGAAGCATCCACCACTACACTAGTCTTATCGAGATGATAATGCATACTCATATCATAATCCTCAAGAAGTTCTAACCACCTCTTTTGTCTCAAGATAAGATCCCTTGGGTGAACACATATTACAAACCCTAATGATTGGTAACCTGACCGACATGCACCCTATACAACCAATGACGTCAAATTTTCAAAGCAAAAGCCCCGGTGGCCAACTCAAGGTCCTAGATAAGACAACCCGTCTCATAAATCTCAAATCATCTAAAAGCATAGACTTCCACCTAATCACCTTGTATCAACACACAACCCAAACCAATCTAGGTAACATCAAAATACACAACAAACCCTTCCACCCCCATCAGATGGTGATAAGATAGGAGCGGAGACAACTTATCCTTCCTTTGGGTTAACTTAGTCATGGGAGAACCAATAGAAGAGAACCCATTCAAAAACCTTCGGTGGTAACTCGCTAAGTCCAAGAAAGTCCTAATGTCTAAGGAAGTCAAAGGTCTAGGCCAATTTCTAATCACATACGTCTCCTTAGGATCAATAGTAATACCATCCTCCAATGCCACATGACCTAGGGAGGTAACCTCCTTTAACCATATTTCACACTTCACATACTTAGCATGCACGCCTCTTACCCCAAGATTTGTAACACTACACCCAAATTGTTCACAAACTCTAAATAAATCCACACTTCATCACTGGAGACCAACACAAGCATAACAAGGTGGGGACTCGAGACCCTATTCATGAAACCCGTAAACATAGCCGGTGCATAAGCCAACCAAGATACTTCAACATACTCAAAAGGCTCGCTCCTAATCTAAAAAGAAACTTAGGGATATCGCTTATCCTTGTCATCACTTGGGAACAAAACTCGAACCAAAGATCAAGGTTAGAGAAGTGACTAACCCATTGTAGTTGACCAACTATTAACCATCATATTATAACCTTATGGTTTCTAAAATCAAAAGAGCCACAACATGCAAGTAGCCGAACTACCTCATGACCTCCCACCCAATAAACTAAGTTTAACCAAAATCACAAGACAAGACCCTATGAAATAAGAACATAGGGGAAACCCTTAGAGATTAATTATATCTTAAGACAAGAAACATACTTACCTCTTCGCATCCACCTTACAAGTCCCCACTCAAGGAAGGATTTAATAGGGAATAAGAATATGACTCTACAGGCCCTAATAAGCATTGGTCTTCCTCAAGCACGGGCCACCATGGTACTTTCCACACCTTTGACACTGGGGAATAGTCATCCCACTAGTACCTCCTTCACTTTTATTGCATTTTCGAGGGCAATCCTTTACCTTATGACCCAACTCTCCACAACCAAAACAAGCATTGGTACCTCTGAAGTGTGGTCCATCATGGCGCCTACCATATTTAAGGCACCTAGCATAAGGTACCCTACCACCACCACCTCTAAATTTGGAACTTTGGAAGTTACCCCCAACATGATTCGTCCTAGCCTCACCACCCCTCCTCTGACCATTAGAAATCTCTAGGGCAATCGTTGATTGAGGTGGGTTGCCAACTTTTTCTTTGCTTTAAACAATACCCATAGAACACTGCGAACCTCCACATTTATCATATCACCATCCTGAGTAGCTTGAGATATATCTTATAATGTAATGGTTAGGGATTAATAATAAGCCCTAGGGACCTAACTCTATCACATGACATAGATCATGAAGAAGTAAAACATTTCTTAAAAAGCCTCATAGCCTCTCATTCATAGTCGTGGCGTGCTTCACAACCATGAATAGGACTCTAATCGATGTAGTGTGTTGGATACCTAGGATCAACAACCTAGTGCTCTAATACCATCTTTGTTATGACCCAAGCATAGAGCCTAGATATGACCAGCGAATTGGGAACCCAAAGGAACCCCAAAGAAGATTCATAGCATATCATTACACATCCTTGGTCACAGAAACAATTAGAATGATAGTAAGAGATAAACAAAAATAAGGGGAATTGAGACTAAAGGGAACGTCTTTCATATCATAAGCAACAGAAGTAATGAGGAAGTCAATGCTCATAGCATAGATACACATCATGTCCAATAACACTTCTACTACATAGATAAGAGAGGGGGCCAAGACAAACAATCGGGCAAAATAGATATTGTCACCAGATTTGAGGACTCACCATAAGCTAACTTGAATAATCCGCCTAGCCATGAGGACAATCAATAGGAGCTCCGGTCCCTTGGTGACATCATGTAGGCATAGAGTATGCATTAGTATGTTTGAATGTACTAAGTATATAAGATGCAATGCAAAAAAAGGTAGGCATCATAGGAAAAATGCATAATTATAAATAATGAATAGCATACTAACAATATGGCATGTATCAATGATGCTTGAAGTAAAATAATGCTTATATAGATCATGATACTAGTGTAAGGAATGACCATTATAGTACAATCCAAGGCCTACCATCCCCTTGGATAGGTGCATGAGGTACGAACCCTTTCATGAGGTTAATGGAGTACAAACCCCCCACCGAGGTTAACAAAGTAGAAACCACCAATCAAGGTTGACAAATTACAAACCCCCCATCAAGGTTGATGGGTACCAACCCCTAACAAGGTTAGCCGAGCCTGCCACCCCCTGAGCTAGGTAACAAAGGTGCCAACCCCTCGATAGGCTACTTGGGCCTACAAACTCATGAGCTATGTATGGTCATCCCCAACACTATATAGATAATATCATGTATATACACTCTTTTCATCATTATATACATACATCCCTTTCCTCATAATCATCATATATGTATAGTCTTTTTCATCATCATTTAGTCATCATAAACATATATTACTTTCATCATCATTTAATCATTTCACTATTATTTCATTATTATATAATCATCATAACATCATTCAACTCATAAGATATGCATTAGACCTTCAATTCCCCAAGAAATCATAATGATATTTTATCAAATATTTAGAGGGTGTGTAGTGCTAGTATAAAATCATCCAATTCAAGAGTGAAATCATGATAGAAAATTCAATGCAAAACCTTCAATTCAATTGATACTTAGTAACACCCTCAAGTAATAAACATCAAAACCCTTCATCAAATTTTACAATAAATCTTAGTTTCGTAGCTCAAAATATGGTAAAACAATCACAATTCCATAACCTAAACACAATGTGTAGTAATTTTTCATAATAGATAAGACCCATGAGTAAATCGACTTTAAATCATGCAATTTTGAGGTAAAAGGAAACTTGGACATCACAGGTGAAAGGAACCAATGAAAGAAACCACATATCTTAGTTTTGGAGATGAACTTGATGAAGATTGTAGATGGAGACTTGAAACTTGAGAGAAAATCCTTAGATCTAGAGAGGGTTTTGAGACTTGAGTTTAGGAGTAAAATATTTGGCTAAGTGTTTCAATGAATATTAGGGAATGTTTAGAATAATATAAGGGTGAAAAATGGCTAAGTATAGGTATTTTCTCATGTGGGAAGGCTTAGGCTCTAGACTTAAAACTCTTGGGCCAAATTAAAAACTGGCACCAAAAATAAAATATGGTGTGTCGCCCCAATAATGTGGAATACATTCTGGAAATCACACTTTGCTATTTTTAGATTTTGATACGGTTGCTCTAAAATTGATATTAGACCCTTCTCTCCCTAAATTTGACCCCTTAGACAAGAATATGAAGTCCAATTTTTGATATTACGCATGAATTTTAAGATATATAGAAATTACGATTCCATGCACTTCTAAGACATTTTCGGGCACTTTTTGGGGTCGTTACAGAGGTATGTAAAATGTGTATTATGGGGGTTAGATCATAGGGAAAAGCAGAGTTGGTGGCCTATCAACTCAAGGGGGTGGCTCGAATTCGATTCACCTAATGAAAGGTGGTGAAGTGGAGCGATAATGTGATCCTTTGGGAAGAGTTTAAGGTGGGCTTTCTCAACCAGTTCTTCCCTCTTGAGCTAAGGGAGGCCAAAATGATGTAGTTTTATGAATTTAAAGTAAGGGTCAATGTGTGTGAGGGAGTAAGCCCTCAAGTTCAACTAACTCTCGAAATATACTCCACCATTGGTGGCCGAACCAAGGTCTAGGATAAACATATTTGTGATGGGTGTATCTAATTTAGTGAATGAGGAGTGTCGTGCCACCATATTGATTAATGATAAGGATTTATCCTGCCTCATGACTTATGCCAAACAATTAGAGGGAGAAAAGCTTAGGAAGAAGAGAAGTGGGGAGTCCAAGAGGGCTCGGTTTGAGGGTGACCGGTTCTAACAACGTATCGAGTTTCAAGTCCAAGGACTATCTAGTGCTCCAAATAAGAGGGTTGCTAAGGATGGGGTGCTTAACCCAAGGCTCCAAGGGGGTGATGTTAAGGTAACTCATCTTAGATGCCCAAAATGTGGGAGGAATCATAGTGGCGTATATTGGAGGAATACAAGTGCATGCTTTGGATGTGGTGAGATAGGCCACAAAATTCTGAATTGTCCATATGCTCACAACAAAGGTAAAGATGGTCGACCATAAGGGTAAGGTAGTCATGTTAATCAAGAGGCTCAAGTGGCCAAGGGGCTGCTCTATGAGACAATCGGTTCTATGCTCTTCAACGGAGGTAAGGAGGGGATGAGGTACTCGATATTGCTACCAGTGTGTTGAGGTTTCCTTTGACTTTGAGATGTATGCATTGATAGGTCTGGGTTCCACTATTTCTTCCACTAATTCATTTTATTGCTAGTGGGGTTCATGTGTGTCCCGAATTGTTATGTGAACCTTTTGGTGTCTACCCCCTCATTGGTAAGTCTAGTGTTGCTAGAATAGTCCATAGAAATTGTCCCGTGGTCAAATTGCATTAGGTCTTCCCTTGTAATTTTGTTGAATTAGATATGGTGGACTTTGATGTCATTCTTGGGATGGATTAATTACATGCATATTGTGCCTCTATTGATTGTAGAACCCATAGAGTTATATTCTAATTCCCTAATGAACTCATCCTTGAGTGGGGGATTGCTGTCCTTTTCGATATTTTAAATTTGGGGTAGTGCTTTTTGGTTTGGCTAGTGCATCGACTATATCTATAGATCTCATGAATAGGGTCTTTAAACCCTACCTTGATATGTTTATGGTGGCCTTTAGTGATGGTATGATTGTGCATTTTTGGAGGTAAGGAAGAGCTTGTGAATCATTTGAAGGCGATATTGCAAATTTTTAGGAATAAGCGGTCGCTTGCTAATTATGGAAAGTAGGAATCTTTGGGTAGTATAAAGGTGGTTGGAGAAGTACACTGGTTAACTAGGTTAGGAACAAGGTTGGTTTAAGTTGAGAATAGAGGTTTTCTCCCAAGAAGGAGATGGCGGCTTTAGGTACCAAGGTGGGCTATATGTGTATAAGGTTGACAATTGGGCCTAAGGTGTGAGGGTCCTTATAGGGTATTAAGGAGAATTGGTAAGGTGGCCTATGAATTGGAGTTTCCTATTAGTATGAATATGGCTCATCTAGTTTTCCATGTGTCTATGTTGAGAACTGTATGTGTGACCTAAGTGCAATAGAACTCTTTGAGGTTGTGGGGGTTGCGGAAGGATGAGTTGACCTATAAGGAGGTCCCAATGGAGATGTTGTGTGAACGTATGAAAGGGTTGAGGAGAAAAGGTGTAACATCCATCAGGGTTCTTTGGAGGAATCAATAAGTTGAGAGTGCCATTTGAGGAGCTGGAGCGGGCATGAAGAAGCGATATCCGTACCTCTTTTATTCTATTCAAGCGTGAGATAGAAAACTAAGTCCTTTCTATGATTTCAAGACCTAAGTTTCAGCCCTTAGGTCATTTTCCATGCATTAATGATAATGGTAACAAGTTTATAGTGACTTTTGACATTTATGTTGAAACTTTTAGAAAATGAGGTTTAAGTGCATTTGTTGCATTCATGTTAGGCTGGAACCTTCTAACTTCTTCTCTTACCCATGTTTCTTAGATATTTAGGGATAAATATTTTCAAGGGAGAGAAATTGAGACACCCCACACTTGCCTAGGAATGTCCCATAATTGTAATTCCCTTATATGTCAAATTGGGGATATTTAAACACCCTTCGACATAGCTTGGAAAGACTATATGATGCATTTTTTTAATATCTCAAAATCCGTCCAAAATTTCACAAATCTGACTTCATATTCTTGTTTAAAGAGTAAAATTTTGTGGGCAAACGAGTACCTACAAGGTATACTTTATTCGTGCCAAGAAAATAATTTTTTGGCCAAAGTTTGAAAAAACAATAGCTGTCCGCGACCAGTCTGCGATGCAGACCTGGCGCGGACTAGTTCAAAAATTTCCAAAAAATTCTTTTTTTACTCCACGGCAATTGAATAAGAACCCAACACCTATATATGCAAAAGTCCCTCATTCTTTTGCCCATTTTAACCCTAAAAGCTCACCAAAACCTCTTAAATTCCTCTCTAATCTTCATTAAATTCTCCTTCCATTCTCAAGATTTTTAAGAAGTTTTGTTGGAGTTCAAGGAAACCAAGTCAAGCCCAAAGTCCTCCTCAATTTATTCTTCAAGAAACTCCAAGATTAAGGTATGTGAGTTTCATTTATAGGTTACCTTTCACCCGTGAAGCCCAATCTTCCTTTTGGACATTACTCCTTATGGACTATGACTAAAAGTTTTATTGGGGTTTCATAAAATGTTGATTGAAAACACATGTTTACGTATTTTAAACTTATATTATGAGATGGTTTGTCTATTGTGACTATGCATGTTTTGAGTTATGAAACTATGATGAGATTTGATAGGAGATTTCAATGTATCTTGCATGAGGGTGCTACCAAGTGTTGGTGGGTTGATTAACATTGATTTTTCTCACATGATTTCACTCTTGAATTGCATGATGTTGAACTAGCATTACACACCCGCCAAGTATTTGATAAAATGTCTTGTTAAGGATTTTTGGGTTATTGATGATCTATTGCACTACTTATGAGTCAAGTGACTTTATGATGATGAAAAGAATGCACATATGTGTGTTTAAATCATGTAAAGCACCTATGGTATTGCAAGTGAATTGTTGGGCTCTCATGTTTGTTGTGTTCTTGGGAAAATGAGGAGATCTTTCTTGACACTTGAATGTGATGGTTTAATGAGTTATTTTCATGACTGCCACCGAAAAGATTATATCATAAGGTATGGACATTCTATAAGATCTACCGAAAAGGTCATGCCATAATGTAGAATGACTCATGGCTCCTACTTAAAAAATTATATCGTAAGGTAAGGACATCTTATAACACCTACAGAAAAGGCCATGTCATAAGGTATAGTTCATGATCCATACCGAAAGATTATATTGTAAGGTAGGATAACTCATAACTCCTATCTAAAAAATTATATCGTAAAGTAGGAGACGTCTTATACTACCTATTGAAAAGACCACATTGTAAGATAGGGGTATTGGTAACACTCTCCGAAAAGGTTATACCATAAGGTAAGTGGGTGGCTATGTGGCCCATCTCAAGTATGTTGGTGTAAAGTTCGAGCATATATATATTTCATATTAAGTTCATGTTCCTAGATTATGATTAAGCATGTTTTACCTCAAGCATTGATCATGCATGCCATATTGTCATTATACTTCCCATTGCCTATTTATATGTATTTTGACTATGTTGCTTATCTCTTGTTGCATTGCATCCTACATACTTAGTACATTCAAACGTACTAACACATTCTCTATGTCTGCATGATGTTACCATGTAGGAACAGAAGCTCCTCATAATTATCCTCCTCGTGGCTAGTTTGGACATCTTGACAATAAGCTATTGGTGAGTCCTCAAGTTCGGGGACAATAGCTTTGCACTCTTACCCTTGTTATCTCTTTATTTTGAACATTGACACTAAGAGGGTGAGCTCGAAAAGTGTCTTGGCCCCCGCCAATCTATGCTAGAGGTGTTGTTGGACAAGCGGTGTAATTATGCTTTGAGCTTTTACTCTTTATGATTTATGCTATTAAACACTTCCCTTAGTCCCTTATCCTTATTTATACTCTCTTGATGTTGTTTTTTTGCTTCCGCAACCAAGGATGTGTATATGATATGCTAAGAAGGTTGTTTCGGGTTCCTTTGTGTTTCTCATTCGCCGTGTCACGTCTAGGCTCTAGGTTTGGGCCGTGACAACAGAAACCCCCATAATGTTATTGAATCAACTCTCAACACCTTCTCCAACAAAGTTTCTACTAACATTGTTGAACCCGTCCTAAAACGTTATTGAAAGACTTGATTCACAGTTCACAATATTTCATATGCACACAGAATTCTATCAAATCTTCAAGATCACATAATTTTTTTTTGACTATAAGCTAACTAGTCCCTATCTCTTCAGAATCATGTAGTCCTCTTATTCATATAATAATATAGAACATGGAATAAGAAATAGACCAACAAATTTAAACAGAGTACCAATTCTACAACATTTATTTCATGATATAAAATGATTCATAGGTGTGAATCTAAATGTCTAATTGAGGGAATAAGATCACTTATACCCTCTAAGAGTAGCCTAAATTCAAGAGTACATAATTATTTGTATATTTCACTAAGTTATCTCTATATATTACTCCCTGGTGACTTAGTCTTGAAAACAGAACACAAAGAAGACGACTTTTATAGTATCTTACTTTTGTTCATGGGGTCATATCCTAATGACTCTGTATCAACAGATGAATCCATATTATTCATGAACAGGAAAGCTAACAGTACACAATAACAGTAAAACAAAGATTACTAGTTCAAGAACAAGAAAGTTATCATGAAAACAGAGTAAACAAACACAATTAAAATCTTTCGTGCATATAACATCGATTTGATTCGATAATTAAATCTTTGATGATTATTTCGAACCCCAGTTTTAATAGGTGAAAAAATAGAAAAATTTGAAAAATAAAATTAATGAGAAGAGACCAACGTAGTTATTGATTGTAGCTCAAGGTAATTTGAAAGGTTCATTGATCACTATACATGAAAAGAAAACATAAATAGGTGCTAAATGATACAAATTATTTTCTATTCAATAAACGAACTATGATGAAATTTATAACTTAAAGTATACTAATTCTAACCTTGATCAGGATTACTCATATATTTTTGCATTTGTTCCAGAATATCATCTTGGCGTGACAATACAGCTTCCAATTGTGAATTTAGTGTTGTTATTTGAGACTGTTGATTTTCTACCACAGCTTCAGCTGCATTTAGTCATTTCTGTAAATCATGTTGAACAGTGCTTCCGCCTTCGCCTTTTTAAGGCAGTCTTCTAACACTGCTGCTCTCCTTCGGGTTGCACGAGTAGTATCAAGTTTTGGACCATAACCAAGACCTTTATGTACCCTGATTTTGTACCAAGCACAGCATTCGCAATTTCATCAACAGTCATGGACGACTCTCCCGAAGAGTATATAGCTTTTAAATCATTCATGCTATTCTGCAAAATAATGTATTTATTTGAAGTTATGATAATAACAAGTATATTTGCATATGCAATTAAAGATCTACTTTCTTACATAGCTAGTTTCAGCCTATTCTGATGACCAACCTTTTTCAGTTGAGTAGTGGGTACTTTTATAGAATTCAATTCTGTCATGTTCTACCCCGTCATATTTTTCACCCTACAAAATAAATAAAAAAGTTCACCGTATAGGAGGATAGTGAAATAAGTCTCTTCTACAAAGTAAGAAAAGGGAAAATTGTATACGTGTTCATGAAAAGAGGGTATTTACAATAGTTTCAGTACTTAATCACTATTAGCGAGAAAGGAAAAAACTTATAGCTTACAATTTCAGCACGAGCAACTACAAATGCTTTTGAACCCATGGAATGATTAGATTTTAGTTGTGACCGATTGACCTTGTTTACCTGACATTGTTTCTACAAAGAATATGCAAGTATAATAGTGAAAAAGTTATAGTGCCTATTTATTTGAATATGGGTCACCTTATGGTTTGGATGCGACCACATGTCACAAAGCCTATTCCAATTTTTAGAGGTTAATTCTTGAACTTCAATTTTACGAGCATCCTCCTTGGAGCGTTGCATTTTCAAACGACTTTTTTAATTTATAGTGTCATTGTCGACTCCTATTTTTGAGGATATCTTCACAACTATCTTTGACATAATGTTCATCCAAATTAATTTCAAACTTCTCCTGGAAATTTTTATAAGGGAAACAAATAAAAATCAAGATCCCTTTGATGTGTTAAAAGATTAAATACTAAATATCACAATGTTACAATGTTAAAAAGTATAGAAATCTTACATGGCATCTGATCAATGCAACATCTTTTTCCTCTATTGTGAGTTCCTTCCACTTGTTTGGAAGTGTAAGAAAATTTCGCGCATTTGACAGTTTTGATTACTGACCGCCTTAATTGGACTCCCCTTACCAATTGGGATCTCTATCACCATCTTTTCCCAAAGTCTTCTTCAGTTTTTCAAGACCTTTTCCTCGAGTTTTTCCTCGACCCTTCTTAATTCTAGTTGAATCATCTGACTAGAAAAATTTCGTTTAACATAGTGATATATACATCATAGAACTTTCAATATTACAATTAAGAACATTATGGTTAAAGTTTAACACAAACGAAAGCTTTAATTGTTTAAATTTGCACTTCAAATGTCACGACCCAAGCCTAGGGCCTAGACGTAACACGGAGAATGGGGAACCCAAAGAAACCCCAAACAAGCCTCTTACCTTGCCATTACACATCATTGCGCGGAAGCATATAAAGTCATAAAGAGTAATAATAGCGCAATGGGACTGAGGGAACTCATATAAACATCATAAACAAGAGACAAGAGTCAAGCTCATCATAAGTACATAGTATGTCCAACAAACACCTCTAATACATAGAAAGAGCGGGGGTCAAGACAAGCTACCGGGCTCACCCTCATGGTCAACATAGAGCATAAGAAAGATGTCTCATTACAAAGATAAGATCAACATAAATCGAGGTCCCTGGAATGGAGGACTTACCAACAAGCTCGGAGTAGCACCGACCTAACCACGTGGATGAGGATGATGATCAACTTGGGCATCGGTCCCTACATGGTGATATCATGTAGGCAAGAGTATGCATTAGTACTTTGAATGTACTAAGTATTTGGGATGCAATGCAATAATAAATAACCTACATAGTCAAAATGCATACATTAGACAATAGGCATAGTATAGCAATATGGCATGTATGATTGATGCATAAGTAAAACATGCTAGGTTAAATCATGCTTTTATAAGATATCATATGTGTAGAAGAAACCAAGCTAGAATCCCAACTTTGGATGGGAGATACTGTCACACCCCGACACCCTAGTGGCAAGGTACTTACCCCTCACATGATAGATGTCGTTCACACCAGGACACCCTGGTGGCAAGGTACTTACTCCTCACATGCTAGATGTCGTTCACACCCGGACACCCTGGTGGCAAAGTACTTATCCCTCACATGGTATATGTTGTTCACACTCGTACACCCTGGTGGCAAGGTACTCACCTATCACATGGCCATCAAGGCCTTTATGCCACCGGATCGGACATGGTCTGATACAACACATTACATAGAACATACATATATACATCATATCCATAAGATCATTTCATCATTAAAACATCATACATATCATATCTCGTGCTTTGAACATTCAATTCCTCAAGAAATCATAACCGGATATTTTATCAAACACTTGCTGGGTGTTTAGTGGGGGTAAAAGAGCATGCAATTTAGAGATGAAATCATGCAGGGAAAAACAGTGGTAAAACCTTTAATCAACACCTTGCAACACCCCCAAGACATTCACATCAAAAAACCTCATCAAATCCAACATTAGATCCAAGATCTAAAGCTCAAAACATGCTAAAACAATCATACTTTCATGAACATAAATCATTGTGCAGTAAATTTCTCAATATACAAGACCTACATGTAAAATCTACTTCAAATCATGCAATATTAGTAAAAAGAGGGTTTAGGCACCATAAGTGGAAGGACCCAATGGTTCAACACCACATACCTTAGCTTTTGTGAAGTTCTTGAAGAAGACTTTAATGGAGATTTGAAGCTTGAGTGAGATCCTTGAAGAAATCCTTCAGATTGGCCTTGAGTTTGGAACTTGAATTTAAGTTAGAAATTAGTCTAAGTATTTGGGAAAATATTGGAGAATGTTTAGGGTGATATGAGGTTGAAATAAGGCTAACTATAGGTGAAAATACGTTTGGAAAAACTTAGGTCCAACACTTAGAAAAATCTGGGTGAACTAGGAAAAGACAGTGCAAAAATAACACCTCTACGCGCCGCAGAGAGGTCATGGATGTCCACTGGAATTTGCACCAAGTGCAAATTTCATAAATCGATTCCTTTGCTTTAAAATCAAGGTTAAACCCTTATCAAACTAATTTGGAACCCCTGAATAAGAATATAAAGTCGAATTTTTGAAATTTCAAATGGATTTTTAGATATATGGAAAATAAGTTTTCGATTACTTCCGAGGCAGGTTTTCGGGTACTTTTTGGAGTCGTTTCATCAAACTAAGCTAGAAAGTATATATCTAATAGACATCTATTGATTAACATAAGAAATGGAATTACCTGTGGTGGCAGCTGAAGTATATTTATTTGACTCATCGGCATATTGAGTGGCTAAAACAGTTTCCCCAGTAAGTTTTTTTTGCTTATAAATACCTCCAGGTGCCATGGCTTAATCCTATATCCGACTCGAATTTGTTGGCAGTTCTGAGAAGTTGTTGCAATAGGAACAATGTCAGTTGCTAGGGACAATGCTAATAATACCTCTGTTTCTGAGAAATGCAGCAGGAATAGAGTCAGTTGCTAAAATGTTAAGAATACCTCTGTTTCTATCAATCACAATATTAATGAGGATCCTAATCATGGTAACTCTGCTAATAATAAAAATAGCAACTTTTTCCAGAACAAAGTGATTATGTCGGTATTCCAGTGACTCATTCACCATAGAAAAGAAACACTATTTTGGGTTAGACGAATTTTTAAATCATTTCAAGATTGCAAATATCAATCTGATAGTTCAACCCTTAAGCTAGAAAACTGAACTAAAACTAGTCCAAATGCCTCCCTACTTGTAGAAAAACAAGTCAAACACGAACAAAAACATAAGCCGAGAGATGTGTTTTATTAATTTCTTCAGGAAGAGCACTGAAGGATGTGAAAAATTGACCTATATGAATCCTAATTTTCACTCAATGCAAAATTGCAGAGCACATTTCTATGTATATCTACTAGCTTTTCTATAACTAGTAATTTTCTTCACACAAACAGATTTTTCAATAATTGGATTATTCCTGTATTCGATTTTTGCCATATACACATATATCTAATGCATAAAAAAATCAGATATGTCTAAGAACTTAATACCTAGCATTATGGAACAATTGTTAGATTCATAATGGTATATATTCTTAACATTGTTCAAATAAAGAAAGCTGAATCATTCATACTGGTATGCTTCTTTAGGATCAGGAATCCTACTTGACTGTCTGATTAGCTTTTTTAGTTGTTCCATATATATATATTCTTCTGAAATTCAGTTTGGAGCCAAAAGTTCAGAAACTAGTAAGCGCCCAAATTTTCCTTTCAACCCAAAGATAGTTCAATTTTGGTGGGAATCAGTAAATCTCCTGAAGAGTTATGGTTGTTATACCAAAAATGTTGGAAGCCGAGAAGTTGTTGGAAAGATGTATCATCGTATTTTCTCTGTTAGTAAATTAACATATTTAGGTTAAAAGTTTATTTCGAAAAACATTTACAAATAAAGAAGGTAAAACGAAAGAAGCAGAACAAATTACCACAACCCTATTTTAAAAAAATAAAACAAGAATAAAAAGTGATTTTAAGTAGACTTAATTATCTTGACATAATAATACTTTCACTTAGGCGTGATAATTTCAATCCATATAAAGTAAAAAGGAGCCAAAGATTGACTGTTTTTTGGCTTTGGAGTATGATTGAATAAAACAAAATGACTCTTTAAACTATCTGCACTTCTTTCATTTGTGAAGTAGCAGCTAGTCAATGCAACTTTCGACGCTCCT
>JAOTQJ010000083.1:13471670-13485877 GCA_025642045.1 Solanum sejunctum | reverse complement strand
CATCAGGAGCAGATCGTTGGTATATGCTTGTACATGTTCATTTTGTATTTTGCATTTATATATATATATATATATATTCGAGGGTATGACGGGGCCCTGTCCCGTCATGTGATCCGATTTCTGTACATAGAGGTCTGTAGATACATGTGGGTGTGGGAAACTATGTTGGTATGATCTCGTTTGTAAGATGTGTTTGTTAGGCGGTTCTGCCGCCGCGGTGACCTTGTCGGTCCGCATATATGTATATGTATATATGTTCATATGGCAATGTCTGGTATTGTTGGGTTCGCTATTTGCAGGTGGGGTTGATTAGAAAAACAGAGGAAACTCTATCAAAATTTCATAAAATCCCTTAGCTGTCGTAAATGGAGATTCGATATAAGTGTATGTCTGGCTGCCCTATCGACACCAATCATAGCCCCTGGGTTGGGTCATGACATTAACCATGTAGGGACTGATGTTCCTCGAAATCCTTCACGTGTCTAGCATTAGAGCGTCACAGCAAAAGTTGGTGAGTCCTCTATTTTGAGGATGACATCCTATAGTTATTTCTAGCTTGATGTACGAATATAATTTAGTTTTTAGTTGTATAATTACTTTTGCTATGATTGTATTTTAAGGGTGAGCTTGAACATGTCTTAGCCCCTGCAAAGTTTACGTTACAGATATTATTGGACATATATGATATGGTTATATCTAGTTCTTTTAATTCATTATGGTTAAACTTGTTGCCCTTAGCCAGTTCCCCTTAGTTTTCAATATTATCTTTATGATATTTCCTCTGAATGCTTAAGATATTTAAGATGGCTTGGGGAGGTGCCTTCTGGTATCTTATTCGTCATGTGACTGATGTACTGCCAAAATACAACACTTTTGATTCTTAAAACTTAGGATTTTGTGTGCTAATGCGATATTTGTGGGGTTTATGTGTTTTCATGTTTAGATTTGTAGGATTACAGGTTCACTATGATTTGAGAGAAAATTGCAGAAGTTACTAGTTTTTGTTGTTGTACAAGACCATCTAGGGGTCGTAGAGAATTCTACGAGTCATAGATAGGTTAATAATTACCAGTGAGAGGCTATTTGCTGAAGTTAAAGTTTACAAACATGTAGACAAGAGCAGTTTATAAGTCGTAGAATACCTTTTGTGACCAAAGGATTAGAGAAGTGGACTTGTAGGAAAATTAACAAACGAAACCCACTTTATGGGTCGTAAACCACTTTATGAGTCATAAAGGAGTGTCGTAGAAGTGAAATCCAAAATTTCAGCAGCAGATTACAAGAACCTGAACCCGAGCCGTAAAAGACAATATAGGTCCTAAAGTACCTTTCATATGGTGTGCCGACCATTTTTTCTAATTTGTTTAGGACTTATTTTTAATTATTATAAATAGCCTTTTTAGGTTATTTTACAAAAGTTCTTTCCAGTTTCGATTAGTTTTAGGTTAATTTCTCAAAGAACTCAATATTTTTAGAGAGAAAATTGTGAGAGAATCTTTGAGAACACTTGTGGTGCAATTTGATCTTTAAGCTTGTGATTTTTGTTAACTTTGGATTTACTTGTTCTTAATCCAATTATGTAAGTGTTCAATTATATTTTCTCAAGTCATAATCTCTTCATCTACACATAGCATGAGTAGCTAAATCCACATCTAGGGTTGCAGAAAGCATGAAGAACTAACAAAGTAAAATCGAATAATTCACAATTCTTGGAAGGTGTATATACATATATTAACTAACTTTTTTGTTTTGCATCTTTCCTAGTGGTGGGCAACATTAGAACTTTCCTAGTGTTACTAACTGCACCAAGGTAGTAATGAATAGGAAAAAAGATTAATTAATATGATTCAATTTATGTGTTCTCATCTAATCAACCAAACTGGGCCAGGGGGAGGTTGTACTGGGATTAAAAGGTAATGGTTAGTAATGGAAACTATGGAGATGGACCAAGTTGCATAACGAAATTTGACTCTCATCTTTGACCAAAGGGTTTGGTGAACTTAAATTACCATCCTACATGCTATACACTAGACAAGAGTTAGGTTATCTAGTAATACTGAGTTTGGAAATCATAGGGAACACAATACCCTAGTTGCTCTCTAATATTGATTTTTCTCTTGTGATAGTTAGTTTAGTTTATTTTCTCATTGATAATTGCAAAACACCCCTGGGGAATTGAGTCAATTAATTACTCAAATCACATATTGGTGAATTTTCATGAGTCTACATATTTCCTATAGGATCGACCCTAACCTTGGTTAGGTTCTATATCTTGACAGCAGATGCCTTATCCTCTAAAAAGGAGGTGTAACTTGGGCGACATCAGTGACTAATAAGCCCCTAGATGGGGTCGTTACAGATTAAGTAAGTCGTAAACATAACACCCCAAGGCCGAACGCCCTATGATTACCTGGTCATGGAAAGTAGGCAAGGTCCCCTCGAGCTCTGCAAGGACTAAGACAACTCTAGCATGCTTAGGTATCCTCTGGAGCGAGTAGTACCGCATAAAATAGGCTGGCAAGACTAACTATGCTAAAATCTACCCTCGGGTAACCCCTGGTGAAATCTATCGTGGCTATCTTTCCACCTTGTCTGGGAGCCACTGTAGCTACCATAGTGCCTAGCACTCTTTTTGTTGCCCCCTTGGTCCTCCTAGTAAATGTGCTCCGTGGTGCAGGCATGATTAACTACATCCAGAATTGAGCAACTCGTTGAGACTAAGTGCTTTGTTTCCACTCTCAACTGGAATCTCAACCCACATACAATGCATCTAACTCTCTCCTTCTCAGTGGGCAAGATCATAGTGACATATTGGGACAACTGATGAAGTCGGTCCTCGTACTTTGAGACCATCAAAGCACCTACTCCAATCTCAAAAACAAAGTGAAATAATTAATTTAACTATCAACTAATTAATTTCAAAAATAATATATAAATCAACTAAGATAATCAACAAAAATAAAATACTCTTTTTTTAAAATAATTTTTGAATGATTACGAAAAATAATATGAATTAAATACGTAATTATATATATACAAACTAAGATAATCAACAAAAATAAAATTCTCTTTTTTTAAATAATTTTTGGATGGTTACGAAAAATAATATGAATTAAATATGTAATTATATATATACAAAAATATGTATATAGTGTATATTAAAAAGCTAACACTAAAAATGACTTAAATTATTTCTTTGAATTTTCAAAGATAATTATTTCAAATAATTAAAATTGAAGAAGATCGATAATTAATTCACCTTGTGGAAGGTCAAAATTAGATGTCAACAACTGTCATTCATTTGGCTTGGGTCGATAAAAGAGAACCTAGGCACAGGAAGTAGACGAATCCAATTTTGTCCGTCCACTAATTTATCTTATTAAAATGGTGAAAGGTATCCTGAGGAAATATGGTCAAACCTTGTTATTGGATTTCCTACATATCTCAGGTTATATGAGAATTCAGGCCACTTATAGTTCACGATGCTTGATTTTGCACACAACTTTAAAAGAATTCAACAACTATACCAACATCAGGTTATGGAGAAATTAAAATGCTTGTGAATGAGATTTAGGAGCAAATTGTTAAGATATAGCTGAGTTTTCAATATTGAACCCACCTACATATCGTTAGACCTAGGAATTAAGTTGTTTGTAGTTCGACTCAATCAGTTGAAAGGAAATCTATTATGCTAAGATAACCTTTGGTTTGAAGAGTGGAAAGTACGAAAAATTAAGCAAAAGAGGCTTGCAACCTCTTAACTAGGAATATGGCACGCTTCACATCCATAATTAAGAACATACTTGGACATAATTTTCAAAATTCTTGGTACATTGTCACTCGAATTGGAAAGATTGCTTCCGATGAGAGTTGAGATCATCTGATACGAAACTGAAACTAACAAACCCAAACAAATGCTCACTTGCCTTCTAATAAGGGTGTAGATAGATTGTGGTGGAAGTCACTTCTCACCTCGAGTCTGAAGAGTTTGACATTCCTCTTTGGACTATGTCCCAATTCGTTACTGAGACAAACTTCCACATTGTGCTATACTTTATATCTCTTTGTTATGCAATATTTCCTGCTAAGCTTTATGCAAAATCTAAAAGGCATTTGCTAATCGTATAATTCCCAATAAGTCATTGAGATAACTATATTGACTACAGCGATACGAGCTTCCAAATTCCTACAATCAGAATAGTGTCATTTCAAAATTAGTGCAAAAATCATTCAAGATAAGTTAGTGTAGAACTTAAAATTAGTGCAAAACCATTTGAGATAAATATATGACTAGCCAAAGTTAGTGTAAAATTAGTGTTGCATGAAATATATAAAATTGATTATTATGTGAGATTAGTGCTAAAATCATTTGATAGAGTCATTGTTGGAGCAAAATTAGTGCTAAATTCAGGATTAGAGTTAGAGCAAAAAAAATTGGTGCAAAATTAGTGCTAAAAATGATAGTAAAAGGAGATGCAAAATTACTGTTATCCACAATGAGAGGTGGTGCAAAATTAGTTCTAAAAAATCACAAATAGAGTCAGTACGAAATTAGTGCTAAATTATAATTATTCTAAGCGTAAAATTAGTGCTAAATCTTAGTTAGTGTCGGTAAAAAATTATTTCTAAATCATAGTTAGTGTTGGTACAAAATTTAGTGCTAAATCATGATTAGTGCCGGTGCAAAATTAGTGCTAAATATTAGTTAGAGCCTATGCAAAGTTAGTGCTAAATCATAGTTAGTGCTAATGCAAAGTTAGTACTAAATTATAGTTAGTTTCAGTGAAAAATTAGTGCTAAATCATAGTTAGTGCCAGTGCAAAATTAGTGTCAAGCATAGTTAGTGCTGGTGCAAAATTAATGCCATGCATAGTTAGTGTTGGTGCAAAATCAATGTCATGTATAGTTAATGCTGGTGCAAAACTAGTGCTAAAACATAACTAGGGCAATGCATAATTAGTGCTACATCATAATTAGTGCAAGATTAGTGTGAAATCATTAGAGATTAAATAGAGCTATTGACTAATGCATGTGAATACTAATAATGAAATTTCAAACTGACTCGTGAATGCCACAACTTCACTTATTCACCCTCCTATATTATCCTTGCTCTTTTGTTTGCCTTTTTGTTTGGAAGTTTCGACCTCATCCAAGATGTAATACTTGTTGGATGAAAAACTCCATTATTGAGCTTGCTAGAATTTTTCTACTTTCAAAGAAAAATTGTAAGTGAGGGGAGGGGAGGGGCTTATTCACGTTCACTTGATGTCACGACTAAAGCCTAGGGCCTAGACGTGATTGGCGAATAGGGAACCTAAAAGAATCTCAAACAAGCCCCATAGCATATCACTACACATCCTTGGTCATGGAAGCAATTTAAAATGATAATAAATAATAAGCACAAACAAGGAAAAATGGGACTAAGGGGACATCCTTCATATCATAAGCAACAAGAGTCAATAAAGTCAAATCTCATAGCATAGATGCACCTTATGTCCAACAATACCTCTACTACATAATGATAAGAGCGGGGGCCAAGACAAAGCAACCGGCTCACCCTCATAGTCAAAATATAATTGAAAGAGAGAAAGTCTTATTTCATAGTAAGAGATCATAAGTAATATCCTCGGAATGGAGGACTCACCAACAAACTTGAGCAAAGTCGTACTAGCCATGTAGAGGGGGATGCTCAAGTTGGGCTCTAGTCCCTTTATGGTGATATTATATAGGCATAGAGTATGCATTAGTATGTTTAAATGTACTAAGTATGTGGGATGCAATGCAACCAGAGATTGGCATCATAATTAAAATACATAATAATAGGAAATAGGAATAATACAACAATATGGAATATATAATCAACGCTTTAGTAAACCATGCTTTGCAAATTATTCATCTTACCTAGATCATAATATATAAGTGTGAAAAGAAACCTCAACCAACATAACATAAGACCTTTTGGAGGAGCAACCTTCCTTATGGAAGCGCATCCCTTTCAGATTAAGTGACCTTCCTTATGGGAGCCCATCCCTTTTCAAATTAAGTGGATATCCTTATGAGAGCCCATCCCTTTGTGGATTAAGTGACCTTCCTTACGGGAGCCCGTCCCTTTTCAATTTAAGTGACCTTCCTTACGGGAGCCCGTCCCATTTTGAATTAACTGACCTTCTTTACGGGAGTCCATCCCTTTTCAGATTAAGTGACCTTTCTTACAGGAGCCTGTCTCTTTCCGGATTAAGTGATCTTCCTTATGGGAGCCCGTCCCTTTTCAGATTAAGTGACCTTCTTTACGGGAGCCCGTCCCTTTTCGGATTAAGCATTTCATAGAACTACCTCATCAAACCATTACATTTCAAGAATCAAGAAAGAACTCCTTATTTTCCCAAGAATAAAAGAACATGAGGACCCAACAATTCACTTGCAATAACATAGGTGCCTTACATGATTTTGGACACACACATATATATCATTTCATAATCATATAATCATCATAACATCATTCAACTTATAAGACATGTATTGGATCTTCAATTCCTCAAGTAACCCTAGCTGGACAATTTATCGATTACTTGGTGGGTGTAAAATAGTAGTATAAGACCATGCAATTTAGAGATGAAATTATGCAAGTAAATCCATTGTAAAACCATCAATCAACACCTTGCAACACCCTTAAGCAATATACATTAAAACCCCTCATAAAGTCCAACATTAGATCCAAGATTCAGAGCTCAAAACATGTTAAACAACCATACTTTCATGAACTTAAATCACTGTGCAGTAAATTTTTTAATATCCAAAACCCACATGTAAAATCAACTTTAAATCATTCAATTTAAGTAGAAAAGAGGGTTGGGCACCATGGGTGAAAGGACCCAATGGTTGAAACCCATATACCTTAGCTTGGAGATAAACTTGGTGAAGATTGGAGATGGAGACTTGATGCTTGAAGAAGAACCTTGAAGGAGAACCTTGAAGAAGAACCTTAGCTTAGAAGTAAGGGTTTGAGTTTTGAATCATGAGATAAACATAAGACTAAGGGTTTGAGTGAATATTGGGGAATGTTTTTGAATGATATGGGGGTGAAATAAGGCTAAGTATAGGTGTTTTCTCATATGGGCAGGCTTAGGCCCAAGAATTAAAAGTCTTGGACTGAAAAATAAAAACTGAACCAAAATAACACTGACGTGCGTGGCGCCCTAGACGATTTCATTCTGGAATTCGTCACTTGGAATTTTGAAATTGTGAACCATTCGCTCTAAAATCAGGGTTAGACCCTTGTCCCCCTAATTTTGACCCCCTGAACAAGAATATGAAGTCGAATTTTGAGATATATGGAATTTAAAATTTTGAGCATTCCAAGGCACATTTTCGGGCACTTTTGGGTCGTTTCAATATCTCCCTCTTAGAAACATTTGTCCTCGAATATAAAAGAATAATACAAGAGAAGAGTAATTATGAATAAATTAGCCCCAATAATAATGCAACATTACATTTAAAAACCATTTTCAAAATCTCAACATATATGTAAAATTATCATAAGTTTGCCAACTTAAACATGAATGCATATGAACGACATAGGGGCTGAAACATATGACTTAAATTCACATGAAGAACCTAGTAACTATCTTAGGCTTGATTAGAGTGAACGAGGTACGAATATCGCTCCTATAAGACCGCTATGGCTTCCTTGGAGACACCTTTGACTTGATGATCCTTTCAAGAGGGCCTTAATTAACAGCATATTCTCATCAATCAACTTCTCCACTCATCCATCCACTCAATTGTCAACCTTAAATACACCTAACCCACTTGGTACCATAACCACCATCTCCCCCTTGGGAGATAACCTCCACTCTATCATCCTCTCACCCAAAATTTTCAACTCTAATAAGGCGTAATCAAGGCCTTGTCGAGATGATTTGGAACCGTCAAGAATGCTACACCACCATGCTCAACTTTCCTCAACCTAACTCCCAATCTAACCAATGATGGATCCCACTAGTCTCCTCCTTGCCACCATTATCCACACATGCTAGGCTACCTAGAGCACCGACTGCCACATTAGTCTTACTGGGGAAAAATAATGTACACTCATTCATAATTCTTGAAGAATTCTAACCACCTTTTTGCCATCCACAATGCACACCTATCATATTTAGCAAACAACCTCTCATCCTTCAAGACTTGCAACACTACCCCCAAAGGATACATAAGCTCCAAACAAATCAATACATCATCACTAGAGACCACCATAAACATATCATGGTATGGTTTTAAGACCTTATTAAAGAAACCCACAAACACTACTGATTCATAAGCCAACCAAACAATTCCACCAATATTCAAAATGATCATTCCTAGTTCAAAAGGACAATTAGGGACATCGCCTACCCTCTTCCACACCTAAGAACAAAACCCAAACCAAAGATCAATCCTAGAGTGACTAACCCGTTGTAATTTACCAAATAGGATGACCATCCTTACCCATCATATCACAACCTAACAAGTCCTACACTTATCGGAAGCATGCTATACAAATAGCCAAACCACCTCAAGACCTCCAACCTATCTAGATAGGGTCAACCAAGATCATAAGACAAGACTCTATGCATCAAGAACATGGGGCAACCCCTAAAGATCAATTCAACATTAAGACAAGAATGGACCTACCTCTGTTGCTACCACTTGACCACCACATCAAGGCTATTTAACTCAAGGATGGGTTCATTATGGAGTTAAATTCTAACTCTATGGGTCCTACCACCAAAAGAGACACAACATGCATGCAACTATACCATTCCAAGTACCATATCAAAATCCATCACATCAAATCCAACAAGCCACAAGGCAACACCAAATGCAATATGAACATGGAACAATACCTATGAATCTTCTAGTAATAATATACCAACAAGAGGATAGACTCCAAAGATCCACACCACAACTTGGGTACACAAGAAGCCCCCACTCGCAACTAAAAAGAATAGAGAAGAAATAGTGGTACATTGGGCCTAACAATGCATGCACAACAAAGCCAAAGAAACTTCAACATATCGGTAGCAACATCGGGCGCCTCATCTTTACCTTCGGTTTGAGCATAGCGACAATCAACAACCTAGTATCCTATTCTTCCATATCTAAAGCAACCACTAGAGTTTCTCCAACACAGGCTACCATGATTTTTCCTACACATAGGGCACTTGGGCTTGGACCCTCTGCTATTCCCACCTTGGCATCTTGGGTTATCATTAGCTATCCTTCTGTTAAGAGCATTGGAAGACCCTTGGCCTTGATGGAACTGGCCATCCTTGGAAACTTAAAAACTTATTATTAATACGAGGCCTCTTTAGCGCTCTAGTATTCCTCTTCCTAAATTTTTCCTCTTTCATTTGTTCGGCATAGGATATCAATTGGGACAAGTCCATGTAACCAATCAACATAGTGGACCGACATTCTTCACCCACTAAGTCGGAGACCCCCATCACAAACTTGTTCATTCTAGACCTTAGGTCGGCAACCAAGTAAGAAGCAAACTCTGAAAGTTGGTTGAATTTGAGGATATATTCCCTCACACTCATTGACCCTTGTCTCAAATTCGGGAAGTCCAATAATTTAGCTTCCCTAAGCTCAAGGGGGAAGAACCGATTAAGGAAAATCATCTTGAACTCTTCCCAAAAAACCACATAGCCAACCCCCTTCTCTTCCTTCCATTGGTTGTACCATATTTATGTTAATCCTTTGAGTAGGCCGCCAAATCCACATTTTCTTACAGCATCACACCAATAATAGTGAATATTTTGTAGACCTCATTAATGAACTCTTAAGGGTCCTCATCAACCTTTGACCCATAGAATTCCGAGGGATTCATTCTTATAAAGTCTCTCACCTACGAAGCCGATGTAGGAGCATGAGGGGATTGGGCCTCTTAATTGGATTGATTAGCCCCAACTCGTGCAAGCTAGGTGAGAGAATCCCAAAGCTCTTCATTGGCTGGTTGCTCCTCATGAATATGGGCCTGTCTTTATCTTATGTCCGGCATCATCTAGCATAGCAAAGAACAATCACAAGGGATAAAAACTTACTCCAACTCAATGGTACGACTTAGAATATGAAGAAGGGAAACATTTCCTAAAATATCTCATAGCGTCCTACTCATAGTTATGGTGCACAACACAACCATGAATAAGACTCTAATCGACACGGTGTGTTAGACTTTGAAGATCTATCAATCAAGTGCTCTGATACCATCATTGTCATGACCCAAGCCTAGGCGCTAGATGCGACTGGTGAATGGGGAACCCCAAATAAGCCTCATAGAATATCATTACACATCCTTGATCGCTAAAGTAATTTAAAATGACAATAAATGATAAGCACAAATAAGGAAAAATGGGACTAAGGGAACATCCTTCATATCATAAGCAACAAGAGACAATAGAGTCAAAGCTCATAGCATAGATACACCATATGTCTAACAATACCTCTACTATATAAAGATAAGAGAAGGGGCCAAGACAAAGAAATCGGGCTCACCTTCATAATCAAAATATAATCAAAAGAGAGAAAGTCTTAATTTATAGCAAGATATCATAAGTAATGTCATCAGAATGGAGGACTCACCAACAAGCTTGAGCGAAGTCGTACTAGCCATGTGGAGGGGGATGCTCAAGTGGGGCTCCGATTTCTACATGGTGACATCATGTAGGCATAGAATATGTGTTAATACGTTTGAGTGTACTAATTATGTGGGAAGCAATGCAACAATAGATGAGCATCATAATCAAAATGCATAATAATAGGCAATAGGCATAATATAACAACATGGCATGTATAACCAATGGTTAAGTAAACCATGCTTTACAAATCATTCATCTTACATAGGTAATAATATATAAGTGTGGAAAGAAACCTCAACCAGCATAACATAGACCTTTCGGAGGAGCAACCTTGCTTATGGGGGCCTGTCCTTTTTCGAATCAAGTGACCTCCATTACAGAAGCCCGTCCCTTTTCGGATTAAGTGGCCTTCCTTATGAGAGCCTATCCCTTTTTGGATTAAGTGGCCTTCCTTATGGGAGCCCATCCATTTTCAAATTAAGTGACCTTCCTTATGGGAGCCCGTCCCTTTTCGGATTAAGTGACCTTTCTTACAAGAGCCTATCCCTTTTCAGATTAAGTGACCTTGCTTACTGGAGACCGTCCCTTTTGGATTAAGTGACCTTTCTTATGGGAGCCCATACCTTTTTGGATTAAATGACCTTACTTATAGGATATCGTTCCTTTTTGGATTAAGCATTTCATAGAACAAGATCATCAAACCATTACATATCAACCATCAAGAAAAAACTCCTTATTTTCCCAAGAATACAAGAACATGAGGACCCAACAATTCACTTGCAATACCATAAGTGCTTTACATGATTTAGACACACATATATACATGATTTCATCATTATATAATCATCATAATATCATTCAACTCATAAGACATGCATTGGACCATCAACTCCTCAAGTAATCCTAGCCGAACATTTTATCAAACACTTGGCAGGTATGAAATGGTAGTATATGACCATGCAATTTAGAGATGAAATCATGCAAGTAAGTCCATTGTAAAATCATCAATCAATACCTTGGAATGCCCTCAAGCAATATACATCAAAATCTCTCATTAAGTCCAACATTATATCTAAGATTTAGAGCTCAAAACATGTTAAACAACCATACTTTCATGAACTCAAATCATTGTGCAGTAAATTTCTTAATATACAAAATTCATATGTAAAATCAACTATAAATCATGCAACTTAAGTAGAAAAGAGGGTTGGGCACCATTAGTGAAAGGACCCAATGGTTAAAAGCCACATACCTTAGCTTGGGGATGAACTATTGAAGATTGGAGATGGAGACTTGAAGCTTGAAGAAGAACCTTGAAGGAGAACCTTAGCTTGGGAGTGAGGGTTTGAGACTTGAATATTGATAGAAATATAAGACTAAGGGTTTGAGTGAATATTGGAGAATATTTTTGAATGATATGAGGGTAAAATAATGGTAAGTATAGGTGTTTTCTCATGTGGTAAGACTTAGGCCAAAGACTTAAAAGTCTAGGACCGAAAAATGAAAACTGAACCAGAATAACATTGGGGCGCATCGAACCCCACACGCTGATTTCATTCTGGAATTCGTCACTTGGAATTTCGAAATTGTGTATCATTCACTCTAAAATTTGGGTTAGACCCTTTTCGCCCTAATTTTGACCCTCTGAACAAGAATATAAAGTCATATTTTTGATATCGTGCACGAATTTTGAGATATATAGAATTTGAAATTTTAGGCATTCCAAGGCACATTTTTGAGCATTTTTGGGGTCATTTCACTTGAGATACTCAACTCTGTTCCTTTCCTGTTCTTCATTTTGTTTGGACTCTCGGACTCCATCCGAGGTGTGGGACTTGATAGATGGAAAAAATATTATTTTTTAAATAATGTAAAAATTTTAAATAAATAAGTAGCACGCATGTCTGGTTCTTTTGCCTCATCACATATCATAACCATAGAACCTACAAGTTTATAACTTATATGCTAAATGAATGAAAAATAGAAGTAATAATATAAAATAATGAGTTAAAGGGAAAATGAAAAGCATTCTTAGATTTTGCATTTAGGCTTTCAAAAAAAAGGCAAAAACAATAAAAAAAAATTCCTTTACATGATTAAAACCTCAATTTTAAATCATGTCATTTCAAAATACTCATAAAATTCAATCTGTCAAGACTCCCGATGAACCAAGAATGGAGCACAACTCCAATTCTTGAAGGTATCTCCTAGTTCGTCATTCCAGATGGTTGGTGTCTCAACGAAATCTTCAATTCTGCTTTAAAAGTGAATCAACTTCTAATACCTTTAACTAGATCATCCTAAAAAACATCCTCTGACATTTAGATAATAAATAAATTGGTAAGTAACATATAATCAGGTACATGAATGTCACCCTTCTACTTGGTATCAAGCTTGAGAACCTTTTAAAAAGTAGCACTTCTTACCAGCGTAATTGTCACCTTAAGACTCAACTAGTCATCTGTCATGATCATATTCACGCTTACATTCTCATGATTAGGCAATGGGTTATTGTTCACATTTGAAAAAGCCCCTTTGAGCTAAATCACATTATTTTTTATAAGAAGAAGTTCATTCTTATCTTTGAGAGTTAAACAACATTCTGTATCATGCCCGACAGCTCCTGAATGATATGCACAATGTTTAGACTCATCAAACCACTTAGAACAAGGTTCAATATCTCTCCAAAGAATTGGTTGGATCACTCCCGCTATTTTTAACCTTTTAAAGAGTTAGGGTATATGGTTTAGCTAAAGGCGTGTAAGTCTTCCTTTTATCAAAGTTTTGGCATGGCCTAGGTAGGGTTGCTAGATTATTTGAAGGTTGGTAGTGAGATGGTTGTTGATAATGAGGTGGGTTTTGATATATGGGAGGTTGTTGGTAATACAGTGGTGTTGGGTATTGTAGACAGGATAAGAAATAGGTGAAAATGTTTGACGGTATGGGATTTGACGTGGTTGACTATGGTACGCATGAATTTGGCCTTGATCGCATCCTTGAACATTCATTACAGCTGTGATTTACTTTTTTTTCTTCTTAACTCCCCTTATTGTTCTAGATTGAATTGTGTTATTTGCTTCTTGTAAGGCTGGAAGATTTGTGACTCTCTCAGACTTGATTCCTTCTTCCAAAGCTTCCCCAATTTTAGCAAGATATGTGAATTTTGCACCTAACATAAGCAACATATTTTTATAATACATATTATATTGAGCTTTGATAAAGATGTCCTTCATTTCATTTTCATACAAGGGGGGCCAGACTCTAGCTGCTTCGGATCTCCAAGGATAGCATACCACGAAAGGTTTCAGTTTTTTTCTTCTTCAACTTTTCAAGGCAAGACTGATTAGGGATGATCTCAATGTTAAATCTAAACCTTTCCACAAAATCCACTATCATACTACTCTAATCATGAAATTCTTAGGATATTGCACTATGTACCAAGTTAATGCATCTCCAATTAGACTTTTGATAAAGAACTTCATTCTTATGGCCTCATTCTTAAATGACTATGAGGATTTCCTATTTTATCAACATCTCAAATTTTGGTAGCTTGTATCCTTCAGGAAAGTTGATATCGGGATGCAACACATA
>JAOTQJ010000083.1:13440919-13471570 GCA_025642045.1 Solanum sejunctum | reverse complement strand
ATTTCCTATTTTATCAACATCTCAAATTTTGGTAGCTTGTATCCTTCAGGAAAGTTGATATCGGGATGCAACACATAGATCCTCATACTCAAGTATCTCTCCTCTTTTGGAAAGTCGCATATTCCTAACTTCTTCCCTCAACTCTCGCATCTCCTTGTCACATTCCTCTATATTTGTCTTCCATTCTGTATCCAACAATTCATGTTGATCAACAGTTTGTGCCAAAGTAGTAGATGGATGAGCCTTTGTCACATATATTGGTGAAACACATATTGCAAGCTAGGAGGATTGACAAGTATTGCTGACATATGTTGAAGTTTTGAGTGATTTTGGATTGGTGGCATATTGTACAAATTGATGATTGGGATGGCATGTAATGGATTTGTGGGAATTTGATTTTGAGGATTTTGGTATGCAGGAAGTTGAGCAGCATATTGAGGATAAAAAAGAATTTTGTTTGGAAGCCTTTAGTAGACCGGAAATGGAGTACCATGTTGTGGGTTAATAGGGGATTGAACACGAGGTAAGGTAACATGTTGGGTATTGGAGAAAATTTGGTTGGACGGATTTTGGCATATGAAAGATGGGTTAACACTAGCTTGGGTTATAGGTGGTGGACTTATGGGATTCGAGTTCATGACAGGTGTGTTTAGAGGATGAGTGTTTTGTTGAGAAAAATGGTTAGGAATAGGAAATCCCAGAGATTTCAAGTGAGGTGGTATTGAGGTAGTAGTCCTTGGTTCTTCAAAACGGTTGTTGGAGATTGATAACTTGCCAAGATTCCTAACATACTCAACTTCTCCTTGCAAATCTGCAATTTGTTGCTCCAATCGATCTATGTGTTCATTATTACTAGTGTCATCCTTAGTTGCCGAAGTTTTAGAATTGTCTTCAGTGGGGTGACATTTTTAATACCCAAAAGACCTATCATCGATGGATCGACCAGGCTAGTTCTCGATTTTTGAACCACCCATTGAGGTAAAGTATTTGCATCGTCAAACATCTCGATTGTCAACGTGAATAAGCCTTTTGGGGAAGAGGATTAAAAACTAAAAAAAATAAAAATAAAAAGTGATGTTATATGAGGTGATAAAACATCAAATAAGTCATATAGCAAATAAGTAGTACGAAACAAAAATTAAGCAAGTTATAAGACAAATAATGTGTCTTAACATGCAAGGGACCTCTTTTATGCCTAAGGTAGGGCTAACGAAATTTGAAGGACAAAATGTGCCAATATACGTCATTCTGTTTCTCTTTAATCAATTAAACAAGACCATATTTCTAAAAATAAAGTATAAGAATAACTTATCACTATTAAATAAATATAATAGGAATGCTTGTAATCTAATAAGCTAATTTAAATTATAATCATGCATGTCTCAATTTTGCTCCATTTGTCGATACCACTAAGGTGCATCTTTCATATACCGAAGTTTGGGAACCTTGATGGTGATCCATACTCCAAAACAAAAGGTTAACTTATGCCTATTCACTAAATTTAAACTAATTAAGAGCAAATAGTCGGCACTTAGGCACACTTATTCATCAAATATGTACATAGATTTTGATAAGGTGTCAGTTGGGGTCGTGAACCTACTTGGACGTTTGGTAAGGTAAATTAATGATCTTAATATGTCCTACGTATTAAGACTCCTTGGATTGCATGATGCATATTCCTTAAAGGGTGTTGGTTTCGCTCTATCTTATGTTGACTAAGAGTTGGTTTGCAAGACTTAAGGTTCCCGAGTCAACAATTAGAGTGAGAAAACTATGTGGTCATACGAAAATAGATTCGGACACCCCGTGCATATACCAACTCTTCTAGCTTTGGAATTCTGTAAGAAGTTTGCGAGTATGCAAAGCACACTCACATGTACATGTGATAGTGTGAATTTTCTGAAATTGGATGGACTATAAACGGAATGCCAATTCATATAAAGCAATAACAAATAATAATTTATATAAAACAATAGTAAATAAGAAATTTATATTGAATAAACATGACAAATAAATAAACAATTAAGGTAAAGTAAACAATTAAAATAAGACAAACAAATATTTAAAAATCTTGATTATTAACCTAAGTTTATTGTGGTTTTAGAGACTAAAATCCCAAGTGGAGTCGTCAAGCTGTTATACTCCATTTTAATCGAGGTCACACTGTGTACAACATATTGGAGATTTCTAAATAATTAGCTTAACGAGTCACCACCTAATTATTTTTTAGGTAAATTACGATACCTATTTTGCTAAAGTTATGATAAGTTTAACTCTATATTAAGGTCTACTTAACCCTATGTGATTCAAGGTAAGGGTTCTGAATTATCCTAAAGAGAAGGTGTGAGGCATTCTTTAATATCTATTTAAAACTGTTAACCGGCCAAACTTTAATTAATCAAAACAAAATAAAGTGCTAAGACGAGAAGAATTTATTTCTAACTAGAAATACCCAAACCAAAAAATTTATATTATTGTTAGCTATGTGGATCAAGAATGATAACATATTTAAGTAACACAAGCAAGTATATATTGTAAAGAAAAATAAATAAGCAAATAAATAATAAAAATATGTGTAGTTGTAGAAGACTCCAAGCAAGGTGTCTTTATTTCACTTGCTATTTAAGATAGTCTAAGATGTTGACTCCATGTGTGGGTATGAGGGTGTCTAGTCATGAGACTCCAATTTTGTGAGAGTCCGGAATTGAGACTCCATTTTCTCCCAAGGTGTTCATTCAAATAAATAGAAAAGAGGGATTAGTAAGATGATTCAACTTTCATGATATTAAATAAGATAAACATAAAATAAAGCCATTACAACAAATACATTATCTCAATCAATAAATAAATAAATAGTAAAAAAAATAAAATAAAACATGAAATGTCGAATGAGGCTCAAAGAGACTACTACGTCTTTTAAACATAAAACAAAATCCAAATCCCCCTCACCTTTGAGCTATAACGGTATTATACATGCTATCACATAAATTAAGAATAGAAAAATTCTACATATAATTTAAATTCTACATTAATTACTAATACTTTAGTTAAAGCAAAAACTTCAAGTAGCATTGTCTGCAACTAGTTTTTTTCTAAAAAATAATTAATATCAGCAACTGTCAAGATACAAAGAAGCAAACATAATTTTTTAATTGGTATTCACGACAGTCAAGAGACAAGGAAGAAAGCATAAGTTTTACATATAAAAGCTTCAAGAAATGAGATTCATATAACAAGGATAACCCAATATCACCAAGATCATATCATTATGTTAACATGTTCCAATACTAAATAAGAGGATAATTAAGACTAAACTAAGGGGGAATTTTAAAACATGCATAACTAGTTTTAAAACCAGTTCAGTTGACACATGACTCCAAACAATGAATTTATAACTGATAGACTATTCATTAACACTTGAACAAAATTGAGTTGGCCATCAGGAAGGTAACAAAAAAATGGAACTTATTTTATTATTAAGAATTGACAAGTGTGAATATGGATGCAGAACAAAGCTTGTATTTTATCAAAATAATATATACAAAGATGCTAAAACGAGATAATTAAATATACTCAAAATGTGCTGGAAACAAACATAATAATCTAAAAGAAGCTACAACTTTAAAGAGGTTTTACCATAAAGACTGTAAATGTTGAAAGTTGCAAGCGTACGATGCTAGAACTAACATATTTCATAGATAGCAAGAAAATAAAGGGTAGTGATCAAAACTCATGCCAACAACACAAGAACAGAGACACTTCTAAAAATTAGAACTTTTACGAAGATTAAGTTTAGTCTTCATAATGAACCAGCAAGAACGTATTTAACCATGACAGATAAAGCAATACCAATAGTGAACCATTTGTCTGTCACTTGTAACAGCAAGAACGAAGTTAGGAATATTCCATCATGAAAGGATGAGCTATATAGATTGAGAGATTTCTATATTTACAAAATTAGTCCAATAAAGATAGAAAGCATGAATTCCAACTCGAAAAGAGAAATCTAACTACCAAATTATTGATTCTACTCAATCGCAAACAAAGAAACACTGAGACATAATTAAGGCAGTCTGAACATCAAGCACAACAACTTAAAGATCAAAAAAGATAAAACTAGAAAAAAGTACCTTTTTGTGAGCAGCAAATGGGACTCAACGAGCTTAATAGAGAAGAGCTTCTACCACTAGAAGTCGATTGATCCAAGAAATGACCAAAACCTTAGCTACCAACTCTAGCGCTTCTCCAAACTAGGAATTTTAGGAATTCATAATATGCATCCATAGTTTCTCTTTTTAAGGAGAAAATCCTGTTGGAAAAAAGGCAGACTAACACAAAATGTATATGGGAAAAATAAGATGAATAAAATGGAAAAAATAATGACATCAAAATTCCTACATGGAAACGCTTTTAAATAAGGGGAAAAACCACGAGCCATGAGGAGAAACTGATATCACTATAGTAAGGAATTTTACACCATGTAAGCAGAGTACAATACTCAAAAAATTCTACATTCACAAAAGAATTATCCTCTTTTGATTTTTCACCTTACTAAAAATATCGTTCACACTCTATTTTTTCTCATAGGCTATTTTCCTTATTAGTCTATCATATACCTCATAAAAAAATACTCAGTATATTTTTCTTTGCTCTTTGTATTTTTTGATGTGTCTAATAAGAGAGCTAAAGCTCTATATTTATAGTGAAGGAATTGATTTTCACCACTTCTCTTGGCTAATCAGAGAACACGACTTGCAATTTGCAATTGTAAATTGTAGATCATATTGCTTTTTGCCCATTTTCTGACAAAATGGGTACCCATACTCATAATTTGCTTTCTTTTATTAATAAAAATGGGTGTGGCACCTATAAATCTCCCCTTCTAGACTCATTCACCGAAAGAAGGTACCTCCCTCTTTTTAGAGAGAGCTTATGCCGACAAGTTTTTTGCATAATTCAAACTTGTCTCTTGTCACAACCTTGGTCAGCATATCTGCAAGATTCTCATCTGTAGACATCTTTTCAACCTGTATAGATTTGTCCTCTATCTATTCTTGAATCCAGTGGTATCTCACATCTATGTGTTTTCTCCTTGCATGGTATATTGAGTTCTTACTCGAATTTATCGCACTTTAACTATTATAATAGACGACATACTCTATCTACTGCAACCCAAATTCTTAAAGGACTTGTTTAAGTCACATCATCTCTTTGCTAGCTTCAACAGCCACAATATACTCAGCCTCAGTTGTAGATAGTGCAACACACTTCTACAGCTTTGACTGTCATGATATAGCTCCCACTATAAAAGTAAAAAAATATCCAATAGTGGATTTTATATTATCAAGGTCACCTGCTATATCGGCATTTGTGTAACCCTTCAAAATTAGACTAGAGTCTCCAAAACACAAGCCTACATTTGAGCTTCCTTTTAGATACCTGAGTATCCACTTCACAGCTTCCCAATACTCTTTTTCGGGATTAGTGAGAAATTTGCTAACAACACCAACTGCATGAGGGATTATTGAGAAATACATCAGACTTCCAACGACAGAGGAATATAGAACTTTGGCCATACTTTCTTTCTCCTTCCTTATTGTTGACACATCTTCTTGCTCAACTTTATATGACTAGCAAGAGGTGTCTTAACAGGCTTAGCATTATTCATGTTGAAATATTCCAGTACACATTTGATGTACTTCTTTTGTGACCGATAGATCTTCCTTTCATCGCTGAGATGAGTAATGCTCGTGCTCAAAATTTATCCGGCATGGCCCAAATCTTTCATAGAAAAAGACATACACAACTCATTCTTCAACTCATCAGTTTTGAAAATATTCTTCCCTACAATCAACATGTCATCCACATACAGTAATAGGATGATAAAATCATCATGAGAAATTTTTTGTACAAATACACATTGGTCTAAGGAAGTCTTCTCGCGGCCTTACTCCCCCATAACAGATTCAAACTTCTTGTACCATTGTCTAGGAGCTTATTTTAGACCATAAAGGCTCTTTTTGAGTTTGCACAAAAAATTTTATTTATCATTTACTTTAAAGCCCTCAGGTTGTTCTATATAAATTTTCTCTTCTTGGTCACTGTGAAGAAAAATCGTCTTCACATCCATCTACTCAATCTCTAAGTTTAGATTAGCAGCCAAACTAAGAATTGTATGAATAGAGGATATTTTCATGACAGGTAAAAATATTTTGTCAAAGTTAATACTCTTTATTTGACTAAATCCCTTAACAACCAATATAGTTTTGTATTTAGGATTTTAGGTGTGTTCTTCAATTTTAACTTTAAACACCGACTTATTCTTCAAAGCTCTCATGCCCTTAGGAAATTTAACCAACTCAAAAGTGTAGTTCAATGCAAAGATTTTATTATATCTTACATGGCTTCTATCCATTAGTTCCTGCGCTCATCTTCCATAGCCTCCTTATAACATTCATATTCTCCTCCGTTACTGAGTAGCAAATACTCATTTGGTGAATAATGAGATGAGGGAATATGTTGTCTTGTCAACCTACTAAGAGAAATATGTGATTCATCCACAACTTCATAAACAGGAGGATCATCAATAAATACATTATTGTTATTATCAACATCAACATGTTGATCTTGAACATGATCCTGAGCATCATCACAATCATCGAGCCCACTATATCATGCACAATTGCATGAGGCACTTAATTAAAAGGATCCACGCCATCAAAACTGGAGGATTCTAACTTCTCCACTTTCTCAATGTCTTTAATTATTTGATTCTCCATGAAGATGATATCGCGGCTTCTCACAAGCTTATTTTCAATTGGATTATATAGTTTGTAAACAAATTCATCAAGGCGATATCCAATGAAGATGCACAGCCTTATCTTGGCATCTAACTTTGACCTCTTGTCCTTTGGCACATATACAAACACATTTCAACCAAACACCCTCAAATGGTCATAGGAAACCTCCTTGCCATTAAACTTTGTTTGAAACATCACTTTGTAAAGCCACAATAGGAGATTAATTAATCATAGGGCAGCAGTCAATAAAGCCTCCCCACCAAAAAAAAGTCTAGCAACTTTGCTTCAGAAAACAAACATCTATGTCTTTCTATCAAGGTCATGTTCATCCTCCCTACCAAACCATTAAGCTGAGAAGTGTTAGGAGGAGTCTTCTGGTGTCTAATACCTTGATTCTTTCAGTATTTTTCAAATGGTACATAATATTTATCACTGTTATCAGTACAAATACTTTTCAATTTCTTACCAATTTCTCTCTCAATTGAAGCCTAAAACTACTTAAAGACACCTAACACTTGGTCCTTAGTATTCAAGACATAGACCCAAAGTTTTCATGAGTAATCATCAATGAAAGTGACAAAGTAGAGTAAACTACCTAAAGTCTTTGTCTTCATTGGACTACATAAATCAGAGTGCACCAACTCAAGTAACTCTGTCTTTCTAGAAGGAGCGTTAGACTTGAAGGAAACTCTCTTATACTTTCCAGCCTAGCAATGCTCACCATTTTCTAATTTAGCACTACCAAAATCTGATAATATTTTTTTCTTGGCCAGAAATTAAGTCATTTTTTACTAATGTGGCTAAGTCTCTTCTGCCATAACGTTGAAGAATTATCGTCCTTAACTTCATTCACCATATTGGTACAAATAGAAGTTGTAGTCCAATATAGACCACAACGTTTGTCGCCATGAGCCACAACCAAGGAACCCTTAATGAGTTCTCATTTTCCTCTACCATTAACACTAATATATCCTTCATCATCTAATATACCAATAAAATTAGGTGCAGACGGACATTAGGTGCATGTTTCACATTGTGTAAAACTAGTTTAGTTCCAACACTAGTTTTCAGACAAATTATACCAATACCAATCACCTTAGATACAGTCTCATTACCTATACTCAAGGTTCCAAAATCACCAAGAGTATAGAAAGAGAAAAAAAAATCTTTCCTTGATGTCACATGAGATGCGGCACTAGTGTCCACAGCCCAGCTTGACTCAACATAAGAAATATTTATCAGATCCGCATCAAAAATAGAAACAAGATCTTCGGTGGCAATGGTGGCTAGGCAATTTTCATTGCCTTCTTTATTTTCTTCTTTTTCTTTGTTTCCCCTCTTCATTTTCTAGAGGAACTTTTTGTGTGCCATTTCATACCACAATGATAGCACTCAATATTTTTAAGTTTGCCTTTGGATTTACTCCTGTTATGTTCTTCACTGAGAACCACAATTTTTATTTCTCTCCCTGGGGCCAGTCACTAAGACATCTGACAAAGAAGAACCTTGAGATTTTCTTCTCATCTCATCATTCAAGACACTGCTCTTGCGATCTATAGAAATCACACCATCTAGAGCAGAATTTCACAATGACATTCTAAATATTTTTGAAGTATCTGGTAGGGAATCAAGTAGAAGCAAGCCTTGATTTTCTTTTTCAAATTTAATACCCATAGCAGATAATTGGTTCATGATCACCTGAATAATAAATTATTCAGTTGATTTGTCATTAGAAAACCATCAATAAATTTTAAACTCACCATCTACTTTATAAAGAATATTTTGTTTTTCCTAGTCTTCTGCGTATACAAAATTTCAACATGCTCCCACAGGGTTCGAGCATGTGATTCACTAGATAGATGGTTCAACATATTATTGTCAACCAATTGTCTAATAAATCCACAGACTTGTCTATGCAATAGATTCCACTTTTCATCTGTTATTATTTTTAAGCTTTATAGTGGCAAAGACTAGTTGATAGAAATTCTTAACATAAAGCAGATCTTTCATTTTTTTCCTTTCAAATAACATAATTAGTGTCATTTAAAGTAACTATTATACTAGTGGTGGCTTACAGTATTCCCCCCTCCAAAAAAATTATTTTTGTAAACCAAAGCTGTGATACCAGTTATTTAGTGCAAAGATGGACTAACACAAAATATATAAGGTGAAAATAAGAGGAACAAAATGGGAAAAATAATGACACCAATATTTTTATGTGAAAATCCTTTTATATAAGGGAAAAATCACGGACCAAGAGGAGTAACTGATATCACTATAGTAAAAAATTTTACATCGTGTAGGCAAGAGTATAGTACTCAAAACAATTTCTACACACACGAAAGAAATACCCTCTTTTAATTTAACACCTTACTAAAAATTATTGCTCACGCTCTATTTTTGTCATAAACTATTTTTCTTATATAGTCTATCGTATACCTCAAAAAAAATACTCAGTATGTTTTTATTTGCTCTTTGTATTTTGTGGTATGTCTAACAAGAGAGCCGAAGCTCTCTATTTATAGTGAAGGATTTGATCTTCACCTCTTCTCTTGGCCAATCAGAGAAGAGGACTTGCAATTTGCAATTGCAAATTGTAGATCATATTGCTTTTTGCCCATTTTATGATAAATGGGTACCCACACTCACAATTTGCTTTCTTTTGTTGATAAAAATGGGTGGGACCCATCAAATTCTACCCATTTTCAGTGAACTAAGGGACTATATATATAGGCAAATTAAGAATTGATTTTGGGGGAAACTGAATGAATCTAGGGAACTTTTGAATTTAAAATTTGAATTATTCTTATGAAGAGATGTTGGATTAGGTACATATAAAGATGCTCATTCTCCAGGTCAAAGGTTGCTGATGCATTGTTGTATGTTGTAGCTCTCTCGTTTGCTCAGCGTTGGAGCCATTGCTCATCGTTTTGAGAAGAATGATGTGTGAGCATCTGAAAGGGGAAAAATAAAAGAAAAGGGGCATGTGGGTGTTTGAGGGGTGTAATATGCTGAGGGAATTAATTCCTTAAAAGATAAGTAGGTTGTGTTTTGGGAAAAAAATGGGCTGAAATAAATAACATTTTGGGTCAAAATGTATTAATTTTGATCTAAAAGAATAGGAACTGAGGATGAAAAAATATAATTAGAAATTAACTATTTTAAAATCACGATCAAGGTCAATTTAGGATTTAAAATATAGCCGAATCAAATTAATTGATTAGCTTGGCCACTAGGCGATTTAATATAAGTCAATTAAAGAGCTTCTCGAAACTAACAAAGTGAAATAATTAATTTAACTATAAACTAACTAATTTTAAAATAATTTTATAAATTAATTAAGATAATCACCAAAAATAAAATCTCCTTTTTTGAAAATAATTTTTGGATGATTATGAAAAAAATAAAGAATTAAATATTTAATTATATATATACAAAAATATGTATATAGTATATAGTAAAAGGTTAACACTAAAAATGAACTTCAATTATTTTTTTGATCTTTCAAAGATAATTATTTTAAATTATTAAAATTTGAAAAAACTCGATAATTAATTCACATTATGGAGGGTCAAAATTGGGTATCAACACCAGCGATCGACATCTCGGGGTGATAACCTGTGGAAGAGTAAAACAAGTGAGCTATCAGGAAACTAATAAGGCACACACTACATGAAGAGATTCAACATACAGAATTTTCCTAAACAACATGTTGTAACTTCCCAATGATAGGCCAAGGACGTCTCTGCACTGACCCACCGGATCCTACTAGACATTAGCTCTGTACGAGTGAGGAACAATAAATCTGGGGTTCTGATACCAACTTGTCACAGCACAATATCTCAAGTTGTGATGGCGCCTACTATAATCTACCAATAGGCAAGCCAATTCATAACACAGAGCTGTACGTAATGGGTGTTAGGGGGAAACTAACAAAGTCTAATCATATATTAATAATATAAAAGAATAAAGACAAAACTAACTCATAATATATACAAGAAACCCTCCCAAAACCTGAAAGTCACTAAACAGATTTCTTGTACACAAAACTGAGGAGTACAAGTCCCAAAAGTAGACTAAATTACAAAAAAGATCTGGCTAGTCTCAAAATATACACAAAAAGGCTGGCCACTAAGCTGAGGGAGACAAAATGATCCAAAAATGTCAAATGCTCACCCTGGTCTCCAGTGTGGGTTGCTGTAAGTTAGATCAGTCAGCGATTGTGACTATGGCTCAGACCTACAACACAAAAGTAGATGTAGAGTATAATACAATTGCCAGGACAACAGGTACTCAATCGGCATGATAGGCCGACTGAGTAGGAAAGGTAAAAGCTATATCAAATAGAGGAATACACCTAAAAACAGAGTCAAATTAAGTTGACAAGAATAATGGAACTATCTATCATGCAATAAAGAGAAGGGAAAGTGAATAACGATTCTAACCAAAGCCAACTGGGTTTGTATAAGCTCAACCAAGAAATCAGAGAACTAGAATACAAGGAGCCAAGAAAGAATAAATATGAAATATTGAATTCCACAAAACCAAACCAACCCTAACAATGATTAACTAAGGGCAGAAGATTTGTAGATTTGGGGTACGAAGGCTAGGACTATTACTACTACCCAAATGCTCGCCTGATAAATGACTGAGGCTAGGCCAAGACTATTACTACTACCTGGATGCTCGCTTCATTCACACAGGAGACTGGCACTGCAACTACTACCCAGATGCTCACCAAATGTATAAAGGGGGCTGAGTTAGAGACATTGACTACCCCTATGCTCGCCTAATAAATATAAAGGGCTGAGGTTGGGACTTTTACTATCCAAATGCTCGTCAAACTAGACTATAGGTGTCTAACTTTTCTTTCATTTCCATCTGTATTCTAAAATTCACCAGGTATTCCTTTTTGCAATGATTTGGAACTGGTGCGACCACCCAATTATCAACTGAAAGTCATAAACAATGTAATACAGGACCTAACTCTACACCATACTCAAAGATGTCGTATACAGGGGGAAACATGGATGATATAGTGATACTCGGGTAAGTTTCTATCCAGCAAAGGTTTGACTACCAGACACTAGTCTGTTATGCTATGCCATAAGGATCTAGGGATGCCGAACAACGTTGGGACATCTAAAGCAAGTTATGATATCCTATACTAAGGTCATCATGCCTCCCAATATTAATAATATGAAATCTACAATAATAAAAGTAGGTCTACCAAGAAATAACAAGGATCATATGCTCACAATTACCCCAAGTACTCGAAAGGACCTAAAACATGCTTCAAATACTAAAGCTCATAATCATTCTACCCAACTACAACTATTTCTGAAACGCCCCAAAAATGTGTTTCAGTAATGCCATGATCGTAATTTTCTTACATCTCAAAATTTGTGCGTGACATCAAAACTTCGACTTCATATTCTCGATCAAAGGCAAAATTGAGTGAGAAATGGGTACAACCTCGTTTTTAGAGGATCCGTAGCAAAAAAAAATTTTGCTAACTTTTAATTTCCAATGGCCATCCGCGATGCGCCAAGAGCGCAGATTAGTGTTGGAAAGTGGTTCGTATCTGGTCTGCATCGCGCCAAAGGCACGGACCAGTGTATTATTTTTCTTGGCTTTTCATTTCAGCTCAAGGGCCTTAGGGTCATAATCTTATGCCCACTTATGCGTGAAAACACCTTACTTAACCATTTTTCAACTCTATATCACTCAAGACTCTCTCAAAATCCTCTCTAAGACTTAACCAAATATCTCATTCAAATTCCAAGGATTTCAAGCCTAACTTTGGAACTCAAAGATTCTCTTGAAGCCCCGAGTTCTCTTCAAGCTCAACTCAAGAAAACCTAAGTTTAAGGTATGTGGGTTTCATCCATTGGATCCTTTCACCTATGGAGCCCAATCTTCCTTTTTAAGAAAATTGCATGTTTTTCAAGTTGTATCTTCCATGGGTATCTCTTATTATGGATTTTGATTATAAATTAGGTTGGGATTTTATGAAATGTTGAATAATTATGGATATCTATCTATTTCAAGCTTATACTATGAATTGGTTTTGCCTATGAAGACTATGCATGTTTTGAGTTATTAATGAAACGACCCCAAAAAGTACCCGAAAATGTGCCTCGAAAGTGCTTGAAATCGTAATCTTCATATATGTCAAAATTCGTGCGTGATATCAAAAATTCAACTTCATATTCTTGTTCATGGGGCATAATTGATGGGAAATTGGCCAAACTCGAATTTTAGAGCAATTATATCAAAATTTGGAAATGCCAAGTGAGCAATTTCCAGTGAGCTAGCGCGCGCCAGGGGCGCGGAGGAGGTGTATTTTATCTAGTTTTATTAGTTCGGTCCAAGGCTTCTGGATCTTGGGCCTAAGTCTTCCCATACATGAAAATACTTATACTTAGCCATATTTTACTTTAATATTATACAAGACATTCCCCAATACTCTCTCAAACACTTAGACAAATATTTTACCCAATTCAAGTGTCCCAAACTCACTTCTGGATCTCAAGAAACTCATTCAAGCTTCAAACTCTCATTCAAATCTAAGTCAAGCTTATTTATGTCATTTAAGACCAACGTGGGTACCCTACATCAAGCCAAATTCAAAGGAATTTCTGTTGGCTAAGTTTTGTACAAGTACCAATAAGAGGGTCAACTATAAAGGGGCATATCTTTTAGCACACAAATAACTGGGTAAGCCACGACCTACCAATTTAAAGCTCATTGAATTAGATTTCTAACACACTTGGTTTCACCTTATTTAGAGTTTGGAAGAAGAAGCTATGCCTATTTTCGTAGAACTCATATGTGTAGGGGTATATACGGGTTTTTGCCAAATTCCATTTCATTAATGGCATTCCGTAAATTTAGTCATTTATATTGGTCTTTGGGGGATTCTTATGCTATTGTAACACTTCCTAAAGACCTAAGCCCTATTCCTAAAGATCAAATTCACTCTTCCCAATTGGAATACACTCTCAAATTCTCTCAAGAGCCTCCATCAAAACCCCAATACAAATTCAAGAAAACTCAAGAGTAAGCTTTGGATTCCAAGAACCACTTCCAAACGTTAAGTCTTTCACAACTCAATTTCAAGAAATTCAAGGTCTAAGGTATGTGGTCTTCATTCATGGGTACCTTTCACCTATGAAGCCCAATATTCTATTTCTATGATAACGACATGTTTTCAAGTTGTGTTGCTTATGGGTATTATTCGTTAGAGATTATGATCATACATTATATTGGGATTTTATTAAAGTTTGGTTGAAAATACATGATTACTCATTTTTAAGTCTATACCATGATATAATTTAACTATTATGACTACGCATGTTTTAAGCTTTAGAATCGTGATCTATCTTGGGATTTGATGAGGGGTTTCAATGTATTTTGCAAGATGGTATTACCAAGTATTGGTGGGATATTTTACTTCAAGTTTTCTTGCATGATTTCACTTTTTAATTTTATGGTTTTACACTAGCATTGCACACCCACCAAGTATTTGATAAAATGTTTAGATTATGATTCTTGAGTTTTTGAAGGCCAATGTTTGGCATATGAGATATATGACTTTTTAATGATGAAAGTATGTTATATATATGTTAATTTTATGATGAACTCCCATAGTGTAACTTCCATAGTGTTGTGAGTTGACCAAGCCTAGCTAGGGGGGTTGTAGGCCCAGGTAATCATATTGAGGGGTTGGTACCTTGGTTGCCTAGTACGGGGGGTAGTAGGCCCGTATTACCATATTAAGGGGTTGGTACCTCATTAACCATATTGAGGAGTTTATACCTTGGTTGCCTAGTATGGAGGGTTAGTAGGCCTGTATAACCATATTGAGAGGTTGGTACCTCATTAATCATATTGAGGGTTTGTACTTGGTTGCCTAGTATAGATAGGCTCGTATAACCATATTGAGGGATTGGTACCTCATTATTCTACATTGATAGTCACTTGCTACATATGTATTTTATTATATATAAGCATGGCTTACTTCAAGAATCCTTCATACATGTCATATTGTTATTATGCTATCTATTGCCTATGATATTGTATTTTGCCTATGTTGCTTATCTATTATTGCATTGTATTATACATACATAGTACATTCAAACATACTAACACATACTATATGCCTACATAATATTACCATGTAGGAACAAGAGCTCCTATTGATTCTCTTCCTTGTGGCTAGATGTATTATTCAAGTTAGCTTTTGGTGAGTCCTCAAGTCCGGGGACAATATCCATCTTCTTTCATGCTTATGTTTAGACTATATCTTGTATATTTGGATTATCTAATATCATTAGTATGAGGGTGAGCCTGGTTGTTTGTCTTGGCCCATATTAAGTTCTACGTTTAGAAGTGTTGTTGGACAAATATGTAAGGATGTTATGAGTTTGACTCTCTTGATATTTTTATGAAATTAAGGTCTTCCCTTAGTCCTTATGCCCCTATTTCTACTCTTTTATTACCTTTACCTGCTTCCGTGACTAAGGATATGTAATGATATGTTCAGAGGCTTGCTTGGGGTTCCTTCGGGTTCCTCATGCATCGTGTCACATCTAGTTCCTAGTTTGGGTTGTGACAACGAAACTATGATCTATTATGACATTTGAAGATGGATTTCAAGATATCTTACATAAGGGTTTTATTATGTGTTGGTGGGTTGATTTACATTAAGTTTTCTCATATTATTTCACTCTTAAATTGCATGATTTTGAACTAGTATTACCTTGACAAGGATTCTCAAGTAATTGATAAACTACTACATGGTTTACAAGTCAAGTGACTTTATGATGATTAAGGGATTATATGTATGCATTAAATTTATGAAAAGTATTTATAGTATTGTAAGTTGACCACACCTTGTTTAGAGGTGGCATGCCCAATGACCTTGTTGAGGGGGTGACATACCTCAACCACCTTGTTGGGGGGTGACATGCCCATACTACCATGTTGAGGGGTAGAAATCTAGACCACCTTGTTGGGGGGTGACATGCCTGTACTACCATGTTAAGGGGTAGATACCTCGACCACCTTGTTATGGGGTGACATGACATACTACCATATTGAGAGGTAGATACCATGACCACCTTGTTGGGGGCGACATGCCCATACCACTATGTTGAGGGGAGGATACCTAAATCCCTTCCAAAGGGGTGACATGCCTTGGATTCCAAATAATAGTTTCCTTGGTCTATGTTGGTTATGGCCTCTTTCTACACATGTAATCTATATTTGCAAGTTATATGATTTGCAATATGTTTTACTTCAAGCATTGTTCATGCATGCTATATTGACATTATACTTATTCATGCGTATGATTATGCATTTTGAATATGTTGGCTTATGTATTATTGCATTGCATCCTACATACTTAGTACATTCAAATGTACTAGCACATACTCTATGCCTACATGATGTTACCATGTAGGAACCGGAGCACCTCTCGATCATCTTCCAAGTGGCTAGTTTTGGCATTTCAAAAGATAAGCTTTAGTGAGTCCTCAAGTCTAAGGACACTAGCTATGCTACTCTTACTATTTGATATCTCTTTATGTTGAACACTTGATACTATGAGGGTGAGCTCGGAAAGTGTCTTAGCCCTCACTCCAATCTATGTTAGAGGTGTTGTTGGAATAATTGATGTACTTATGCTATGAGCTTGACTTTTGAGTATTTTATGATTATCAAAGACTCCCCTTAGTCTCGTTTCCCTTATTTATATCTCTTGTTGTATTTATTATGTTTTCACGACCAAGGATGTATGATTGATATACTAAGAGGCTTATTTGGGGTTCCTTCGGGTTCCCCACTCATAGTATCACATCCAGGCCCTATGCATGGGTCGTAAAAATTTCAAAATTCCATATGCTATCATAACTAATAATCTATGAGGAATAATACTACTAACAATGGTTCAACCTAACAAGATATAATAAATGGTTACGATCATCCAAAAATATTGATAGTCTATTTTAAGAATTCTAGACCCTCAGGCAAGTAAACTAGCTACCTTGCCTAAATTTCAATCAATTCAACATGAATTAACAGTAACTAGCTCAATCTTAAAAAAGGAAAGTCGTAGCCTACCTATAGTTTGATCACGCGTGCTCCAACTTGCTCCATTGGAGCTTTTCCCTTCTGAAAGGCCTCTAAATATTGCCATATAATCATAAGCAGATTCATAATATCATAATGGTAATGTAGACACTAAAATCAGAAGAAATGGAGATGGACCAATTCAGAGACTAAACACTAGTAGAAGCATCGTCCAGTTGAGGAGACCTGAGAGATAGAGCAGGACATGTGGGAGCAGTACCCCAACCTATTTGAGTCCTCAAGTATTCCCTTATCTTTACTTTTGTATATGAAAGTTTTTGTAGTAGTGGATGTTATAATGACCCTCTAGATCGTTTATGTATTTTTGCATCTTTTCCATCAGTTAGAGCATTCCTATAGCAACCCGAAGTCATTTGTGACTTCTTGGCACTAATAGCTCAGTCGCCTGGTCGTTAATTTATATGTTGGGTAGTTTTACCTATTTGAATGTTAGAATTAAGTTATACTTTTGGAATATGACTAAGACTTCTTAACACTTTAGGAAGGATGTTTTATGAAGTATTTTAAGTGCACAATGTTTGTATGTTTAAGGGTGGGATCGAGGAAGTTGCACTTAAGGAATTGTATGAAATTTTATGTTAAATATTTCAAAACTTTTCTCCTAAATTTAAAGAGATAGAAGGGCATAACCCACCAAATTGAAGGTCTGCCAGTCTAAGTTCCAATGCATTAAACAACTAGTTGATATGACCTCAGAATATAGAGATATGTACATTTTTGTGAGACTACACAAGTAAGCACCTCAAAGTGGGTCCCTCTTAGCTTTAGATAAATTTAGCTTTATAAATAACCATCACCTTCATCTTTTTTCCATTTAGAACAATAATAGAACTAGAAAAAGGATCAACCGGCCTTCCAATACTCCCAATCACTTAGATTCTTAACTCGAAAGTTTAATTAAAATTACTTTCCATCGCGAGCTCATCATCATTGTATAATTTTCTTTTGATTTAGGCTTCAATTGCTATTTTTGAAAGGATATCAATTTTTAAGCCTTTTTCCCAGCATTTTTGTAGAGGTAACATCTTTTTTACAACCTCCCTTCGTAATTCTATGTCTTAGTCTCATTTTTATGAAATTTTGAGCCATATTATGGTGTATTTGATATGGTGGCTGTGAACAACCTCTTTTCTTGGTTAGTTTTGGCTATTGTTTCTATTTATTATCATGTTAAGGTGTGAGATACAATGGAGATGTTGAGGTTATTTTGATAGAATAGCTACTGCCTTTTTTCGATGGCTACGAAAGGAAATGTTATTACTTGTTGGGTTGCTTTACATTGTTCTGAGTATCAAATTGAGCCCAAGTTTGAGGTATAGGATTAGGTAGTTATAAGGATCATTATACAGGATTGGTTCTGAGATTCCGATTATGGTCCCCATTTTCTCGCTTTTTAGCTCCATATTTGGTTTAAGTTCATTTCTTATAAATTTAATGTCAAATAATCATATTGATGATGTGATCCTTATTCTGACAAATTGACAATATTTTGAGGTTGTTTGAAAGGGTAAAGTACCACCAGAGTGATTAGGGACACGTACGATTGACATACAAATAGGTTATAGTCTTTCCCTGCTTTTAGACTGGTTAAACATGTGAATGTTTCTGGGATTGCATAGATAGTAAGAAGAGGATTAGTTAAAGGTCATATAGTGTACGTAATTTTACTGATAGATTATATGTGAGTCAAAATAGTTGTGTAACATGTTGAAAACACTTGAGGTTGGTATACTAGTTTTTTGTGTTTTTCTTTATTATCTTTATTGATAGAGTATTTGTTACATGTCGAGATTACCAAGGGTTGTTGTATTAGTTATCTGTTATACTATCATAGCACTTTGACTAATGTATATATTGTAAACCGTATTTTCGATTATATGTTATTGTTGGGTCTTAGTTTAGGCTTAGGCTAATGGTGCCTTAGACCTGCACTGGTCAAGATTGGTAGACGACTATATTGTATTCGATGCGACCTGAGAGGCGTAGATCCTTGTAAACTAGAATAGTTGACTCAAGTTTGTAGATTTGAGCCTCGATAGGCTATAAGATAACTTAGCTTGGATATGATGGAACTGATGATGTCGCCCTGGAAACTCAAAGTAAATCTCCTACAATTAAAATCTTGAGCCTTTTTTATAAATGATTACATATCCTCACACTAAGAAGTGTGTAAACAAGAACAAGTTATGTTATGTATACCCTAGTTAGTGGCTATATAGTTAAAGACAATCTAGTTAATTAAAGGTCATATAGTTAAAGTTATACCATTAGAGGCGACATTGATGGAGGGCATTGTTGACTAGTCTAGGTCTAAGGGCCAAGGCAGACCATGGCCACGTCTAACCTTATCTTGATAAAATCTCGGGCATAGCCTAGGTTAAAGTCCAAGTCATAATTTCAGTTAAAGTCCGAGTTGCTCCAATTAAAGTCCAAGAGGTAGTATGGGTTAGAGGCCAAGTCGAGGTATACAATTTAGGTTAAAGGCATAGTGTGGAGGTTTTGTCAAAGTTGTGGTTATGCATACATGATTGGGTTAGGAGCAGTTCAGACTTGTCACCCCGAACCTCACACTTATTCACCCTTTTTTATGTGTGGTATACCTTCTAGGCTTATAGAGACCTGATTGGTATATAGACATAGATAGTAGGATCTTACACCCATGTATATACACAACCATTCAATTTCTATTTAGTTCTATATTCACTGGCATATGCACTTGATTTTTGTGATTAGATACTTGTAAAGTAATATTTTGGTTTATCTTTACTTTATTTACTGTTCTTACTCAACTGACCTATAATGCCTACTGGTACCATATTCTTAGTACTCACCCTTGCTTTCTACATCTGTTTCGTGATGTAGGTCTTAGAACAAACCAACAATATTTATTCCTCTATGATAGTTGTCATATTTGGAGACTAGTAGTAAGTATTGGACATTCTTGGATCCTTCTGATCTCCATTGTACTAGTGACTATGTTTTGTTATTCACAACTTACCCCATATATAGTTTGGTTACATATATATATATATATATACTATGATTTTGTATGTTGTATTATGTCTATAGTAATTCTGTACAGGTAACTTTTAGGTCCTGGGATATTTGGTCTGGTATGTTATAGGTATATATCTAGTATATGTTCAGTTCTTATATTAACTATATTGTTAAACGATTTTTGCTTATGCCCATTACTAGCTATTTCTGGTGAGGGGTAAGCTTGCCTATCGAAAGGTTAAGGTAAGTGCCATCATGACTTGTAAAGTCGGATCATGATAATGACATAGCTAGTGGATCCACATATAATACATAATCATGATTAGCCACTTAACGAGATAGAGTCTACTTTGGCAAGTAGATTCTTTTTTTTTCATAGTATGGAGAGATACTAGAATTTTATGTTATAGCTCGCGTAATTTTATTATTGGTTATAGATCCCACATATGTATGATTTTCTATGATGTTTCATGTGACTATTTATGCTCCTTACTTCTACATGATACTCTTGTGATTTACTTGTGTTTGACCTTCGTATGTTTACTTATGTTTTAAAATTTTTCCTAGCATGCTATTTAAGTTAGTCATTACACAACAAGATTTTCATTGCATTGCATTGCCTAGATACTCAGTACATCTAAATATAGAAACACATACTCTTTACCTACATTATATCACAATATAAGATCATACGCTCCATCTCATTCGTATGACTAGTTGGAGATTCTCTTTGCAAGTTGATTGATTAGTGAGTCCTCATGATCCAAGGGTAATCTTTTCATGGCCCTTAATGTTGTTAGTCTGTTTCATGGTTGAGACTATTTTATTTTCTACTTTTGTAAAGAGTGAGTAAGGAACATGTACATAGCTCCCACTTATGAAAGTACTATTAGAGGCATTCTGGATGTTGTATGGAGTCTATAATATTCTTCTTTGACTATTGATACTTTGTTCTTGTTGAAGTAACGGAGACTAGTTCACTTTTTCACTTATTGTTGTATTTTGTTGACTAGTCTAGGTCTAAGGACCAAGGCAAACCATGGCCACGTTTGACCTTATCTTGATAAAGTCTCAGGCATAGCCTAGGTTAAAGTCCAAGTCATAATTTCAGTTAAATTTCGAGTTGCTCCAGTTAAAGTCCAAGAGGTAGTATGGGTTAGAGGCCAAGTCGGGGTATACAATTTAGGTTAAAGTCCTAGTGTGGTAGTTTTGTCAAAGTTGTGATTATGCATACATGATTGGGTTAGGAGCAGTTCAGACTTGTCACCCCGAACCTCACACTTATTCACTCTTTCTTGTATGTGGGTGTACCTTCTAGGCTTAAAGAGACCTGATTGGTATATAGACATAGATAGCAGGACCTTACACGCACGTATATACACAACCATTCAATCTCTATTTACTTCTATATTCACTAGCATATGCACTTGGTTTTTGTGATTAGACACTTGTAGAGTAATATTTTGGTTTATCTTTGCTTTATTTATTGTTGTTACTCAATTGACCTATAATGCCTACTGGTACCATATTCTTGGTACTCACCCTTGCTTTCTACATCTGTTTCCCAATGCAGGTCTTAGAACAAACCAATAATGTTTATTCCTCTATAATAGTTGTCATATTCGGAGACTAGTGGTAAGCATTGGACATTCTTGGATCCTTCTGATCTCCATTTGTACTAGTGACTATGTTTTGTTATTCACAACTTACCCCATATATATATAAAGAATGTTATACTATGATTCTGTATGTTGTATTATGTCTATAGTAATTCTGTACAGGTGACTTTTAGATCCTGGGATATTTGGTCTGATATGTTATAGGTATATATCTAGTATATGTTTAGTTCTTATATTAACTATATTGTTAAACAATTTTTGCTTATGCCTATTACTAGTTATTCCGGGTGAGGGGTAAGCTTGCCTATTGAAAGGTTAAGATAGGCGCCATCATGACTTGTAAAGTCGGGTCATGATAATGACATAGCTAGTGGATCCACATATAACACATAATCATGATGAGCCACTTAACGAGATAGAGTCTACTTTGGCAAGTAGATTCTTTTTTTTTCATAGTATGGAGAGATACTCGAATTTCATGTTATAGTTCGCGTAATTTTATTATCGATTATATATCCCACATATGTATGATTTTCTATGATGTTTCACGTGACTATTTATGCTCTTTACTTCTACATGATACTTTTGTGATTTACTTGTGTTTGACCTTCGTATGTTTACTTATGTTTTAAAATTTTTCCTAGCATGCTATTTAAGTTGGTTATTGCACAACAAGATTTGCATTGCATTGCATTGCCTAGATACTTAGTACATCCAAATATAGCAACACATACTCTTTACCTACATTATGTCACAATATAAGATCATATGCTCCATCTCATTCGCATGACTAGTTGGAGATTTTCTTTGCAAGTTGATTGGTTAGTGAGTCCTCATGATCCAAGGGTAATCTTTTTATGGCCCTTAATGTTTTTAGTCTGTTTCATGGTTGAGACTATTTTATTTCCTACTTTTGTAAAGAGTGAGTAAGGAACATGTACATAGCTCCCACTTATGAAAGTACTATTAGAGATATGTTTGGATGTTGTATGGAGTCTATAATGTTTTTCTTTGACTATTGATACTTCGTTCTTGTTGAAGCAACTGAGACTAGTTTACTTTTTCGCTTATTGTTGTATTTTGTTGATGCTTTCTTGCCTATGTATGCTCATGATATGCTAAGATGCTTGATTGGGGTTTCTTTAGGAATCCTAATCATTGTGTCACACATAGGGTTTAGCCTATAACGTGATATAACATTAGCTCAAGTTGATATCAAAAATTACTTTGAACAACTTAAAACCTCCAAATTTAACAACATTCCAATACTCCAAAATCAAGCTCACAAGTTGATTAAACATGACTTGGAGCAACTATTAAAAAGGTAGAATAATAATTTCTTAAAGATTTTGAATAATAGCGTTCAGAGTCATTATAAATTTCAACCTTCAAGGAGTTTTAATTTAAATTCACTATTTTTTTTTGTAGTTTTATTTGGAAGATATGCTACCTTTACTTATGATTCGTGATGATGCTTTCTAAAACCTTTCTTTATTGATCTTCATCATGAGTTTGAGAGATCATTTTAGGTAGTTCGACAGATCATTTTAAATTATATTTTTTGTATTCATTCATTAATGAGTTCGAGGTTTTAAATGGTGCAAAAATCATATTAGATTATATTTGTTGTACTGCATTCATTGATGAGTCCTACGGGTCATTCTAAATGATCCAAGAAATTATTTTGGAATATACTTTTTGCATTGCATTTTTTGATGAGTTTGATGGATTATTTTGGATTCCTCAATAAATTTCTTCAAATTTTAATTATGCATTGACTATATCCAATATTGTATGTTGTTCTCTGTCACAGCTTTATGAATTGTGACTTTGTATATTATTATTATTATTGTTGTTGTTATTGTGTTTCTTATAATTACATAGTATGTATCTGAGCTTGATTAGTCTATGATTCCTATTGAGTAGTTCCTATTTTGGTCAAATACTATATTTTGCATCTCTTTCTGATGCCACGTCTAATACAAGTCATCCTAGTTGTTTTTCAATTTTTCGTGGCTATTGTTCTTTGAATCATGGTGAACTTTGTGTTTGAAGATTTTCTACCTCCCTTTTTTACTTTTGCTGTCTATATTTTTGTATTTTTGTTAGGTAGATTGTTGTTTTTAGTTTTACTTTTGTACTTAGATGCTCTTGTACCAGTGAAATTAAATTTAGAATTTGCTTCTGTGTACATTCATCTTTCTTGGTCATTTTCGTTGTTTATTGTATATTTTGTACCGCTTGTACATATCTATATTATGAGCCCTTCTTATATTGTTATTACTTTCGTGTAAGTTATTTCTAATTTTATAAATCTTGCGTATTTTAGTATTTTGGCATACCTACTAAAGGTTTATGATAGATACCATCATGATTCAATTTCGGATGTGACACACATATATACAAACAATTCAATCTAGAATATCAAAATTTCAATAAAAAAGATTAAATCATAGCTCAAAAATCAAATAATTATGAAGAACTTTTGGATTTACAAATTTAATGGATAACATTATTAACTCACGTTATTTATCTGTCTATAGAAAATATAAATGTGTGACTCCACATGAGGTAAAAGTTTGTAAATGAATGCTCAACAAATTCAAAATAGAACTTTTAAGTATCTAAATTTCACTGACACATATTGTTGATACCAACTATGTACTCTTTATCATTGAAATTAAATAGTCATGACAAGTTATAAAATTGTATATATACATATACTACAAACGTTTTAGAAAAAGAAATCTCATTTGGGTATAAAGATTTTCATTTTATGAGACTATATGCATGCAAGACATATTTGGGGTATAAAAAGAATCTTTTTTCTTTACAGACATATCTACGGTGATAAGAAAATATTTTTAGTTCAGTTCGGTAGAATGTGGGTCTCCAAAATTCGATGTTGTACGTAGTGGCGGATCCAAGACTTTGTGATAGTGGGTGCTTAACTTTTTTCTTTTAACATAACATTATATAAATTGCATACCATATAATTGTATACCTATAGAACTATTTGACTGTAATAGTGTTCTTTTTGTTGCAATATAGAAATAGGTAATGAGAAAAATTAAAATTACTATTATCATAATGAAGGAAGACTAGTCACAAATAATAAAGGAATAATACATAAATATACTCTTTAAGTTTGTTTTAGCTAGTATACATGCCCTCTAAAGTGTGCATAAGTAGGTAGTTAAACTTATATATAATTAAACAAGTAGAGATACGTGTTTGACATGACATGGTATATGTAAGATGCCACATATAACACAAATTATAACGTATGACATGTGTCTTTTTGTTCAACTTTTTACAAATTTAAGTGCACGTGTGTCTTTTTATTCAATTTCTTACAAATTTAAGTATTTGCTTGTGCACACCCAAATTATAGGGTATAGATGTCAGTTGAGATCATTGAAAGGAATATTTATTGTATGATGTAAATAATAAGTGTGCTTGTCCACTTTTATTTTTTGGGATGAATATGAATAACAAAATCATTGCTTACATTTGTAAGTTATTTATGCTTTACATTAAAAAATTACATAACATTATAAATTTGACACTAATATTATCATAAAATTTATTTTTGATATTATTCATGGATGAGAAAACTTATTGATAGGTATATTTTACTTTTTAAAAAAAATATCAAAACTATTTAAGTCTTCTGAAATAACAATTTGTTGGAATCTTTTGAAATCTACTTTTTTCCTCTTTCTTTGATACAATAAATTAATAATTATACTTGTTTTTCTCTTTATCTAATTAGACAAAGTAAAAACAAAAATCCCGTAGAATCCACTAAAAAAAAGGCCAGAAAAGAGAGGAGGTACTAAAATAGGGCAAACTAATGCTATTGAGAACTAGGAAGTAAAAAACCAAGGCTACTGAAAACTAGGAAGTAAAATAAGAAAAAATATATTGCCTTAGGCTGGATTCGATCCCGGAAAAAATATCAAGGGCCTTTAGCACCTAACTATAAACCAATCCACCAAAGCAAACTTATATCCAATGGGTGCTTACTAATAATATATCTCAGTTAGCTTAATATTTTTGTATGCCTATACATACTTTGCGTCGGGTTTAATGGGTGCTCAAGCACACGTAGGTTCGCCTTTGGTTGTAGGTTCAAATCCTATAGAGCGTGATTTTTTTCTTCTTAGATCGAATTAGAATGAAATAGATGCATTCGGTAACTTTCACAACAATCGAAATTTGACCTCCTGTGCCTCTTTCAACACTTGTATACTTTCTAAAGAGTCAGGCATGCCCCTGTTGCTCTCTCCAAGTACGTGATTCACAGATTTACTGAGTGACTTTTTCTTATCACTGCGCTGAAGTCTCTATCTCTTAACTGGGTTAACCATACACTTCACATGTTTCTAGCGATTTATATGGCATTATTAAATAATAATGTCACCAATGCTCTTGCCGCTTCCATGGACTTGATTCACAATTTGTGAGGGTTGTTCGAGCTATATAAGAAATCTTTAATTAATAATAACATAATAAGATGGATAATTTACTTCAAAATCCCTTATGGAATCACTTACTACTTCTGAATTTCAAAAAATAGATAAAAATAATTGGGATATTATGTGATTTATTATCAAACTAGTCAATATTATATCGAATATTCTAGAGTATACGGATTACTATAACGAACTAGAGTTTCGATTTATCATAATTTTAATGCTAATATTATTAAATAGTGATTGTAAATATCGTTAATATTCTTTTATTTTCAATTTGAAGTGAATGATAATTTGAATTGAATGATAAATATTTTTTTCAATTCCTGTTTTGGCATTTGAAATACTTTTTATTATAGTTCTATATTTGATTCTACATTAAAATTTGAAATAAATTAATTATAGAATAAGAGAGATATATAAATTTAGATATTTAATTTATTATCGAGTTATCTGTTAATCCAATAAGAAAAAAATCTAAAATTGTTAAAAATGATAACCTATAACAAGCGTAAATCGTTACCAAAATGGCTAAATCAATAACCCAATAGATTCGAACAATCAATTTCAATTCAATTTTGAACTGCTGATCAATTATAAATACTATCGATCTTAATTAAGGTGTATAGAAACTCGAAGCCAAATTTAATCTATTTGAGTAGTGTACCCATTTTAAAAATGGAAAGGAATTAGATCGCGTGTAGGGTAGAACTAGAGCGGCAGAACCGCAAGGAACGGCGTCGTGTCAGTCCAAATCATCTTTACCAAAGAAACCCCGTTTCTCAATTCTTTATTATATACTCCGCCAACTCCCAGTACTGTCTTCCCATTGATTTTGAAAATCAAAACCAACTTCTTATACACTCAAATAGGGAAAGAGATGGAAGATGAAGAGGAAAACCATACTGAAATGGAAGAACAAGTTGTAGAAAAGGCTTCATCTGAGGATTCTTTTATTAACGATGACTCAGATGATCCCATTATAGATGACGACGATGATGACAATCAGCAATCTATTACTGAGGTTAAACATTACCCACCCATTTCATGTTTTTTCATTCCTTTATTGTTGCACCAATGATATTTATGTTTTGATTTGGTTTGTAGGAACCATTAACTGATAAGGAAATTGAGGAGCTCATTGGTGAGCTTTTAGAAACTGAGAGTAAGGTTGGAATTCTATTGCTTCTTTGTTTTGGTTAGACAATGAATTTTCTGGGTTGTACTTGTCTTTAGCTTTTCTGTTTTTTGTTATAGGCTGCAGAGGCTCAAGAGGCTTTAGAAGAAGAGTCACTGTCTAAAGTTGAGGCTGATGTTAGGGAAGAGTTGTCACAAACTCTTACAGGAGATGAGGTGCATTTTGGAATTCCTCATTTTCTTTTTATTGTTTGATTTAATTTTTCGCATGTTTGTAAAACTATTAACCCCCTTATTATTTGCTTTGAAATGTGGTCACTTCAGTTGGAAAGTGCTGTAACTGATGAGATGAAAACTTTCAAAGAAGAGTGGGAAGCTGTCCTTGATGAACTGGAGACTGAAAGTGCTCATTTGTTGGTAAGAATTATTCTTTATCTGTCAAATGGTTTTGTTGATTTTATCACTATGAATGAAATCAGCTTTGAGAGATGACTGCAACTAAAAGGAGCTTCACTGCTTGTAATCTCAAAGTTCTGGATAAACACATAAGGGATAAAAGCATGCTCGAGGATGTTTAATATACACTAGTAATGTATTGGGCAATGTACTCAGGGTTAAATTTCATGAGAACAAGGGCACAAAAGAATAGCATTTGCTTTTAGTTTACTTGATAGAAGACATAGCAAAATCTTTTTTTTTTTTAAATAATAGCAAAACTAATTTGGTAAAGTAGTGGGGTGTGCAGGTCGGTGTAGGGGTAGATAGGCACTGGTACCTAGTACCTCCTACTAGCATAGGTGTTAATTTACTTTTTTTTTTTTCTACATTGCTAGGCAATTAGGCAGCTTTTTATCTTTTTGATAACCGTGTGTTCGGGCTACCTTGTGCGCACCTCGACTAATCTACGGATGGGAAGAATCACCTAGTCTTATCGACTCTTCTGGGATTTGAACCTTAAGACCTCATAATTCTTAACCTACTTCATTGATCACTATGCCATACCTTAGGTGCATTAGGAAAAATTCACATAGTATCTTCTCTGCATAGGTGATGAGTAACTTTGCCCACAATGCTTTGGTCAATAGGAAGAACACATCTAATGTATTTTATACTGAATTTGATTTTTGGTTCTTGGTTCCCTGCTTTCACATGTTGTCACTCCAACTGTTCAACTGTTAGATCGCCCCTTTTGGAGGCAGTCAATTAATTTCCCAATTACTCGAAGTGGCACTTGATATTTCTTTATGAGTTTCATGCCAAAGTTAAACTTGGCTAATGCTGTCAGGTTTAGGAGATGCAACTGGTTTTGGTAGACTTACTGTAGCCCCAAGTTTCGGGGTTTTCACATTCATTTGGTAGTTTCCAAAATTAAATAGCAAAATTTAAAACACATTTATTAGAAGGCAAAGGAGATAAATTCTTACAGGAACAACTTTCGATGAAACTGCTTCAAGGCATATAAAACTGGTGAAGTCATTTCAGTTTCGTCTCACATATTAAAAGAAATTGGTGTGAAGTCAGTGGATGAGAACAGATGAACCCACCGGAACAGAGTATGTCCAATCATTCTTTATGTTGTGGAATGTTTGCAAGTTTGAGTGTCAGTGCCTCCATAATTAATTGATCAGTGAAAGGTCTTTTACCAAGTGCAGTTTTCTTCCTATTTGTCTGACATGGTCACACCCGATTGACCTAATTTAATTTTCCAACATCTTCGCTTAACTATAAGCTGGCTAAGGCACATAAGCTAGAGTTAATTACTCAATGATATTTGGTGGTCCTTTAGAATCTCAGATTTCCGAGTAGATGCTGTTTGGCTCATCATACACTGATAGCATGGACCAAAACTAAGGTATACTATATACAGATGTCGCTGTACCCTAATTTGGAATCTTAGGCAACCCAATAAATACACGGGTTTTGCTCATCACCCAAGGATTACTTCCATATTACCTATGCTATTTTTACTTTTCATGCCCTTTGTCCCATAGAGGAGTGGTCTTAAAACCGAAAACCAAAGAATTAAACTGAATCAAACTAATTCGATTTTTCACTTTCGATTCTTCCTGTTTTGGTATGGTGTCGATTTCTTTTCCAAATATTCGGTTCGGAGTTCGGATTAAGGGTCACGGTTATTCAGTGCACCGAAGAATTGAAGTTTTATTAAATAAATTTAACATAATATTTTAAATTATAATATATTTTGATTTTTGACCCAAACATTTTAATTTTGACTCAACCCTAATCCCTAAATCAAAAAGGTTTCTCATGGACCACTGCCTCCAGCCTTCTCTTCTCTCTTCTCTGAGACTTATGCACGCCACACTGGCTCGCGGTCACAACTACTGTGTTGGTGTCTTGGCAACTAGCAAGCATAGTGGCATATCGCGAGTGAAGAAGCAAGACTCTCATCTGTTGTCTGTCACCTGTCCCCGCTCAGTCTTTCAGTGGCTAGAGCGACGGAACAACAGTCTAGTTGTCACGACCCAAGCCTAGGGCGTAGATGTGACCGGCGAATGGGGAACCTGAAGGAACCCAAAACAAGCCTCATAGCATATCATTACACAGTCTTGGTCGTGGAAGCAATTAAAATGACAATAAGAGATAAGCATAAACAAGGGGAATTGGGGCTAAAGGTAAATTTCCATGTCATAAATCCCAAGAAACGAGACAGTTGAGGCTCATAGCATGGATACATAACATGTCCAACAACATTTCTAAACCTTAGATACTTAGCAGGGGCCAATACAAGCAACCGGGTTCACCCTCATAATAATGACAATAGGTAATCCAAACATACAAGACATATTCTAAACATAAGCTTGAGAGAAGATAGATATTGTCTCCGGACTTGAGGACTCACCATAAGCTAACTTGAACAATTCGTCTAGCCACGAGGAGAATCAATAGGAGCTCCGGTTCCTACATGGTGATATCATGTAGGCATAGAGTATGCGTTGGTACGTTTGAATGTACTAAGTATGTAGGAAGCAATGCAACAAGAGATAGGCATCGTAAGCAAAATATATAATCATAAGCAATAGATAGCATACTAACAATATGGCATGTATGAATGATGCTTGAGGTAAAATCATGCATATATAGAACATAATACGAGTGTAAGGTGTGATCGTTATAATGCAATCCAAGGCCTACCACCTCCTTGGAGAGGCGCATGAGGGACAAACTCCTTCGTGAGGTTGATGGAGTACAAACCCCCAACAAGGTTGATGGGTACAAACCCCCAACAAGGTTTGATGGGTACCAACCCCCAACAAGGTTACCCAGCCTACCATCCCCCGAGCTAGGCAATCGAGGTACCAACCCCTCAACAAGGTTACCCGAGCCTATAACCCCCCGAGCTAGGCTTGGTCGTCATCCCCAACACTATATATATACCCCCCCCCCCCTCATCATCATGTACATACATCCTTTTTCATCATCAATCCATCATCATTTCATCAT
>JAOTQJ010000083.1:13417908-13433964 GCA_025642045.1 Solanum sejunctum | reverse complement strand
GTTTTGTCCTTCAAAGCACTTAGTATTTCTTTCCTTCCATATGGACCACCAGATAAATGTTGGGATGAGCTTCCACCATTCTTTCTTTTTACCTCTGCTTCCAACACCTGTCCAACAGTTTAGAAGCTCCAGAATAGTCTTTGGCATCACACAGCTAACCCCCAAAATGCATAAAAACATATTCCACAAGCTGGCATCACTTCAGCTTCTTGTTCACACATAACACAACTTGAACAAATTTGTATGTCTCTTTTCTGTAGGGCCTCATGAGTGAGACATACCTTCCTGATTAGTGCCAAACAAAACATGAGACTTTCAATGGACATTTCACCTTTCAAAGAAGTTTCCAAGGCCATCTATCAATCAGATCGACATTATAGTTCATCTTCCAATAGCATGATTTCACTGTATAGACACCTTTGTTGTGTATCTTTCATATTGGCTTATTAGACCTCTTAGAAGTACCTGGGAAATTATTAAGAACCCCTAATAGCATAACAACCTCCTCAATTTTCCCATCATTCTATGCTCTCCTAAACAGTAGATTCCACCCCTGTTAACTATTTGTGCCACCTTTTCATTCTTCTGTAGACTCAATGTATATAGGTGAGGGAATATGTTTCTCAAACTATCCTTTCCTATCCGTACTTCATTCCAAAATCCTGTCTTCATTCCATTCCCAACACGAATGCATGTGTTGTTTCTGAAATGTGGCCATAGTCTTCTGATGGTCTTCCAGACACTGCATCCACATTGCCCATAACCTTATTCAGTTGTCCAAGGGTTGAGTAATCCATACTTTCCTGCTTTAAATCTCCTCCACAAGGCTCTATCTTCAGTACAAAATCTCCATAGCCATTTTTGGAGCAAACAACTGTTCTTGAGACGTAGGTTTGTCCTTGTTTTCTGCTAAGTGTGAGATTATCCTATTTCGCCAAGTTGTAACCTCCTTTTTCCTTATTGCCTTGCCAAAGAAAGGATCTTCTTAGCCTATTTATTTTCTTCTCAATGTTCTTGGGTACTGGAAATAGGCTCATCATATAAGTAGGCAATCCATTTAGTACTGATTTGATGAGGGTCACCCTGCCACTCAGTGACAAATATTGGCTTTTCCATCTGACTAGTTTCTTCTCACATCTCTCTAAAACCACATTCGACTCTTCTAGCACTTTGTTCTTGGCACCCAAAGGTAGTCCCAGATACTTTGTGGTAGTGCCTCTATCTGGCTGTTCAATGTCGTAGCTAGCACAAGCAGGTTTTCAACTTGGTTGATAGGTTAGAGATGACTCTTCGACCAGTTGACATGGAGGCTTGAAATGCCCTCAAATATATTGAGTATAGTCCTTATGTGTCTAATTTGTGCCTCAAATATAAGAGCATCATCAGCATAGAATAAATGTGTGATCTCCAACTCTTCTCCTCTCTCAGCAAGTGCACCAAATCCTCACCCACCCATTAGTCTTTGCCTTCTTGAGCATATGATTCAGCCCCTTCATGGCTATTATAAATAAGGAAAGAAGACATTGGGTCACCCTGTCTAAGACCTCTCTCAGATTGGAAGAATACTTCCGCGTTTCCATTTATGAGAAGAGAAAACTTCACACTTGAGATTCAGTATTTGATCCAGCCAATCCACTTGCTACCAAAACCCATTTCCTTTAGAATTTTTAGGAGGGAATTACAATTGACATGGTCATAGGTTTTTTCAATGTCTAGCTTGCATAAAATGCTTGGTTTCTTCTGCCTACCTCTCAGGAAAGCCATTTGATGTTCGTCAATCAATTTCCCTATCACTGTCTTCATTCTCTCAGTGAGCAATTTGGAGATGATTTTATAGACTCCTATCAAACTGATAGGTGTGAAGTCTTTTAGCTCAACCGCACGAGGTTTCTTAGGGATTAAAGCTATGAATATAGCATTAAATGATTTCTCAAACACACTCCTCTGGTGGAAATTTTGTATCCTCAGCATCAAGTCTTCTTTCAAAATATCCCAGCATCTCTTAAAGAAATCTGCAGTAAAACCATCAGGGCCAGGTGCTTTATTCCCATCACACTGGTTAATGATCAATAGCACCTCCTCTTCTGTAAATGGTCTTTGTAAATACTCATTTTTTTCTGTAGAGACTGTTGGACATCCTACAAAATCAAAAGAGGGCTTCCAGGGTTCAGGTTCTGAGTAGAGTCTGATATAGAACTATATCATGGCTCCTTTAATTTCTGCATGATCCTGTATCTCCTCCCCCCTTACCACCAGTCTGTCCATTGCGTTTTATTTCCTGTGAGCACTTGCTAACCTTTGAAATAACTGTGTTCTTATCCCCTTGTTTCAACCATAATATTCTTGATATTTGTCTCCATCTGCCTTCTTCTTGTTTGGCCAATACTTCTAGTTCTGCAAGGATTGTTGCTCTTATCATCATTTCCTCATCCTGAAGGGTTCTATCATTTTGAATTTTGTCCAATTCAGCTAATTCTTCAAGCAGGCAGTTTTTTCTGTGAGCTAGTTCAGAAAAATTCTTGCTCCATTCTTTTTGCTTTAAGCATCTTTTGTTTATTGCTGAGCTTGTACTCTGGCACCCTTCTACCTCAAGCTGCTCCACCTCTCCTGCACCATATTGTTAAAGCCATCAACCTGAGCCGCCAGTTTTCAAGTTTGAAATATGGTTGTTTGTGTTCCCAGTTACCAGAGTCCAGCATGATAGTATTATGATCAGACCCTGCTCTAGGGAGAATAATTTGCTTGATGCTTTTGAAGTTATCCTCCCACTCCATAGAGTATAGGAACCTATCTAGTCTAGCTACGCTTTGATGGTCACCTACCCTGAACCAAGTGAATTTTCCTCCTATAAGACAAGGGTCGTATAGCTCTAGGTCTTCAATCCATCTAGAGAAATCATTCATGTTGTTTGTGACTGTTGCACCCCCTTCTTTCCACCACGTGCCTTACAGTATTAAAATCCCAACTTATGGCCCAAGGTCTTCCACACAAGTCCTTCATAGCAACCTATGTTGCTCGGACTCTTCAACAATGTCAACGGATGCGTGTTGGATCCTTCAAAAATAGTGTATTTTTGACTATTTTTGAAGGATCCGACACGGGTGCGACAACATTTTTGGGGAGTCCCAGCAACTTAGATAGCAACCATCTCTTCCCAATACTTTCATTTCTTCTATTTGGGACATAGACACCAGGGAATTACCAGGACAAGTAGTTATGCGTAGACCCAAATTTGTAAGTGATTGAATAGGTCCCTTCCTTCACCTTACTGCCTGTCCATACTCTACTATCCCACATAAGAATTATACCCCCCTTGCTTCCATCTGCCTTAATAAATCCAAGTCTGATTCATCAGCAAGGCTATAACTGATATTTAATCCCCTTATTCACCTTGGTTTCCTCTAGACAAATCACATTTGCTTTCCATTTTCGTAAACACATCTTAACCAGGTTCTTATTGGTGTTGTTATTAAGACCCCTCACGGTCCATGTGATCAGTTTTAATATTCATTTAAAGGTCAGACGCATACATCCACCCCCCACCCCCACCTCCCACCCGAACACTTTCAACCTTTGATTGAGACTGGATTGAAGCTTCTTCAGTTCATTCTTATCTATGCCCCTGCTTTTAGGGGTGGTAATAGATTTCCCCTGTTTCTTGTTATCAAAGCTCTGTTTTTCTTTGATCAACTCTCTTGAGTAATGCAAGTGTCTCCTTCTAAAATCCTTCGAATGCTACTCCATACGTGTTGCTCAGCTCCATTATATGTGAGTTGACCCAATTTGATGCCTTCGTTTCGGTCAGATCTTCCTCTGCCAAATCTGCATGGCCATTGGTTCGGCATCAAGGATTTGGTGCAACTGTAGCTCCGTCTAGTTTTAATCTTTAGTTATAATCTCTTCTTCAGAATGTTCACTCGTGCTACTTAATTCAAAGATCTATTTTGGATTTTGGGTTTGCATGTCTTTATTCTCACCTGCTACTCTTCCTCCTGCCATCTTCTCTTTCATTATTTCCTCTGCAAAATTTCTCCATCTTTTGATTGCTCCAAAAACCGAGAAGCTAAAGGCTTAATGGCTGAAAGCCCGTTTATGTCTTTAATTTGGTCCTCTTGTTTGTTCTTTATTTAAACCCAAAAGTGTTTCAAAATTTCCTTTATGTCTCAATCCCAAAATGGTTGTTGGCCCAAAACAATTTTCCCTTGATGACTAGGCCTGTTTAGGTCTTTCCAATAAGTCCACTGTTTGGTCCCCAGATATCCAGGTTGTCCCAGGTGATCCGTCACGTGTCCCTGGCACCTTTTTCTCTTGTACCTCTTCCGTATCATACCTCTTTTTGCCCAGTGGATTTTCTTATGTGAACTCTTGGGTTAAAGAGTTAGTCAATCCTTTTGCTTTGCACAGGGGATATTGCTATCCGATAGCTTATATTCTTCTAGCTTATTTATCGTCTTGTGACTACTAATGAACCTAGCCACCTTTTCTTCACTATCTCCCTATCTAGAGTTTGTCGTCAACTCTAGTATGATAAGAGTTGCTCTCCTCCTTCTGCTTACATTTATCAGGCCGATTGTAGCGTCCAAACTTCTTGTAGTTGCGGACTATGAAAATTTCAGAAAAATTTTCTGCTTTCTTCCATCTAGGGACAACATTTCCTTTCATCTTAGATGCCTCTTTCAAGACCTGCACTATCCATTCCGTTGACCTTTTGTTGAACGAAGTCCTGGAAATCTTGCTTCTACTCCTTTCTGTCCATTCATATACACCTGTCGACTTGAGGTCATATGATTTGAATCCTACTGCAGAATATATGGTGTTCTCCATTTTATGGAAAGGGGCAGAAAGAAATAGAGAAGGAAGGAAAGGGCTAGGATTTCTAGTGGTTAGAAGGACCACCGGTTGTGGGGAGAGAGTTTGGTAGAGGGGAGTTTAAATTTTATTGGGAGATGTGTCTTGAAAGTTAAAAGTTAGCTCAACATTTTTTTAAAGACATTATTTAAGTTTACATTTTCAAAGTGAATATATTTTCTTGTAAGGGATTTATATTAATAATCTTTTAATATATTTATGTTAATTAATATTTTTTAAATGTATTTTTAGTTTTTTAACAATATAATCAATCCAAAACGATATTTTAAACACAAAGCAAGTCTTATTTTGTTGTTTTTTATTCTAAAAAAAAAGGTCTTATTTTGTTTTATTATAGTTAAAAAAGCAATACGCTTTCTTTCATTATAGGTAGAGTTATATTTATAGTAATTATGACAAAGGAAGGCTTTCATTCTGCCAACATAAAAGCCATCCTTGATCCCATTCCTTCCTTGCCGAGCCACCTCTCTTCGTCATTTGATGATTCTGCCTTCCCTTTCTACAACATACACAGGCGCCCTCCTTTCCAATCACTAAATAAAGAATAGACCAATCAAAACCCTATCTGAGTAAATCTTTGTCTGTAATTTTTCCAACGCTATGAGTTTATTCGACCCATTCCTTAAATGCCATAAAAGGTATGCACGACGACCATCATAGTGTAGAGAACAATGGTAGAAGGTATAAATCAGTTCCCATAACTGTGGATTTTAACTAGGGATCATCCTATATTTACCCTAGTTATGTTTGAGCTAGCTAACGATAGACAGTATGAGATTACATGATGGATGGTGCTTGCAGATGATATTTGCTAATTGACGAAGCTAGTGAGGGTGTTGACATTTAGCTCATTCTTGTTTACCCTAGTTATTAGAGCCGTCGATATGGGCTAGGCCCATTGGGCCGGCCTGGCCTAACCCATGATTTAGCAGGGTTGGGCTACGATTTTTGGATCCCATTTATAAAATGGGCTTTTTAGCCTGGTTTGAGTAAGCCTACTAATTTGTAGGGCTTTTGCAATATGGGTTGGGCCGTCCCGTGGGCTGAATAAAAAAATTATTAAATATTAAAACTTATATACAAATTATGTTTTCATAATATTTACTCCGTTTGCCCATCTTTACTTGTCCCTTATTGATTTGGCACAGAGATTAAGAAACAGTAAATAATATAGACAATTTTACTAAATCATCTTTTCAATATAACAATTACAATGAACCCTGAGGGGTTGGTCCAATGGTTAAACCTTGGGCAAAAATGCCACAAGGTCACAGGATCGAATCCCCAGGGCCACTGATGTGTTACCTGGTCGTGCATCAGCGCCCCGTGGAATAATAGTCGGGTCCGTAAGGCGGGCAACGGACACCACGGTTATCCAAAAAAAAATAAAAAAATAAAAAAAACAATTACAATGTCTTGGAAAGTGTAACAAGAAAATAACTACTATAACTAATGATAAGGATAAGCTAAAAATTGTGTTTGAAATTATATTTTGATTTCATAAAGTGGACAAGTGTTATTGGATACATCTCAAAATAGTATAGTGGACAAGTAAAGATAGACAGAGGGAGTAATAGTAATACTAATGCTATGTAAGATTGTCCTGTTGCTATTTATTTTAACATGTTTAAATTATAATTTAATTTAAAAATTTATTTTAAAAAATATAAGAATAAAAATGTGGGGGCCCGACAAGGCCCGCGGCCCACATACAAATGGGTTGGGCTTGCTATTTTCTAGCCCATAAAAAAAGAGGGCCAGCCGGGCCTGGCCTATCAAATTCCAAAGCATGTAAGGGCTAGCCCGGATGGGGTGGGCCAGCCTGTATTGACAGCTCTACTAGTTATGGATGAGCTAGGTAAAAATATACAAGATGAGACCCTATAAGCTCTATGAGGCTTGGTGTTAATGTGCTTCTGCTTTTCATGATTGTCAAGTGGGCATTTTATGAATTATTTCCTGATTTATACCAGTGTTATGACAAGTATACTGAAATTTACAATGGTATTCTTGATCCATGAAGAAAAAACTTACATGGTATTCTAAATTCTAGAAACTTTTTGCCGTGTTATAACAGTACTGTATTTCCTATGTGCCATTGTTTACTTAAGAGTTCCTTGTTTTATTTGTCTTGAAAAATACTTAAGAAGAATCATTTGTCTTATATGCATTCCAATCACAGGTTGAGGAGATTGATGATATTGAAGACAGTTCTGGTGATCCGTTTGTTGCAGATGCCATTGCAAATGAAAGAGAGCTAAATCTTTCTGAAGAGCAGAAGAGGAAGTTTAAGAAGGTCTGTGAATGGTATATTCTAGTTCTTTTCTTTGACATTGATACTATATTTCTTGAAAATATGGAGCCGGATGAGACATTGGTTGCATTTCTTTGCTTTCTCGCTTTTTTCTCCTTACACATTCTTTTCTTTTTCTTTTAAAGAGGCCAATGCCTATTATGTTTAATTTCAATTTTTCTGCTGATGAGATGTAACTTCTAGTGTTGTCACTGGGCTGTTGATTCCATTGTTAACAATTCTTCTTTTTACTAATCTGTCTTCCAGGTTAAAGAGGAAGATGATCTAAAAACTGATCTGAAGCTTAGGAGGTGTTTGAAACAGAGAAGATACAAGAACAGAAAGAAATTGGTAATAAGCATGCTTTAAACTATCTTTTTATTATCTAATAAATTTCTAGAAGTTGTCATCCGTGAAGAACTTGACCCGTTGCACTTGAGGGTGACCAATTATGATAAAAAAATCTGACTCTGGAAATTCACTAATTCCATGGAGGAAGCAGAGGGACTTCACATCGCAACCCAATTTATGTGCCATGTACGGTGCTTAAGCTTGGCACACCTTGCTTGCCTACCCATGTTCACAACAAAAGTCCGATAGTCTCCTCTTTACTCAGAGCATTCCCATCGTGTTGTCAACAGATTAATCACCACAACAAAATGGCACTAACAATTGTTTTTCAATAATGGACAAACACCAGATTCGTGAAATCAGTTCTTGAATCTTCAAGACTGACTAGTGGAAGCATAACTCCTGAAATACGTTCAGAAAATCTTAGAAGGGAAAGGTCTAACGAAATAATAAAAATATACTGCCCATGCGCAGCAAGTCTGAGGCTTACTCTTAGAGAACTCTCTACCAGTGGTCACATTTTTGGGGTTGTAACACCCCCATCAGCTGGGGGGTCTGTATATAGTGGGAAGAGGAGGTTAGTCACGTCGTCTGTGGAGTGGATAGCTTAACCATAGCCATTTTATAATGACCATGTTGTCTAGATCAGTTTTCACACACCTCAACAAATTTCACGGGATACCTCCCATCAAGGGAACTCTATTTACCAAGGCTAGGACAAATGGGAAGAATTGCCTAGTTTTTTTTTTTTGTTTTCACTAAGATTTAAACTTGAGAACTCATGTCTCTCTACCACTTCATTCACCACTAGGCCACACCCTTGGCCGTCATATCAGGGAATAGTATATACATACATATATAATATGTAAAACATGCTCCTTCCAAATCAAAGTAACACAACATAAAAGTTAATATTACTTATTAATTAACAAGTAGTACTTGCAGTTTCATGAAAATAGTTATAAATATCAAGTTACGAGCAGGCTAGGATTGATTTTGAACTGTCATTGTAGTCATCAATGTAGCTGTCCAGTTAAATCTTAGTGCATGTGACATTTGTTGCTAGTTCTTTTCCTCTTAAAATTGGAGGCACAACATTGTATCATCATCTTACTGCATGTGTACTAGGCCTAACAATTTCCGTTGTTAAATAATGGTATTCTAGCAATGTTGCTACCCATTATAAGTATCTCAATATACACACTTGATACAAACATATGCATCAACTTGTATATGTGCTTCTTTTCAGAAATCACTTGATCATAGATAATAATGTAGAATAACCATAAATCATATATCATGTGAATATTCAACATTTTTACATTATAACAGAACTCATGTTGTCAAAATAATTTTTTGCTAATTCACATATCATTAGTTGGTTACTAGTCCCAATGCAATAAATTACTTCAATGCTTGACAACACTTTTCAAAGCATGTTATTGTTGAAAAACGCAAGTTAAAGAAGAGCCACCTATCACATTACTAGCTTCCTTTCCCTAAACTCGTGTTCATAGGCTATCCATTTGCTTGTTAAACAATTTAAAATCAATCAATATCAAGTTGTGTTATTTATTTGACAAATATCGTAACTGTTTACTTAGGACAAGCTATAGTCAAATTCCCAATCGTTTTACCTTATATTCTATTAGGGCTAACTACCAAGGTGATTAAATCTGTATTACTCCACAATCTGCAATTCTCTCGTATCCTTGCCTCATTCCAGTATGAACGATTTCCTAATTTCATCAACTTGAAATGTCAATGATTCAAATTTCTAATTCATTATCATTGATTCAATCCATAATTAGTTTACTCATATCGATTGAAAAATGAAACCACTAGTTTTGGATTAGAGTTTACCTCTTGATGCTCAATAACCCAAAAACCATATCCATAAATAACTCATTTTTTTTCTAATAGATGAATATTACCTATTGAGCTTCTTCCCAAATGTTGAAATTTGAAGAAGATGGAATTTCCAATGTGGAATCCCCTTTCTAAATCCTTAAGTGCTAGAATTTCCAATGGTGGAATCCCCTTTCTAAATCCTAAAGTGCCTTTTGTCAATGTGATAGTTGGAATTATTAACAACGTGCATGGGGACTAACTAATGTTCTCTCTCTCTCTCTCTCTCTTTTGATAATAGAGAGATCACCGAGCATCAATGATGCATATTCTGATACTCCGGGGGGAAATGGGCCTTTACTCGACTTTACTTGCGGTTACCGATATGATCTACCAAGTTTTTGTTTGTGGTAAGACACGAGCCCTTGACTTGCTCCTAATCTACACATCACGACCTTTGCTCTTACCGCTTAACCAGAGGCCTTGGGGGTTACTGTTTTTCCTATTAAAATGAGGATAGAAGAATGAGAAGGTAAGAGTCCTGAAGAGTAGCTAGCATTATGTGTCCTTCATAACTGGACAAAGGAAAAGAGGTTGAATGTTAACCTGAACTTTGTGTTACTCATTTGAGTTCGTATAGGAAATGTAATTAAGTGGGTATGCCATCCAAAATTGTGTTGTTGTGATTTTATATGTCTACGGTACTAAAGAACTATCGAGGTCTTCTCGTTCACTCTGTACATTTAGTCTCCTCCTTGAGGCAGTAATGTTGATGAGGGTAACAATGGCTATGCAAAATCTTCCATCAAATTGGAACAATAGTTGATTACATAAGCTTGTCTGTTTAATTTTGTTTGACCCCTTCATAGTTTGTCTTTTCCTCTTTTATATTCTACTTCATTTGGTATGCCTGTTATGTTCAACCAGGATGAGATACAGGAAGATACAATAGACGACACTAAGGGTTATTTATCTCAAGATTTTGGCTTCGACAAGAAAGAGTTTTCCACTGTTGATAATGGGGATGCACCAAAAAGCAATGAAATTACATCAGTTATTGATTCCACTGTTTCAAGATGTCTACATGAAATTGATCCCGAGGCCAAAGGATTGAAACACTTACACAACTCTGAAGAAATGGAGCCTCAAAGTAAAAAGTCTCGGATCATTACACAAGATAGTGATGAGGAAGATATTCTTGGGGAAATGTTGTCTCCTACATGTAATTTGAGTGAGACAGGAGATCAATCAAATCCACGAAGGGATGGAGATAATGTGCTTCCGGTTAGTTCCCTTCCTGCATGCCATGAGAAGCACAACTTTCGCTGTACTGCTTGTGATAAAGTGGCTATTGAAGTCCATGCACATCCTCTATTAAGAGTTTTAGTTTGCCTGGACTGCAAAACTTCAATGAAAACAAAGATGCAGGTCAGTTATAACTATCCTTATTCAGTTATAATGAAGATAGTTTCAAATTTATGCAATCTAGGTGTTAATAGCATCTTTGAAATTTCTGTTTAGATGCGTCAAGAGACTGCTGTAGTGTTGGATATTTGCAATCATGGATATGCATGTCTTTACCTGTTACTTTAAACTTATGTTCTTTGACTTTAAATTCCATCCAATAACAAGATGCAATGATTCGCAATGGCCTGTTGCTCTCATTCTATATCTCGTTAACATTGTACAGGATGTTGATTGCTCAGAGTGCTACTGCAGATGGTGTGGGCGTTGCAGTGATTTGTTAAGCTGTAAATCATGCAAAAGGCTATTTTGTAGTGTGTGTATAAGGAGGAACCTTGGTGAAGAAATTTTATTAGGAATTAAAACAACTGGTTGGCAATGCTGCTGTTGCTCCCCAAGTATCCTGCACCCGTTGGTTTCAGTGTTAGAGAAGATCATGGAATCTCAAGGTTTGGTAGATTCAAGTACAGACACGGATTCAGATAACTCAGATGCTGATATCAATGGGCATAGAAGGTACACCATGTACTTGATAATCATGTAAATGTGTATCCTACATCATTAAGTTGCACATTTTTAGGATTTGCCTTAATGTTTGTCTATTTTGGCATGATCAAGGCAACCAATCAATCAATTAAGCTCATTCAACATATGTGCCTGAGCTAGCTACTCTTATTGTCAGGGACTCTTAACATGTAGCATATTAATATTACAAAAGGAGTTTGCATTCTCTAGATAAATAAATTTTATTTTAAGTAGTTCCACTGATGTCTTGGAAAATGCTGTGTCTCTTTCTAATGGAAAAGTGTGTGACGAGGGAGTATTGATGCTTGATGTGTTCCCTGTTCTCCTACTCTCTTTTTCTTGCAGTTGTTGATGACATCAATGAGAGTTTTCCTGAAGCATTTTGTTGCATGGTTAGTTTGAGGAAAAAAGGGTATTTTCTGCCTCATATATGGATGTCCAAATCTCTTGCGCCCAAGTGGACTTAAAAGTTTTATATTTGTATTTATGCTCTATAATGGTTGATGAGCCTCCTTATTTTCCAGCGTGTTTACTGTTTTCATCTCTGTATTACAAATAGACTGAGAATAATGGAAGGACTATGCTTCTTAAAAATATATAATATAATAAAGGACACTCTGTTTTCTTGAAGCAGCACCAAGAGAAGGCCTAAAAAGAAAATTAGAAGAATCCTCGATGATACTGAGTTAGGGGAGGAGACAAAAAGGAAGATTGCAATTGAAAAGGTAAAAGTCCAAGCAATCAGATGTTTTTCTGTTAATGTTTGCTTCTCAAAGCGCCTTTGAATTCCCCTTGTACTTGCAGGAACGCCAAGAACGCCTCAAATCTCTGGGAGCAAAATTTTCAAGCAAGACTATGTTCATGAATTCTGGGAATTGTTGCAAAAATTCGTATGAAAGTGGTAGCTTGGAGATGCTTGGTGATGTTGAAACTGGTTACATAGTTAATGTGGTGAGGGAGGAGGGGGAAGTGGCTGTCAGGATTCCACGCAGCCTCTCAGAAAAACTGAAACCTCACCAGGTTTTCTTCTATGCAGTTGTTGATCTCGTGTGTGGTTAACTTCTTGCCCTCTCAAGTAGTATTCTGATTTCCTGTCACGACAATTTTTTGATATTTTGAAGTTTTCCGTCTTGTGAATAGGAGTTCGGCATGTTGCAAGAATTAGAAAGTTGACTCCCTTTTTCCCTTTTCCGTTCACGGCTTCATCACTAAGATCTTCTCTATCTCATGTCCACTTTTTGTTATTTCCTCACATAAAGAAGATAGCATTTCACCTTGGGTATCTACCTAGCTTATACATCTAGAGGTCACCAGGCTTTTCGACATGTCAACTCAAGGGCACTTAAGTATTCTGAAATTTTGTAAAGTCATCTTCCTCTTTTGTAATTCTAGGCTCTGAAAAGAATATGCTTCTTAGACGTGTACTTGAGGAACAAGCATGTTTGTTCTGTTAAACTGAATTTCTTTGTTATTTTATTGAACAAATTTCTATTTTGCATAATCTTTTGTTCATAATTTCTGAGCGGCACTGTGAACCTCTGGTTCCTTTGTCTCCAATAATTACTTTGAAGTAATCAATATCTAATTATTGTTTATCCATTCTTTCATTTTACGTATTAACAAATTCATACAAATTACTCTCCTATTAATGCCAGAAACACCATTCCAGTTGGAAATCCCCAGCCAACCCTATGTTACGTGAGCTCTTCATTTGTCGGTGAAGTACTTGTAGTGAGAAAGCTCAGCATGTCAAAATATACTAACCTATTAAATATTCAATGTTCATAGTGGGTACCTTTTTTTTTCTTTTTAACTGTAGTCTATAGTTGCTTACACATAGCTGCAGGTAGACCTGTACCAAAGTAAATGTAATCTAGGACACCCAATTTATACTGCAGAGAAAACAAAGACGAAACTCGTCGGTCTTCTGTTCTTTATTGGCTAAATGCTACATTATTCCGACTTTTCACTTTGATGAGGAGCACTCCTTACATAATCCGAACTTAGTCAGATCCTAGTACTAGTACAAATTGTGTTTGATTCAGTCGAGGTCTTGGTGAGTTTGATCCTTTAATTATTTTTTTCAAGGGCAAAGAAGTTGAAGAAACCTAAGATAGAGTAGTTGGTAAAAAAGTATTATACCTATTTGCCTATCTTGTCTACAACTAATGAATTTTTGGCAAATCGTTCTTACTTTTGGCATAAAAGACCTTTACTTTAACAATAGGCAAGGTTGAAATTTGAAAAGATCCATGGCAAAGACAAACAACTAAATCATCTTATGGTTTGGTAGGATGGAGGGGGAGGGGGGACGTGGGAGAAAATAGAGAGACTACTTTGAATGTGAAAATCCCAAAACCAAAGGAACTGAAAGATTTGCTATTTTGGTATAGTGGCATGTTGGGGAATGCTGGATGGTGGCTGGAAACATTTCAATATTACGATTATGTTTTCATTTGATTGGTTTGAAGATCAATCTTTTTACCGAGAAAAGAGAATCTTGGTTTTCCCAGCTAATTTGAAAAAGTGACATGTCTTATTAGTAATACTAGTTATACCCTAGTAAACTCAACTAATCTCATATCATTTGCATAGGAAAATATTTTGTATCCATATCCAGTACTTTCTATGTACTCCTGAAATTTTTTAACCAAATTTGACATCTCACAAGGATCATAATTTGACATTTTTCATTAAAAAGAAAAAGAAAATCATACTTTGGCACCAGTGTCCAAGTCCGCTTACCGTAGGATAAAAATAAAGATATATAAAAAAAGTTGGAAAGAAGTTGGCGTTATGTACATCTTTTCTGATCTCTTTTCTCTTTTTTTGCTTCTTCAGTATGGTAATTTAACAGATCAACCAACTGCCTGCAAGTTTCTAGATGGAATCAGAAAAGTTTTCGCATCATTGTTTCAGTTTCCTTCTTTAATTTTAGTGCCACTCTGTCCCTTCGTATTTACTCAACATCTGCCAACCTGGTACAGGTTTTAATCATGGAACTAGGAGAACCTGTTTACTGTGTGTTAAGTGCTGATATGGAACTAGGAGAACCTGTTTACTGTGTGTTAAGTGCTGAGGTGGTGAATGCTAGCTTGTACATTGATGCTTATATAGATAGATAGCATGGTGGATGTGACTTGTGTTAATATCTTGCATTTCATTTAGTAGATTTGCCTTGATTCATAATATGAATCAATGGAAATATGAACTAAGATCTAATCTTACTTTCCTAATTCGATGTAAGTGAAATCTTGTTGATTACATTATGTAGCTGTATGTGAATTTCAGTATTGGTCTGTTATCATCCAAACTCATTATTTGGCTCTTGGTTGTGTAGATAGTGTTCTGTGTCTATAGGAATTTCTGATAATGTAAGTATTGGTGCCTCTTTTTGTCATTGTAGGTTGCTGGGATTCGATTTATGTGGGAAAATATTATTCAATCTATCAGGAAAGTCAAGTCTGGGGATAAAGGTCTTGGTTGCATCCTAGCTCATACTATGGGTCTAGGTAAAACGTTTCAGGTATTATTTCGCTGAATTGCATTATCACATTTCTGTGAACTATTTTCAGTTTTTGTCCTGACTTTGGTTAACTTATCATGTTATTTCCTATAGTACTAAACTTTTAGAAGATCTCTTCTGTCTAATTGTATATGGCCTTTAACACTGTCTAATTCCAGATAGTTTGGAAAAGGGTTAAAAATGCCCTTATTCAAAATGGTTTCAAAAGGCCCTCCTTCCACCTATTGGATCAAAATTGCCTTAATGTTTTCTTTAGGCTATGTTGCTTGGACTCTTGTCAATGGTTGTGTGTTGGATTCTCTTAAAGTAGTGTATTTTTGGAGAATCTGACACGGGTGCGACATTGGCATTGAAAATGAAGAGTACGTGCAACTTAGGTTTTAGGTTTACAGATGCCCTCTTTTAACAGGATTATGACATGGCATTAGTGGGTCTTTGAATTAAAGAAGTGACATTAGTTTATTGGTTCACATGGACTTTTAACCCCATACATAGAACCCGGGCCGTCCACAATGAACCCAATAAGCAAATCCCAAAATAACTTGACCCATCAATCCTTTCATTTATACTCCATTTTCACCATATTCCCAATATTTCTGAATGCTAAAAAAGGTCCCTTTGGATTTTGATTAGAATATGATGATGGAGAAGACCAAAATATGGCTTAATATATCAAATAAGCTAAGATGTGTTTTAAGCCTTGAAAATAACTTTAATAAGTGGAAGACTGGAACTTCAATTTTTATGCTTGGCATTTTAAGGTCAATTTTTACTAGAAGTACATTGGTTATAATTTATGAAGAACTTTAAATGGGTCTCATGTAGGGAAGCCTTGGAGTAACTAGTAAAGCTGCCTCCGTGTGACCAGGAGTCCATGCGTTCAGGCCTTGGAAACAACCTTAGGCAGAAATGCACGGTAAGGCTGCGTACATTAGGTCCTTGTGGTCGGACTCTTCCCTGGACGCTGCATGTAGCAGGAGCATTAGTGCAACCGGCTGCCTTTTTTTTTTTAAATAAAAAAACCTTAAAAATGGGTCTCTTCAAAGATCAAATTATTTCAGTTATGGATGATTGAAAAAAGAGAGACCTTTATTACTACTATCAGTATGGGCGGATAAGGCATGTGTCTGTCAAATTTAGATGTGTGAATTCATTTTCTGTGTATACCATTGCCTCTTTT
>JAOTQJ010000083.1:13396073-13410623 GCA_025642045.1 Solanum sejunctum | reverse complement strand
AGTATGGGCGGATAAGGCATGTGTCTGTCAAATTTAGATGTGTGAATTCATTTTCTGTGTATACCATTGCCTCTTTTTTTATCATTGATCCATTGGTTCAAGCATTTGGCATTATCCACCTTGAGTTTTACTTAAATGATTTTGTCAGTTATGTTTTAGATTCTAATTAAAGGACCTATTCGATGGTTTGTAGATTGATAGTTGATACTGGAAATTTCAGTAGTGGGAACAGGTTGAAAATGGAGGTTTAAAATGAAAAGGAACTGACAGTTTAGATTATTTTGGGGTTTGTTTGTTGGGTTTATTATGGATGGGTCAGGTTCTATTGGTGGGCTTAAAACTCCATGTGGACCAATAAATTAATGCCACTTGTTTAGTTAGAAGACCTATTAATGCCATGTCATAATTTTGTTAAAAGTGGGCTTTTTTAAACCTAAAGAAAACGTTAAGCGCTTGCTCCAAAAGGTGGAACTGGAGATTTTTTAGGACCATTTTCAATACGTTAAAAGGCAATTTTAACTCTTTTCTGCGCATAGTTTTACTTGGAATAAAGGGGGAGAGACACTGAGAAAAACTGTTTCTATGAACTATATGTTGTGTTCATTTTACTTGTTATGTTCTTGCATGCAAGTTAGGTTTTCAAACAGTATTCTACCAACTAGAACTTCCATTAGATTAACTTTCACTTGAAATATTGAAAACAAGGGGGCTGTATTCTCTGCAAATTTTGACTTTCAAACTGATTTTTGTTTAAGAAACTGGCAGAGTTTATTGTTCATTTAACCTTTGGTGGTTAATATTTCATGTAAATTGTTTCGACAGGTGATTTCTTTCTTGTATGCTGCTATGAGAATTGTGGATTTAGGATTGAAAACTGCTCTCATAGTCACGCCTGTAAGTGTGCTGCATAACTGGCGGCAGGAATTTACAAAATGGGAACCATTAGAAGTGAAGCCTCTCCGCGTCTGTATGCTTGAAGATGTTCCAAGGTTCCCCATCTTTTTAAAATTGTTATGAGGCTTGTATTTGGTTGTTTTGTTTTTAATTCAAGTCATATTATTGTTTAGGTTTGTTGAATCCTCATTGGTAATATCTTCGAATCACACCCAGCTACAAATCACTGTGTGGTTTTTAGGTTTTTATGAAAGACCTCATGAATGGTGTGCATGTTGTTTCAATGTTTGTCAACTTGTCTCATCAGTTCTATTTGTTTCTCTCACCACTTCTTTGTGTGATGTCTAGAGGTGGTCCAGTAGTAAATATGCTAGTTAGTTTTTTCTAAAAGGTAACAATTGCATTAAAGAAAAAACTTAACACCAGTAAACATGCTAAACTTTAGAACTTTACAAATCCCAGAAAAGTATAATTCTGTCCAATAACCTATAATCTTATTCATCGCCTAATAGATATACCAGGTCTCCTATTTCTCACCACATATTAGGCAATTCATCCTAATCATTTGAATGGAAGTGCTAGTACCTTCAAAAATTCGTGAATTCCTCTCTTTCCATACTCAACCAAATAGAAGCAGGTATGATCTGCCACTGGTTTTCATCACCTCCCCCTTTCCCAATACTTTTCCAGCTGCTTAGCATCATCAAGGTAGAACTTGGCATTGCCCATTTAATGCCCAAAATACTAAGCAACATGTTCCACAGATTTGTAGTTGTCGTACTATGTAATAACAGATGTTCATTACTTTCTCCGTCCTGTCCAAATAAAAGGCATCTTGAACAAATCTGAAGATGTCTCCTTTGTAATCTCTTCCTAATCACCAGCAAGAGAAAACATGATACTTTCACTGGTATATTCACTTCCCAGGCCTGCTTCCAAGGCCAGCACACATTCTCATTTTCAGTGCCGTTTTGATTCAACTTCCTGTATGCTGATTTAACTGAGACTGTCCCTTCACTATTCAGCTTCCATCTAATTAAGCAATTTAGATAGTTTCCCTACTTTCCAGTCGTTTAAGAGCTCTTCTGAAACTCAGATCCCAACCTTGTTGATTCCACATTTGGTTAATTATTATATGTTTTTGAGTTCAGATCGTTAAGATCGCTTCTGAAATTGAAATGCCAACCTTGTTGACTCCACATTTGGTTGATCATAACCTGTTTTTGACTACCTCTTGGGTACAAAATTGGAGAACTGGACTTTAGACTATTCTGGCCAATCCACTTATTTTCCCAGAAATCATTTTTTCTGCCATCTTCCACCACAATCTCCACATTACCCCCAAAAGCTTGCCATTGATTTCTTATAGTTCTCCATATACTCCTTCTATAGGAGCTTTTGACTTCATTTGTTATCCACCGATTCAACATTCCATATTTGTGTGATATTAAAGTTCTCCACAAATTCCTGTTCTCTGTATTGAGCCTCCATAGCAACCATTGAAGGAGGTCTGCATTCTTAAAATCTTAATGCTCTATTCCCCATCTTCCCTTAAGATCACTTTATCTCATTTTATCAGATGCATGCATCTATTCTCCTTGTTGCCTTGCTAAAGCAATAAGTTATTATGAATGAGTAACAAACAAATCTTACGAATGAGTAACAAACAAATCTTGGAATTTAAGGAGGATGACAAAAAATAATGTCCTTATTGTTAGTACCAGTAATTCCAGAAAAGAAAGCAATAGTTTATATGAACAAAAGAACATCAGCTGGACCAAGTATCTACATGTGTTAGGGAACTCGTATTTCCATTTGTTGTGAAAAGTTCCTATCGACAATTTCACGATGCCTAAAACAGAGCAAATTTGACTTCATGTTTTTAACAACCATGTTGTCCAAGCCAGTTGTGTCCACACGTCTACTAATTCCGCGGGCTGCTACTTCCGATCAACATAGGTACCGATTAATTTTGTTCCACAAGGTTTGGATAGATGAGAAGTGTTGAGAATAGTTTATTAAGGTATGCTCTCTACAACAACTTAAGCTTTTAGATGAGATAGTTACACATTTTATTATGATGTTAGAGCAGAGCAGATCGAGGTCCTGAGTTTGAGTCTCACCTTCCTAAGTTTGAGTCTCACCTCTACCGTTTATAAAAAAGAATCTCCATTTGCTTGGCAAAAAAGAATCAAGCCTGCAGCGCTGTACGTGAGTAAACTGTTGAAATTATAATTAAGTAAATAGAAGCATGATCTCTCTTATTACTTGAGCTTTTAGATGAGATGGTCGTGCACTCAAGAATGTGGTCTAGTGGTCAATGTAGTAACTCATGAGGTCTCTAGTTCAAATTCTAGCAGAGACAAAAACACCAAATGATTTTTCTCATCCGCTCTAGTCTTGATGGACAAAGTTACGTGTGTTCCCTGGTGTTGGTGGACGGTGGTGTATATCCCATGAAATTAGTTGAGATGTATGCAAGCTGGTCCGGACATTACAGTTATAAAAATAAATAAGATGAAATGGTCACACACTTCAATAGGAAGGTATCACCTTCTATTTTTGTCTCTATTGGATTTGAACCTGAGAGACATTTGACTCAAGGAGACCACTATGCATAATATCAGTTCTGCTCTAAAATTATGTTATGGGCTGTTCCAATGAGATACCATCTTGAACGATTCTATTCTAAAATCATGTTTACTGTATAATCTCCTGAGAAAACAAAGATTTCCGGAATATGTGGCTCTTTGATCATGAATGAGGGTATTGTGGAGATTCAGTTCTCCTGCTATACTTTGGTTTATTCGGGAGCACTGTGGCTATATATTGTCTGGGAACCTTTTTCATACACTCTTCTATACTTATATCTGGATTCTGGGCCCACCTTGATATTGTTAAATGTTCAAGTTAATCATGAAGTTGATGCTGCTTTCATTATAGTACAACCAAATATCAGCCTTTCTCTTAATAACTACGCTAGACTATGTTCTTGGACTCTTCAAAAACATCAACAGGTGCATGTCGGATCCTCCAAAAATGGTGTATTTTTGAAGGATCCGACATGGGTGTGGCAACGTTTGTGGAGCGCTCGAGCAACTTAGGTGCTAGATGAAGTAGTCACGTGAAAATTGGACTACGGTTTTATTTCTCTTTGCTGTTGAGAGTCTTGAAATGTGAAACATCATGTAGAAGGGTGATTGCTAAGGAGATACTCCGAGTCTCCTCCCACCGTTCTCACACAAGTTTTGGCTTTGTCATACATGTCTTTTATCACCCTAAGATACACCATTGGAACACCTTTCACCTCTAGACATCTCCATAACACATCACGCGAAACTTTGTCATAGGCCTTCTCAAGGTCAATGAACGCCATATGAAGACTTTTCTTTCTCTAGAACCTCTTCAGTACCATAATTTAAACTTGTCCACGTTTCGGTTTTTGTGCCTACCCTTCTGATCTCCTAAACACACGCTATATTAATTTGTCTCCTCTTAAGACTCTTCACCCGCTCTATGGACTTCCATGTAAGTTATCTTATGTTTCACGACCTTACTTTCAACTTAAGTAAGCTTGTCCCCTCTTACCACTACTACCCCTCCCTTCCAAACCCAGCCAAAGACATGACACTGGGCCACCGTCAGTCCCCAACATCACTAAACTAAGAACTAGTAACTCGATAAACTACATAAGATCAAGAAGATACAATTGCTCAAAATCAATAGCATAACCATACAATAGTATATGAACAGTAAAAGATTGGATAGGACTAATGCACAATGATCAATATGTAAAAATAAGAACTCAGAAACAATAATAGTGAACAATTCAATAAATTCACTAAAAATAATTTTTTCACAAAGAAGTAAAAGAAGAGAAACCCAATTCAATTTCACAATAACAAGTTAATACAACACTCAATTCAAGAAATTTGATAAATTTTGGCAACAAACAAGTCGAAGAAGAAAAATCCAATTCAATTTCACAATAAACAAGTTAATAACAACAAAGCAATTCAAGAAAAGTGATATATGATCACAATAAACAAGTCAAAGAAGGAAACCCAAATCAATTTCACGATAAATAAGTACAATAATAGCATCCTAATTCAAGAAAATTGATATATTTTTCACAAATATATATTAATTTTCAAACCTTGGACAAGAAATAGAGAGAAGAAAGGAATGATAGAACAAGGTTATATTTCACTAAAGAGCAGTTTCTTGAATGGTTTGTTAGATACGTTGAATCCCGGCAAAATTTGGTGTAGAAATTGGTCACCAGAATCATTCGCCATCGGTGAAATTCTTCTTTCTTGATGAGAAGACCCAGCTCTCCTGAATCCACAATGCTAAAACCTCAATAGAAAAGTACCCAAACCTTCAATCCAGATATAGCTTGATAAAATTTTGCTGCAATGATGTGTCTTCCATCTTTGAGCAGTGAGGAGCAAGAGTTAGAGATTTAGGGATTCAATTATGTGAGAGGTTAGGGATTTTAGGATGAGCGAAAACCGACAAAAATTCTGAATTTTATTTTTCATATTAAATTCAATTAAAAAAGAAAAGAACTTAAAAATTTATGCGAAGCGGTGTGGGTTTATGCGGGGCAGATTGAAAATGGAAAAACTTATCATGCAGGGTGGGGCCGGGCAGCTTAAAAAATTTGCGGGTTGAGCTTAACCTGCCCCGCACCACCCCATTGCCATCCTTATAGGGTTTCTCCACTGCTCTTTGGTTCATAGTCTTCTTATCTCCTTGTTCATTGGTTTTAAATCTCCCTGGAGCTTCCACCCAGATTTGAACTTTGAAAGAGATTTCCCTGTGTACCAGTTCCACCACCTTAGGTACTAAATCCACATTGCCTCTAACCTTCAATCTGGTCCATTTTAGATGATGCTGGAGTCCTGTTTCCTCCTTCGTCTGGATCCACCTACACAAAAATCTCCAATCTCCCGCAATATCTTATGAGGCCAAAACTGAAGTGGAAGCCCTATGAGTCTGATCCAGACCTCCTTTGGACTTATCAAGATGGAATTTGATGTTGATGAGTGATGACCACCAGTCAAAATGAAATTTGTGAGATTTCCAGCTCCATTCTTCCTTCACAATGCGTTCTGCAGCTGTCTTCGTTGGAAACTCTAAAAGAAACTGGTTAAAACCCAATTTCGTGTTTACGCCATTATGATGTTTCCAGGAGCTGTTTGCGGACCTGCATATGCCAGTAAGTTGAACATGTGCAACCTCCTCTGACAAGCTTTCTACCACGTTCCTAGGTAGCAGTTCATTCTGAACTTTCCCTGGGTCTTCAGAGATGATTAAGGATTTCCTTTTGCTATCTACCTCAGCTGTATTCATTGCTCTTGTAGTCCATTTAATGTTCTTGACAGTGTCTGCATAGGGCAGTCCTTTCTTTATATCACGATGTAATAAATAAAGTGTCCTCTTTGTTTTAGCGTTTATGAAGAAGGCAATTCTAGTAGCAATATCCATCCACCCTGAATTAAATGTACACTCTGGAACGATTATAATGTTTTTTCCTTCCCAGTATATTAATGATGCTAATATAATGCCCAGATTTATTGAAGTTTCTCAAACAGAAAATCTCTGAAAAATGGTCATGAAATTTCCACATCCTAACAGAACTCCCCTGTGTTTCCGAACCTTCTTTTAGAGTGTGTGCAATCTACTCCATAGTCATCTGACTGAAGCTTGCCCTTGAAATCATGTTTCGATCTCTCTTGACCCAATCATACCAGGTTTCACCCCTTGAGACGTTCTGATGTCAAAAGATTTGAAACCTATTGCAAAATAGCTGATGTCATCGCCCATGTTGAATAGATCAGAAGAAAAAAATAATGGTTGGGAAGAAGAAAGGAAGATTTCGATGGTTGGAGCAGAGAGGGACTGAAAAGTCTCCTAGCAATACTATAGCTAATGTAAGAGCAGCATCATGACTAAATTAAGACTATTATTAACTTTTATTTATCATATTCTTATAGTACTGGAAAAGGAGAGAGTGATGCAACAATAGTGGGAGGACACCACTTTAGACTATGTAAAGCGAGAAAATATATCAGCCAGTGGGTTCCACTAATGCACACCAATGGTGTGCTATTAAGTAGAGCCCTTCCTCTGCAATCTAGTCATCATTTTTTTTGTGAGAAGGTAGCATTTGTTTGTATTCATTGAACCAGTACATAGGTTGCACCAAAACCTATAATTACAGCTTGTCAAAAAGTAAGAAAATGAACCTGAATCCTAACAGGAACCTAGGATATCTATAATGGATTCCATGTCGTCTAAATACATATGTTTGCACCCAAAGTAAAAAAGCCTGATACAATTTAGTTTGATCTTTTGAAGTTCACAACTCTTGCTCTCATAACATCTAGCATTTCTTTCTTTCCAAACATTCCACCAAATATAGGCTGCGACAATCCTTCATTTATCACTATCTGCAGCTCCCATCCTTTCTTTTCCCTAACTGTACAAAAGATGTGTGATTCTGTTAGGCATACGCCTAGCAAAACCCCTGAGACTAACAAAAACCTCCACAGTTGGGATGTTATTTTGCACTGGAGAAACATAGGGTTGACTATCTCAACCTCTTCCCACATAAATTGCATCTAGAACTCATGGAGAACTTATTTTTTGAGATTTACCTGTGTCAAGACTACTTCTCTTGCCAGAAGCGAAGTGAAGCATGCCACCTTGAAGGTAATTTTAGGTTTCCAAATCTGCTTCCAAGACCAAAGAGAAAGTTGTTGTCTACCTTGATTTAGCAACTTATATGTAGAGTTTACCTTTGTTGTCTACCTTGATTTAGCAACTTATATGTAGATTTTACCTTGAATGTGCCTCTGCTTTTTTTGCTCCACCATAATCTATCATGTTCATCCCTTGTTCTTGTAAAAACTTCCAACCTTCCTAAACATTCAGCTGAGTCTCAATTTCCTAATCATTGAAATTCCATCCATGTTGGGTCCAAAACTCAGTTACCTTTACTTGTTTATTCACTACCAAGTGATGCATCTCTTGAAGGATACTTTTTAGGCTAATAGTGCCTAACCATTTATGCTCCCAAAAAGAAGTCTTCTTGTCATTGCCTACACTGATGGTTGTATTGGTCTTCAAGAGAGGCCACAAGATTCTGATGGGACCTTCACAAGCTTACCCATATGGTGTAAGAACCTCCTTAGTCATCCCCTTGTTCTCCTCTCCATATTTTGCTTGAATTACTTTTCCCCAATATGGTTGAGGCTCCTGAGGATACCTCCATAACTACTTTAGTCTTAAGGGACTTGCTCTGGTTTTTCAGATTTCTTACTTCTAGACCCCCTGTTTCTTCCCCCCTGAGAACCTTGTTCCACTTGACTAAATGTTGGACAGTGGAATCTTTTTACTAGGTCCCTTATCATAAGAAATCCCTCCTAATTTTGTTCAGTCTTTGCATCACCTCATCAGGAATGGGAAAGATAGACATCATATAAGTAGTAAGGACATCCAAAACTGAATTAATTAAAGTGACTCTGCCTCCCAAAGAGTTATATTGAGATTTCCATCTGATAAGCTTCTTTTTCACATTTTTTTAATCACAGGATTCCAAATGTTTAAAGTCTTTGATTTGGCACCTAAGTGCATACCAAGATAAATGGTAGGCAAAAAACCTACTTCCCCTCCCAAAATCCTAGACAGTTCCTCCGTATTAGAGACATTATTGATAGGGTACGACTGACTCTTTCTCCAGTTGATATGCAAACCCGAGACTCCTTCAAACAATTCCAAGATTGATCTTAAAACTAGTAGCTACCCTTCATTAGCATGACAAAATATTAAGGTGTCAAATACATACTGTAAGTGAGTGACTTCGATGTTGCGATTTGATATTGAGGTTTGAGTTGTGGCTACCTCAAAACCCTTGAGGCATTCATTTTCTCTGGCCATCTTTATCATGTTACTTACTCCCTCCATGGCAATGATAAAAAGGGAATAGGATAGGTGATCTCCCTACCTCAGACCCCTTTTTTAACTGGGGAAAATTCTTCAAGTGCATTATTTATGAGAACAGAGAATCTGACAGTGGAAATGCAGTACTGGATCCACTGAATCCACCTCTTTCCAAAACCCGTACGTACAAGCATCTTCAAGAAAAACTTCCAGTTGTCCAATTTGTACAAAATTGCTGCCTTTCCTTGGGTAATTCTTGAGTCGACTTCTTCATTTACAATTAAAATGGCATCCATTATTGTCGATTTTGAATGAATGCCATCTGGTGAGCATCTACTAGCTTGTCAACCACCTTCTTCACACTTTCAGTCAACACTTTGGATAACAGCTTATACACACTTCCTATGAGGCTGATGGGCCTAAAGATCTCTCAGTTCTTTGGCACCATTCTTCTTTGGGATCAGAGCATGTAGGTGGCGTTAAAGCTTTTCTCAAAGATATTGTGAGTATGGAAATTTTTAAAGGTATCCATGATATCCTTCTTCACTACATCCTGACACTTGGAAAAAAAAACCCCATTGTGTAGCCATCTGGACTAGGAGCTTTGTCCATGGCACACATCTTCAGACATGTTAGAACTTCTTGCTCCTTAATAACACTTCAGTTTCAGCTTCAGTGATCAATAGAGAGTTGATTAGGTTGCTGGAAGGCCTTCTATCTTGAGGTTTCTGAATAAAGCTTCTGATAAAAACCAGTGATCTCCCTTTTAATTTCACTGGATCCCTCACTGTTCCTGCAATCTAGTTGTCATGGTGATTCTCTTTCATATTTTCTAAGTTTTGTCACCAAATCTGTTGTACAGAACTTTCAGCTTTTCTAGTTCCATTAGTTATCAGATTGATTTGAAGTTTTCTGCAGATTCCATCAATGCACACCAAATCTAATGCTATTTAGTAGGGGGTTTGTATTACCTGCAGGTGGCTTCTCTGCTATAGGTCACTGAAAAACTTGTATGCTGGGCCAAAGGATTGGCCATTTCCACAATGATGAGAGATACGGTTTCTTCCTATACCTATGAATTTCATTGGACCCAGAAATGATACAAGTTTTTACAATCTAGTCTACTAAAACATTCCTTTAGAACTGAGGGTCCAGAAACCACCTCTCTACCCCATAGATTGAGGTAAGGTCTACGTACATCCTACCCTTTTCAGACTCCATTTGTGGGATTACACTTGGTATGTTTTAGTTGGCGTACTAGATGATGCTCATTATATATTAGCCACCTGAATGAGGTTAGTTGAGCCACAAGATTTTCTTGTTCTGTGAGTCATCAGATTCAGGTGAAGATTCCTGCCTTGTATTCTTGGCAGTGATGCTTCTACTTTGTCTAGTGTTACATATATTATAGGAAACTTCCGGGTACAGAATTTCTTTTTATGATGTCAGGCTATTCCTTTTATCATGTCACGTTAGGGTTTTTTAGGCATATATGTAGGAGTGTTTCTTTCAATGAGGACCCATCTTTAGCAATTATTTTCTTATGTTTTCTTTGCATGTCCTGTTTTTTCATTCGGTAAGCTATTAGGATTTTGTATTGGAGTACTCTAAAACATTCTTCTTTAAAACCACTGAGAGTCATTTTATCGGTGGCATCCTTGTCAACTTTACTTTTCCTCTTGTTTTCAGGGAAAGAAGGGTCAAGTTACTCCAAAAATGGAGATTAAAAGGTGGTGTTCTCTTAATTGGCTACACTGCTTTCAGAAATTTGTCACTTGGGAAGCATATAAAGGATCGTCATGTGGCTAGAGAGATTTGTCAGATCCTTCAGGTAGTGTTTGTTACCCTTAGATTGATGATTGTGATTTTTTTGATGGAGATGAGAGGGAAGATTCTCCCCCAGTTGCTTCATTTTCATGTCCTTGTGGTTTAATGTTTGTGGTGTTTTTTGACTAGTCGTGGGGTGAGGTAGGGATTTTTGGGGTATGATGTGTTTGGAAGTCATGGGGATTATTGTAATTTATCCCGTTTGACCTACAATTGCTAAGGCCTGTGTGTCAATTGACTGGGTCGCTAGCCTGATTTGACCTCTCTTTCATGCGAAGCTTTGTTTGAATTCTCACACTTAGGACATAAAAAATGCTTGATGGAGAGGGGTAGCGGGGTTTTCCTTGTACTAAGAAGCGCTATCAGGTATAACGAGTTTGTATGCATGTGCTTTGCGTATGATGGTGATAAGATATGAAAATTGTGTTATCGTTGTTTTATAAAGGGAGAAACCTTGTGGTTTTATATACCCAGTACTGAACAATTATTATAGATTTTTTTTTTCTCGCAGCATCTAGGGTTTTATCCTCCTGAACTATCTACTTCTTGCAACTTCCATACTTATTATACGGTGTTGATGTTTCTCCCTTAACTACAATATTCATTTTAATCTAAAATTAAATTCCCTTGGATGAAACATAGTTATCGTGTGCATTGTGCCCCTTGCTATTCAAACTGGTAATTTTTAACCCACGTGGCATGACACCTGACACTATTGGGTGTTTACGTTAACCTTGATCTTCTATGTTTCTAACCCACGTGGCATATTACACCTCATACTATTGGGTGTTTATGTTAACCCTTGATCTTCAAGCTTTCCTATTTATTAACCCTGGACGAATATTAAAAAATTCAAACTAAACAAAGAAACCAGCTACAGATCATAAACCAATTTATAGGGCTAGATTGGTTGAAGGGATGGATTTATTTTTAAAAATTGTTTTCTAAAACTGAAGATGTATAGTTTAAAAATAGCCAGCTTTTTGATAAAAAATGAATTATTAGCAAAGTGGATTTTGGATTTTTTAAGAATAAGATTTTCTTGAATTATTGCTTGGTTCTATGTTGTAATATTCCGATTTTTTGTAATATCATAGTAGTTGAATTTATGTTATTTTCGGGTTACGGATTTTCAATGAGTTTATTGTTGTTGCATATATTCTTTTTGTAATTTGCAACTGGGTTTACTATCATTGAGTGGGCTAATGAGCTCTAATTTGTATTATTGTCATCAACAAAAGCTGTTGGAAAAGAGAAAAACAAAGAACAAATAAGAAATTTTTCTTCGATGCTTTAGTATCCAATTTTTTGGTTGTTGGGTGGTAATTATTAGATGTTACTGTTATTTCAGGGTTTTGATTTTTGACTGGGTTTACTATTATTAATCATTATTAATCAATTTTTGTCATAATTTGCATTTTTTCTCATAGTTATGCTACTAGTTAACTTATATATGCTTCACACAGTTAATATAGCAAAATTCATTGTGCAAAAAAATTAACAAATATATATAATAAACATTAACAAATATATGATATAGGATATACATATCATGAAAATCAAGGCGCAATTGTATAACAAAACGCATGAAAATTAAAATAGAAGAATAAATTCAAATTAAAGCATCACAAAGCTTATAGCTTTGTACTAATAGAGTACTCGAGGACCAATCCTTTTCATAATGCGTGGAGGTAATATATATCAATAGCTAATACTCCATTAATTATCATAAAGTTTGTATTTCTTGAAGACCTTTTGGTTTTATGTCACTCCTCTCACCTTTGATTGTTGTTAGATATCATTCATCAATAATATTAATTAGTATCAAACAAAAACTAAATCTTGCAAACCTATTTTCTTTTGTAATTCCGCTCATCTTTCATTTTTATTTAAATATATTATCATAAATAATATTAATTAATATAAATACTATTTTATTTGAAAAAAGTACTAGACTTTTGGTATTTTAAAAATTATATAAATAGCACTCAACTGGCTTGAACATAAAGAAATATTAGAAGAAATTAGGTATCTATATAATAATCATAATCAATAAATGAAACTTTTGTAGTCGAATATAAATTTTAGATTTGTGTAGATTAGGAAGCTATGGAAATTTTTTTGCTTGAATACTGAAATTAATACTCTCTCTATATCATTTTATGTGACACCCCTTCCTTTTAGTTCGTCTAGAAATATGTTACCTTACTATAATTAGAAACAATTTAACTCTAAAATTGCCTTTTACCCTTAATGAAATGAATCTCAGCCATAAAAATATTTAAGGATTGTTTTAGAGTTTAGACCATAAATTTTAAAATTCTTTCTTTTTGAAAATTGTGTCAAGTCAAATGGTGCCACATAAAACGAGATGGAAGGAGTAACATTGTTTTGGAGTAAGAACTTGTGAAATTAGCTTGATTTAAAGGAATAAATGTCCATTTTCTCTAGTCTTTGTCCTACAACCTTCATTTAACAACCTAGGGCATCAAGAATGCTACTCCAGTACTTAGTCATGTTAGCAACATATTTGGTCAAACTGTAGTATCTAGTAGTATGACCCCATATTGCTATGTCAACCAAACACATCCCTACAAATATGCTGGAGGGTAAAATAAAATATTCTCAACATGTCAAGAATAACACTGAACAAATAGCTGGAAACCAACTTGATCAGTTCTAAATATTTCATTGAAAGCAAAATACCAGTTAAGTGATCACCACCATTAGACTTCCGCAAAGTCGCACAGATAGTATTTGTCAGGATCAAAACAGAAACTTCCAAATCAACTTATATGAAGTGGATTTGTTATATTTGACTTTTGCTAGGCAAAGCAGAAACATCGTCTTGTAGAATTGTAGGATAAGATTGCATACAATAGGCCCTGTAATCGGCCGTTTCTCAGATCCTGTGCATAGCGAGAGCTTTAGTGCACCGAGTTGTACCCCCCTCCCCCCTTTCTTTTATAAAACAATAACATACCTCATGAAATCCCAAAACTGGAGTTTGGGGAGGATAGAGGATATCCAGACCTTACCCTTCTTTTGTAAAAAAATATGTATATATGAAATTATGGATCCAAAAAATCATAGAGTTGGTAGAGATTTGTGAGTGAAATTTGAAGTGCTTGAGCTATTGTATTCTTCGACTTCGACTTGATAGCTTTTGCTTTTTTTTCTAAGATTCAACTTAAAAAATGTCAAACCTTTTGTGTTGTCTAGGTTTTTAAAGGTTTAAATTAATATTTATGGTTAATGAAATAAGAACGGTAAGAATAAGAAATGTAGGATTATTAAATATTGAGGCTGTTAAGTGTATTCTATTACTAAAAGGTATAGATAATTATTGAGCCATTTAATATTGTTAGGATAATAAAATACATAAAAAGAAACAAGAGAAGAAAATTTTAAAACTAGAGAAAAGAAAAAAGACAAATTCGATTCTTGATCGAAGAGAGGTACCGCATTACTCTTTGATTGCCTAGTATTTTAAATAAATATATATTTCGATTTGGTGTTATTGTTATGGTTTCCATCTGTGTTTGCTACTCCCTCTGTCCCATTTATGTGGCACCCTTTGACTTGGCACAGTGTTTAAGAAAAAAAGAAAGATTTCTAAAACTTATGGTCTAAAATCATTCTTAGATATTTTGTGTAGTTGAAAATCATTTCATTAAGGGTAAAATGAGAATTTTAATGGTTAATTGTTTCCAATTAGAGTAAGCTGACATTCTTTTTGGGACCGATCAAAAAGGAAAAGGTGCCACATAAAATGGGACAGAGAGAATATTATTTATTAAATTTTGTCTTAATTTGCAACTTTTGGAACAACAAAATTTGCAATTTTTTGGAACAACAATAACAACCTAGTGTAATCCC
>JAOTQJ010000083.1:13370636-13390162 GCA_025642045.1 Solanum sejunctum | reverse complement strand
GGGCCACAATGGCGTCGGTGCACCTCGGGCCGCCATGCGGCGTGCACCGAAACACCACTCCTCCACTCTCCAATAATTATTGTGTATAATTTTTTTTTTTCAGTTTGTGGAGTTACTGCTATTAGAATAAAATAGTTAACTCAATAAAGATAACTATCTTTATTTTGAAGTGTAATTTTATTCATAATGAGAAAGTTTCTGTATACAAGAGGTCTATCAAAAAGTGAGTATCTACGACAATATATGATTCTCTACGAAAAAGACAATCTTCTATACAATGGGAACCTTATGGGTGAACCAAAAAGGACATTAAAGAAAGAGGCTATCCCATAAATGTTTCCCTCAAAACTCTCCTATTTCTATCCTGATATGCCACCCAGAAAAGTGTTGATGGAGAAACATGCCAACATCCCACACTCTACGTCTTCAATCTATGCTCTAAAGGTAAGACTAAATATGCTATCATTTACAATATTCATCATGGTCCATTTTACTCGAACCATCTTAATAGCTCCTACAACAGACATGGATGATGCTACTTGGCAATGCAGTAAGAGATGATCCGTTGAGAATTTTGCATACAATTGGTTGCTCACAACTTGAATTTTATTATTCCATGTGAGGGCTAGCCTTGGCCTTAACTCTTTACAGTCAATATTTTTTCCCCTTACACTCTATCAACCTTATTTGTTGCTCTCTATTATTTTTCACTTGATCACTCACTCACTTTTGGCTTACCCGAGCACTCACTCTTTACTTGAATGTATACACTTTATTTGAGTGCACATACAACTCAATGACCACCTCTATCTATAGATGGTGATGGAAGGATCAAGTAGAGATAATATTCTAGAATTATACCTTTCACTTATTACTGGAAATGTATATTCTAGAATGCTTCTAGGTTTCTCAATATAGAATTCTCACTCTGGCGTTCTCCTTGCAGTTCTCTAGAACTCTTTGAATATTCTAAATTCTTCATTGAAGTATCTTAGATATTTATTAAGTTGGTGATGACTTTTCAACACTCCCCCTCAACACTAACTTAATTTGTTGTTTGAATCCATTTTGAATGATTGTTGGAACTTTAGCCATTAGGTGACTTTTGCAGTCGCCCTCACTAAACCAATTTTATTCTAAACTGTGACTTGTGCTCACTTCGCTGGCACCTAAATTTGTATTCACCTCTGCTACATCACCTGAATCTCTAGTAGTAGTACGATGTTTATGGTTTTGAAAGATCCGAGCCCTTCCAGAACTGTATTTTAGTACATATTTTACCTCTTTCTGCATAGGCACATCTACTCGTGCTGCTGCTGCCATTTCCAAGACCAACCGACACCACCACAAACGGTATCACATGTCCTCCTGCAATGTGGTAAGGCATTACCCTGTTGGGCCAGCAACCAATTGCAGCGTGTCATCATAGTTATCCTCATCAAACTACTTGCTTGATGTCTAGCTATTCAACTGGTAGATGGTTCCCATTCCCCCAAATCAATGAAGAAGGGAGATGTAAGTTGATTCTTCTGATGAACCGGAAGCGAAACGCTATGCTAGGGTAGGGGAAAGAAAAACAAACGGCTTTGAAGAAAAAAATTGGGTTCCAGTGCTTCTTCATGCTACTTTGCAATCATATTGATGTCGAAGCTCTTTGCAAATCTCTTCCTCAATCAAATTTCTCCATTCACTACTCTTCGAAGCTTTTTCAAAGGTGGTAGTTTCTTTGATATTGACCACCTTCGGTAGTCCTGCATCTATATACTTGGTGTTTGTTCAGTTGTGTTGAACTCCTTAGTATTGGTTGTGTGCTTCTTGGACGACTTCTTGTAACACTCCATCCTTTCCCGACTCTACTTGGGGGGTCCCACTAGGTGTGTTGTTGTACAACACTACAACTTCATACATAGCCTTTCTCATCCTTCGCAAGATTCCTATCTAATTCTAGTTGATTCTTTTCTACCTTGGATCAGTGTTATCAAAAGTGCGCTTAAGCCTTGAAGCGGGGCTCATAACACGTTGAGCACTTTGCCTTGCGTCATCTGCACTTCAGTGTCATCGTTAAGGCTCTAGGACATACTCTTCCTTGTGAATGAGCATTTCCTAAAGTAGCAATGCTAAACCATTGATACTTCACTTTATTGAAAAACAATCAATTGCCTTCATATATTTGTTATTCATGCTTATAATTATTAGCCTTGGACTAAACATATATATCTGTATGCTTTCTCCATTTGCGCCTTCTCTCAATAAAGCCCACAGTTTATTTGCGTTTAAAGCCCCAACGAACCTTTAGGGCTTTTTTTGCTCTTTTTGCTTAGCATTGCCTTGGATTGTGTTAAGATTCCTTCTCCATCAAATTCTTCCCCTCACTTATTTTCCACGTGTTTACTTCGATAGACATTATTTTGTTTCTTGAATCGCCAAACATTTTATTTAAGAAGTGGTTATTCTCTTTTGCTAGTCTTAATAAACCTTACTTTTAGAAGTCCTACTTTAACTTTTCAGTCACTAAGCAGTAGAATTCTTAAGAGGAATTTTTGTCCGATTTCATGGTGGAGTTTCAGTGCTGGACCACCTTCATCTCTTAATTGATCTTGTTCAGCTTGCAGTAATTAGTAAGAGTGTGTTATTTTCCTTGAAGTCCATTTCCTTTTGCTAGCCTTAATAACCCTTTTTAGATATCCTACTTTAACTTTTCAGTCACTAAGCAATAGAATTCTTAAGAAGAACTTTTTTCCTATTTCATGGTGGAGTTTTAGTGCGACACCACATTCTTCTTTGAATTGATCTTGTTCAGCTTGCAATAATTGAGAATGCCTTGCTTTCCTAGAGGTCTTTCTACCTTTTCTTTTCTTATTCATCTGGTTGATAATCGTATTACTTCTAATTCTTTTAGGAGTTCCTTTTAGCTTTTCTGTATTGAAGAAACAAAGTATTGTGCTTTTGGTGTTCCCTTGAACTATTTTATTATGTTATTTTGTGTGCTATTTTTTGCAAAAGTTGTACTACGTCAAAGAGAGCTGTATTGCAAAGAAAAATTGGGCACTTCAATATGTGCAGAACATGATGATAAATAATACAAAATACACTTTTTATGTGTAGAATATAAAGATGTTATTACTTATATAAAATATAAGACACTTTTTATGTGCACAATGCTTTGTTTCTTCAATACTTATGTTATTACTTATATGTAAAATATAAGGACAAAGGACAGCGGCTGCGAGTTCCCCTTGTCATAAAAAAAATATATATATATATATAAAATATAAAGATGTACATTAGCTGTTTACTGCTTCTGTTGTTTACTGAATGACATTGGCTGCTAGGGAGCTAAGTGTTTTTCACAGGACCTGCTATTATTTGGATGGTTCAACTGTCTTATTTGTTTTCCTAATTTATTCTTAACAACTAGTTCTTATGTATGTGTATGACACATGTACATTATTAACATTAAATAAATGCAACTTCATTTAAATGAGAAAAAAATATTAGGTCATATTATCTTGATCAAAAACAATAACATACACGGTGTAATCCACAAGTGGGGTTTGAGGAAGATAGAGTGTACGTAGACCTTGTCCGTACATGGGGAGACAGAGAAGTTATTTCCGATGGACACTCGGCTCAAGAAAAATATATCAGAATAGATCAAAAAAGAAACAAGGAAAGTGAATAAGTCAATTTTATTTGAGACTATTCATTTAATTCCAATGTAGATAAACTACTAGCTTCTTCCGTCAGGTCATCTATTGACAGGGTGTTTGGATGGACTTATAAGCTGGTCAAACCTACTTTTAAGCTCTTTTTAGCTTTTGGAAGTGTTTGACAAATTCTAAAATGGCTTAAAATAAGTTAAAAATAACTTAAAATAAGTCAAAAGTTAAAAGTTGGTCCCTTCCTGCTTTTTTCTTTTTAGCTTAAAAGTCATTTATGTTTGACCAACAAATTTACCTTTTTAGTCCTAATGTTTGCTTATAATTTTTATATTATTTTGCTCCTACTTTTTTTTTCTATTTTTCCTTTCATTTTTTTTTGTTTTGCTCTTTCTTTTTTTTTTTCCTTGCTCTTTCTTTCTTCCATTTTTTCCTTCTTCCTACTTTTTCTTTTCTTCCATTTTTTCTTCTTTTTCTTGTTCTTTCTTTCTTTTTTTTCTTCTAAATTATTTTCTACTTATTTTATTCTTTTTATAAATTATTTATGGTAAATAAGAAATATAGCCATTACTTATTACAAATATAATTAAAAAAATACTCAAATATTTCATGTACTTTGTTAAAATTATATATTTTAAAAATTAAAAATGACTTAGACATATAAATTAACTTATATAATCAATTTATATTGAAGATGAATTAAAATAAATTAATTCTAATTTAAGCTAATTTAGAAACAAAAATTTAGAGTAATAATTAACATTTTATAATGTGTAACAGTTTAAGGGTATTTCAGACATTTTGATCAAAAAAGTGCTTAACAACACTTTGGTACCAAACACATTAACAATTTTTTTCAGCTTAATCACTTTTATCCAAACATATAACTGTTTATTTTTAAAATAAGTTTTAGCACTTTAAAAAGTGCTTTTGAAGAACTTTTTAAAAGCCACTTTTTTCAGCTAATCTATACGGGCTCTAATTCTGATTTATGTTTGGGCTCAAAAGGTTGAACGATGTTTTGCAAAGAGATTTCATGCTTTTGTATATCAAAATTATAAGTTGATTAAGGTTCTAAATATTAGGAAAATAATTAAATTACAATTTTGTTCAATGTGAAATCTATTTTCATAGATTAAGAATAATCAACGCACATCTCACTAAGAAGTTCGTGCTTCTCCTGAATTCTATTAAAAATAAAAAATGACTCATAAACCTGAAAGGAGTTTAGAATGTGAGTTTCTTAATGCAAGATGTGAATTTGCAAGATCTTTTCTAAAGAGTTTATAGTTATGAAACTTTTAGTTCTAATAGATGGAGAGTTATATGAACAGAAAAAATCTTGAATCCTAGAGGTCAAAACATGATATTCTTAATGTTTAATATGAATTTACAAGCTTTTATGGTTGCCAAACTTTTCCTTTCTAGCAATACAAACCTATTAATTTATTAACATAAAAAGATTTCTAAGTATAAAAAAGTTCAAAGTAATGTTCGTGGTTTTCTTATTGTCAACGAATTGTTAAAGGTTTTAATAACATAAAGACTCCCATACCTAAAAAGAACCCAAAGTGGGAAAGTTTCCTAACATGTCTTCATAAAATTTAGTTGATTTAATATCTTAAATGTTAGCAAAATAATTAAATGAATAGTTTGTTTAGTGAGAAATCTAGTTTTTAAAAGGCTATAACACGCAAACAACATTTCGCATAGGGTGTTTTCTATTTTACTATAATGTGAAAGAAGTTCAAATATAATGTGAAAATGTATTATATAGATAAATAAATAAATAAATATATCATTTAAATATAGATAGATATTTTTTAATTTATAAAGATTCTTTTTTAAAAAATTTTTGCACATTAAAAAATTAAGCCAAATTTTAATTTGTCAAGATCCAAAGTAAAACTCTAAAATTTTATGTAAAGAATTGAAGTGAATGTCACGTCAATCTATTAATTTTTTATGTAAGACATGCAAATTATGTAAAGTAGAAATATATATTAAATAGATGTAATTCACTTATTACTGACGTGGTAATGGAATTTAAAGTTATTTAGTATCTCCTAAACCTGTAGCATTTAACAATTTGGTTGGATTAGTTACATTAAATTTACTAATATGCTTAGTATATCTACAAAGAATACTAAAAATAAATACATATAAATTATTATGAAATATTAAGTCTGATACATTTATTATCAGATCAATAAATGAAATCTAAAGAAATTGAGATTCTTTTACTCCTCTTTGAATGCAATAAATTAACTATTTTCTTTTTCGATAAAGGTACTTTATATTCATATCAATAAGCTCATCAACAAAAGATTCATGAGGTGGGGTTTACAACCCCCGGAGATAATTTCAAAACCCAAAAACTGGCAAAAAACTTTACAATTGAATTATAAAGTATACTGAACTTTCTACCTCCCCCATCAAATCCTCCCTGTGTACACCAAAAATACATTAGACTCAAGCTATTCATCTTTTCTTTTCGGATACTATTGGGTTTCCCGTCATGGAATCTTTCATTTCTTTCTCTCTACAACGTCCACCAAATGTAGGCTAGGATACATTTCCACCGATCCTTTTTGGATCTTCTTCTTCTGCCCACTCTTTCCCATTGTCTCTGGATGTCTGAAGTAGTCCGGGGCATTACCCAGTTAACCGGAAGCACACATATGAACATGTCCACAGATTTACAACTCTTTTGCAATGTAAAAGTAAGTATCTGTTAACTTCTGCCTCTTTCCCACACATGCAACACCTTGAGCAAATTTGTGTACCTCTTCTTTGTAACACGTCATGGGTTAAACATGCTCTTCTAATTTCCTACCAAGTTAGACCTGAGACCTTGTGAGGAATCTTAATTTTCCAAATTAGTTTCCAAGGCCATTCCATTTTCATTGTCTGATAAGATTTTAGGCTCCAATTACAAGCACAAAAAATGTTCCTTTCCTATGCATTTTCCATATTGGAATATCATGAACAGAAGCAATTGTTGCATTCTTGAACTTCATGTAATGCAACTTCATATTCAGTTTAAAATTAAATTATTTTTGTTTCCAATAATTTTCGTACAACTTCAACCTCTAAATATACCGAGTCCCCAAGTGGATAGTTTAATAGTTGAAAAGCATCAAAGGGACTATTGTTTGATAAAAACTATTCATATTGAGTGTTTATATCAAGTCAGTGAATGGAAGACATATCTTCCATTTACACTTTTTTACACTTAATTGTGATTAAGTGAAATACATAATCATTTTAATTTGTTGATTCTTAACATCTTATGGCAATCATTTAGTTAATTGTGAACACTCAGTGCCTATTTCCTATGTTTTTTCTTAACACAATTATATAATACATAGCCTTTTCAGTTTCAAAGAGATCAATTTTTGGCATCTTGCTGATTTTAGATAATTTAATTCTACTCGCGAAGATTAATGCTTAGAATAGTGTACTTAAATTTTAGAACTTGAAAAGTAAAGAATGGAAACAAATACTACTTAATAAACAACGATAATTTTAAATGTCGAAAAATCAAAATAAAATAATATGTCAAAGTATATATTGATGAATGCGCAGGATAGTACACCAAACTAAAGTTATAAGAAGAGAAGTGTAAAGTAGACGTGAAAGTTTACATGTATTGCACATAATATATTTTGTTTAATACTCGATCTTCAATTCATTTTACAACCCAATGATATTGTGTTGGAGCATATTGATCCCATCACTAATTTAGCTGATTTGAGTTCGTGATGATTTTTCCACCGTGAATGATACAACTTATCTTTTTTATTCAATTCCTATATCAACCCAAACCCAGATATCAACAAAAAAACCAGAAGAAGTATTTGTTTGAAATTCTATTTGAATTAATCTTTTTAAAACTAAAATAGCCTATAAATTAGCAGTAGAAATTAGAATTCGACTAGAAAGGTGCATATTATTTGCATGTACCTTTCGATCTCTAAAAGGTCAATATCTGAAAGAATTTATATAAAGTAAAATCTTAATGATTTTAAAGATCGGAAAAGTAGGGCTTCTTACTTGATTCAATTAAGGTGAGAATTAATAAACAGATTCTTAAATGATTTTAAAGTACTAAATATTAAGAATATAGCTAGCGACTAAATATTCTTAATCTAGTGTAAAATCTATATTTGAAGGTCAAAAAAGATGAATGACGTTTTATTAAGGACCTTTGTGCTTTTAATATACAATATAGGATATATGTTCCTATGTGAACTTTAAAAAGTATATCTGTTTCCCAGCTCGGTAACGAGATGGTTGTTGTAAGTTGAAGGTCAACATGAAACTTGTTTAACCATATGGTGAATTCTCTGAAAATTGAGAAGGGTTTGACTGGAAAAGCAGAGGCTTACCTAGGATTGATATAACTAACCTCAACTATTTTGGGATTGAGCTATTTGTTGATTGATTGCTGTTTTTAACGTCATTCTCCTAGTAAATATAAGTTCTTGTTTATAAAAAAAGAAAATGAAATAAATAGAAGTTTCTCTTTCCCCTCTCTGTTTCTTGTAATAAATAGACAATCAACATTAAAATAGCTTTAAAAAACATGAAAATATTTTTACCATGGTGAGTCCTCTGAATAATGAGCAAGTAGTTTGAGCTAGATGAAGCAGAGGAATATCTAGCATTAATGTAGCCAACCTCAACTGTTCTGGGGTTGAGTTTTAGTTGATTGATTGTTGGTTTTTAGCCACGGTCATCCTGTTTTCTGCTTCATTTTCTTTATAAATAGTTCTTTCCATAAAAAACAAAGGAAATAAATAGAAATTTTGTTTTTTGAAGCCTGGATGTAAATGTCCATCATTTTTGTAAAATGAATAATGCAGAGTGTGTTGGAAAATTAAAGTCTGTGGTGTTTTTATTTACTTAGCATGGTTGCGGTGGGATCTTCCATATATGCATATAAGATGATAGATATCAGCTAACAAGAAGTGTTATTGATTATAGATATGGAACCATCCCGGGATTTTGCAACTGATGAGAGAAAACAGAACCTGCAGTCGGCCTGAAGATGCTGTTGAGATCCTTCTTGCAGATGATTGCTCAAGTGATGAGAACACAGATTATAATGTGGTTCCTGGAGGTATTTTTGTTTTCCTTCACTCTGGGCATAAAGTACCAGCTAGCAATTATTCTTCTTTTTGTAATTACTGATTCAATAGAAGGATATTCTATTTGAGCCTGCACATTTTGATATAGATCTGCCTCTTGAGGCATTCGGAGGAATCTTTAAATTGAGCTGCTGTGTAGTTGGATGTATTCCTGGAAAAATAGATTGCATGTTAATCTCTATGATACTGTAGCAGTGTTGATTATGTATATCACTGCATGATGTGCTGAATTCACATACAATGTGTGCACTTGACCAACACTGATAAAAAAATTTTACCTGTTCCTGTTCTGATACCAGGAGCCATGTCTGGCTTCTACAACCATTTTTCTGTGCCCTGATTTAAGTGAGTTCAGGATAATAAATAGCATTGGCTTGTATTAAGCATTTCCATTATATGTTATTGAAATGACAATTAGCCTATCTTCACCATCACATATAAATATTTGTTTGTCAATTTCTGCAGAGAAGCCGAATAGCAACAATGAAGCGCTCAGAAAAAATCATAATGGCTTCCTCCATGGGGTATACTTTTTGCTTCCAATTTGCTAACTTCTGTAATTTTTTGTTGGTATGGTTAATTGATGGATGTGCAGGAAACTCTTGCCATTTTTCTTCAAAACGTGTTTTGTTTTGTATCTACATTCTACAATTCATGTTACATGTGGTGATTGTTCTTTTTTTTTTTATTTTTATATTTTGAAATGTCATTATTAGTTTCCAAGCTCACTGTTTCTGTTACAGGATTGGTGGAGCGATCTTCTAGAAAATAATTGCGAAGACGTTGATTATAGTGGCAAAATGGTTCTGCTACTCGACATCCTGACAATGAGCTCTAATGTTGGTGACAAAGCACTTGTGTTTAGTCAGAGCTTGTCAACCCTAGATCTCATTGAACTATATCTTTCAAAACTAACACGCCCTGGGAAAAAGGGGAAGTACTGGAAGCGGCGGAAAGACTGGTATAGGTGTGTATACCTTGTTTAAACTAGTTTGGACAATCATCTTTCTCAGAAACTAAACTATTTTGGATGATGATAAAAATTACCTCATTGTTGTTGTTGTTAACACTACAGTACATGATTTTACTGATTCTCTTTTGCATTTGTTGAACTGCGCGATTCAACACATCCCCTTGCATTAAGAACATAGTTCCAATTTTTTTATTGGGCTATAACTTGTGAATATCTTTTAACGAAGAGTGGTGGTGAGATACTCAAGACCTCTGCCTACTCTTGTACCATGTTGAGGTGTGTGACTATCTTATTGTAACACTTGAGCTATTGCCTATTTGAAGGAGCACATGTTTATTTGCTTATATGTTTTCAATAGGCCTTTTCAAATACAGACATAAATTTTTTATTGGTCATTGAAAAATCTGTTTATTGATGGGTGGAGATGGAACTCGAATTCTTGATTTGCCTGTTTGAATATCACATTGAGAAAGTGGATCTTAGGCTTAACAATCCTCAAAAGCTTGTTCATGTGGTGAGGATTTCCAAGAACATTTAAAGCGACAAAAGTCCACTATCCAATCAATGTGGGACAATTTAACATCATATCATATACTTATGCTTGTCAATTGAAGCGTGGATAACACAACATGAAGCCTAACATTAGGAAATACAATAACGTGTATGGTGTATGGTTCTGCCTCTGATACCATGTAAAGAAAATGGATTTTGGTACTAACTCAACTCAAAAGTTAGCTCATGGGGTGAGGATTGCACAATACCAAGTCTAGGATCTCAGCCTGCTTTAATATCATGTTAAAGTGTGTCCATCTTTATCTAAAAGCTTGACATGTTAGAGGGAGCACACTTTTATTTGCCAAAAGTATCTTCTGACGCATTGGTGTAGAAACCATCTTTATTGTTGCATTTTACGAATGTCTCACAATGTCTTCCGTTTCTTGCAAATTTGATTGTCTTAAAAAAGAACATTTGACCTATTTTTTAGAGTGATGAGGGTTCCAATCATCTAGTCAAAGAAAAAAGGAACATTTCTCCAAGTCGACATGGGTATAAAATGAGCCCATCGATTCACATGTTATGCGGCCCACACCTCTACGTCTTTTCAGAAACTCTCCTTATTTACTAGCTATCCAAGTGGTGTCTCAAAGAAGAAGACAGAGTTGTCTCCTCATCTTGTTAGTTTTACTTATTAGTTTATCTTTTCTTATTCATCACAGGAGCTCTTCAGGGGCCAGATCTCTTCCTTCTGATTATGATAAAATGGAACATAAAAATAATTGTTACACTGAACATTAATTAAATAAGTAGGAGTAGTAAAGTCAAGCCTTGCGTTAGTCGTGTAAGTCTTTTCATGTATCATCAAATTCCATCTAAACTAGAATTGCCAACATTTCCTCTTTCCTCTCACTAAACCTCAGATTTAGAAATGAGTAGAGTCAAGTGTTTCACTTATTGTCTCCTCGTATGATTTTGGGTAGTCCTCATATCATGAGCTAGCTTTTGGGGTTGAGTTAGGTGCAAGGTTCATTTCTTATGATAGATCAAAACTCATGTTGTGTTGTCCATGCTCTATATAACCCGTCTTTGATGTGTTGGGATGTTGAGTGTCCCACATTGGTGAAGGAAATTGATTATTTCCTTATATAGCATTAGTCAATCCTCGATCACGACCTGATGTTGAGTACACCAGATTTTCTACTCCAACTTAGTCAAAGTTTGTCTAGCTTTTATGGCCAGGAAGCCCAATATTACTGTTGTTTTTGGATAGAGGGAGAAGGTTACAATAAGGGGAAGTAGATGAACTTGTAGACTTCTTAGGTGCCTTGTAAATCTAGATTCTGACTTACTCCTTTTTGTAACAATTTCTCGGAGGTGGCCTGCACTCCTTAATTCTGAGAAATACAACAGTACTAATTGTCAATAAAGGTTACGATAAGGGGATCTAGTGGTGAATGTTATTTTGCTCAATTGTTTCCGAGGATGTGTTTCTCTTCGTTTTCTTGCTTTCACTATTTTTGTCATTCAGAGTTTTTTTATCTCCAATTTTGGATAGGATTGATGGAAGAACAGAATCATCTGAAAGGCAGAGACTCGTTGACTGTTTTAACAGTCCATTAAATAGAAGGGTTAAATGCGCATTGATATCTACTAGAGCTGGATCTCTTGGTATCAACCTTTATGCTGCCAACCGTGTAATTATAGTTGATGGCTCTTGGAATCCAACTCATGATCTTCAAGCTATATATCGTGCTTGGAGGTGTGTCTTCCAAATTTGTTCAGTATAAAACACCCAGGTTTCACTAAAATATATATTTAGCCTGAATGCTTTGTTTGATTCTAGGTATGGTCAAACAAAACCTGTTTTTGCTTACCGTTTACTGGCACATGGAACGATGGAGGAAAAGATATACAAGCGTCAGGTAAAAGAAGAATTCCGAATCAGCTCATCTCAGAATAGCTTTTATTTCTTGCATTATTTAAGTGGATGATTTAAGCAGGTAACAAAGGAAGGTCTTGCAGCACGGGTGGTTGATAGGCAACAAGTACATAGAACTATATCCAAAGAGGAAATGTTGCATCTTTTTGAATTTGGAGATGACGAAAGCTGTGATATACCTCTGGAATTGAAGCAAGTAAAAGAACATGCTGGTGAGGCAAACACAAATGTAGATGTTGGAAGTGGTCCGAAAGAAAAATTAACCCTTCCAAATGGAAGCTCTGCTTCTGACAAACTAATGCAAAGTTTGATTGACCGGCATCATCCACGGTAGGAGGTTCTTTTCTTGCATCGTATTTTTCTACAATTTCTTCAGAACATAAATTCTGTTGTTTTCATTTTCAACGTGTTTTGTGGGAGGCTTGTGCAATGAGTTAGTGTTATGAGATTTTTCAAATATACATATTCATTAAACTATACATAGCTATGTGTATGGGTTTTAAAATAAATTTCACTTCATCTTTTACCTTTCTGATTAATAGGTGTAATAGTCTGCTCGCTTTAGACTTCATAGGAGATAATGTCCAGAATCTGTCGGGGTGACTGATTTGCTTTAATGGGAAAAGCTTTTATTTGTCTAGTTCAGTTCAAGTATACTCCGTTCCTTTCTCTAAGTGAATAAGACTCTTGATATTTAAAGAATTATACAGAAAGAAACAGGGACAGTCTTTTCCCCTTCTTCGGAAAACAAACAAACAAACTCTGTTCCTTTTTGTTTCTGCATAATTCTTTAAATATCAACAGACTTATTTGCTTAGAGAAACTGGATCTAGAAGTTCTTTCATAGTTTTCTTCATTTTTCTTAAAATCAACTTTTTGATATATCAATGTTGACTGAGACTGGTTGTTTCTGTTATCAAGTGAGTGGTTGTTGTCTAATGTCAGCCTTGCACCAGCTGAATCAGAACTAAAGAAAAAATCCATCAGCTGCAGTAAGAGGATATGACCGTCATCACTTCTAAAACCTTGGTACATGTGAAAAACCATCCAGCTGCTGATTTCTTGGCTGACCTGGATTACTTTATTCTTAGTTTAGTGTCTGCTTAACGTATGAAAAAGAAATGAAAAATTCTACAGAGCACCTACTTCTCATATTTTGAGCTCATAATGCTCTACAAGAATGACCCCTATTTTGATTTGTGTTTATATGGTGTGTTGCTGCTTCTCCTGTTTTCCCTTTTTTTCTTTTGTTAGGTGTTCTCTTTTTATTAATGTGGTGGTTATTAGTTAAAACCGTAACCTGCAACGTCATTTGGGTTCAAAAATCATCTACTTCATCAATAGAAGAACAATGTTTCTAAGAAGAAAGTTATTTCTTCAGGTGGATTGCGAATTATCATGAACATGAGAGCCTCCTGCAAGAAAATGAAGACGAAAAACTCTCAAAAGAAGAGCAGGAAATGGCATGGGAAGTGTACCGGAGATCTATTGAATGGGAAGAGAGGCGAGTTACGCCTGATGAACCTGTTAAGCAGCATGTCTCTACCACTGAATCATTGTCAAAGCAAAAACCAGTGGTTTCCAGTGCCAATATTTTGCCGCCAGAGGACAGTAATCTTGTATTTTCAGTGGGTGGTTCAAGATGCCGTTTGGTGCCAAGGAAGTGCACAAACCTATCACATTTACTTACACTTAGAAGTCAAGGCACAAAGTGGGGTTGCAGCACTGTTTGCGGGGAGTGTGCTCAAGAGATAAGTTGGGAGGGACTCAACAGGGATGGCAGATCAGCAAAGTGATGCTGTGCATGTATTTATATAATAGTTCAGTTCTTTTTTGGTTCTTACTTTTGTGGCGATTCAACATACTATGAGGGACTGGGAAAACATTCAGTTTTAGGTTTTAGCCATGACTTGAGAAACAGTACTCTTTTTGGGTAGGGTAGAACTTGGCTCTTTGTAAAGTGAAGCTGTTGTCATCAGTTGTATTTTGAATACAGAGAAGTAATCTCTCTTTTGTCTGAACTAACCGAACTGCTATACTATATTGCAAAGCAGGAAAGTCCCTGTGTCTTGCTAGCATCTGTAGCCCTAAACAATTGTATACAAATACTCTCCAATTGTTAACTTTTAAGTACACTGATTAATTGTGTATATTTTGACAGAAAGGAAGATTTTATTCTAATTACAGCCTTCACGGTTGCTGGTTTATGTTGAAAAAAATAAATCTTGGTTCTTAGTTTGTTGTTCATGTTATAGGACTACTGCAGATACGCCTTTAATCATGGAAAATTTATGATTGTTGTTACAATTTACATGGAATTGGACCGATACTTTTTCATTTGAACTCCCTATTGCAGTGTAGCTCCTTAGCAGCGTTCTTGCCTCCAATATATGCAAGAAATGGTGGGAATTAGACCAATTCATAGGGGTGCCAAGTGCATTTGGGATACCAAAAACACATTCAAAACCACCTAGCATCTTTCATCCCCCAACCAATTATCCTTTTCCTTTGGTCCTGTTGGCCCTGCTTCACCATAAAGTTCAGTAGGAAATAGCTCAATGAGACTCTCTACTGAAAATCTCATGAAAAAAGGAAGATGCTTGATTATTCTTTCTACTTCTGATCGCCCATCGTATATGATGGTTGGACCCCATTCCCTCATATACTGCAACCATGGTGGTTCTGCAACAACTCCTTCTCCAAGGTACTCAGCAGCTACAATTTGATATTTGCTGCTAGAGTCCACATAGTATTTGCTACGGGCACAATCGTTTCTCACTCCAACCCCAAGTTTAGAAGAGCCCTGAAGATAGCAGCCAGGATGTGGGAAACTCGCGTGGCCATTCTTTGATGCATATACAATTGCTTTGTTACCCTCGATGAACTCCAAGTTGCAGGCATCTACCCATTCACCACCACTATGCTCCGATAAATACATCCGCCAGAGCTCACCAGAAAAGTTGCTGATACGGAGTGTATAGTGCTCCCAGTCACCAACATGCTCTCCTACTTTATTCAAAGCAAAACTCAACAATCCAATCTTGATGGTAGCCGGTCCATTGAAAGGGCAGAATATCCACATTGCAATATCTGTGAAGGTTCCTCCTAAAGATGGTTTAACATGAACATAGAGCTCTGCACTCTCAATATTCCCACATTTGACACTGGTTCTATTTGCATCATCTTTATTTGGCAAATCGAGCCAATATTGACCATCGTTTACCCCTCCTGCAGGCAAGTTTGAGCCTTTTGAGTTGATGACTGTACCATTATTCTTTCCATCTTGGTAAAGGAGAGCTCCATTCATGAAGAACCATGGAACTGAGGAAGGCAAATAAATCTCATCCGGATGAAGATACATTGTTGGTCCATAGTGCTTGATAAGGGCATGGATCTGCTCGAGATTGGGCATTGCGTGTAGAGAAGAGCCTAGATTTTTCAAGCATGCAATATTGAGTTCATCTCCAGAACTGACGCTTGTACTAGAAAAAAACGTCCCAACAGAAACCCCTGCACAAAGCATGCCCCTCTTGCATGGTCTAGTTTTCCAAACTTGAAATTGGTTCCTTGGGAAAAGGGAATCTGAACTAAAGATCATTTCAGAGGCCTCACAATTTTCCGTCAGGTCAGCTCGGACACATCTAACTTCATCAGGATCAGGTTCATTAGGCTCAATCGAAGCTAGAAGTCCTAAAGATTTATAACCAACTGGTGCATTTGGAAACCAAATATAACCACTTCCATTGTATTGGGAGTCTGAAGTCCAAATCAAAGTGTAGTTGAGAGGCTTTTGAAGAGCAGGAAGCTTTAAAGCTGAATCTTGGACAACGGATAAGTCTTTGGCAGCAAGAACATAGCCAGACAAATGCTCACCATCTGGCTGACAGTAATGACCAAGGATATTATATCCTTTTGGAATTCCATCTGGTTTATAAAAGGAAACACAGTCTGATTTTCCAAATGACGGACCGCAACCCCAAATTTTCTTAAATTTGGTGATTTGAATAACTTCAACTTCCCCTAAACATATTCTTCCTGTAGCAAAACCTTTGCCTACAAAACAACACATGCCATTAGCAAACTGAGCTTCTATTCAGCAAAAATCCCATAAATGAGCTTTGGGCTCGAGAAAATAATAGGAATGAAGAAACCACTGCAACATATTAAACATGGCAAGACACAGTAACTACACCAAAATAATATGATAAGCAAAGTGCGAGGAATAAATAAATAGAAGCAGAAATCGAAGTAGCTCTATCAAAGTTAGCTAAATTTAGTTTAATTCCATCAATAGCTCTATAATCAGAAAGCGTTGTTTTATCTACAGCACCTAGAAGGAACAACATTGTTTCTGTTTCATAAGAAAATCTAATTTTTCAAGCGTGCACATCTGAACTGTTTTAAACAGTCACAGTTCCCATTGCCAGTCAAACAGTTGACCAAGTCTCAAGGAATCAGCAGAAATTTTGTTAGTTACAACTTGCAACTGGTAATTTCATTTTGTTGATCATAAATGAGCATGACATAAACAAGTACACAAGAATTGAGTTGAATTAAAGAAAACAAAAATATATTTTTCTTCTTCACACAACAACTGATCTTGAGAGGAAAAATCATTTTCTTCCCCCAACTCAAAAGAAAAAAACAAACAAGAAATTTGAAGAAGACATACCTTGAGGCCATTTAGGAAGCGGTGAAGGCAAAGAAAATTTCTGCAGTTCAACAGCAGGGGAATATTCAGATAAATTGTCCCAACACCAACACTCCCTCCCTAACATATTTCTTTTTTCCCAATTACAACACAAAAATTATTCTTCTTACATAAAAAAGATGGATGGGAGAAGATAGATTCGTTTGGATAAAGGGGTTGAGTAAGGAAGAAGAGAGCAATAATGAACATATCTACTACCAACTTGCTTTATTAACGATAAAATAAAGAGAAAAACTTGTTCTAGTTGCCATTGTTTGACGTTTCTTTGTAGGTTTGGGTCATCGGTGGCGGATTAAATTTTATATACTTCTATTTACTTTTGGGTTACATGTCTTCACTTCTTTGTAGCCATCAACAAATATCTCTCTGTTTTTTCCATAAAATAAATAAAAGTGACAAAACTGAAAAACAGGAAGAGAGAGAATTATTTTGTACTCTCTCCTATTTTATATTACATTTTTTTTAATTTGATACAATTTTTTTTAAAAAAATTATAGTCTAAAATAATTCTCAAATATTTATGTAGCTAATAAATCATTTGATTAAGGATAAAAAGAGAATCTTAAAATTATATTATTTTAATTAAAACAAAATAATATTGTTTAAAAATAAACTAAAAAAAAGTCATATAAAAGAAAAGTGTTACTATATAATATGATTTGGGTATGCGTAGAAAAGAAGTGTGTGAATGCTCCTGTCATGAGGTGCGAGAAGATGAATTTAGGAGTTACATGGAAGGGTAGAGCTAGATTGAAAAAATATTGGAGGAGGTGATTAGATAGGATATGACGTAGCTTCGTATCATCGAGGACATGATATTAGCTAGGAAGGAGTGGAGGTTGCATATTAAATTATATGATTAGAAGGCTAGTAGAGGTAGGATGATGTCGGGCCTTGTGAATTAGTAGGCTGTAGAGGTGTTCATGTCGTTATATATTGTGTTGTTTTTTGTCCTTCATTTATTATGTTATTATTGTCTATTCTAGTCATTTGATATATAGTATTTTCTGTTTTTGGGATGATTATTTTTTTGTTTGAGATGACGATCTTTCGAAAATAACTTTTCTATCTCTATAAGATAATGGTAAGATCTGTGGACATTTTATCCTTTCAACATCCCGCTTATAAAATTTTACTAAATATATTATTGTTATTGTTGTTTGTTTTTTACGTTGATTGATAGAGCTGTCAATACGAGCCGATCCACCCCATCTGGGCTAGCCCTTACAGGATTTGAAATTTGACAAGTCAGGTCGGGTTGGCTGCTCTTTTTTCTGGGGTATAAAATAGTTAGCTCAACCCATTAGTATGTAGGTTGCGGGTCTTACTGAGGCAGCCCACATTTTTATTCATATTATTTTTTTATAAATTTTTAAATTAAAATTTAATTTAAAAATATTAAAACAAATAATAACAGGACAATTACACAGTATTAGTGTTATTATTATTTTTTTTGTCCATTTTTACGTGTCCATTATACTATTTTGAGATGTCCAACAATACTTGTCTGCTTTATGAAATCAAAAGATAATTTCATACTAAGTTTCTAGTTTACTCTTATCATTAATTATAGTTATTTTCTTATTATATTTTTCAAGACATTATATTTATTATTCAAAAGATGATTTAGTAAAATTACCCTATTATTTACTATTTTTTAATTCTTGTACCAAATCCATAACAGACAAGTAAAGATGGACAGAGGGAGAACATATTATAAAAATATAATTTATATTAAGTTTTATTATTTAAAAATTTTAAATGAATTTTGAGTTGGACTTTATTATTTTAATACTCTACTTAATTTTTATTTTTAATTATTTTTATTTCGACCCTCGGATCAACCCAACCCATATTGTAAAAGTCTCACAAATCAACAGACTTATTTAGGCTGAACTAAAAAACCTATTTTTTAAATGGGTTCCAAAAATCATACCTCAACCCGACTAAATCACGGGTTAGGCCAGGTAGACCCAATGGGCCTAACCCATATTGACGACTCCACTGATTTATAAGGCTATTTATAGCTAATTCTTACCATTGAAAGAAAGGTAAATTGGCTAGGGGAAAAAGTGGTTGATCCGATGAAATGGAGATCCATTTTGTTTTTAGAACGCTCTTTTGGATGTTCATATAAAGGAAAAATTTAGAGAAAGGATATAATATGTACCCTCCATGTTAGAAAAATAAAAAAGCTAGTTTGATTTGATATACTTTTTTTTTTAAAATGCAATTTTGTACTCCTAAACTAAGTTATATTAAATTAAAATGTTATGTAATCTTGTTCCCTTAAACATACCATGTAGAAAATTAATATTAAAATTTTATCTGAAAAAATGGATCATTCTTTTTTAAACAGATCAAAAAAAAATTAAATAATTATTTTTTAAATAGAGGCAGTATATTTTTTAATTATTATTATTATTATTATTATTATTATTATTATTATTATTATATTAAAAGATGAAGTGGAGGACCACATAGTAAAAATATAATGTCATACTAACAAAAATCTATCAAAAAAAATAAAAAAAATAGTTATAGAAATATCTTTCTATATATAAAAAGATGAAATGAATTATGATTAAAGGTA
>JAOTQJ010000083.1:13337949-13370536 GCA_025642045.1 Solanum sejunctum | reverse complement strand
TTTTACACATTTTAAAAAAAAATTAAAATATACATAATTTTTTTTAATAATATATATAAGTACTTTTTTTAAAGAAGATGGGGGCCCCAAAAATATGGGCCCAAGCGATAGGGCTAGTTGGCTAGTGCTTAAGACAACTCTGATAACAAGTGAGTCATAAGAAATTTGAACAGACATATATGAATTTCTGATAAGTAAATAAAAGTGAAAACATACAAACACATCAAGATCTCTGGTAAAAGAATAAAATTTACCATTCAAATATAACCCTTTCACAAATCTATTACTCACTCTATTCATTTTTACTTATCATTATTTCGTTTTTTGAGATTAATTTGATTAAACTATAAAATTAAATTAAAATAATTAAATTTAATATTTAAAATCTAAAATTTAGATGGTTGAAAATTATACGAAAAATGTTATAAGTTGCAATCCTTCTTATATTAATATAATAAAAAATTTATCTTAAAATATTAAATTTATATAATTTAATCTCAATAAATAAAATAGCAATAAATTAAAATGAACGGAAAGAGTATCATTCCGAAAAGTTGACAGGACAGAGTGAACGGAGGATATTAAGACTATCAAATAATATAGTCGACTTAGAATACCCAGCGAAGACACTTGCAATAGCATTCCATGATATAGTAAATGTGTACCTACAAAATCTAGATACTAAAATGGTACTCCCTCAGTTCAAAAAAAAAAAGTTATTAGAAAAGAATAATTTTTTTCCTGTGAAATCTTAATTTCAACCTTTCATGTAGTATGTTTAAGGCCATAAAATTAAATGATATTTTGGTACATATAACATGACTTTAATTTAGGAGCATAAAATTAAAAATCTTCTTTATTTTCTTAAAGTTTGTGCTAACTCAAATCAAATCATTCCTTTTTAAATAAAAGGTATTACTCTTTGCCAAAAGAAACCTTTCAGGTAGATTTTAAAAAAAAAATTATTTAACTAAATGAAGCATTACAATTAGATACTCCCTCTATTCACTTTTACTTGTTATTATTTCATTTATCGAGGTCAAATTATATGATCTTTGACCAATATTTTAAGATGTATTTTTTATCATATTAATATGAGAATGATTGCAACTTATAATATTTTTCATATAGTTTTCAAACATCTAAATTTAGATTTCAAATATTAAATTTAGCTACTTCAATTTAGCTTTGAAATTTACTCAAGTTGATTTCAAAAAATGAAATAACGACAAGTAAAAATAAATAGAATAAGTAATAATAATGATATAATGTAATTTAATTTTTAAGTTAAGAATTTCATGCTTTTAATGAGTTAAATGAGGAAAGGGAAAATGAGTAAAGTATAAATTAAAGTTCTTTTTATGCTTGTACAAATTCAAAGATATCACTATTTTTGATAGAATAATTCAACACTGAACTTTTACTTATAAATTGAAACTTAGCTACATCGATCGTATGAATTTTTTTTTAAAACATATTTATAAAAATAAACTAATACGTATGGGTATTATGTCTACAGAGACTTTCACTTTTTCCCTTCCTTTCTATTACTCATATGTTGGTACAATTTAAGAAATCATCGTTTCATTGTTATGGATACTCTAAAACATTTTGATATTTTTAGAAGAATTAGAACAAAAATTGAAAGCGAATAATTATATGTAAAACCTGCGTAAGTTATCTTCATAATGAACATAAGGAAGGCTTTTCTGGCGTTCAAGTTTCTTGTCTTTCTTATTCTTGCTGCTTCTTGATCCACAAATAAGCTTGAATTCACAACCATATGCTTTGCCAAAACATGAGAATAGTCCTCCTCCATCTGAATCATGTCGTCTTCTTCGCGATTTCTTTTTGATCTCGACATGTTCTTGCATGTGAACTTGATCATCTGAACCCCATGTCAAGCTTTTGGATCTTATTGATTGGATTTCTTCATCTTTTTCACCTGGTATAGTCCAATTTTCAAATATAGAACTCCCATAATCTATTCCTTCCCCAGTGTGATACAATCCTTTTTTCATATCTTCTGCCACAATTGATGGTATAGGTTGCACCCCTGAGCAAAATGACACACTTGGTGTCCTTCTCATCTTTTGATTTGGCGAAAGCAAATCTGAATTGCCGTTAGACATTATTCGTTTGCTACGTAAATGCAGTAACATTCCCCTCTTTTCACCTTTTTTGATCTCCTCATGACTCTCTGGCACGTAATTAATATTTTTGGTAATTTCTTGTTCCCACAGCGTGTCATGACCTTTAGATATAATTGAGGTGTTTTCAAGATTTTCTTCGTGACTATTGTTTTTTTCATCTGAAACATCGGCTGTACATATAGAGGTGCTCAACTCGCTTTCAGAAGGTAGGACTTGTTGGGGGCTGGTGTCAATCAATTGAACACTGACATGAAGGAGGCCTTGTAAATGACCAGTTGGACGACGAATATGAAGCGTGGTGGATCTCATGGTTGAGTTATTAGATGAAAGAGGAGGGAAAAAGCTATTAATCATAAGGTGGGTTGTTCCAATGGGAAGATCACGTAGCCATGCAACGTTGTAGATCTCAAACATGACAGAAGCGGTTTCTGAATTAAGAAAATTGTCATCGACACGAAAAACCATCTTGTAATTCCATTTAGGGTTTGTTTTGCCTTGATGATCAACCCTAGTTGTTAATCTATGGTCAGGGTGTATGTATGCAACTGCAAAGGTGCGTAACATTTTTGATACGGGAGGAAGGTCTTGGGCAGAAATCACATTGATCTCTAAGATCTTGAAAGGAGGTTGAGTGAACATCTTGGCTGGAATTCGACAATCGAGTCGTCGTCTTTGAATCAAAGGACGCCGACGATGTCAATAAACAAGGAGAGTGACAATGCATTATAATTTGGCTGTCTGATTTGACCTCATGATCAAAGAGTTACCCTGTTGAAATTAGCAAGGGTAGAGAGACATTTGTTTGTAAGGTGCTTGTTTTCATGTTTTTTTTTTTTGCCACAAGTTTCTGATAGGTGCTGACCACACTCCCTGAAAAATTAAAGCATGCATATAAATGCTTGGTCACTTTTATTTATTTTTCTTAGTCGCTACGTGTTTCCTTTTCGTTGTTTAAATTTAGGGGAGGGACAATAAAGCGTAACATCGATGCACAAGGGAGGGTAACAGGGCAGCGAGGGGCAGGGTAGGTGCAAGACAGGTTGAAGTATCGATTTTTAAAACTAATGTGGGGCGGGGCGAGTTTAAAAAATCAAATAGGAATTCGAATAAATTAAATTTCTGTAATTAGTAAAAATTAAAGATATAAATTTTTTATATTAAATATTTACTTTAATTTTTTTAAAAAAATTTAAACTAGATATATCTGATAAATTATTAGTTTTTAAAATATCAATAAGAAATTTTTAATTAACGATTAAGAAACAAATGTTAAAATGTCAACTAAAAATAGTTAATCAGTTGTTGAGATATTAATTATAAAAAAACTTAATTCAATTAAAATAATAAAAGAACTTTAAAATTTAAGCGAGACAGATTTATGCGAGGCACGTCTATGTGGGGTGGAACGAGCTCAACTCGTCCCGCACCAGCCCCGTTGCCATTCCTAATGCACTTGAACTTAGAGGTTAATACATGGCCAAAAACTTGATCTACTTTGGTGTTGTCAAATTAGTGAATGAAAAAACTATAATGAAATTCTTATTTTATTTTTAACCACTAAGATTAAATTGCTTAATTTGATGGTTTGATATAATTCGCGGATAAATATTTAGTCAATCTTAAATGTTTATGAAGCAATGCCTACCACTATTTTAAAATGATCGGCACAAAAATCTGCCAACCTAACTGTTTTTAAGAAAAAGGATGACGCGGAGGGAGTGTCGGATCATTTATAGTAGGACTACAAAATTATTTCATAAAAATATGATGTAATCCAATTTGTGTAAAGTAACTCTGAGTAAAAAATTTTGGGGGTATTACATTTTTGCTGCCCCATTTATGTAATACTTGATATAAGAGTTTTTTTTTTTTTTTCCGACTACCCATGTTAGGAACAATCAAAGCATATGCTTCTTTTTTTGCTTTGTTTTCTTCTTCTGCATTTAGACACATATTTGAAATTTAAACGAATTTTAACATGTGTTTAAACCATGTATTAATATGCACAAACATTAAAAAAAAGCATTAAATAAGTTTGTTAGATTTGTTATTATTTTGACAAATTAATGATTAGCTATTGTTGTTTATTACTCTTCCCATTCAACTTTACTTATCCCTTGTACTATTTTAGAATGTCCAACAATATTTCTTTACTTTATCAAATCAAGAGATAATTTTACACTTAGTTCCTAATTTATCCTTATCATAGTTCCTAATTTATCCTTATTATTAATTATAGTCATTTTCCTATTATATTTTCTAAGACATCGTATTTATTATATTCAAAGAATAATATAGTTAAATTATCTTATCATTTACTACTTTTCAATCTCTGTGTCAAATTAACAGGGGCCAAGTAAAGTTGGAAGGAGGGAGTATACATAAAGTTTTTATTTCAAATTCAAAATTATTTGCAGTAGGTTTGAGTGTTCAAATTTTGGAAATATAATTGTTATTTTCTTTGAAAAAATTAGACGTACAAACTTCAAATTTTAGCCATTTTTTTAGCATGTGTCTGATTCATTGAACAAAATTATTATATATAGATTTTAACTTTTTTTATTTTTCATAGAGGAAAGTATAGGTTGGAATAGTAAATAAATGCAATAAATAATAGGAATAATGAAACAGTAACACTCTGACACTGTATGGTATAACAGAATGGGAGAAGCTAATCTAGTGTGGAGCTCAGATATGATGCCAAGACACAGGGTAATAGTATGATTAATATATCAAGACAGATTGTTGACAAAGGGAAGGCTACCAGAGTATGTAACCATAGACTGTCACGATTCAAGCCTATGATTTAGCCGTGACACGGCAAATAAATAATTTAAAGGAATTCTAAATAAGCCTCTTAAGTATGCATAACACATCCTTAATTATGGAAGCAAAAATTTAAGCAAACAACACATGATTTTTAGGAAAAATAAAAATTTGGACTCATGATATGGGGATGTTGTAGGGAAGAGGATTAGCATAGATCACATAGTAACAGGGTCGTCTTAAGCACTAGGCCACTAAAGCCATTGCTTGGGGCTCATATTTTTGGGGTCCCCATTTTCTTTTAAAAAAAGTACTTATATATATTATTAAAAAAATTATGTATATTTTAATTTTTTTTTAAAATGTGTAAAAGCTGAAAAAAAAAAAAGAAACACAAAGAAAAAAGAAAAAAGAAATAGTTGTTAGCACATTTCTTCCCCAAGGAAATACAATAATTTCTGGAATAACTTCTTTAGGTGAGAAATTGTGCTTCCTTAGATATCTCCCGGTAATTATTAATTTGATTTTATATTATTATTTACCTTATACTCATTTTTTAATTATTTATGTATTATTTTTATACTCTCTTTTATTTTGCTACTGCTTACAAGTTGCAAAAAAATTGCTTTTTCATCAAACAAGTTTTATCATTCTAACTTTATTTTATAATTTTTCTTTAAAAATTATTATTGTTGATATTCTTAGTTCATAAATGCATATATTCTTGTTTTAGTTATTGTTAAAATTTATTCAATTGAATTATTTAAATATATCAACCAGAAAATATGATTAAAGAATTAAATAAATCTAAAAAATGAGCCCTTGACAAATTTTTAACAAATAATAAAAATGTTGAATCAAAAAATACAAGAGAATGTTCTTCAAGTGAACAAGTTATTAATAGAATTGAGTTAGATGATAATAATATTTAAGAAAAAAATCTAGAAGAAATTGATGAAAAATGTGATGTAGTTCCTGATAATCAATTTTTTTAAAAATAATTTAAATAGTTACATCTCTAAATATATATATGATCCAAGTCAATGGAATAGTGTAGATACACAGTTGAGAGATCAATAAAGTTTTTGAAATTAAAATTGATAAAATCTTATCTAAGATCAACCATGTCTCAAAAAAGATTGAATGAATTAGCTATATTATCAATTGAAAAAGAATTATCAAAACAAATTGATCATAAAACAATAATTAATGACTTCAAATCTAAAAATGCAACAAAAGTAGATTTTAAAATAAAAAATATAAGATAATTTTTTAAAGAAATTAGGGCCCCTTTCTAGAATTTGGCTTTAGGCTAGGGATCCTTTCTAGAATCTTGTTGAGTTGACCCTGCTTTTTACAATACTATTCAAACTCAAGATTTAAATGTAGTATATTATTGTCTGTATATATTTTTTTATCGTGATATCATTAGTAATTTTTGGAATATTAATTAATAAATACTGTAAGAGGTTAGGGTAAAATCATGTTTATGTTCCAAATGTCTTAGTGTAATTTTATTTGGTAATTAATAATATCTTTGATATTCGGTTGCTTGGATAATATTAGTTAAATTTAGGTCACTTACATACACAAACTTCTTTATTTTGCTTTAAATTTTAGTTTTAACACTTCACGTCAGCCTTGTTCCATTTTAACTCTCCAACTTCATTTTTCATAAATCATTTAAACACAAAAAGTTTTTCTAGTATAAGTGCTTATATATGCATGTTAGACAAACATTAAGAAGGTAAAATAAATTCTAGAAATTGATGCCAAGTGTTTTATTTTCTCCAAATTATATGAATATTCTTTGTATTTACATAAATTGTATTTTGTCTATCCCAATTTGGTTCTACTTGAGGACTAGATATTATGACTTTTAATTTATTTGAGAATTTTACACATAGAGGCTTGTACATATAATATCAGTCCTTGGAATAGTTATAATTGGTTATCTTCCGCTTACCTGTATTATTAGACTGCTATCTTCCGCTTCCATCTGTATTGTTAATTTGTTTGGGTTTTGGGTTGACTAACTTTGGTGGGTTAGGTAAGTGCCATCACACCCGAATTTTAGATCGTGACACTTAAAAATGTTGTCAAAGTTGTCCACGGGCCAATCTATGGCCGGTAGAAACTTCTATGGCTTGTAGGAACCAATCCGTAAACTTTTGAGCAAATTTTGGGGTCTTTGGATCAATGCCACGAGCCCAAACCATGGCCCTTAGAAGCACGTAAGACCCCGTAGTTGGGTCTGTCAAGTTGGGGGGCTTAAAAATAGATTTTCAGAAGTTTTTTCCACGAGTTATTAGATGGGCCATCATCAATCCATGGCCCATAACTCAGCTTGTATGTTTACTTTGCTCTAGTAGTCTATAGTAAAATGGTCATAACTTTTGACTCTAAACTCCAAATGAGGTGAAATTAGTGGAGTTGGAAAGTTAATTCAAAGACCTTTCATTAGGTAGGTGTCATGATTAGACCTTTCAGGTCATGATGGTGCCTGTTAGATCCCACTTACAGGTAAGCCAACCCAATACCCATGATGTCAGTCTTGAGTCACTAATGATAAGTATACCAACAACATATAAGTACACCGAACACAACCTATCCAGGACCTGGAAGTCACTAGTACAAAGCTACTATAGACTCAAATTAAAATATACATATCTAGATACAAAACCAAAATATCCATCTATGCATACAAATTCAAACTAAATATATAAGGCTAGTGTCTGAATACAAAAGATGGCCCTCTAGGCAGAAGGAGACTACAGAATATTCAGAGTTGATGATGCTCACTGATGTCTCATGAATCGTTTGCGCACTCCTAACTCAACGACTATGGCTAGTACATAAACCTGCGCCATGGGAAGATGAAGAAATATAGGGGTGAGTATAAGAAAATATACCCAGTAAGCATCATCGGCTGACCGAGTGAAACAATGAACATAAATAAAGCCCAGGTATATAGAAATTGCAGTGATGTAGCAAAATAAATCCAAATCAAGTCATAAGTATGTCAGGAGACCTTTAACCACACTGAACTAACCAAGATGAAGAACAATGATGAACTAAACCAATCCAAGTGGTGAACATCGATATCGGCTAACAAAGACTATGTAGACTAATACTATAATTGCCCCTAACTGAGGCATTGTGTTATATGTAGGTGCAAGGCTCTAGTATTATGCTTATACACCAACTAGGCCCCCATAACTTAGAAGGTACACCCAGTCACAATATAGAAAAAATAAATCATTATAGAATCCCTCAGTATTATCACAAAATCCCATAGAACCATCATAGAGCCCAACTCTTCACGTTACCAGAACAAGAGTCAACTGTACACGGGCATTAGGCCATAGTATCTAAGCTCGAACGCCCCCTAAGGTCCCCCATAAGCCTAGGAGGTACACTCACGCACAATCAAGGTGTGAGTAGGTAGAGGGGTACAGGTAACAGATGGTACGAAATCTCAACCAATATAGGATATAGTATCACATAGGGCCTCAAACCCCTAATGGTTATCTGAGGCCTTCAACCCCTAATTGTCACCGGCAGCCTCAAACATCTAACGATCACTTGGGGCCTCGAATCCCTAATTATCACCTAAAGCCTCACTAATGGTCAATTCGGGCCTTAAACCCCTAACTATCACATGAGGCTCGAAACCCTAATAATCATTCGAGGCCTCGAACCACTATAATAGCAATGGGGCATCAAACCCCCTTCTCAACTTGCCCTTCAGTCAGGGCACCCAACCAAGGTCAGACGGTCTGACAATATACATAACGGTGGTATGTATTCCTCGCGGAATAAAAAATCCCCCTAACATAACTAATAGGGCCTCAAACCTAAGTAACATTAACTGGGGCTCAAACCTAACGAGAATCGACTAGGCCTCAATCCTAAGAATAATCAACTAGGCCTCAAACCCAAGAATAGTTAGTTAGGCCTCAAAACCAAGGATAGTCACACCATGTGTATATGTAACAATATAGGCTCTAAACAATGTAAGTCTAGGATAACACTGCTTTAGTCTAGGCTAAGGCCTAATAGAAAGGAAATAACCAGAAGTATCATAAGTACTCAGTAAAATACTAGACATGCCATTGATAAGTATAACAACTATCCAAAGCAACAATAGACAACCCAGCTAATAAAACAATAAGTATCCAGATCAATTAGGGGTATCAGAACCAAGCATATACCAGTGCAAGTTTCCAGCACAAAGTATAGCTAGCAACCAATCTTATAACTATCATAGCTCTATAGCACCAGGATACACCCACATACACAGAAAAGTCAAGCCAGAGTACATACCTATTACATGGCATCAACCTATATCCAGTCTTTGCCAGACCTTTTCGCAATAAAACAGAATCAGGACACATCTAATACAATAGCTACAACTAATATATTATCTTATAGAGTAATCGGTATCTCATATCATCACACATATAACATACTCAGTAAAACCAATCTATATATATACAACACATCTCGACTCAAACATCCATATATTTTAGCTCAGTCTAAGGTTTAAAAAAGCCTAGCTTACGTGGAAGGCAATTCTCCATGCTCTTGCTAAGTCCAAGCATGTTTGTCCTTGCTGATGACCTCAAAATATCATTCGGCTATAAAAATATGAGTCACAATATAATTAAGGTTGTTTTGGCTATAATATCCCAAGAAATAGGAAAAGGTGGGCCGATTGCGACTAAAATAGGGAAAGTAGGGCCAAAGCCTGAAATACCAAACAAACCATTATAAAATTATCTCTACGTCACCCTGAGCCTAGAGATAGAGTTGAGCTCAAAATGAAGCTCAAAGCAATCAGAAACAACCAAAAAAATAGGACATTTCTTATCAAAAAGTATATATATGTACAATAGCTTCTCAGTCGAATTTCTTAAAAATATAGTCAAATTAAGAGAATCTGAGTATACCACTGTGTAGGTTTTGAAAAGTAGTATAGTTTAGACCTAAATGCTACTTAATTACGATAAGAAATGATTATGATATCATAACATGAAGTCTCCAAAAAATTACGAACATAAACCGCAACTATAATTGCATTTTCGTACCAAGCGGAGCTCTACTAATTAATTATGACATTACCACAATACGAGTCTTAGAAAAATACACAAAATACACCTAAATTTCACCAAATTCCAACTCAAAATAGATTAGAATCGCAACTCCAAGTTTCCAAAATCATATTCAAGATACAACAAAAAATAGCAAATTTTACCTCAAACAATGCATCCAAATCAATATTTGACACTTTCACAATGTTCCTTTGAAAAAAATACATAAGTTAGGCTTTTGAATTAAATTTGGATAAAAACGAATGTGAAATCGTGTTCGAAAGTAGTATGTTGAATCTGAAGTTGTGCTTTTTGTTTATGGAAATCTTTTTAGATTTGGAACACTTTTTATGTAATTTTTAAAATTTTTAATCGCCTGTCATGTGGCAGGACCTCACTTGGCCACGTCAGCATATTCTTTTAATTTTAAGCATCAGCTTAAACTTAATTTCGATGCTCCAGCCTTATTCGTAGTCGAATAAATATCCATAATAAAATCTAATTGAAAAAGACATTTTGGATTGAGCGACGTAGTCAAAATTCGTGTTAAAAGTCATTTTGGTCTAATGTGGGTCCCACTTTCTAATATCAAAATCTACTGAGGGGGCCAAAATGCACCTGAAAGCTTCGAGAACCGAACAAGAGGTCCTCCTAGACTAAATTTGATATTTTGAATCCAATGGTGTAGTCAACATTCCAATTTGATCATGTTTACCAAGGATATTGACTAAAGTCAACTATTAACCTATTTTGAAGGATAAATTTGCAAAACTCAATGAAATTGTACCAAACACGCTCCTTTCCTAATTTGACCATTTCGGAGTTGATGGAACAATCAAAATTTTGCTCTGAGACCCTTTACTAGGACTTTTCCTAAAAATCTATTTTATAATTATAATCTCTAATTTAACTTGAAAAGTTATATAATTGCGAAATGATTCACCCAACGACCGAAAAATCAGCGTCAATAAGTTATTAATAACCGATGGTCACTATGCAAATGCTCAAATTGATAAATTTATTTCTGAAACCACCAAAACGATCTGGAGGGCCATTACAATAGGTCATGACTACCTACTTTATGTCCTAAATGTTATGGTCATTTACAGTTAACCCTTGTATAATCTAACTCGAGAAACTCAACTGATAGGAAAATTTTGAACTCGGCTAAGTACTAAAGGTCTCTTATGACCCTAATACACTTTCCACATATAAGAATGAGGCTTGAAACATAAGTGTATGTAAGAATAGAGTTATGTGGTGTCAGATCTATGTACCTCAGTGAAGAGGATCAAGTCACAACATAGTTATAGGAGAGTGACTTTTTTATTTGTCATAATTTTGCCTAGGTCGCTCCTTTCAAGATTTTCAACCTAGCGAATATTTTTTTGTGTTCTAACTTTTTCCTAGACTACCTCTTTCAAGATTTTAAACCTAGCGAATATTTTTATAGGGTATCGTACACAATTTATACTCTTAGGGCCGAAGAGTATTTTGACTTGAATCTTTTGCTCAAATTTGATAAGCTTTAAAACTTGAGACTGATGTCTCCCAAGCTACACCTCCTTTTTGAAGGTTAAAGTAGTCGTTGTCAAGACATATAACTAACTAAGGTTAGGGTTAAACCCATAGGGAATATGGTAGACTCAAAATAATTCAAGCAGTTTGAGTTGGTTAAGCTAGTTATCTCCCCAAAAGGGGTTGGGTGAGGGGGTTTGTAAAACTGTAGAAAGAAATCCTAAACTAAGACAAGTATGTGAAACTAGTAAGAAGAGTAACCAGGTATCGTGTTCCCCATGATTTTCTAACTTGATATTACTAGATAATAGTATTTTTTTCTAGTGTGTAGCATGCAGAACGGTAAGTGAAGTTTACTTGACCCTTCAATCTAGGTGAAAGGTAAATTTCACTTTGTGATTTTATCATTCCCTGCAGTGTGACATTACTGACCCTTACATATTATTCCAGGACAACCTCCCCTTGATCCAGTTTAGTTGATTAGACAAGAAATGTCAATTGAATCCTGTTAATTAATCTATTTTCTTATTTATTATTACCTTGATCCAATCAGTAATACTAGGTGAGTTATAACATTGGTCACCATTAAAAAACATGCAAAAGGAAGAGAATTAATTAATACATGTATGCACACTTTCCAAGAATTATGAATTATTTGATTTTACTTTATTAGTTCTTTATGGTTCCCACAACCCTAGTTGTGGATTTAGCTACTCATATTCATTGTAGATGCAAGAATCATGATAGAGAATAACATAATAAAGCACTTAAAAAGATAAAATTAACAACAAGAAATTTAAACTCTTCAATGGAAATCACAAAGTATGAATTAAGATCATAAAATATTTTTTCCCAAGTGTTTCTCAATGTTTCTCCTTGTTGTCTACTGGTTCTCTCATGTTCTCTCTGGTTCAACACTGAAAAATAACCTAAAAAATTTATTTATAGTATTCAAAAAACAAAACTAAATCAAAATACGAGAACTTTGTTCAGCAACCACTACGAGCATCTCTACAGGTCGTATAAAGTTCTACCACCCGTAGTTGGGGCTTTGTGGACTTCATCTTCAATTTTGGATTTGTCTTTTATGAGACTTTCTAAGATCTATATTCACCCATAGAGGGTTTTGTCTGTTGACTTTTTAGCAACTCCCACCTTTATGATCTTCAGGGTATGAATCCATATCTATGACTTGTGCTTCATTCTATGGCTCATCTACATGTTCGTAGATTCAACTTCAGAAAATCACCCCATTCAATGGATTTTGCTACGAGACCAACTCTATGGCCCATGGAAACTTCCACGGTCCATAAAGGGTGTCATAGAATAGAAAAAATTCAACTTCTGTAGGCTTACCCCAAAATTATGCCAAGCCATACAATCCTATAAAGCAAATATAAAAACACATCAAATCTAATAATATTGCTTTGACAACACACAAAATTTCAAGTTTTAAGCATGAAAAGTGTTGTATTTTGAAAACACATCAACATCCTCAACTTAAAATTATTGCTTGACCTCAAGCGATAAACTTAATCTACATAAGCAGTACAGTAACACACAAATCTCAATCTAATGGCACACATCATCTCAAACTCAAGGATAAATACCCACACCACTCATCGATGTATATCAGATTGCTATCAAGCGAAGTAATGTAGATCAATACATACGACAGTGAAAATATGACAAGAAAGGTAGTCAACAATAACCAACACTCACTGAATTAGTCTAATATTAATAATGCAATGCAAGTGCCCCCATAGAAAGAAGTCTCATATCCCACTTATGATGATATTTTATAATTCAATGCTTGGTACTACACAAAATCACTCTCTCTCACAAAGATATTCAGATACCATGCTTAATACCATATGCTTACCCCTATAATCATGACTATAAAATCTGATACTTGGACTAGGATTACTATAAGACTTTCTTGGCTTATAAAGTAGGCTCAGGGGGCTTCAATATGATGTTTTGGGAATATAGTGACTACAGGCCCTCCTTGATACTTTGTTATTCTACAGTTTTACCCTACCAACACTTGTCATTTTTCTACTCATTATCCCTTTCTCTCATTTCAACCTTTTTTGGGTGTCGTACTCTCGTGTTTTAGTTCTTTGCCTTTTGTTTTCACGTCATTTTTCTTCTTAGCTCATTAATTAGGCATTAACTCATTTCTCTTGCATCCACAATACATTTTTATCTCTTTTACCTTATATCCCTAGCTTTTACCCCATTTTATCTAATTACCCATACACTAGCCACCCTAAACTTAGGCCAGGCTTTTGGCCTAAGTTGAGGTGCACAATATCCAACCTATGAATTAGGGCCACTTTGGTAGCCACCCTCAACTTAATCTTTTTGCCTCAATCAAGGTGCATAATACTCAAGCAAGGACTGGGGCCAATTTTAAGATTTTTCATTTAATGAAGCTAGGTAGCTTAGTTTTTTACAAAGAAAATGGTACATGCAAGCTCAAACATTGGGATCAAGGGATATATTACACATTTGGTTAGTTATATAGGCTAAGTAGACTAATATGAACATAAGATCCTTTCCTAACCAACTTACCTTCAGTCTAAGTTAGAGTAAGGGCAAGTTCTGAATTGGAACACAATATAAGAATCTAGCAAAAAAAGCTTGCACACACATGGCACTGATTACACTATTTAAAAAGGCTTTCAGATCATGATTCTCATGATAATTCAACATTACTTATCAGAACAAGCACTGTCAAATAACCAAACATGCATGGTTGCTACTAAATTAACTAACAAAAACTTCTAATGGATATCATTTTTCACACAAAAATAGATATGGGTAATAGACTGAATCAGTACTACATGCTACTAATACTACCTACACATCCTAAACATGTTGGTTAAGTAGAAAGTAAATATCCTTAGGTAAAAAGAACACAGACAAGAAAATGCTTCGGATTCAAAATTTGGGATAGTTATAGGCCAAGGTTACTCAGACTTGACTGAGGCCTATAACTACCCACACACTATCAAAAAAACTTTGCATTATACTCAATGCAGAAAATATACTAACAAAGCACACGGGGTCAAAAAATATACCTGGGCGCCCAAGCATCAGTCTCTGGCTGAGTCTGACCACCCTCAACCTGCTTGATGGTCTCAATAGGAGTAGGAACATGTCTGGAGAGTCCAACACCCCTCACTCTCTCTATCTCACGAGCTTGTTGAATCGCTTCATCCTACATCGAGCGTACCCTGGCGAGCTCAAACTACTGCTCCTCTGTCAACCTCTCCTCTCATCTCACTATATCAGGACCATCAATGTGGGGCCTTTTCCTAAGGGAAGAAAATGGTATCTCCTTTAGATCAAGTAAATCTACTATCATCTCTATGACATCGGCTGATGAGAGCATAACCGATGCTGCTAGTGTTACTATCATCTCGGGTCAGATTTGCTAGATCTCTACCTGAATGGCTATTATGGCTATAGGCCGTGTTGAGTTGAGGCTCTATTGTACTCACCTCCTGAATGCATTAATGCAGCTATTTATAGGTGTGAGTCTCTCCTAAATAACAGTTACTGACTCTAAAATGGTCTGGTAGACCCAACACTGAATTTGTTATAATAACTAAGTCAACTAGGACTCAATGTGGGCTTGCCTCTATGCCATGGCATGAATGGATGTCGCTGATACATAAACCATGTTAGTAGGTACTATTTGTGTGGGTACAACCTCTAGGCAATAGTAGAAGTAATGAGCATTTTATCCACATCAGTATCTGTCTGTGTGGGCCTCTCAGTAATGGGAGCAGCAGTGGTGGTAGTGGATAGAGGCTCAGGTGGTGGCGCCACAATAAATATCTCTGGTATCTGAATAAGGGGGTGCGGTTCTCGCTGAAGAGTGACCAGGTTCTTATCAAACTTTATCAGGCTGGCATCGAGTATTTGCTGAACCTTGATCAGGGAGTCCATATGGTATAGTATTTCCAACCCCGACACAGTACAGAGTCCATAAATTTCGCACGAGAAGGGGATGGAGGTGGACCTTTTCAGGGTCACCTCATGTATCTGCTCCTTAATCAAGTGGGCCCAATCAATCTTAAAGCCAACCAATATGCTGGCAACTAGTACTGGATGGTCTGGTGTTAATATGTTATAAGTAAATATAGGTCGGATCCATGATCTCACCATAGCCCACCAAAATTTATCGGTGAAGCTGAAAGAGGCCTTCAGTATGGGATTTGTTGACGTAGATATCCACTCAGGGTCTAGGCCTTGTTCTATAATGTGGTCAATAATCCATCTTATCAAAAAGGCCCTACGAGTCTGGTCCCTAGTCCAGGCCTTAACCCAGTCTACCCCAATCTCTTGTTAAACTCTATTGTAGACCAGGGTGGGGAACTCTGCACCAAATAACATACGACAGATAGTAGCCTCTGATATATTCACTTGTATGCCCATCACCCTTGTATGTGTCAATCTAGGGTGAGTAAAGGGTTTTTCCCCCTTGGGAAGAGAACTAAGAACAGTGGAGACATAGGATGCGAAGAACTCTCGAACCGTGGCCGAAGAGTACTTCCTTGACAGTCCTGCCATCCACTGGAGCTTGTACCTGGTGATGGTGTCCTGGAGGCTTAGGACATTATCTAGCCCAATTCTTATTCTTCTGTATGCTTTTCCAATAGATGGTATGTATTCCCTCGATGCACTACTATATAAATAGAGCATCCGAAGGTGAGGGTGATGCCTGAGGTGCTGCTGAAGACTCTAAATTTGACTCGTTATCAAGCCTGACTTAGACTCATATCTGGAGGGAGTAATTTGAATGGAATTGTTATCTTTGTCGCCTTCCTTTTCAGACTAGGAGGGCAGATAATGATAGCCTGAGTTTGGCACAGCCTGGCCTATCTAGTAGTAGCCCATGTCTGTGGTCACTCAACATCTGAGTTAGGCTGGACATCAAGATACTCTACTAATCCACTGCGCTCAGAGTTTCCCTGATACTCTGAGGGATCCTCTTATAGTCACCATTGTAGGGCTCGAATCTCATTCTTCCTAGCTTTTGGGTCCATGGTACCTCAAATGCACACATTTAGCAAACACAATTATCCCTACAAGGAAAGGAATGAAAAATAAGAACATATTTGAATTGGGTGCAAATAAGTCTACAAACGCTCTTATATGGGCCATAGTGAAAAATATGAGCTGTAAAAGGCCCTTATAGAAGACAGAGTAGATTAAATTTAGCCAATTGAATTTCATCTATGAAATTAGGTATGACTTGTAGAACTTTCTATAGGTCAAAGACTAAGTTGTAGATATGATTCTAGCTTTGAGTTTGTACAGGTAGGTCCTTACAAGACCTATCTATGAGTCGTAGATTAATCTATAGCTCATAGAAGGTCTCATATGATAGGATCCAAGAAATTCTAAGTTTTTGGATTTTCTTAGAAGGGGAAACTATGACTCGTGGAACATTCCATGAGCCGTAGAAAACTCTCGTAGTTTGAAATTACCAAAAACTTGGTTTCCTAAGCCTATCAAATGGGTCTTCAAAACAACATGTTCAGAATTTAAATCAGCATCGAAGTAAGACAATATGCAGCCCACATAATTTTAATAAATTCCTAATACCCCACATGTAATGAGCATGCACTACCCTATCGATTTTCATTCTACATGCTTATTTTGCAAACTGGCATCGTTTGAGAGTTAAGCATCAAGCCTCACACATGTAATCACACATCATTTTTTAAGCAATATTTTCTATTCAAGTTGAATGACATACGACGACATCATTTTCTCATAACATCATCCAATCACACAAAACATGGCCACATACACATTTTTGGGATTTAATACTATTCCAAACAATGGCACAATGGCACAACTCAATCAGCACAAAGAACATATGAATGCAAACATTAATTTGAACCCATTAAAGTTAGACTACCATACCCATCAATTTACAATCTATTCATATCAATTTCAATAACAAAATGATTTTAGGTCCAAGAACTTACCGAATTTGATAAAAAAGATGGAAAAATTGAAAGGAGGAAGCCAAGAACGGGAAAACCATAGGTTACTAGTGTGTGGTTGATTACCTTGCCCAAAATTTGGGGATGGTGGCCAGACGGTGATCGAAAAAACTAGGTAGGAGAAAGAGGGGTCGGGTATTTTGGTGATTTTTTAAAAAATTAGAGAGGGTCAAAAGTATTTGATCCCTCTTTTGCACTTTTACCAGGTCGGTTAAAATGATTAGCCCAGGCTTCTATGAAAACTCAATTATGGTCTGTAGATCATGGTCTCATAAGATGCCCCAAATACTAATTTGGAAATTGGTTTCACAGACTAGTCTGAGTCATACAATGAAATACATCTTGTAAAGTAGGTTGTAAAAACCTCCAATACTTAGTTAAACGTAGAAAACTTAACTGGGATCCACAAGCCCATGACTCGTAGTTTTATCTACAGGCCGTAAAGTTGGGTTGTGGACTAGAGTGCATATAATTTTGCTCACTAGAAATGTTGTAAGAGTCAGTGTGTGGCTTGTGGTTTAGAATATGACCCATAGAACTAGGTTTGGAAGCACTTCAGGTTGCCTTACCTGCATGTTCTTTATAAAACACCTTGTTACCCTATATGCCACCAGTCCAATGTCAAAAAATTACAACCAAAACTAAAAATGAAACTACCTATAATTCTAAAAGCTAAAAACAAGACAAAACTACCACTGTTACATCAAATATTTTGGGTTGCCTCCCAAATAGCACCTGACTTATTGTCACGGCACGACTTAGGAAATTTGGTTACTTAGACATACTTCACCAAGTTCCCAAACATCCATATTCAAGTTATCTGGCCTCTTCATCTACTCACCAATATCGAAGACAACTTCTTCGTCATTCAATCTAAACTTGAACTCACCTACTTCCATATCCACTAATGCTTGCCCAGTGGCTAGGAAAGGCCCTCCCAAGATGATTGAGACTTCAAAGTCAACTTCCCAATCAAGGATCACAAAGTCTGGGGGAATATGAATTTCTCTATTTTGACAAGGACATCATATAGTATCTCTATAGGCTTCTTCACCGTTCGTAGCCATCAACAATCACATCTTCATGGGAGTAGGGGCTACCAATCCTAGATTTTTGAAGACCACAAAAGATATCATATTTATATTGGCACCAAGATCACATAATGCCCTTGCAAACTCAACATTACTGATAGTGTAGGGTATGGTGAAAGCGCCAAGATCTTCTCGCTTCTGCACCAAAGACCTTGTGGTAATCACACTGCAATGTTGAAGCTCTTAGAAGGGCTCCTAGATAGTCTGCTTCTTTATGACCAAGTCCTTCATGAACTTTGTATAACCTAGTATCTTCTTCAATGCCTCCATGAGAGGAATGTTGATAGAGAGTTATTTCAACATAGAGAAGAAGTGCTTGGATTTACCTTCCTCCTCCTTTTTTATTCTTTGAGGAAAGGGAAGAGGAGGTCTAGGAATAGGCTTCGACTTCTGTGGTGTCTCTATAGCATCACTCACCCCATCCTGAGCATGATCATCTCTAGTGTATTTACCTTTTACCTCAACTATCTCTTTACGAACATCATCACCATCACCCAGTATTGGACGATAGTGGTATGCTTGCCACCACGAGTAGTCACCACCATACACTGCCCCTTATTCTTTGGATTTTGAACTGTGCTGCTAGGTGATGTTCTTTTCTATCATTGCTTGATTTGAGTTGATATTTGTCCAATTGCTCCAGCTGCTTGATAGCAACAGAATAAGACTTGATTTTCTAATTAATGTTGGAGATGTTAGACTTCATCCCCCTCAAGACCTCATCAAGTGTGTCAGCATTCTTCAATAAATGGTCAAACATCTCCTCAATCCTAGAGCTACTAGCACCCACATCTCGATTATGTGGTGGCACATATGGACCACTATTGTAACTATCTTCGCATCCCCAATCAACATCTATATCCTGGCCCCTGTATCTATTGTAGTAACCTCCTCGATTATTATCTCTGAAGGCGCCATCCCTGTTATAGTTGTGACCTTGGTTTCCTTGATCTTGGCACTAATAATCCTGATTAGACCCTTAGGCATTGGTTTGGAAACCCCCTATCTGATCAGTAATGAAGAAAATGTCCTTCTCATAATAAGGCTCCTCATACATAGGTGCTCATGAAGGCTGATGAGCAACTATATTAACACGTTCCTAGTTCTGCTTCATCAACAACTCTACATTGGTACTAATCTGAGCAAGCTCTTGTATCATATTATCATTTATTTTTGCTTGCACCAAATCAGTAATGAATGAACATAAGCTCTTTGTTGTTGAGTTATCCTTTATTCCCCATGCACAATTTGTCTTGACCACCTTTTCTAGCTTCTCAACAATGCTTGAAAATAAATGATTTAAAAATGTGCCATCCATAATAGTATCAGCACATGCTTGGCTATTTTCATCCAGGCTTGATAGTAGATCTCCACTAAGACATCTTCCATGATCTTGTGGTAACGAATACTCCTTATAGATGTTGTGATCCCCTCCCACGTGGTACTGATTGAATCACAAGAAAGTTGATCGAAGTTGGTGATTTGGTCTTTCAACTTTATCCTCTTTGATCTCAAGAAGAACCTCTCAAAAAGGCCTTTTGCAATTCAATCTAGTTGGTGATAAAATTCTATGAGAGCTCGGATAACCATACCATTACATTATTTGTTAGAGATAATGGGAAGATACGGAGCCTAATGATATCCATAGATAGATATTCAGACAAAGACAACATTATGTAGATTGCGATGCAAATCATTTGGTGGTAGGCCACCAAACAACTGCGATTCTGCAGCATTTGAAGTAACCCACTTAAAATAACGAACTTTGTGTCATTTGATAGTGACAGTAACACAATAGCTCTAGTAATATCTATTGCTAAAATATTAATTTGATATTGATTATATCTATCCACTTCGGCATTAAGATCCTATGTTTGTGGATCAATATCCTCAAGCGGAGGTGAGTTATTATCATTAGCATTCTAGTTCTAGTTTAGTGTTGCATTTACTACATTATTTGCAGCATTATTCACATTGTCATAGGCCATTCTTCTTAGCATTCTTTTGATCTGGGTGAAACAGAGTTAAGGGAATGCCTCGACTTCGAGTGTTGTGCATACACTACAACTACATGCTGAAATAAAAACAAAAACAACAAAAATATAAAATGAGAGAAATAAGGATTAATTTCTCAACTACTCAAATAAAACAAGTCTAGTTGTACTCCCCAACAAAGGTACTAACATCTTGATGCCCAAGCTACACCTCCTTTTTAAAAGTTTAAGTGGTTGTTGTCAAGATATATAATCAAAACAAGGTTAGGATCGAACCCACAAGGAATATGGTAGACTTAGAGTAATTTCAAGCAATTTGAGTTGATTAATCTACTTGTCTCTACAAAAGGGGGGTTGTAAAACTGTAGAAAGAAATCCTAAACTAAGACAAGTGTAATGAAATTAGTAAGAAGAGTAACTGGATATTGTGTTTCCCATGATTCCTCAACTAGATGTTACCAGATAATCATATTCTTTTCTAGTGTGTAGCATGCAAAACGGTAAGTTAAGTTTACCAACCCTTTGCTCTAGGTGGAAGGTAAATTTCACTATATGATTCGATCAATCCCCATAGTATGACATTACTAACATTTACCTATTATTCTAGTATAACCTTCCCTTGATCCAATTTGGTTGATGAGACGAGAAACATCAATAAAATCCTGTTAATTAATCTATTTTCCTATTCATTACTACCTTGATCCAGTCAGTAATATTAGGTGAGTTCTAACATTGGCCACCATTAAAAAGCATACAAAATGAAGAGAGTTAATTAATACATGCATGCACACTTTTCAAGAATTATAAATTATCCGATTTTACCTTGTTAGCTCTTCATAGTTCCCATAATCTTAGTTGTGGATTTAGCTACTAGTATTCATTGTAGATGCAATAATCATGATATAGAATAGCATAATTAAGCTGTTACAAAGATGAAATTAAGAATAAGAAATTCAAATTCTTCAGTGGAAATCACAAAGTATGAATTAAGATCATAAAATATTATTTCCCAAGTGTTTCTCAACGTTTCTCCTTGTTGTCTACTTATTGCACACTGAAAAATAACCCAAAAAACCTATTTATAGTATTTAAAATACTAAACCAATTAAAATAGGAGAACTGGATTTGGCAGGCACTATGAGCATCTCTATGAGCCTTATAAAGTTCAATGGCCTGTAGTTGTGGATTTGTGGACTTCATATTCAATTCTGGGTTTGACTTATATAAGATCTTTCTACAAATCGTATTCAGACTTATGGGCCCTAGAGTGTTTCGTCTGATGAACTTTCATTAACTCTCCACTTTCTGAACCTCAGGGTACAAAATCATATCTACGACTTGTGCTTCATTCTATATCTTGTATTCATGTTCGTAGATTCAACTTTGAAAAATCACCCCTTCACTGTATTTTTCTATGAGGCCAACTCTACGGACCGTGAAAACTTTCACAGCCCGTAAAGGGTGTCATAGAACAGCAAAAACTTCAACTTTTGTACACTTAGCCCAAAGTCAAGTCAAACCTTGTAATCCTACAAAATAAAATATAAAAAATACATCAAATCTACTAATATCGCTTTGAGAACACACAAAATTCTAAGTCTTAAGCATCAAAAGTATTGTATTTTGACAGCACATTAAACACTTTACTCGAATTTGAGAAGCATCAAAACTTAAAAACTTAGCTTGAATTTGAGGAGCTTTAGAACTTGAGTCTTAGCTCAGATTTGGTGAGATGCATTTTAGATCCATGTGTAAAGGAGCATTTTGACATGAAGAGTTTGCTCGAATTGAAAGATTTTTTTCAAATTTGAGAAGCTTTATGACTTAAAGATTTAACTCGAATTTGAAGTGCTTCATGATTTAAATATTTCACTCATTATTTGATGATCTTTTAGGTTAGAGGTAAAACTCAAAATTAAAAAACTTCACAATCTGAAGGTTAGCTCAAATTTGAAAAGCTTGCAAAATTTAAAAGTTGGCTCAAATTTGAAAAGCTTTGTGACATATAGTTTAGGGTTGTATGTCCAAGAGTATTTTAACTTGCAGATTATCCTTATGCGTTAAGGAGCATTTTTAACTTGCATTTTATCCCCATGTGTTAAGGACCATCAATATATACAGAGACTTTTCAAAGTCATTTTTAAACATAGACTTGCCCCTACTTTGCAGTTCTTCTATATCTTCATCTTCATGAGACCCATAGACAAGAGATCAATGACCTTTTCTTATAATCATGCTTTCCATGTCATATGCATGAGTGGCCAACTCTTCAAATGTATTAGGCTTTAATCTTTATAAGATATAGTGAAGATCCCATTTCATGTGTTAGATGCACAATTAAATTCTATAAGTTTCACTAAGGCTATCTTGCAGTTGAGACTCAAATTTCTCTAGTGAAGGATAAAGTCAACAACTAGCTCATCTTCATATTGGATAACAATATGTCTTGTGCTAGAGAAATGAGTGAGGGCCTCTTTCTCTAATAGTTCCCAACAATCCATAGAACCAGTTTCAGGATTTTTATACCAATAAAAGGCATTTTTCTTTTAGAGATTGAATGAATTACTTGACGAGATAATCACCATCTGTTCCAACATCATTTCAAGTTTCAATAAAGTGCAATATATGTTGTTTTGAATTTTCTTTGCCATCAAATTGTTTAAACTTAGGAGGTTGATAACCCTCCAGAATCTCTAAATTATCAATCCTTTGTGTGTATGGCTTTGGAGAAATAAGGAGAAATTTAGATGAGGGTTTTGTCAAGCCTTCAATTACTTTAGTCAAGCTTCCTAGTTGCTCATCCATAGATGAAACATCAGTTACCGTTGCTCGCATAATTATTAATGATGTCTAATGACTCCTAAGTTACACCTCCTTTTAGAGGAGAAAGTGGTTGCCGCCAAGATATAGAACCTAACCAAGTTTAGGTTCAAACTCATAGGGAATATGTAAGACTCAAGATAATTCAGTGACTGCAATTCGAGTAGTTAACCAACTTATTTCCTCAAAGAGGAGGGGGTTTGCAATAATCAAGGAAAAATAAAACTAAACTAACACAAGAGAGAATTCAATATGGAGAGAAACTAGGATTTTGTGTTTTCCATGATTCCTTAACTTAGTATCACCGGATAACCTAATTTGTTTCTAGTGTGTAGAATGCAGGACAGTAAGTTAAGTTTACCAAGTCCTTTGGTCAAAGGTGAGAGATGAACTTCACTATGTGACTTGGCCCATCTTCATAGTGCACATTACTAACCCTTACCTATTAGTCCTAGTACAACCTCCCCTCGGCCCAATTTAGTTGATTATACGAGAACACATTAATCAAATTCTATTAATTAATCTCTTTTCCTATTCATTACTACCTTAATCTAGTCGGTAACACTAGGTGGGTTCTAATGTTGGCCACCATCAGAAAACATGCAAAAGCTGAAGAGAGTTAATTAATATATACACATATATTTTCCAAGAATTATGAATTATCTGATTTTACCTTGTTAGTTCTTCATGATTCCTACAACCCTAGCTGTGGATTTAGCTACTCATGCTTTGTGTAGATGCAAGAATTATGAATTGAAAGAATATTATTAAAAACTTACACAATAGAATTAAGAATAAGCAAATCCAACTTCAATAAGAATCACAAGCTTAAAAATAAAATTCAAACACAAGTGTCCTTAAAGAATCTCCAATGTAACCTCACTATTTTCTCTCCCTAGTCTCTGAACAATATGTCAAAATTTATGAAATATAACCTAAAAAACCTATTTATAATAAGTAAAATACATGTCCTAAATAAAATAGTATAATTAGTTAGCATGCCATATGAGAGGGGTTTACGGGCCGTATTGCATTCCATAGCCCATAATCAGGGTCTCGTACAAAGTTGCTGGAAAACTGGACTTCAAGTTTATGACACCCCTGTACGACTCATAAAGAGGTTTATGACCCGTAAAGGTGTTTTGTCTAATGAATCTTTAGAAAGTCCCAATCTTTGATCCTCAGGGAATGAACCATGGTCTACGACATGTAAATTATTCCATGACCTATCTACATATTCATAAATTTAACTTCAGAAAATTAGTCCCTCACTGGAATTGTTTAGGAAACTACTTTACTACCCATAGAATGGTCTACGACCCGTAAAGGGTCTTGTATTGCATCAAAATTCAGCAACTTCTATATCTCTTCCCAAAATCAAGGCCAAACCTGAAATCCTACAAATATAACACAAAAACATATAAAACTAACTAATATCGCATTGACAACACACAACATTCCAAGTTTTAAGCATCAAAAGTGTTATATTTTGACACTATATCAACACCCTCAACTTAAAATTGTTGTTTGTCCTCAAGCGGTGGACTCAGTCTATATAGATAATATAGTAATACACATACCTCAACCTAATGGCATACATTACATCAATTCCAAACTCAAATACCCACACCACCTTTTAGAAATAGAATCAGATAGTCATCTAGCAAACCAGCACAGACTAGTGCATATGACAACAGAACTATGACAAGTGAGATAGTATCGACAATCCACAATCACTGAACAAGTCTAATGCCAACAATGTAATCTAAGTGCCCTCGTAAAAAGGAGTTTCACATCTAACACTCAAGGATGTTTTCATGTATAACTTTAGGACTATGCAAGATCACTCACTCTCACAAATGATATTCATGCATCATGCCAAATATCATAGGCTTGCCCCTATACTCATGATTAAGACCTTCAACCACTTGGACTAGGATCATCTTAGGACTTTCTAGGCTTGTAACGTATGCTTAGGGGGATTTGATATGGTATTTTGGAATATAATGATAAAGGCCCTCCTTGACACTGCATTTTTCTATATTTTGGCCTACCAAATCTGTTATTTTCATCTCATTTTCCCTTTCTCCTATTTCAAGCATTTATGGGTGCTTTTTTTTTTCATTTTCAGCCTTTTGCCTTGCTTTCACACTTCAGTTTTCCTTTTTAGCTCACAATTAAGGAATCACTTATTTTTCTTGCAACCAATACATGATTTTTTCTCTTTTTCTCTGTATCACTAACTTGCCTGCTTATCTTTGTGTTTCATCCTTACACCAGCTATCCTTAACTTAGACTTTTTACCTATGTTAAGGTGCACATTATGCATCCTCAGAACTAGGGCCACGTTTGGTAGCCACTCCCAACATAGGTTTTTTGCCTCAATCAAGGTACACAATGTTCAAAGAAGGACCAGGGCCAATTTCAGGATTTTAAACTGACAAGGCTAGGTTAATCAGGTATTTTTAAAGAATAGGTACATGTTAGGCTCAAACATTAGGAACAAGGGCTATATTGCAATTCTGGTTAGTCATTTAGGCTAAGTGGGCTATTAAGAACAAATACCTAAGATCCTTGCCTAATCTAATTGATCTACTATCCAACTTAGAGTAACAAGGAAAGTTCTGAATTAGTACAAAACATATGAATCAAGTAAATTAAGCTCATACTCATATGACACTGACTACATTATCAAAAAAAGACTCTTAGATCATGCTTTTTATCTCAAATTATGCTCATTTATCAGAACAATACTATCAATATACCTAAACATGCAGGGTTGCTAGATAAACTATTGATCAAAATTATTGATAGGTACCATTTTCAAACAAAACACAAAAATATGCTATATGCACAGGTATTAGTATAATATGCTACAAATATTATCTAAACATCATAAACGTGCCGGTTTAATAGAAAGTAAATATCCACAGGGAAAAAAACCACAAGCAAGAAAATTCAGGATAAAAAATTAGGTAGTTATAGACCCAAGCTACTCAGACTTCACGGAGCCCCATAACTACCCACACTCCATCGAAAAAGATATGCATTATCCCCAGTGCACACAATCAAAGCAAAATAACACATAAAGGGGTAGTCTGGGTACCTTCCTCCTATAAGGTAGTCTTCTCATCAGCAGTAGTACTTTGTTCGAAAGGGGTAGTACCCCTCATGCTCTCATGCTTTCGAGTATGTCATCTCTCCTACTTCTATCTCGATCTCCTTAAGACAATCTTGAGCTTCTCCTGCTCTGTAAGCTCAATAGGTAAGCATATATCATCTGTATTATCATCCTCTATCTAGGGTCTTTTCCCATGGGAAGACTGAATGGGCTCATCTAGAGCAAAAGGTTAACCACTGGCAACAGAGGTCTAGTCATTGGTAGTGCAGCCAGTGTTGCTAGTGCTGCTATCATGTCAGCCTAGAGTCACTGTATCTCTATCTAAAGGGCCATCAACTTTGATGGCTGAACTATGCACAGGCTCTGTTGTACTCTCTCCTCGAAGGTGTCAATGCAGGCATCCATGGCAGAGAGACGGTCCTGAATTATAGCAACCGCGAATACCTATATACAACCCTCCAAGTCTAAAATGTCCTAGTGAACCCATGGCCTAAATTGAGAATATGTTAATTTAACTGCGACTCAGCATGAGATAACCTCTGCGTAAAGACTGTATAGATGTGCCAGACATGTAAACCATGCCCTCAGGAATAAACTATGAAGTCTGGCCTGTGGTGCAGGATTAGAAGTACTGAGCCCCCTCTCTTCATCTGCCTTGGGCTGTGAAGGCCTCTCTTCATTAGTAGTAATAGTAGTGGTGGTAGTTTTTGAATCCTTAGGCGGTGGTGCTGGGGCGAACTTCTCAAGCATAGGAGTAAGTTATACTCGTCGGAGTACTATCGAGTTATCTTCAGCCTTGATTAGGCTAGGACACAAAGTACGTTCATCCTCAATAAACTAGTCTAACTAGTGCAAACTCTCCTCCCTCAGCTCTAGATAGAGCCTGTATATCAAGCAAGAAAATAAGATGGAGGTAGACCTCTTAATGGTGGCTCATGAATCTGCTCGGCTATGAGGTGGGCCTATTCAATATCATAACTAGTTAAGATACTAGCAACTAATACCCCATGCTTTGGCATCAGTGTATTATCACTAAGTGTAGGTATTATTTATAAACAAACAATAGCCTACCAAAACTTAGCGGGAAATCTAAGTGAAGCCTTCATAATAGGCTCCGAGTGTGTGGCTATCCATTCAAGTTCCAAACCTTGCTTAGCAATATAAATGGCCACCCATCTCATTAAAATGGCTTGTCACTCTGGATCTCTCATATGCCCTATCCTGTAGTCGAACTCTCGGTGGATCTAGAGGAAGGGAACTCTTGTCCAAAAAGTATCCGACTAATGGTGATCGTTGATATGTCCACCTGTCAGCCTCTCACTCTCATCTCGGTTAGTATAGGTTGAGCAAAAGGATTCTTTCCCTTGGAAAGAGTGTTCTAAATAGTGGGTGCATACGAAGCATAATACTCCCTCACCATAGTTAGGGAGTATCATCCAAGTGAATATATGAGCTACTGAAGTTCGTATTGAATCATCATGTCCTAGAAATCGGGGACACTGTCGAGCCTATCTCGGGATGACTTAGGGCTCCTCATAGATGGAGCGGGCTAGTTTGCCCCATTCTTCCAGTTGTGAACCCTCCACATAGATCTCCTGCATGCCCACAATGTATCATTGGTTACATAGAGCATCTGGAGGTGATGATCGAGGCAATATGTGAGACTCTATCTTTGATCCATCCTCAGAGCCTGCCATAAAGTTGGACTTCTTTTTGAATGGAGTCATCTAGGGTGAATCGCTCCTATTGTTATCTACCTCATAAGGGAGTGCGAATAACAAAAGCCTGAGTCTGCCTAGCCCTAGTAGCAACTCTAGTCTATGGTCGATCTGCCTCAGGGTCTGGGTTGACCCCGAGGTCCTCTAATGAGCCACTCAGTTTGGTGCCCTACTTATCATCCAAAGACTCATCTCTGAACCTCCTCTGCAATGCCAGGATCTCATTATGTTTGACTTTTAGGGCCATTGTACCCTATTTTATCAAAAAAATCTTGGGTTACCTCCCAAGTAGCACCTGATTTATTATCATGGCACGCTTGGAAAAATTAGTTATTCAGACTTCACTAATAACGCAGACTACATTCTTTAAGTCATCTAAACGCTTTATGGACTGACAGATATTGAAGATGACTTCTTCGTTATTCAATCTGAACTTAAGCTGACATGCTTCTATATCCACTACTGCTCACTTAGTGTCTAGAAATGATCTTCCCAAGATGATTGGGACATCTAAGTTGACTTCACAATCTAGGATCACAAAATCTGCAGAGAATATAAATTTTACAACCTTGACCAACACATTGTACAATATCTCTACAGGATTTTTCACAATGCAATGCACCATTAATAACCGCATGCTCATCATAGTAGGGAGCTCCCAATCCAAGCTTCTTGAAGACCGCAAGGGGCATCAAATTAATACTGGCACCTAAGTCACATACTACCCTTGCGAACTCTATATCTTTGATGGTGTAGAGTATAGTGAAAGCACTAGGATCTTCTCTCTTCTGATCCAAGGACCTTGTAGTAATAGCACTACAATGCTGAAGCTTTTGTGAGAGCTCTTGACTTACGGTGTGTTTCTTTATAACTAGGTCCTTCATGTACACATACCTTGAAATCTTCTCCAATACCTCAATGACAGGTATGTTGATGGAGAGGTGCTTTAACATGTAGACAAAGTGCTTGAATATGCCTTCCTCCTCCTTATTTTGATTCTTTAAGGGAAGGAAAGAGGAGGCCTAGGAATGGGCTTCAACTTCTATGGCATGCCAACAACTTTATGCACCACATCCTTGCTATAATCATCTCCTACATTTTCATCATTGGCTATAATTGCCTCCTCTCGAACATCATCCTCATTAAAGAGCTTGGGAGAATCAATGATGCTCTTGCCGCCCTGAGTTACTACCGTCATACACTACCCTTCATTCTTAGGGTTCTGAACTATGTTGCTAGGCAGTGTACCTATCTAACACTGATTAAGTTGAGTTGGTACTTGACTAAACTATTGTACAAGTTGTTTGATAGCCATGGAATGAGACTCAATTTTCTGATTAATGTTGGAAACCTCAGTTCCATGCCCCTTAGAGTCTCATCCTGTGTCTCAACTTTCTTCAACAGGTGATCAAACATCTCCTCAATCCTGGAACTACTTGCACTTGCATTGTAATTATGTGATGACACATAGGGACTATTTCTGAAGCCATCTCTACGACCCCAATTTGTATCTCTCTCAGGGCCCCTATTCCTCTCATAATATCCTCTGTGATTATCCCTGTAAGCTCTATCTCTGTTAATGTTTCGACCTTCATTTCATTGACCTGGGCGCCACTAGTTCTTGATAGACCCTTGGGCATTGGTTCGAAAAACCCCTGTCTGATCAGCAACAAAACATGTGTCCTCATTATAATAAGGCTCATCATATATGTGTGCACATGGAGGTTGATGAACTGCTACATTGACTAACTCTTAGTTCTGTTTCATCATCACCTCCATCCATATGTGAATTCGGGCAAGCTATTGCATGATTTATCCATTGATCTTTGCTTGGTCCGAACCATCACTGATAGCACACAAACTTTTGGTAGATGCTCTATTTCTTATCCTTCATGCACGATTAGTCTTGACCACTCTCTCCATTTGCTCTATGATCCATGTAAATGGTTGATATAAGAACATAATTCCTATGATAGTGTAAGCACAAGCCCAACTGTTCTCATCAAGGGCATGGTAGAAGATCTCCACCAAGGCATCATCAACTATCTTGGGATTTAGGACACTTTTTAAGCATTTGGTGAACCACTCCTAAGTAGTATTGATCAAAAAATCACCAAGAAGTTGTTCAAAGTTGTTGATTTGGTCCTTGAACTTGAGCTTCTTCGATCTAGGGAAGTGCCTCTCCAAAACATCCCTCTACAAATCTGCCCAACTAGTGGTCGAACTCTACAGGAGCCCAGATAGACAAAGTGTTACATTTCTAATAAGAGATACTGGGAAGACATGAAGTCCCACAACATCTATAGACAAATTCTATGTTCCCATCACACTCTTACAGACGAATGCAACATTATGCAGGTGGCTAGATGGATCCTTCGATGGTAAGCATGCAAATAGCTCACAATTTTGTAGCATGTGAAGTAACCCACTCGAAACTACAAACTTTGTGTCTGCCTGTAGTGGTGGCAACAAAGTAGCTCCAATTACCTCTATAGCCAAAGGATTCAGCCTGTACTAATTCCACTGATAAGTATTGGCATTAAAATCCTGACGCTATGGAGCAATATCCTCAAGAGGAGGTGGGTTCTCGTGATCAACATTTTCATTCTTGTTGCTGTATAGAGTTGAATTAGCCGTGTTATTGGCATTATCTTTGGCTATTCTTCTCAACGTTTTATGGATCTTTGGGTCCAACAAAGTTAAGGGATTGGCTTGACTCCGAGTGTTGGACATGCACTACACTCACACCCTGAAAAAGAACAAAAAAATGTAAAATAAGGTAAATAAGGATTAATACTCAAATCACTTATGAATCAACTAAGGCTAGCCGTATTCCCTGGCAACAGTGCCAAAATCTTGATATTGCCTAAGTTACACCTCCTTTTAGAGGATAAAACAGTCATTATCAAGACATAGAACCTAACCAAGGTTAGGGTCGAACCCACAAGGAATACATAGACTCAAGAGAATTCAATGACTGTAATTTGAGTAGTTAACTAACTTACTTTACCAAAGATAGGGGGTTTGAAATAATCAAGGAAAATTAAAAGTAAACTAACTAACGAAATCAATATGGAGAGAAACTAAAGTTTTGTCTTCCCCATGAATCCCTAACTTAGTATCACCGGATAACCTAATTCATTTCTAGTGTGTAACATGCAGGATGCTAAGTTAAGTTCACCAAGCCCTTTGATTCAAAGCTACGAGGTGAATTTCACTATGTGACTTGGCACATCTCCATAGTGTGAATTACTAACCCTTACCTATCAGTCCCAGTACAACCTCTCCTTGGCCTAGTTTGGTTGATTAGATGAGAACACATCGATCAAATTATGTTAATTAATCTCTTTTTCTATTCATTATTACCTTTGTCTAGCCAGTAATACTAGGTAGGTTCTAATGTTGTCCACCATCTAAAAACATACAAAATGAAGAGAGTTAATTAATACATACACATACACTTTCCAAGAATTATGAATTATCCAATTTTACCTTGTTAGTTCCTCATGGTTCCCACAACCCTAGTTGTGGATTCAACTAATCATGCTTTGCATAGATGCAAAAATTATGAATTCAAAGAACATAATTAAACACTTACACAATAGAATTAAGAACAAGTGAATCCAATTTCAATAAGAATCACAAGCTTAAAGATGAAATTCAAACACAAGTGTTCTCAAAGAATCTCCAATTATAACCTCACTATTTTCTCTCCCTAATTACTGAGTTCATGTGATATTGGGTATTGCAGGCGGTTTAGAGTTGAGGAGATAAGATGGACTATTAGTAGGATGAAGAGGGGGAGGGCGATCGGGCCCGATGAGATTTCGGTAGACTTTTGGAAGAACATGGTTAAGGATGGCATTGAGTGGTTGACTAGACTGTTCAATGCTATTATGAAGACTGCCAAGATGCCTAATGAATGGAGGAGAGTACAATGGTTCCATTGTATAAGAATAAGGGATATATTCAGAAATGTAACAACTATAGGGGTATCAAGTTGTTAAGCTACACTATGAAGGTCTAGGAGAGAGTTGTGGAGATGAGGGGGTGCGAAGCGTGGTATCTATTTTGGAGAACCAGTTTGGATTCATGCCAGGGCAGTCGACTACTGAAGCGATTCATCTCGTCCGGAGGTTAGTGGATAAATATAGGGAAAGAAAGAAGGACCTTCATATGGTGTTCATTGATCTCGAGAAGGCATACGACAAAGTCCCAAGGGATGTCTTCTGGAGGTGTCTAGAGGTAAAAGGTGTCCCAGTGGCTTATATCAGGGCGATTAAG
>JAOTQJ010000083.1:13304872-13317365 GCA_025642045.1 Solanum sejunctum | reverse complement strand
CAATCAAATAATAACACACACCTTGACCCCACATCAAGTTTATTCTTAAGGACCAAACTTAGAAGAAATGTTGCATTTGATCCCAAACTTTATTAAATCGAACCAATTGAGGACTTTCGGGGTTTAAATTATGTTACAGGTCCTAACACAAAAAATGAAAGTTGCAAAGAAGAGGATATTGAGGTGGATGTGTAGACTTACTAGGAGAGATAAGATTAACAGTAAAGATATCTAAGACAAGATGGAAGTGACCTATATGGTGGATAAGATAAGGAAAGCGAGATTGAGTGATTTGAGTATGTAAAAGTGTCACAACCCAAGATTGAGCGTGATGACGCTTGCCTAACCCATCAAGACAAGTAAGTCAAATATACTCAATTTACTATTAAAACTAAAGTGGAAGAGATAACTTCTAAATATAGGGCAAGCACTAGAATATCAAGTCTATAAAAACCATCCCAAGACTGGTGTCATATGTAAAAGCCTCTAATGTCGAATACATTAGAAAATAGATATAAGTCTGAGTCTTAGTCCTCAAATAGAACATAAGATGAATAAGAAGGACTCCGAGTGTCTGCCAAATAGACAAGTTGCTACCTCTCGAATATCCAAAAAGCTCGGTCTAAATAGATGGAAGCTAACTCGGGTAGAACTGGACTCACAACCTATACGCATGTGTAGAAGCAAGGGTGAGTACAAAGATAACAAATACTCATCAAGAGGATATAAACAACAAGCAAAGCAAATAAAACAAAATACTCCTTACACAACAATCATATATCGTCGAACTACACACCTACATGCAGAAAAGTCCCAACAACAATAATATACACATACGTAAATACACATCTATCTATAATCACTTTCAATAGATTCCTAACAATATAGATCAATAATACCTCAATATATCTCAACGTACAACTTGGTCACATAACAAATGTTTTTCAGATAGTTTCAAATAATCAACAAGTATAGCTAAAGTATAATCATCACATAATCTATTCGCAACAATTTAATCAAATCATAAATGCAAGATAATATGGTATGTTAAGTAATGCAAATTATAAGAAATGAAATGAAATGATATGATGCAATGTCAAGTAATTGTGACACATGTTTGTCTTACAATACATATCCACTAATATAATCAGTTGGGAACCCATAGGGGACATATCTGTTTATGTACCTGTCTCGATTGTGAGGTGCAAACCCAATATATTAATATCTCATATAGTGTTTCCCACCGCAGACGTGTGGCATGATCCTTATTTTTCTTTCAATGTTTTCCCGCCAAGGACGTGTGTCTCAATCCTTATTTCTCTTTTAATTTTTTCTGTCACAGACGTATGGCCCGATCCCTATTTATCATCAGTGTTTCATCAGTAGTACTCACTCACCATGCACATCAAGTACATATATAAATGATGTAATGATGTAATGATGTAATGAGTGCAAATGAGAGTCTATTTCACAATAAATACATCATCTCTAGTCAAATATTTCAATCGTTAAAGCATGATAACAAGTTCATTCCGAGCCTATAATCAGTCTTCTAACCCACAAGTGAAGCCCATCCGCAATATTTCTAATTCCAACAATAAGCCAATGAAACACTATCCATAATTCACAACATATCACAAGGGATCCTCAATATCAGAATACTAGTATTTGAGTCATCATTCACACATTATGTAATAATTACAATATAACACAGTTCAACTCTTTCAATTACCCTTAGTCATAATAGCTTAAGAGAATTCATCATAAGAGTTCTCACTTCACAAGCAACTAGTTTCACAATTTCCAGGAACATCTCAACATACGGATTTAGCTCAACATTTCATAGAAGAGATTCAATAGACAATTTCATGTAATATATTTCAAAGATCAATAGTCAGGACATTATGAACACTTTCACATTATTAACGAGGACATCACAAGCTCATTCCACAATATTATTTCACTAGTCTAAGTCAACAACAATAGACATCATCTCATAATTTAAGTCATACATGACATCATTTCGACCTTTCCATTACCCAAATTATATCCACTAGAACAATTTACTAACTCCCAAGTTTCACAAATATTCACTATTCCATAACTATTTTACAAATCAAGGATTCACAATATTCACAATTACTCAATCTAAAAATTCTATGATCAAAACTTATAATAGTATAATTCTCATTGTTTCACTTTCAAGTTATAGATGAAATTTTACGATTTACCAAGTTATTACTCATCCATCAAGTGTAACTCTATCAGCAATAAGTAACCAATCATTCTAAGCCATAAACAAAGGAATTATAATGTTCAAGTAAGCTTAAAAAAGGTTTAGAATTTCACTTGCTCTACTAGTAGCCAAACCAAGTAACAATGGGAGCTTTTTTCTTTGAATTCACTCTCAAAATATTACAATCTAGTCAAATATAACATCAGAATCACATAACGAATGTAATGATACTAAAATCAATCAATTTGTGTGGATAGGCAAAAAGATCAAAAATTTCATGCTGAAAAAAGTAATAAAAATCTAAAAATTTATACATGAAATTGTTCTTTACGTAATAAGAATTCCAACAGTGAAAATCAATTCGAAAATGGAGGGGAAATGGACTCGAAATCACAATTTTTAAATAAAAATTTCATATCCAAAAAACTCCAATTCCACCCATTAAAAGCCTCTAATTTTAAGTTAAAAACATAAATTAATTAATGAGAATTGAAGAAATAGAGTAGAAATTAGTCACCCAAAAGTCTTGACTTGAAAAACCTTGAAGAAATTGCCTAAAACTGAGCTTGGGAGTGAAAAAATGGAGGAAAATGGTCCAAACTCGTCATTTTTAAATAAAATACTGTTCACATAAAATTTGTACTCCACGAACGCAAGAAAAGGTCCGCAAATGCAATTTCTCAATTATTGGAATAGCGGCATGATTTTACTAGTACAATGTTATTGTGTGTACTGATACTGCAATTTCTCTTTCTTTTTTTAAATACAAGACAGTTGTTGATGGAGCTCAGTTAGGGGATTAGTGAACTATCTAATTCAAGGGTGAGCCAGTGTGTTCAGGCCTATCATGGATTCATCTATTTTCTTAGTCCATTTTATTTTCGAATTCGGACATTTTATACTAGTTTTGTAAAACTTTTAAAAATCGTATTATTTTGATAAATTGATTTTAATAATAGCTTTCTTTGGTTATAAGGACTATGTTATTTTCGGACTCCAATTCAATCCAAATGATTTGAGTTAAGGGTCTTTCGGAAACAGTATCTCTATCCCAATGAGATAGTGGTAAGGTCTACATAAATTTTACCCTCCTCAAACCTCATTGTGAGATTTCACTGGATATGTTGTTGTTGTTGTCATGCCCCAAGGCTACACCCTAGACGTAGTCAGCAATTGAAAACTAGTTCTGGTCCCAAGTGAACCACTTGCCCTGCCTACTTACTCAGCAGAAGACTTAACAATAGTGGAAAGGCTTTAAATAAGAAACATAAAACTACTAAACTTGTCTGAATAACTGAAAAGATAAATAACTCAGCAGTGAAGTCAATGTAATCAGAATTGAAGTATATAACACATAGTCTATGGAACCTCTACTAAAATAGTCTGAAAGGACTACTGGGACAGGCCCCAGGTAGCCAGAATTGAAACAAGATTGAAATAAAGACTAAAAGGGAACATAATAACTCAAGAACCTCTGACTGAGAAGAGGCCTCACCGATTTGCTAGAAACTATCTAGTTCTCAACGAAGCGACTGCTAAGGAGCTCTGTCACCTATGGTTGTATCATAAATGATGCAAGTCCTAAGAACATCAGTAAGTAGAATGTACAGTATGTAAGATGGCCAAAATATTTAATTAGAATATCATAATACTTCTCAAAAGGCATAAACATAATTCATATGTAATAGCAACAATCATAAAGATTTGTATGCTGAAAATAATATGTTGAAAACTAGTAAGTAAAATATAGTTCTTAGCTTGGGAAATTTCTCTAACCGACAACCACCACTATGAGTTTCGTGGTGATACAGCGTCTTGCCCACGTTGCGAGAGTCATCCGATACTTTGCCGAGGTAGGGGACGAAGAACTAGGGAGTGGATCCATCCCAAAACTGGGACATCTCAGTGGCTAATGAGAAAAGTATTGTGGTACAATTCCTATCATATGCTAGCTACATAGTTTATGAGTTCGAGTAATTAATTCTACTCTCACCTATATCGGTGCTCAATACTACTCTCAAAATACTTTATTTAGCTCATACTTAAAGACTTTTAGATTATTGAAATCTGGTTTCTCGGGGATTTAGCCCAGCTTACTACTTAACTTTCTCATCTGACTTTTTAACTTGTCTGAAAACTAATATCAACTCTAAGTGATTTAAAATCAGTCTGGATTTCTTGACTAGTATGCAAAATCAATCTTTAAAATATATTTCTTGAACTTGCCTTAAAAGGTACTCAAACTAGCCTCTCTTTTCTTGGAATGATATCAAGATTTTTAAGAAACTCAACAATAATAAATATTGTGCATGAATGAATATAACTTAATAACCATTCTTTAGTTGAGTGATATCGAGACCACGAATCACAATATTCATCAAAAATCTATGAAATTTATCATGAAAATCAACATACTTTCAAAGTTTAGGGGTATTCAATCTCAATTACTACTTGAAAGTTCATGGGTGTAAGCTAACTTCTATTTATAAAGATATTATCATAATTAATTATTTTTAGGTGGTCTTACATACCTGGGAAAGGATTCTTGAAGAATTAGAGAGAATTCCTTGACTTTCTTTATGCTTGAACTTTTCTTGGGAGGATTTGAATGAAAGAATGTGAAAAAAATATTTTTGGACCTTAATACGACTTTAAAACATCTAATTTAGGATTATGGAGTGTCAGAAAAGTCGAAATTACGCCTCCTCATTAAAAGCACAAAATTGCCCCAAAATTTACACTAGTGGACGACGCACACTAGTGTTATTTCTCACTTTTTCATGAATTTTCCAATTTCGTCAAATTTTTGAAAAAATACAAGTTTGGTTCCGCTTCCTCTCCTCGTCGCAGAAGGAGCGCGGAAACCTCACTATTTTTTTAATTTCTTGAAAAAAATAATTCACGTCTTTTCATGTTAGAGTCGAGTCACGACCATTTTCTGACTCAGTTTTTCGCACTTAGCTTAAATTCGGTCTTGAATTTGCAAATAGAGCATGGGAAGACACGATAAGTGCAAGGTCAATTCTAGGGTATTTTGGTCTTTTCATGGGTGTTATAATATCTCCCCCTTGTTATTATTCGTCCTCGAATAATAACGATACGAACAAATCTAGTTCAAACACAAGGTTCTCGAACTTAATAAATATAAATCTTCAAGGTGAAATACGAAAGTTTACCTTCAGGATCCTCATTTAGGACAACGACCAAGTGTAGATACTTGGCCTTTATATCTTCCTCTGCCTCCCATGTAGCTTCCTTCACGAATTGGTTCCTCCATAGAACCTTCACCGAAGCAATCTCCTTGGTCTGCAATTTACGAACTTGTCGGTCTAATATTTGCACCAGAATCTCTTTATAAGACAAGTTGTCCTTAATTCCAACACTTTCAACTGGAACAACTAGAGAGGGATCTCCCAAGCACTTTTTGCATGAAAATATGAAACACTGGATGTATAGCACTTAATTCCGCTGGTAACTCCTACTCGTAAGCAACGTTACCCACTCTTCTCAAGATCTGATAAGGCCCAATATATCATGGGCTGAGCTTTCCCTTCTTTCCGAATCTCATAACTCCTTTTATTGGAGATACCTTCAAGTACACCTAATCGCCTACTTCAAACTCTAAGTCTCTTCTTCTAACATTCCTGTAAGACTTTTGTCGGCTCTCAGCTGTCTTGAGCCTCTCCTAGATCACCTTCACTTTTTCCATAGCCTGATGGACTAAATCATCTCCTATCAATCCTACCTCACCAACTTCAGACCACCCTATGGGTGATCTACACCTTCTCTCATAAAGAGCCTCATATGGTGCCATTTGTATGCTGGCCTAAAAGTTATTATTATAAGAAAACTCAATCAAAGGTAAATGATCATCCTAGTTACCTTTGAAGTCTATCACGCACGCCCTCAGCATATCCTCCAAGGTTTGTATAGTTCGATCTGCTTGCCTATCTATTTGTGGATGGAAAGTTGTGCTAAGATTCACCTTCGCGCCAAGCCCTTTCTGAAAGGACTTCCAAAACTGTGTTGTAAACTAAACTCCTCTGTCTGAAATAATAGATATAGGGACCCCGTGTAGCCTAACAATCTCCTCAAGATAAAGTTTGGAATAATCCTCAGTTGTATCAGTCATCTTGACAAGTAGAAAGTGAGCTGACTTGGTCATTCTGTCTACTATGACCCATATCGAATCATGTTGTCTACGGATTGAGGTAAACCTATTACGAAGTCCATGTTAATCATCTCTAATTTTCATTCTGGAATATCTATGTTCTAGGCTACACCACAAGGCCTTTGGTTCTCAACCTTAACTTGTTGGCAGTTTGGGCATCTAGACACGAACTCTGCAATGTTCTTCTTCATACCAAACCACTAATAGACTTCTCATAAGTCTTTATACATCTTTGTTGCACCATGGTGGATAGAGTATCTGGCATTATGAGCCTCAGCCAAGATCCTATCTCTAAGGTCGTCAATATTCGGCACACACAACCTGCCTTGGTATCTCAAGACAACATCTCCCCCTTTTGAGAACACTAATACTTTCTGCTTCTGAACAACTTCTTTTAATTGGAGAAGGATGAGATTTCTCTCTTGTTTTTTTCACTTCTACCACTAAAGATGACTTTGATGCATTTCTGACAATGGCCCCACCTTTATCAGAATCTTCAATCTGCACCCCTAAACGGGCTAATCTGTGAACCTCCTTAGCTAACTCTTTCATTTCATCCTCAACATGGGTTGTGCTCCCCATGGTCACCCTGCTAAGAGCTTCAGTAACTACATTAGCTTTACCTAAATGATAAAGGATACTCATATCATAGTCTTTTAACAGCTCCAACCATCTTCTTTTTCTCAAATTCAGCTCCTTCTGGCAGAACATATACTGTAAACTCTTCGAGAATACATCTGTGTGCCCACTATATAGATAGTGTCTCTAGATCTTCAGAGCAAACACTACTACAACGAGCTCAAAATCACTGGTTGGGTAATTCTTTTCATGAATCTTAAGTTCTCTGGAGGCATATGCTATCATCTTGCCTCTCTACATTAATACACAACCCAAGACAACTATGGAAGCATCATAATATACCACGAAATCATTAACTCCATCTGGTAGGGATAAGACTAGGGTTGTGGTCAGCCTATTCTTCAACTCTTGGAAACTCTTCTTACAAGCTTTTGACCACTCGAACTTAGTCTTTTTCTGAGTCAACTTAGTCAAGGAAGCTGAGATAGAAGAAAATCCATCTACAAACCTTCTGTAGTACCCCACCAAGCCCAAGAAACTCCTTATCTCTATGGGAGTTGTGGGCATTGGCCAATTCTTTACTGCCTCAATCTTTTGGGAATCAACTTGGATACCCTTACTAGACATATGCCACAGATGCCAACTAGAACTCACACTTAGAAAATTTTGCATATAGTTGTTGATCCTTAAGGGTCTGAAGGATAACTCTAAGATGGTCTGCATGTTCCTCCGTATTACGGGAGTAGATCAGGATATCATCTATGTACACAGTCACGAACATATCTAGGTATGGCCTTAACACTTTGTTCATAAGATCCATGAAAGTCACTAGTGCATTTGTTAGCCCGAAAGACATGACCAAAAACTCATACTGTCTTAGGAATGTCTCTCTTTCTATCTTTAAGCTGATGATACCCAGATCTGAGATCTATCTTAGAAAAATAGGTAGCACCCTAAAGTTGGTCGAATAAGTTATCGATTCTGGGAAGAGGATACTTGTTCTTAATAGTGACCTTGTTCAATTGATAGTAATTTATGCTCATCTATAGAGAATCGTCCTTTTTACACACAAAAAGAACTGGAGAATCCCAAGGTTAGATGCTTGGTCTAATGAAACCCTTATCTAAGAGATCTTTCAGCTGCAACTTTAACTCTTTTAGCTCGAAGGAGCCACATGATATGGAGGGATGGATATAGGTTGAGTATCTGTAAGAGTGTCTATCCCAAAGTCTATCTCCCTATCAGGAGGGACTTCGGGAAGATCCTCAGAAAAGACTTTTGGGATTCATTCATAACAGGAACAGACTGAAGAGATGGTGCCTCAGAACGGGAATCCTAAACTCTGACTAGGTGATATATACACCCCTTGGAGATTAACTTTCTGGCTTTGAGATATGAGACAAACTGACTCTTAGGAAAAACTTAGCTACCCTCCACTCTAAGACTGGTTTGTTAGAAAACTAAAATTTGACTACTCTAGTTCTGCAATCTATGGAGGCATACCCAGCATAAAGTCAATCCATGCCTAGGATGACATCAAACTCTACAATATCTAACTCCACCAAATTAGCTATAATAGTCTTATGATAAATAGAGACTCGACAGCCCCTATAGATTCTTTGGGCTAAAATAGACTCTCCAGTAGGAGTAGAAACACTGAAAGGGTCAAGAAGATATTCTGGATTGACCCCAAACTTCATAGCTACATATGGGGTTACAAAAGACAATGTGGCTCTTGGGTCTAATAATGCATACAGATCATAAGTAAAGATTTTGATCATACCCATAACCACATCTAGTAAGTTCTCCTACTCCTGTCTGGTGCCTATGGCGTACAAGCGGTTTATGTCCCTGCTTATCCCTGTTGTAGTACCCCTGTAAGGTGGCTTACCCTGAAGTGCTGAAAAGTCTGTCTGTGATCTGGTATCTCTCACATCTGCTTCCTTATAGGACAATCCTTCAAGAAATGCACCACCTGTCCATATTTGGAGCAACCATTTATGCCTATAAGGCACTCTCTAGGATAGGACCTACCATATTTGCCACAAATAGGATAACGATTTGATCCTTGGGCTACGCTACCCTATGACTAGCTGCCCGGGAACCTACAGTACTATGACCCTTGCTCACTCTTGACTCTTGATGCAAGTGAACTAGCGGATGAAGGTGCTAGTCCAGCTATCTTAGGCTGAAAAGACAAGTGACCTCCACCTCCAGTCCTTCTCTTGCCTGACTCCTGGCCTGATATCTTGGCCCTCTTACTCCTGATATCCTCCTTATCCTGTATCTTCTCCTCCTCTACCTGTTGCACATATGTCAAATGAGCTATATCCATATCCCCAATCAACATTGCATTCCTGCCCTCTCTCTTAGTCATTTGAGAGAGCTTGGACACAAAGAGATTCATCCTAGTATGCATATCTGCCACCATCGCTGGAGCATAACGGGATAGCTGAGTAAACTTGAGAATGTACTCCCGCACGCTCATATTCTCCTGCTTTAAGTTCAGAAATTCCCTTATCTTAGCTTGCCTCATCTCCCTGGGAAAGTACTGCTTCAAAAATGCCTCATTGAACACCGATCAACTAATAGCTGGCGCCCCATCTGCATTGCTCTCTTTCCACTGATCAAACCAGAGTCTGGCTACCCCTTTGAGTTGGTAGGCAGCCAGCTCAACTCGCTCATTATCACCAACACGCATAACCTGAAACACCTTCTAAAGCTTCTCAATAAACTTTACAGGATCCTCTTTCACATTAGATCCCGTGAACTATGGTGGGTTCATCCTCAGGAACTCACGAACTCTGGTGGTATCTGACCCGTCATTTCTACCATCTCCCTGGCGACCTCCCAGAGTAGTAACTACCTGAGCCAAAGTCTGAATGGCCTGACGAAGCTCAAGATTGGTGATGTCTGCCTGTTGTGGATGCTTTACAAGCACAGCAGGACCTCTAGGCTCCTCAAGGATACGGCCAGGCTGGTGTGCTTCCTCCTGGCTGGGCATCCTTTGCTATTTACTGGTCTGTTAGTTCGACGAGGAGGCATGATCTGAAAAACATGGCGTGAACACACAAGTTAGAAGGGACTTCACAGAGATATATTCTGAAGCACAAGACAAATAATAACAATCAATGATGACACTTCCTAATATCCCGTAGCCTCCCTATTATAGATGTAGTGCGCTTCACACCCATAATACGGACTTTCCTAGACACGGTTCAATAAACTCCCTAGGACTCTTGAATTTTGTGCTCTGATACCAAGTTTGTCATGTCCCGAGTCTACATCCTAGACGTGGCCGGCACTCGAAAACCAGTTCTGGTCCCAAGCGAACCACTTGGCCTGCTTACTTACTCAGCAGAAGATTTAACAATAGTGAAAAGGCTTTAAATTAGCAATATAAAACTACTAAACTTGTCTGAATAATTGAAAAGAGAAATAACTCAACAGTGAAGTCAATGTAATCAGAACTGAAGTATCTAACACATAGTATATGGAACATCTACTAAAATAGTATGAAAGGACTACTGGGATAGGCCCCAGGTAGCCAGAACTGAAATAAGACTGAAATGAAAACTAAAAGGGGACATAATAACTCAAGAGCCTTTGACTGAGAAGAGGCCTCACCGATTTGCTGGAAGTTGTGTAGTCCTCAACGAAGCGACTGCTGAGAAGCTGTCACCTGTGTCTGCATCATAAAATGATTCAGGTCCTAAGGACGTCAGTAAGTAGAATGTACAGTATGTAAGATGGCCAAAACATTTAATCCGAATATCATAATACTTCTCAAAAGGCATGTACATAATTCATAATGTAATAACAATAATTATAAAGATTTGTATGCTAAAAACTGGTAAGTAAAACATAGTTCTTAGTTTGGGGAGTTTCTCTAACCGACAACCACCACTATGAGCTCCATGGTGATACAGTGTCTTGCCTACACTGCCAGAGCTGTCCTGTACTTTGTCGGGGTAGGGGACGAAGAACTAGGGGAGTGGATCCATCCCAAAATTGGGCCATCTCAGTGGCTAATGAGGAAAGTATTGTGGTACAATTCCTATCCTATGTTGGCTACATAATTTATGAGTTCGAGTAATTAATTCTACTCTCACCTATATCGGTGCTCAATACTACTCCCAAAATATTTTATTTAGCTCATACTTAAAGACTTTTAGATTATTGAAATCTGGTTTTTTGAGGACTTAGTCCAGCTTACTACTTAGATTTCTCATCTGACTTCTTTAACTTGTCAGAAAACTAATATCAACTCAAGTGATTCAAAATCAAGTTGGATTTCTTGGCTAGTATGCAAAATCAATCTTTAAAATATACTTCTTGAACTTAGCTTAAAAGGTACTCAAACTAGCCTCTCTTTTCTTGGAATAATATCAAGATTTTCAAGAAACTCAACAGTAATAAATCTTGTGCATGAATGAATATAACTTGATAACCATTCTTTAATTGAGTGATATCGAGACCACGAATCATAATATTTATCAAAAATCTATGAAATTTATCATGAAAATCAACATACTTTTAAAGTTTACAGGTATTTAGTCTCAATTACTACTTGGAAGTTCATGGGTGAAAGCTAGCTTCTATTTCTAAAGATATTATCAAAACTAATGATTTTTAGGTGGCCTTACATACCTGGGAAAGGATTCTTCCCCTCCCCATTAAAAAGCACAAAACTGCCCCAGATTTACACTAGTGCGCAACGCGCACTAGTGTTACTCACTTTTTCGTGAATTTTCCAGTTTCATCAAATTTTTTAAAAAACACAAGTGTGGTTCTGCGTCCTCTCTGCGTTGCGAAAGGGGCGCGGAAACCTCACTATTTTTTATTTTCTTGAAAATAATAATTCACATTTTTTCGCGTTAGAGTCGAGTCGAGACCATTTTCTGACTCAGTTTTTCGCACTGATCACAAATCTAGTTTTGGATTTGCAAACGAAGCATGTGAAGACACGTTACACACAAGGTCAATTCTAGGGGTATTTTGATCTTTTCACAGGTGTTACAATTGTACTTGGAAATAATGAAATACGCGGCGTAATTTAACTATATATTTTTTTAATGTTTATCTAACATTTATATTTAATTTTTAAAAATGATGTGTAAATTTGATACATGTAGGGGTGAACAAAACATAACTGAAAATTAAACAAACCACAAATCAAGTCAAATCGAGAAAAAAAATTGATCTAGTGGTTTAGTTTGACTTGATTTTGTATTGAAAAAAAAATTCGACTATATTTGGGTTTAGTTGGTTTTAACTTTAAAAAGTCAATACAACCAACCCGACATCAATATATATATATATATATATATATATACACACACACACACATATCAAATTTACCTTTTTGACATATTATTTCAAATTTGACTTAGAATTTTGGATGTTAATAAAGGCTATAATCTATAAATATTAGTAGAGATAATTACCTTTTTGAGTTTCTTTTATAAAATATTTATTATTTATAAATATATTTTCTTATCTATTAT
>JAOTQJ010000083.1:13277232-13293965 GCA_025642045.1 Solanum sejunctum | reverse complement strand
AAGGTAATTGAAAGGTAAAGTATATTATTTATTGATGGGTGGTAACCCGAGGGGTGGAAGAATCACCTAGCCAGGGTTGATCCTATCATGGGGGTAGCCCAAAGGGTTAAAGGAAAAGCCTAGCCAGGGCCGATCCCATTATAGATTTACCACTAATCAATTGGTCATTTGTATTACTTGTTGTGCACAGATCATACAGTAAAGGTATAGCAATGAAAAGAACATAGAGTATATGATCCCACAGTATAGCTAAGGGTGGTCTCTTATCTTACACCAGTGTATAGTTTCATTTTAGTTGTTATTTCATATACAGTATTTTCTGCCTTACATATTCAGTACATTATCTTGTACTGATGTCCCTTATGGGGGACCTGTATTTCATGCTGCAGGTACAGGTGCTAGTAGATCGCTCTAGTAGGAGTACAAGATATCCAGCTGCTGTTACCAAGCTCTAGGTTGCTTCGGATCTTTGTGTGTCTAGAGATCATATTTTTGTATTGTATAGTTAGTCAAGAGCGGGCCCTCTCCTGACCCTTATTAGATACTTTTCCTTATTTAGATGCTTTTTAGACTATGTAAATTAAAGTGTGGTCATGTCTCGTACTTTAGACATCGTGGCCCCTATGGCCTAGCTATATGCATTTCTTTTTATCTTATTATCACTATTTATTTTCTCAAAGGCATGTAAAATGTAGAAATCCCTTATAATTTGTATAGAAAGCACATAGGTAAATGTTGTCTCTCCCGAGACTTATCGGCAACGGGTGTCAGTCCTCCCTAACGGGACTTTGGGCATGACAAGAATCACAAAATTCTCAGGGAATTTGAATTTGTCCACTTTTACCACAACATCATAGAATATCCCGTCCAATTTCTTGACCGTTCTATCCACCATGAACAACCGCATTTTAGTTGGAGTAGGGGCTCCCAAACCAAGTTTCTTGAAAATTGCAAGAGGAATCAAATTGATACTAGCACCCAAATCATAGAGTGCTCTTGCGAACTCCACATCTCCTATAGTGCAAGGTATAGTGAAATCACCTGGGACATCACACTTTTGAGCCAATGACTTAGTAGTGATAGCACTATAATATTGAAGTTGTCTAAAAAGCTCTTGACTCACAGTCCGCTTTTTAGTAACCAAATATTTCATATATTTTGCATATCTCGGTATTTTCTCCAAATATTTAATCAAAGGGATGTTTATGGATAGTTGCTTAAGCCTCGAGAGAAAGTGCTTTAACTTGCCTTCCTCCTCTCTCTTCTGGAATCTTTGAGAGAAAGGAGGAGGAGGCCTTGAGTTGGTCTTATACTTCTGTGGCTCTTTAGCTACCTCAATCGCCGTATCTTTGACACAGTCATCTCCTTCAATCACATCCTTTTCTTCAACTATATTCTCAAGAACATCTTCTACCTCAACCGACAAAGGAGGATTAATGATACCCTTGCCACCTCTAGTAATAAGCTCCATGTACTGCCCTTCATTCTTTAGATTTTGAACTATGTTGTTAGACAATGTACCTTTTTTACGTGGATTCAATTGAGTTGACACTTGACCAAATTATTGCTCAAGGTATTTAATGGCCACAGAATGAGACTCCATCTTTTGATTAATGCTTGAAATATCGGACTTCATGTCCATTAGAGTTTTATCTTATGTCTAGAACTTCTTTAACAAATGGTCAATCATCTCTTCAATTCTAGAATTGCTTGTGTAGCTATCTCGATTATGTAGTGGCATATATGGACCATTCCTAAAATCATCTTTTTTCCCCTAATCTGCTTCAGGACCCCTATCTCTATAAGCTCTATTTCTAGCATAGTTCTGACCTTGGTTTCCTTGACCTTGGCACCAATAGTCTTGGTTGGACCCTTGGGCATTGGTTTAGAAACACCCAATCTGATCATTCACAAAACAATCATCCTCATCATAATAAGGCTTATTGTACATGGGTGCACATAGAGGTTAGTGGACTACCGCATTCACTATTTCCTGATTCTGCTTGATCACCACATCCATGCTTGTGCGGAGTTGAGCAAGTTGTTGCATAATCTCCTCATTGATTTTAGCTTGCTCTGAACCAAGATTAATAGAACATGAACTCCTCATAGAAGCTCTATCCCATTTTCCCCATGCACGATTAGTCTTGACCACTTATTCTATTCGTTCTGTAATCCTTACAAAAGGTTGATCTAGAAATATGCCCTCCAAAATAGTGTCAACACAAGCTTCGCTATTCTCATCAAGGGCATGGTAAAAGATCTCCACCAAGGCATCATCTATTATCTCGTCGTCAAGGATACTCCTCAAACACATAGTAAACCAGTCCCACGTAGTATAAATTGAATAACTAGGAAGTTGCTCAAAATTGTTGATCTGATCCTTTAACTTGAGCTTCTTCGACCTAGGGAAGTACATTTCCAAGAAGGCCTTCTGTAAATATACCCAACTAGTGATTGACTTTGTGGGAGCTCAGATATCTATATTGTAGTACTGCCCGTAAGAGATAATAGGAAAACTATAAGTCCCACAGTATCCATATATAGATTTTGTGTCCCCATCACACTCTTACAAAGAAACTCCACATTATGCAAGTGGCTATGTGGATCCTCTGATGGTAGGCCTACAAATAATCAACGGTTTTGCAGCATTTGAAGTAACCCTCTAGAACTAGTGAACTTTGTGTCGGCCGATAGTGGTGGAAACACATAGCCTCCATCAAATCCATAGCCATAGGATTCAATCTATATTGATTCCACTAGTAAGCATTGTCATTGTAATCCCTAGACTGTGGAATATTCTCCAAAGGAGGTGGGTTGTCATTTCATTCATCATCATTAACATTCTAATTCAAGGTTGCATTACCCATGATGTTACATTCTCTTGAGCCATTCTTCTTGTAATTCGTTGGATCTATGGATTAAGTGGAGTTAAGGAATTGTCTTGACTCCTAGTGTTGGGCATACACTACCTAGTATACCCTGCAAAGAAACAAAACAAAAATAAAAACAAAAGTAAAATACTAGGGAACTAAGAAATTCACACTCAAATTACAATTACTAGTGAATTCAATCAAAGTCTATCCATATTCCCCAGCAACGGCACCATAATCTTTGATCACACCCAAGTTATACCTCTCTTCTGGAGGATAAAGCGATCATTGTCAAATATAAAATCTAACCAAGGTTAGGGTTGAATCCCACAGAGAAGACGGAGACTTCCTATCACAACCCAAGCCTAAGGCCTAGATGTGACATGGCAAATGGGAAACTGAAGGGACCCAAATAAGTCTCTTAGCATATCAATCACATATCCTTGGTCTCGAAAGCAAAGTGAACAACAACTAGAGATATAAAACAAGGGAAATAGGGCGAAAGGAAGTCTTTGATAATCCTAAAAGCATAAAGAATCAAGTATATAGAATAAATATATCATAATATTCCAACACCTCTAAACATAGAATGGAGGGGGGACCAAGACACTTTCTGGGCTCACCCTTATAATAACAAGTGTTCAACAAAAGAAGTCTTAATATAGCAAGAGTAGTAAAGATAGTATACCCTAACTTGAGGACTCACCAAAGCTTGCTTCAATGGATCGTACTGGCCATATGGAGGATGATCAAGTGGAGCTCCAGTTCCTACACGGTAATATCATATAGGCATATAGTATACCTTAGTATGTTTGGATATACTAAGTATGTAGGATATAATACAATAAGACATAAGCCAATATAGTTAAAATGCATAGTAATAAGCAATAGATAAGTGAGATCTCAATATGGCATACATGATCAATGCTTGAAGCAAAACATGTTTATAAATTATTTAACTTACATAGAACTTAATACATGTGTGGGAAGAGACCTCAATTGTCAAAGAATAAGACCAAGTGAGCTATAGCTTGCCATCATGATGATTACCCTCATCATTAAACAGGTGGTCTACTTGCCAAGGTAAACTATACTTCACCTTATAGGAACCATCCCATTTCAGAGGAGTGACCCCCCTTATGGGGAACTCGTCCTACTTCAAGGTGGATTTCATAATAGTGCACAAAATGGATCCACTAGTATAGCAAGGGTATACCAAAATCCTATGTTGGCACATAGTTTAAGGAAAGGAATATGGACCCATGGGGATAGTCCATGCCAACGTCCAATCTATCGGTGCTAAGTCTAATCTGATGGAATACTTGGAATAATCATACTTTAATAACTTGTAAGAAACATAGAAACATGACATGAGTAGCTCTTGAACATGCTTGACCTCTAATAGTGAGCCTAACTTAAATCATGAGAGTAGATCGTAATCATAATCATACATGAACCCTTGCTTTAACATGAATAGCTCACAAGAGGTAGAAATCTTTAAATAGGGCTTAACTTGATACTTGTAACATCATAGATTTTTTTCATGAATTCAATACATACTTGAAAGCCCTTAATCATCATATAGTCACTTGACTTGTAAATCATGAAATAATTCATCAATAACTTGAGAATCCTTGTCAAGATATTTTATCAAACACTTGGTGGGTATGTAATGCTAGTTCAAAATCATGCAATTCAAGAGTGAAGTAATATGAGAAAACTCAATGTAAATCAAACGACCAACACATAGTAAAACCCTCATGTAAGATGCCCTGAAATCTATCATCAAACCTAATTATAGATCATAGTTTCATAGCCCAAAACATGCATAGTCGCAATAGATAAAACTAATTTAGAGTATAAGCTTAAAATAGATAAACATTCATATTCAATCAACATTTCATATAACCCCAACATCATTTACAATCAAAATCCATAAGAGATACTCATAGAAGATAAAGCTTGAAAACATGCAATCTTCATAAAAATGAGAATTGGGCTCCACGGGTGAAAGGACCCAATAGATGAAACCCACATAGCTCAAACTTGGGTTTCCTTGAGTTGAGCATAAAGAGAACTTATGTCATAACCTAGACCTAGGGACTAGATGTGACACGACGAATTGGGACCTAGAGGGACCCCAAACAAGCCTATTAGCATATCATACACATATCCTTGGTCGTGAAAGCAATTAAACAATGAGAGAAACATAAACAGAGGAAATTAGGACTAAGGGAAAGAGTTCAATACCTAAACAACATAAATAAGTCAATGATCAAATATAATATATAGCTTGTTTAACAACACCTCTAGACATAGAACGTAGAAACGGCCAAGACAAGCAATTGGGCTCACCCTCATAATGTCAAATATCAACATAAAGAAGTTTTGGAAATAATAAGAGAAAGTAGATAGTGTCCTCGAACTTGAGGACTCACCAAGCTTATCTTCAAGATTTTAAACTAGCCACGCGGAGGAGTATATATGATCAAGTAGAGCTCCGGTTCCTATATGGTAATATCATGTAGGCATAGAGTATGCGTTAGTATGTTTGAATGTACTAAGCATGTAGGATGCAAGGAAACAAGAGATAGACAAAACAGTCAAAATACAAAATGATAATTAATAGATAACATAATAGAAATATGACATGTTTGAACAATGACTAAGTAAATCATGATTTGCAAATCATTCATCTTACATGGAACATAATACATAAGTGTGGGAAGAAACATTAACAGAATAAACCCTATGATCTAGTCCATGGAGTCCCGATATCTACCCTACACTAGAAGAAACAGAAAAGTTACTTGCCAAGGTGAACCTCCCAATTCCTAAGTGGATCTACTAAGCCTTGTGTGAACCAGGTACTCGCCTCTAATTCTTAGACTCAGGTACTCACCTAAACCCTTCATATTTAGGGTACTCGCCTCTTAGGTATTTGGGTACTCGCCTCTAACCCCTTCACCTACAGTGGCACATAGTTTTGGGACTTGGGTACTCACCTCTAGTCCACTCGGTGCTAAGTCTAATCCCATGGAATATATAAGATAAACATAGCTTTAATAACTTGCATTAAACTTAGAGATATGGCACAAGTAGCTCTTAAAATCATTGAACTCAAATGGTGAGCCTAACTTCAAACATAAGAATGGGTCGTTATCAATATTACCCTTGTATTGACATCAACATCAAAGGCTTAATAGAGGTAAAATCTTTGACAAAAGGGGCTTAATCTGGCCCTACAATATCATCAACAATTTCATGACTTAAACACATCTTTAAAAATCCCAAAATCATCATCAAGTCCCATAACTCATAAATCAACCAATAGATCATCAAAACTTTAAGAATCCTTAAAAAGGTATTATATCAAACACTTGGTGGGTGTGCAATGCTAGTACAAAATCATACAATTCAAGACTGAAATCATGCAAGAAAAATCAATGTAAAACCACCCACCAATACTTGGTAATACCCTGATGTAATATACATCAAAACCCTTCATCAAATCTCAAGATAGATCAAAGATTCATAGCTCAAACATGCTTAAATAGTCACTTTTATAAAACTCCAACATAGTTTATAGTCAAATTTATAGTAAGTAAGATCCATAAGTAAATCAACTTAAAAATATGCAATTTATATAAAAAAGAGGATTGGGCACCATGGGTGAAAGGACCCAATGGTCGAAACCCACATATCTCAATTTTGGAGAATCCCTTGATGAAGATTGAGATGAGAACTTAAAGCTTGAGTGATTTCCTTATGATCTGGAATGAGATTTGGCATTTGAATTTTGAGTAAAATATTTATCTAAGTATTTGAGATAGAATTGGGGAACGTCTTGTATGATATGAAGGTGAAATATGGCTAAGTATAGGCATTTTCACACATGGGAAGACTTAGGCCCAAGATCCAAAGGCCTTGGACCAGACAACAATAAAACTAGGCAAAAAAAAATAACACAACGGTGCGCCCTGGCTGTGTCGTGCCAAGGACGCGAACCCTCACTGTAATTCCATTTTTTTGGAATTTTGAAATTCAATACGGTTTCTCTAAAATCAGGGTTAGATCTATTTCCCACTCAATTTTGCCTCCTAATTAAGAATATGAAGTTGAATTATTGATACCATGCATAAATTTTGAGATATATGAAAATCATGATTATGGGCACTTCTAATGCACATTTTCGGGCACTTTTGGGGGTTGTTTCAACTGGGGGCTTGAAGAGAATCCTTGAGTTCAAAAGTTAGGCCTGAAATCCTTAGAATTTTAGTAGTTAAGTCTTGGAGAGAGTTTTGAAAGGCTTTGAGTGATATATAGTTGAAAAATGGCTAAGTATAGGTATTTTCACGCATAAGTGGGTATAGGGATATGACCCCAATGCCCTTAGGCCGAGATGAAAAATTGAGAAAAATCTAACACTGGTCTGTGTCAGGTCGCGGCACAGACCTATCACGCAAGCCTAGTTTGTACTACTTCGCGCCCCTGGTGCGTCGTGTGTAGGGCGCGGACACACACTAGATGAGAAAATTTACAAAAATTATTTTTTGCTACAAGTCCTCTAAAATTGAGGTTATACTCATTTCCCACTCAATTTTGGCCCCTGATCGAGAATATCAAGTTGAATTTTTGATATTGCACACGATTTTGAGATATATATAAATTATGATAATAGGCATTTCCAAAGCACATTTTTGGGGAACTTTTGGGGCATTTCATAAGGAGGTTGACTTTGGGATTGATGTTCTTCCTGAAACCCAGCCTATCTCTATTCCACATTATAAATGACTCCCGTTGAGTTGAAAGAGTTAAAATAAATTGAAAGATTTATTAGAAAAGGGCTTAATTAGGCTGAGTGTTTCTCCAGGGGGTTCCCTTGTCCTATCTGTGTGAAAGAAAGATGGATCCCTTGAAATGTGTATTTACTATAGGCAACTAAACAAGGTAACCATAAAGAACAAGTATCCTCTCCCAAGGATAGATAATTTGTTTGACCAACTTTAGGGTGCCTCTTATTTCTCAAATACAAACCTCAGATCTTGCTACCATCAGTTAAAAGTGAGGGAATATGTTATTTCAATGACTGCCTTTAGGATTAGATATGGCTATTTTGAGTTCTTAGTCATGTCCTTTGGGTTGGCGAATGCACCTGCGCTCAGCCTTTATAGATTTATTGAATAGGGTATTAAGACAATATCTTGATATATTTGTAATCGTGTTCATTGATGACATCTTGGTGTATTCAAGAGATGAGTAAGAGCATGCAACTCACCTCAGAATTCTCCTCTAAACACTTAAGGACCATGACTTATATGCAAAATTCTCAAAATGTGAATTTTAGCTTAAATTAGTGACTTTCTTAGGCCATGTTGTCTCCGGTGATGGTATTCAAGTGGATGCTCAAAAAATTGAAGCGGATAAGAACTAGCCCAGACCGACCTCTTCAACTGACATAAGAAGTTTCTTACGATTGGTAGGCTACTACTGCCGATTTGTTGATGGATTTTCTTCCCTATCTGCACCACTGAGTAAATTGACTCAGAAAAAGGTCAAGTTTCAGTGGTCTGATGAATGTCAGAAAAGTTTTCAAGAGCTGAAGACGAGACGGACTACTGCACCAGTTTTAACCTTGCCCGACGGGACAGAGGACTTTGTAATCTATTGTGAGTCTTCAAGAGTTGGATTAGGATATCTGTTGATGCAGAGACACAAAGTGATAGCCTATGCTTCCAGATAACTCAAGGTTCATAAAAGGAACTATTTGATACATGATCTTGATTTGGCAGCGATGGTGTTTGCACTTAAATCTAGTGCCACTACCTGTATGGATTGCGTGTGGACATATTCACTGACCATACGAGGTTGTAGTATATCTTCAGTCGAAAAGAGCTTAACTTACGACAAAAGAGATAGTTGGACTTATTCAAGGATTAAGACATGAGCATTCTCTACTATTGGGGTAAAGCAACATCATTCCTGATGCTGTTAACGGGTTGTCAATGGGTAGCACAGCCTATGATGAGGATGGAAAGAGGTGACTAGCTAAAGAGGTGCATCGATTGGCATGCAAATTGATGAGGAAGGAGTTAACATTCAGAATGGGTTTGCTTAATCCTTAGTTACAGAGGTGAAAGAAAAGTAAGACCGAGATCTTGTCACACTCCAATTGAAGGAGGTTGTCTACAAATGAAAAGTGATGGTCATCTCCAAAGGGGGAGATGGAGTGTTGAGATACCAAATTAGATTGTGCATCCCAGATGTTGATGGTATTCGAGAAAGGATTTTGGTGGAATCCCATAGCTCTAGATATTCCATTCATCCTGGCTCTAGCAAGATGTACCATGACTTAAGAGAAGTCTACTAGTGGAACAGAATGAAGAGGGATATTGCTGACTTCATTTCAAACTGCCTGAATTACTAGCAAATGAAAGTTGAGCATCAAAGACCATGTGGATTAGCTCAAAACTTTGAGATTCCTGAATGGAAGTGGGAGATGATCAATATGGATTTCATTACTGGTCTACCAAGGTCTCTAAAGCAATATGATCTGATTTGGGTAATTATGGATGGGATGACCAAATCAGCTCACTTCTTAGGAGTCAAGACAACTAACACTACGAAAGAGTATGTCAGGCTATACATCTAAGAGATTGTCAGGTTGCAAGGAGTTCCCTTGTCCATCATCTCGGATAGAGGAGCTCAATTCACCTCCTAATTTTATAGATCATTCCAGAAAGGACTGGGTACCAAGGTGAATCTAATTATAGCCTTTCATCTACAGATGGATGGCCAAACAGAGTGTACAATTTAGATGTTAGAGGATATGTTAAGAACCAGTGTTCTTGATTTCAAAGGAAATTGGGATGATCACCTACCAATAATTGAATTTGCATATAACAATAGTTATCATGCAAGCATTCAAATGGCTCCCCATAAAGCCTTGTATGGTAGGAGGTGTAGATGACTAATTAGGTAGTTTAAGGTTAGGAAATTGGATCTGATTGAGCTTGATCTTGTCCATTAATAAAGTCATTAAAGAGAGGTTGAAGACTGCATAAAGTCACCAGAAATCCTACACCAATGTGAGGAGAAGAGACCTAGAGCTTGAGGTAAATCATTGGGTATACTTGAAAGTGTCACTTAAGAAGGGTGTCATGAGATTTGGTAAGAAGGGAAAATCGAGTCCACGCTACATTGGACCTTATCAGATTGTAAAAGATATTAGGAAGGTTGGCTATGAGTTAGAGTTGCCTTCCTAGTTACACATTATTCATCCAGTGTTTGACGTTTTAATGTTGAAGAAGTTCTTGGGAGACCCTACCTTAGTGATCCCTGTTAAGAGTATTGGAGTGAAGGATAGTTTATCCTATGAGGAGATTTTGGTGTAAATTCTTGATCGGGAGGTTTGTAAGTTGAGAACCAAAGAGATAGCCTCAGTCAAAGTCCTGTGGAGAAATCAATTCATTAAGGAAGCCATATGGGAAGCTGAGGAAGAGATAAAAGCAAAATATTTGCACCTATTCATGCCTAATGGTAAGAGTGATGAAGGTCATTTCCTTACCCTTAACTAAATTGACTATCTATTCTTGAGTTTATTGTCTATTCTTGAGTCCAAAGAGAGTTGAGTGATCATTAAGGAAGAGTTGAGAGTCAGATTGAGATGTGAATGTAGAGATGTGTTTTGAGTCTTTTCGTGTCTTGATATTCCGCTTTACTCATCATTCAGGGATGAATGATCCCAAAGGGGAGATGATGTAATACCCGATAAATTACTAAAATACCCCTAGAGAAGAGACATGTGCATAATGCATCTTTCTATGCTTTGTTTGTAAATCTAAAGCCGAATATGTGTCAACATGAAAAATTAAGTGGGAAAATGGTCTCGGTCTATTTTTAGAGCAATCGAATCAGAAGATAATTTTTTGGCCTAAAAACAAAAATCAGTATATGTGCGGGTAAGAGGTGCGCCACACCTCTATAGCGGACTTATACTTGTTTTTTTTATTTTTTTCGACGGGATTGGAAAACTCGTGTGGAAAATGCTTGAAATAAAATACACATGTGCACAAAGGTTCCGCATCGCGAACCTGCTATTCTGAAGTGAAAATATTTCTAAAATTCTTGAGGGGCATTTCAGACAATTTCCAACCCCTCCCATATATAAAACACGACCAAAACTAGTTCTTTTCAGCATAAAAAGGGTCAAAAAACCCATTTTAAGACATTAAAAAGTTAGGGCTTGAGAGAAGAGAGGAGAGAAGCAGAGATTAGAGAATTCGAAGGCAAATTCTTGAATTTGATTGTTAATAGCTTCATCCCATGTACGTAAGGCTAAACTAAAAGCATGAGATTGTTCTCCCATGTGCCCCATAGATGATCTTAGAAGAGAGTTGAAAATTCATGAGTCTATATACATGATTCTTGATTATTTTCACAAAACTTTTACTTACTATATGTATTTTCATATGTTGATGATCATCATAAAATTGTTTCTTAAATTAATACTTTTCATGAGATATTGTATAAACCCTACATGTTAAATTGTAAAAATATGCATGAATGAACTTAGGGATGGAGTCTAGAGCAACGGTTTGAGTATGTTGAGTGAAGCCTTGATATGAGTATGAGGATGAGGATGAGTTAAATTGAACTTGCTAATCCTATGAGTCTTCATAATTGAGTTCTTGTGTTCTATCTAAACGACTTCTTCTAATTGATGGTCTGAGTCTTTGAGTTCTTGAATGAGAATTAAGTTAATTAAGATGAGCTAAAGTCTCTGAAATGATAGAGAACCTTGAGTTTGAGTTAGTGTGATATTGAGAGTCTCCATGAGAATAATTGAGATGATAGGTGCCTCTATGAGGCTAATTGAGATGAGGAGGAGAAATCTTATAAGCATTGAGTGTTGGGAGGAGTACTGATCATCGAAATGATTAAGAGTGAGTCCCACTTGCACTCATTACCTACACTAGCCCAGCGTAGGAGAGGATTAAACCATTACATCTCATGGTCACCTCTTGAGTTTACATGCTTGAAACAATAAAGGATGGCAAAGTTCGAATTTCCTTGTGGATCATACTCCTTCCTTGCTTGGCAATATGAAACGACTGTGGAAACATTAGCGTGATTGTTGTACAATTACTGGCTCTAAGTGATTGTTGTAGAATAAGAGAATCTCCCAAAAAGTTCTCACTCTGAGTATTCTAAGTCAATATGAGTTGAATCGAGTTCTATTGAGTTGAGTCTGATTTGATTGATGAGGTTTAATTGGTTGATGGTTCACTTGTCTACTTTTCATTCTTGCTTTAGATAGACATATGGCATATTGATTAACTACTATATTGACTTGGTTGTTGCTCCAAATTATTCTACCAGTTTCAATTTTATTCAGCTATTGTACAAACCATACATTTCACGTACCGATGCCACTCTACGCTGTATTATTTTATGAAGCAGATACAGGAACTAAAGATCATCAACAAGTGAATTGTTGAGGATGTGAGCAGTCAATTAATTAGTGAGCCTCCCTTACTTCGGAGGATTCATTACTTTGATTTCATCTTGGTTATAAAGTTAGACTTGATAGCTTATTTTTTATTTAATGTGGCCATGGGTCTGTCATTGGCATTCGCTTGATATGATAGTGATAGAGGCTTCATAGACTAGAGATGAATGTTGATTATTGAGACTTGTTGAGCTAGTTCATTTTACTAGACTTTTGTTTATAATATTAATTTGAGAACTAGAGGAGATATGCCCATTTACTTCCTTATGTCTTCGTACTAATTTGTAGAGTTTATCGATTGAAGGAGCCTAATGAGGCCAAGTGGTTCGCTTGGGGACTAGTAATAGTCTCTAGGTGTCGGTCACGTCTTAGGCGCCCTCCTGAGGCATGACACATATCCACTAGAATAGTTCACTAACCCCCAAGTTTAATATTGAAAGAAAATGCTAAGTTAAAATCAACTCAACAAGGGTTAAGGTCCACTTACTTTAATCAATAGCCAGATTAACCAAAATCTAGATAATCCACAAGTTCACAAGTATTCAGAGTCCTTACAATTATTTCACAAGTCAAGGATTCACACCATTTATAATTACCTAATCCAAAATCTCATATCAAAGCATATAATAGTATATTTCTATCCCATTTCGTGCTACAATCACCCAAATCCACATACATAGGATAATACAAGGTTCAATCATACTTAACAAAAGGTTGGAAGTCCACTTATCTTAATCGAAATCTCAATCAACTCAAATCCAAGCCTTTTTCCCTTTTACGATACTCAAAATCACCACAGTCTTGAAGGCCGAATTGCGAACTAGAAAATTGGATGAATAAATCCACAAAATTGGCTCCGGAACAGCAAATCACTATCAAGAATGAGATATACGCATCAAAAGGAGTCAATTGATACTCATATTGCTAGGAATTTGATCCAAGGTTAAAATGGTCAGAAATTGGGTTATTATTCAAAAATCTTGAATTTGGAAATTAAGCTCAAAATCAGGTTCTATACGAAAAATGGAGTTTGTGGGTAAAAATCTCATAAAATTTGAACAGAAATTGAGGGAGAAATCACCATTTAAAGTTTGAATCACGTTCTTGGAAACCCATGAAAATTGGAGGGTTCAAACCAAAAATTTCAAGTCAAAATTCATAATTTAATTACCCAAAATAAAACAATTTATATTTAGGAAGCTTACCAAATGAAAACCCATAAAAAAATCTTGCTCAAAATTGCACCTCCAAGCTTTTAGAACTCCAAAAAAAGAAGAAAATAGTGTAGTAGTCAAAATGGACCCATTGACCCGCGTTGACCCGACGTTAACAGTGGTCAACTTTCACCAACACCCTTCAAAACACACTTTTTGACCCCTGGAACTCATTTGGAACCCTATAAATCTGAATCATATATGCAACCCTACCAAAAATGACGTTCCAGATGCAATAGAATCATTGAAATTAAGCTTTTGACCATAAAATGTTGACCAAGTGAAACTTATGATCCGAATTCAACTGAAAATGCAACTTTGGTCTAAAATCTCCGTTTTAACTCTGAATTCAATTTCATTAGTTCTTCGAGACCATATTTCGCATTTCGGAGCTAATAGAATTAACAAAATTGCATTATGACTCTCGAAACTCAAGTTGACCTCAAAACTCAAAAATTCAAATCTTAAACCTTTAAAAACTCTTTCTTTAGTAAACTCCGACTTTTCACAAGGTTTTCAAAATTCAACTTCTCAACTCATCTAAAAATGACTCAAAACAACTTTTGAAAAAGGTAAAATAATAATTTCATCAAAAATACCAAAAATAACCTTCAGGGTCATTACATGCTACAAAAATTTTCAATCTTCAAATGTAAAATAATACAATATATTTTTGTTGATAATTTAATTGATTATTGTAAATTAAGAGATGATGAGAGTTTGAGAGTTGAAAAAGAATTGTGAATTTGTAATAAAAAAAATATGATGAGGAGACATTTATAATTGTTAAAAAGAAATAAAATTTGAAAATGCAACGTTGGAATTCAATGTTGCTCTCTCGGAAATGAGAAATGAAACGTTCCGAAAGAAATTGGAATTTGGAACATTGAGTTGGCAGGCCTAAGACCTTAGAGTACTAAAAGTAGGAAATTGGAAGTTCGGAATGTTGGAGTTGTAGTAATTAATATACTATACTATCTTGTAGTATATGGAATAATATAATATCATATTACAACAACAACAACAACATACCCCAATGCCTCAAAAGGCTCCCGCTCATTGCGGGGTGAGGGGGGTCGTATGTACGCAGCCTAACCCCTATGTTTAAAAACATAAAGCGGCTGTTTCCAGAATATCATATTATAATATAATATTGTAATATATATTCGAATATCTTATAAATTTCCTATAGTGCAGTAGTGCACTTGTAGTAAAGTAGAAAATTAGAATAATACATTATAATATCATATTATTGATTAAATAATATCATATTATTTCTATAGTAAGCCACTCTTTCTAAAATATTCAAATAATAAAATAATATATTATTTAATAATTAAGTTTTGTTAACCGTTAATGTTTATATCTTTTCATATCATAATATTATAATATTTAACTAAGTCCCTCTATAGTCTATATTGACATAAAACTTGTCATATCAAATCATAATCTAAAATACTCCCCCACCCCCACCCAAGGAACATTCGTCCTCGAATGTTAGCATAATTAGATAGTTTAACCAAGTTTAAATTTTTACTTACACAAACTTTTGACAACACACTAAGTATTCAATCACACGTACCTATTAGTGTTCCAATTCTGTATGTTGGACTTCCTCTTTAGCTTCAAATAAGTAAGGTTATTTTGATTTCATCGCGTCCTCGGCCTCCCATGTTATCTCTTCTACTTGCTGGTTTCTCCAAAGTACTTTTACTGAAGTTATTTCTTTATTTCTTAGCTTCTTAACTTGATGATGTAGAATAGCAATAGGTATCTCTTCATATATGAGATCTTCTGTAACCTGCACATATTCAATAGGAGTGATACGGGATGGGTCACCTATGCATTTTCGAAGCATTGAGATATGAAAAATTAGATGAACATTAAAAGCTCTTGGGGTAGCTCTAGTTCATATCCAACATGCTCGAACCTCTTAATAATTTGATATGGCCCTATGTAACGTGGGCTTAGTTTTCCTTTCTTACCAAACCTCATAAACCCCTTTCATTGGAGACACCTTTAAAAATACCCAATCCCCTACTGAGAATTCTAGTCTTCTCCTCCTAGCATCCGCATATGATTTGTGACGGCTTTGGACTGTTTCTAGCCGCTGTTGTATTACCTTAACTTTTTCTATGGCTTGTTATACTAAATTTGGCCCAAGCAAGGCGGTTTCACCCACTTCAAACCATCCAATTGGCAACCTATATTTCCTTCCAGACAAAGCTTCATAAGGTGCTATCTTGATACTCGAGTGGTAGCTATTATTATAGGAAAATTCAATAAGTGGCAAATAGTCCATCCAACTACCTTTAAAGTCCAATGCACAAGCTCGCAACATATTTTCAAGTGTTTGGATAGTGCGCTTAGCTTGACTATCTGTCTGTGGGTGGAATGTTGTACTCAAATTCACTTGTGTCCCTAAACTCCTTTGGAAGGACTTCCAAGACTTTGCAATGAATTGGGCCCCCTGATCAGATATAATGGAGATTGAGACTCCCTGTAGCCTAACTATCTCGTAGAGGTACGGATTGGCATACTCTTCAGTTGTATAATCACTCATGACTGGCAAGAAGTGTACTGACTTTGTGAGTCTATCAACTATTACCCATATGGAGTCAAACTTCTGAAATTAGCGAGGCAACCCAGTAACAAAATCCATATTAATCATATCCCACTTCCATGTTGGAAGCTCTACACATTTTATATAACCTCCTAGCTTTTGGCATTCTACTTTCACTTGTAGGCAATTCAGATATTAAGCCGCAAATTTTGCAAGGTCTTTTTGCATGCCTCCCAACCAAAACATTTCCTTTAGATCATGGTACATCTTAGTTGATCCTGGATGATGGAATATCTGGAATGGTGGGCTTTCTTCCATTATCCTCTTCCTTAGTCCATTAATATCAGGCGCACATAATCTATTTTGGAAATAAAGTACTCCATTTGTGTAAGGTCAAAGCCCTTTATCATACCCTAACTCACCTTGTCTTTAAGTCATCGTAAAACAGGATCCTCAAACTATTTTTCTTTCACCTCCATTACCAACAAAGACTTCGTAGCATTATGCACAATAACCCCTTCTTTTGAAGTTTCAAGAAGGAAAACTCCCAAAATAGCTAGTTGTCGTATATC
>JAOTQJ010000083.1:13249823-13274837 GCA_025642045.1 Solanum sejunctum | reverse complement strand
TCTAACTAATATTATAAAAAAAAATCTACTTATATTTTTTAAATTAGTATATTTTATTAAAATTAATCAGAAAATTAAAAGTACATAATTTTGAAGAACATCAAAAAATGCAGTTTTGACAAAAATGTCAATATTATAAATGTTAGTAATACTAAAGAAAAGTAAAATTTAATGCTTTAACCTTATTTGACAATGAATTCTACTTTAGTTTAAAAATTAGAATGCTAACAACATTATGCTAATGAAAAAATAAACTAGCATAAATAAAATAATAATACAGAAAATTATGTGAAATCACATGAAGAAGTAAAAATTGAGAATGAGAAGAAAATAAAATATAAATAATAAAAAGAATATTTATTTTTAGAATATATTAGAGTAGTAAATTAAAAAATAAAAGAATAAAAATAAAAAATAAAAATAAAAGAAAGAAAAAAAAATTAAAAATGCTCATTTAATTACTTAGTGTAGCTACACTAATTCCTTACCCTTCCTTGGAATTTGAAGAGTGTAATTACACCTTTCAATTACACTCGAAATCTATCTTGTCAAGTAATTACTTGACCTGCCAAACATGTCAAAGAGTGTAATTGCATCCAATTATATTAAATCCCAACTACATTGTGACTTTCCAAATAGGCTCTTAGTAAAATAAATATCAAGTAGTTCTCCCTCTAGTCTATTTCAATGAAACATATTTTTCATTATAGAATGTGTGGATATATTAACCTTTAAAAAATTATAGTAATTAAGATCAAAGTATAAATACGAGTAATTTAGTTTAATTATTCTTTTAGTAAATGCTTTCAACAAAACATGAAAAGTAAAACAAATCTGATAAAATAATAGAGAAAAAAATTATTGAAATCATTTCTGAATTTCGTAAATTATTGATTTTATCTTCAAACTATTAACAACTTTAAAAACACTTTCTACTTTACTAACTAATGTTCCAAAGCTAATAGAACCATCAGAATTGTATTCTAAGGTCATTGTGACACTCGATGAAATTATCAAAATACCCCTAGAAAGGAACCATGCGTGTAACGCGTCTTCTCATGCTCCGTTCGAGACTCCGAGATCGAATTTGTGATCAGCGCGAAAAATTGAGTGGAAGAATGGTCTTGACTCGATTTTAGAGTAACCAAGTCAAAATAAAATTTCTGCTAATTAATTTTAGACAATGAGGGTCCACATCCAGGGCGCGACGCGCTTGGGACGCGAAATCACAATTAGTTATTTTTTTTATTTTTTCGACAGGAAGTGAAATCTCAAAAATTAGCAAATAAAACCACATGTTCGCGCCCCTGACACGACGCAGACATGTGTATTTGTTGAAAAAATTTCTCTTTTAATTTGAAAGGGCATTTTGGTCATTTTGCAATTGATTTTAAGTCTTAAAATGTATTATTTAGTCAGTTTAAGCACAAATAAACCCTCAGAATGAATTTTTTTCATCTCTTTAACGTTAGAATTTCCCAAGAACTCAATCATATACCCTAAGGCAAGGCTAGGGCTTTCAAGAAATCTTCCCCAATCTTCCAAAAAATTGAGAATTCTCAAGTATGTAAGGCTACTAAAAACCTTCTTCTCATGTCTTACTCATGTTTCCTAAGAACTTTAGTTAAAAGTCAAGCCTAAGTTATTGTTGTTGATTTTCTGAAAAACCCTAGAATCCCATCAAGTATTTCTTGTTAATTATTTTATTTTACTTTTAAGAGTCACATTATTGAGTAGCTTTAGCTTTCAAAGTTATGAAGTAATCATGCATATACAAGAACCTTAAAGAAGTTTGAAAATCGTTCAGATCATGCTTTGCTTGAATTGAAGAATGACTATTTTCTTAAGTTGTTTATAGAGAATTTGAGCATAATTTGAATCCCTTGAAATACATGTTAAGTATGACACTGAATATATATTTTAAATGCTATCTTAAAATTGGTTGAGAAAGAGATATGAGTCTTATCCATTCTTGAATGAAGTTCATATTCCTAAATAAGAAGTGGTAAGTTGAGAAAAGTTAAGTTGGTCTAAGTCCCAGAAGATCAAAGAGATATTTCGAGAAGTATTTCTTTTAAGTTTTGAGCAGTATAAAAGTTATTTTGGGAGTAGTATTGACATCGATATGAGTGAGAGTAGAATTAACAACTTGAACTTATAAACTACATAGCCAGCATAGGATAGGATTGTATGAAGGTACAACTCCTCACTTGCCACTGAGATGGTCCAGTTTTGGGATGGATCCACTCTCTTAGTTTTCATTCTCTACCCTGGAAAAGTAGGAGACGGCTCTGGCAGCGTGGGCAAGACGTTGCATCACCACGAAACTCATAGTGATAGTTGTCGGTTAAAGAGACTCCCCAAGTTAAAACAAGTTAAGTTTTACATATGATTTTCAGCATGTTTATTTTAAGCCTACAGATTACTTATAACTTATGTTATTTCATTTTGAGACATGATTTATGTACTTTGAGAAATATTGCATTACTCTGAGTTTTTGTTTTGGTTATTTTACTTTTCGTATATTCCACGTACTGACGTCCTTAGGACCTGCATCATTTTATGATGCAAACGCAGGTGACAGAATCCCTCAGCAGTTGCTTCGTTGAGGACCAGACACCTATCAAGTTATCAGTGTGGCCTCTTCTCAGTCAGAGGCTTGGAGTTATTATTTATGTTTTCTTTTCTAGCATTATCTTTTCAGTTGTGGCTACCATGGGCCTGTCCTGGTAGTAGTTTCAGACTATTCTAGTAGAGGTTCCATAGACTATGTGTCAAGTACGTCATCTCTTGTTTAATTCAGTTATTGTTGAGATGGTTCTCATTTCAGTTTATTCAGACAGTTGATATCCTTAATTTATTATTTTTGAAGTCTTTCTATGATTACTTAAGTCTTCCACTGAGTAAGTAGTCAGGCCAAGTGGTTCTCTTGGGACCAAAAATAATTTTGGGTGCCGGCCACACCTAGGGTGTGAACTCGAGGCATGACAAACTTAGTATAAGAGCATAGAGTTTAAGAGTCCTAGGATGTATATAGAATCGTATCTAGTAGAGTTCGTATTATGGATGTGAAGCAAGCAACATCTACAATAGGGAGGCTACAGGGCATTAGGAAGAGTTACTATCATTTGTTATTCACCTCTCACACTTCAGAGTATACCTCTATTAGTTCTCTTCTAACTTGTGCATTTGCGCTTTATTTTTCAAATCATGCCTCCACGTAGAGCAGTCGGACCAGTAAAGGACAGAGGGCGCCTAGCTAGAAGAAACGCAAACTAGCCTGGTCCAATTCTTGAGGGACCTAGAGGTCCAGGTATGCCTGTAAAGCAGCCACAGCAAGCAAACATCTCCAATGTTGAGCTCCGCCAGGCATCCAGACTTTGGTACAGGCAATCACTACTCAGGGAGGTCGCTTGAGAGATAGGTCAAACACCGCTAGGGTTATGAGTTACTAAGGTTGAACCCACCTGAATTCATGAGGTCTAATATGAAAGAGGATTTTGAGAACTTTATTGAGGAGCTCTAAAAAGTATTTTAGGTCATGCATACATATAACACTGAGCGGGTTGAGTTGGTTGCCTACCAGCTCAAGGGAGAACCTAGACTTTGGTTTGATCAGTGGAAAGGAGGTAGGCCAAAAGGGGCGCCAACTTTGAGTTGGGCAGTGTTTGAGAAAGCCTTTCGGGGATAGTACTTTCCTAGAGAGATGAGGCAGGCTAAAGTAAGGGAATTTTTTATCCTAAAACAAGAGAATATGACTGTACGAGAGTACAACCTCAAGTTTACTTAGTTGTCCTGTTATGCTCCAACTATGGTGGCAGACATGCATACTAGGATAGACCTATTCGTGTCGGGACTCTCTCGACTAACTAAGACAGAGGGTAGGAACGCTATGATGATTAGGGATATGGACATATCTCGTTTGATGACTTATATGCAATAAGTAGAGGAGGAGAAAATATAGGATAGGGAAGAGTTCAGGAGTAAAAAGGGCCAAGACATCAGACCAAAAGACAGGTAAGAAGGGGGCTGGAGGTGAAATCACTCATTCTTTCAGCCTAGGATATCTAGACCAACACCTTCATCTGCTGGTGCCCTGCACCGAGGGTCAAGAATGAGCAGGGGTTGCAGAACTGCATGTTCCCTAGCAGTCGATCATAGGGTAGCATATCTCAAGGATCAAACTATTATCCTATTTGTAGTAAGTGTGGCAGATCTCATCCAAGAGAGTGTCTTATGGGTACAAATGGTTGTTTCAAATGTAGTCAGGTGGGACACTTCTTGAAGAATTATCCTACAAGAAGGCAGAACATGAGAGATAATATATACAATCAGTTTCTTCAGTACCGCAGGGTAAGCCAATTTAGAGGAGCACTACATGAGGAGCAAGTGGGGGCAAAAACTGCTTGTATGATATGGCCACCAGACAAGAGCAGGAGAACTCACCAAATATGGTTAGTAGTATACTCAAAATCTTTACTCATGATGTCTATGCATTGCTAGACCTAGGTGCCACATTGTCATTTCTGTCTCCTTATGTAGCTATGAAGTTTGGGGTCAGTCCAGAATGTCTTCTTAAGCTTTTTAATGTTCCCACTCCTACTGGTAGTTTATCCTAGCCCAAAGAATTTATAGGGGCTGCCCAGTATTTTTATCATAAGAAAATCATAGCTAATTTAGTTGAATTATACATGGTAGATTTTGATATCATCCTAGGCATGGATTGGTTCATGTCGGTTATACTTCCATAGATTGCAGAAATCGAGTAGTTAAATTTTAGTTTTCTAATGAACCAGTCTTAGAATGGAGGGGTAGATCAGTTTTTCCTAAGGGTCAGTTTTTCTCATATCTCAAAGCCAGAAAGTTAATTTCTAAAGAGTGCATATACCACCTAGTAAGAGTTCAGGATTGTCGTGCTGAGGCACCATCTCTCCAATCTATTCCAGTTGTGAATGAGTTCCCAAAATTCTTTCCTGAGAATCTTCCTAGAGTCCCTCCCGATAGGGAGATAGACTTTGCGACAGATACTCTCCTAGATACACAACCTATATCTATTCCTCCGTATCATATGGCTCCTTCAGAGTTAAAGAGTTGAAGCTACAACTGAAAGATCTCTTAGAGAAGGGTTTCATTAGACCAAGCGTATCACCTTAGTGTTCTCTAATCCTCTTTGTGCACAAAAATGATGGTTCTTTTCGAATATGCATAGATTACCATCAGTTGAATAAGGTCACTATTAAGAATAAGTATCCCCTTTCCAAAACTGATGACCTATTTGACCAACTCCAGGGTGCCACTTGTTTCTCCAAAATAGACCTCAGATTTGGGTATTATCATCTTAAAATTAGAGAAAAAGGCATTCCTAAGACAACTTTCAGAACCCGCTATGGTCATTATGAGTTTTTGATCATGTCTTTTAGACTACATATGCACCAGCAACATTCATGGATCTTATGAACAAAGTGTTGAGGTCGTACCTAGATATGTTTGTTATTGTGTTCATAGATAACATCTTGATATATTCTTGTAACAAGGAGGAGCATGCTGGCCATCTCAGAATTATCCTTCATACCCTTAAGGATCAACAACTTTATGTAAAAATTTCCAAATGTGAGTTTTAGTTGGCATCTGTGGCATTTTTGGGGCATATTGTGTCTGGTGATGGTATTATAGTCGATTCCCAAAAAAATTGAGGCAGTAAAGAAAGATACAAGGCCTACTACTCCAACAGAGATAAGGAGTTTCTTGAACTTGGCGGGGTACTACAGACGGTTCGTAGAGGGATTTTCTTCTATCTCAGCTCCTTTGACTAAACTCACTCAGAAGAAGGTTAAATTTGAATGGTTAGAAGATTGTGAAAAGAGTTTTCAGGATTTGAAAACCAGGATGACCACAACCCCAATTTTATCCCTACCTAAAGGAGTTGATGACTTTGTGGTATAGTGTGATGTTTCTAGAGTTGGGTTGGGATGCGTGTTGATGCAGAGAGGCAAGGGATAACATACGCCTCCTGACAACTCAAGACCTATGAAAAGAACTACCCAACTCATGATCTTGAGCTTGTTGTTGTAGTTTTTGCTCTAAAAATCTAGAGACACTATCTTTGTGGTGGGCATGTAGATGTATTTAGGGACCACAAGAGCTTACAGTATGTATTCTGCCAGAAGGAGTTGAATCTGAGGCAGAGGAGATGGTTGGAGCTGTTGAAAGACTATGACATGAACATTTTCTACCATCCAGGTAAAGCTGACGTGGTTGCTGATGCTCTTAGCAGGTTGACCATGGGGAGCTCTGCTCACATAGAAGACAAAAAGAAAGAATTCACTAAATAAGTGTACAGACTAGCCTAGTGGGGTGCAGATTGAAGATTCTGACGAAGGGGGTGCCATTATCAGAAATGGGGCAGAATCATCATTGGTGGTGGAGGTGAAAGAAAAATAAGACAAGGACCCTATCCTCCTACAGTTGAAGGAAGATGTTCAGAAACAGAAAGTATCTGTGTTTGCAAAAGGGAGAGATGGAGTCCTAGGATACCAAGGTAGATTGTGTGTGCCAAGTGTTGATGGTCTTAGAGATAGGATCTTAGTTGAGCCTCACAATGCCAAGAAGTCTATTCACCCTGGTACAACAAACATGCATAGAGATTTATGGGAAGTCTATTGGTGAAGTGACATTAGAGTTCATGTTTAAATGACCAAATTGCCAGTAGGTTAAGGTAGAGCACCAAAGGCCTTGTGGTGTGGCCCAGAACATTGAAATTCTAAAATAGAAGTGGGAGATGATTAACATGGACTTCGTAATAGGCTTACTTTGGTCCCATAGACAGCATGATTCAATATGGGTTATCATAGACAGAATGACCAAGTCAGCTCACTTTTTACCTGTCAAGATGATTGATATAACTGAGGACTATGCCAGTATTTATCTTAAAGAGATTGTTAGGCTACCCGGGGTTCCTATATACATCATTTCAGACAGAGGAGCTCAGTTCCCAACATAATTTTGGAAGTCCTTCCAGAAAAGGGCTTGGTACAAAGGTGAATCCTAATACAGCTTTCCAGTAGTAGATAGATAGGCAAGTGGAGCGAACCATACAAACCCTTGAGGATATGTTGAGCGCGTGCGTGAGAGACTTCAAAGATAATTGGGATGATCACTTACCCTTGATTGAGTTTTCCTATAATAATAGTTTCCAGGCTAGCATACAGATGACACTTATGAGGCCCTTTATGGAGAAGGTGTAGATCACCCATTGGGTGGTTTGAAGTTGGTGAGGTAGGATTGATAGGATCTGATCTAGTCCACCAGGCTATAGATAAGGTGAAGGTTATCCAAGAATGGCTAAAGACAACCAAGAGTCGACAAAAGTCTTACACTGATATTAGGAGGAGATATTTGGAATTTATGGTAGGTGATTGGGTGTATCTAAAGTTATCACCGATGAAAGAGGTTATGAGATTTGGAAATAAGGAGAAAATCAATCCATGATATATTGGTCATTACCAGATTCTTAGAACAATTGGTAGTGTTGCCTATGAGTAAGAGTTACCAGCGGAGTTGAGTGTTATACATTCGGTATTCTATATTTCCATGCTTAAAAAATACTTGGGAGATCCCTATCTAGTTGTCCCTGTTGAAAGTGTTGGGAAAAAAGATAATTTATCTTATGAAGAAGTCCCGGTTCAAATACTAGACCGACAAGTTCATAAATTGAGGACCAAGAAAATTGCTTTGGTAAAAGTATTATGGAGAAACCAATTCATGGAAGCAGTCACATGGGAAACAGAGGAAGATATGAAGGCCAAATACCCACATTTGTTCATTGGCCTAAATGAGGATCTTGAAGATAAATTTTCATAATTGATCTTGAAGACTTATGTTTGTTTAAGTTCAGTAATCTTGTTATTCTTGAACCAAATTTTTGCAAATCGTTATTATTTGAGGACAAATGATCCCAATGGGGAGATGTTGTGATACTCGACAAAATTACCAAAATACCCCTAGAAAGGAACCATGCGTGTAACGTATCTTCCCATGCTCCATTTGCAAATCCGAGACTGAATTTGCGGTCAGCGCAAAAAATTAAGTGAAAAAATGATCTCAACTCAATTTTAGAGCAATCGAGTCAAAATAAAATTTTTGCCAATTAATTTCGGACAGTGAGGGTCCGCGCCCAGGGTGCGACACGCCTGGGACGCGGAACCACACTTAGTTTTTTTTCATGTTTTTGATTTGAAGTAAAATCTTGAAAATTAGCAAAAAAAACCACATTTTCGCGCCTCTGGCGCGACGCAGACATGTCTATTTGGGGGAAAATTTTCTCTTTTAATTTGGAAGGGCATCTTGATCATTTTGCAATTGATTTTAAGTCTCAAAACTTATTATTTAGTCAGTTTACGCCCAAATAAACCCTCAAAACGAATTTTTTCATCTCTTTAATGTTAGAATTTCCCAAGAACTCAACCATATACCCTAAGGCAAGGCTAGAGCTTTCAAGAAATCTTCCCCAATCTTCCAAAAAATTGAATTCTCAGGAATGTAAGATTACTAAAAACCTTCTTCCCATGTCTTACTCATGTTGCCTAAGAACTTTAGTTAAAAGTCAGGCCTAAAGTTATTCCTATTGATTTTGTGAAAAATCTTAGAATCCCATCAAGTATTTCTTGTTATTTATTTTATTTTACTTTTAAGGATCACATTATTGAGTAGCTTTCTTTAAAGTTATGAAGTAATCATGCATATACAAGAACCGTAAAGAAATTTGAAAATCATTCATCTCATGCCTTGCTTGAATTGAAGAATGACTATTTTCTTTAGTTGTTTATAGAGAGTTAGAGCATAATTTGAATCAATTGAATTCCTTGAATACATGTTAAGTATGATACTGGATATATATTTAAATGTTATCTTGAGATTAATTGAGAAAGAGATATCAGTCTTATGCATTCTTGAATAAAGTTCATATTTCTAAATAAGAAGTGGTAAGTTGAGAAAAGCTAAGTTGGGCTAAGTCCCAAAAGATTAAAGAGATATTTCAATAAGTATCACTTTTAAGTTTTGAGCAGTATAAAAGTTATTTTTGGAGTAGTTTGAGCACCAATATGAGTGAGAGTAGAATTAACAACTTGAACTCATAAACTACATAGCCAGCGTAGGATAGAATTGTACGAAGGTACAACTCTTCACTTGTCACTGAGATAATCCAGTTTTGGGATGAATCCACTCTCCTAGTTTTTGTTTCCTACCCCGCAAAGTACAGGATGGCTCTGGCAGCATGGGCAAGATGTTGTATCACATCAAAGCTCATAGTGATGGTTGTCGGTTAGAGAAACTCCCTAAGTTAAAGCAAGTTAAGTTTTACATATAGATTTTCAGCATGTTTATTTTCAGCCTACAGATTACTTATTACTTATTTTATTTCATTCTGAGATATGATTTATGTACTTTGAGAAATATTGCATTACTCTGTGTTTTGGTTTTGGCCATTTTACATACCATATATTTCACGTACTGATGTCCTTAAGACTTGCGTTGTTTTATGATGCAGACGCAGGTGACAGAGTCCCTCAGCAACCGTTTCGTTGAGGACTAGACACCCATCTAGTTATCAGTGGGTCCTCTTCTCAGTCAGAGGTTTGAAGTTATTATTTATGTTCTCTTTTCTAGCATTATCTTTTCAATTGTGGCTACCGTGAGCCTATCCCGGTAGTAATTTCAGACTATTCTAGTAGAGGTTCCATACACTATGTGTCAAGTATTTCAACTCTTGTTTAATTCAATTATTATTGAGATGGTTCTCATTTCAGTTTATTTAGACAATTGATAACCTTAATTTGTTATTTTTGAAGCCTTTTCATGATTACTTAAGTCTTCCGCTGAGTAAGTAGCCAAACCAAGTGGTTTGCTTTAGACTAGAAATTGTTATGGGTGCCGGCCATGCCTAGGGTGTAAACTTGGGGCGTGGTTTACCTGAAGTTTTGATCAAAGTCAATTATTTGAATTTTAGAAGTTCCAAAACACAAAAATTTGCATAAAAGCCAAACGAATGGCCAACTGACCGGACTGTCGTCTCAACAAGTCATAAATAACTTTGGAGTTACAATAAAAAAACTCTAAACATTGAAAAATTACAATTTAGAGAAAATAACCTAAAGAGTTATTATATTGTTGTCAAAACAAAAAAAAGCAAAGTAGTAAATTTTGAGACATTAAGTGTTTATAATAAAGAATAGAAATAAATGGAGGGAGAAGTAATTAGCACATTTATTTTTGTATAATGATAGGGAATATGTTGAAATATAATGAAAATTGCACGAAAGTGAAGTTGAGAAGGCACTAGAAATGAAGTTTTTGGTGAAACAAATCTGTTTTACTTTGTTTAACTTAGGTTTTTTAGTCGTTTAAAATAAGAAGATTTTTTTTTGATAATTTTTTAATTTTAATTTTTTATGAAAGCATGTTTTAGAACGTAAAATTAAGGACACTTTGATTCATTCTATATATTTTTAATTTAAAATATAAAATTTAAAAAATATTTTTTAATTTAAACTTTTTATTAAACTAAAACTAGATAAAGAAATTGAAATAGAGAGCGTAATGAAAAATAATATCACATAGTATAGATATAAGATATCCCTCCCTCCCTTACATTTTAGTTAAACATATTTATCATTATAGAAAATTAGGTTAAAATAATATATTTTTTCACTTTTATCCTTGCTCTAATAAATGTGGAGATAGATTAATCTAAAAAAAGTACACTAATTGAGATTAATGTACAAATACGAGTAATTTAGATAAAATTATTCTTTTTAATAATTACTTCAAACATGTTTAAAAATACTTTTTATTTGACTGACAAAAATTAAATATATCCTAGTTTGTTACATAACATAGTAAATAGTCTCAAACTCTTGGAGAAGCATGAAGATCTTAAATAAAAATCGAGAGAAATTTTGAAAGCAATCCTAAATTTAACAAGAATTTAAAAATGTATTTCATTTATATTATAAAAGTGGGGTGTATTTAAGTTCATGTAATCAAATAGAAGAAAATATTTGAGATTGTTAATAGTTCAAAAAAAAAATTAATAAATCACACCAATTTAAAATGTGAATAATATAAATCACGTTTAATTTGCCCCCCACGCCCCTACCCCCACTCCCAAACCTCAACCAAGTGACGCGAACATAAATGAGCAAACAGTAAGGTCAGTTTTAAGCCGTTCATCCATCCAAGTGGGACAATCAAACAAAAACAAGTAGAAGTAACAATCTATTTGCCACAAGCAAATTATTTGATGCCCCAACATTGGGGTAAAGAGGCACAAAGACAAAAAGCAGCAGCAACTATGCCAATAATTATTGTCCAAATTACTTAAAGAATTTTTATTGGTTAAAGATTCAAAATAACTAATTTGGAGTTTCTCTCTAATAGCCACCCATATTTTTTTCCCATCTCTCTCTTCATCCGCCAGCTTTGGAGAGTTTGGTGCTCAGATTCTTAAGGTCCATTTCTTTTCTTTCATAAATCCCATTTATCTCTTTGGATTGAGGTCAACTCTTTCTTTTGTTAACTTGTGCTTGTTTGAGTAATTTGAGTTGGGGTTTTTTCTAGTTCTTGGAAATGTTGCTTTTTTATTTTGGTGAGGATTTGGTTTAATTGCTCGCTTCATTCTTGGCAACTCTAGGAAACACAATTAAAGTATGTGGTTCCCTTTTTTTTTGGTTAGTGGCTGGGGCCTACTGCATTATTATTGTTAGAAGAGAAAGTGGTCTTTTTTTCTTTCTTCTTTTTGTGGTGGTGGTGGGTGCAATTAGTGAAATGAAATTGGAAGATAGAGTTGGCTATATTTGAGTTGTTGACTGGCTTTTCTGCTTCGTATTTTGGTTGCACTTCCATATTTTTGTTTTACAGCTGTTAATGTTAGAGTTGTCTCATCAATTTAGCAGCCGCCTGTGTTACTTGGGATTCTTTAAAAATATTGATTAAGGCGTATTGGATCTTTCGAAAGTAGTACAATTTTTGAGGATCTGTCATCACTTTTGGATGGTCCGAGCAACATAGGTAGCAGCTTCTTATGTTTCCTACGCTTTGGCTGAAAATCTATGACCTGCTGCTGGACATAAGTTAGATCATTAATTTGCTGCTGGACATAAGTTAGATCATTAATTTGTTTTCTTCCATTTCTGATCCAGCGAGAGTATAACGTTGTCATCAAAAGTTTAGGACTGTTTCATTAGCTGTTAGAAAGGAAAGAACCATGAGATAGTGTTAAGACTAGAAGAGATGTTAAAGCAAAGAACTTGATAATGTGGTATATCTTTTGATTCCAGAGATGTCAAAACTATCATTTAAAGCTTGGTTGTTACACATTCAGAGACCTTCTGATTCCAGAGATGTCAAAACTATCATTTAAAGCTTGGTTGTTACACATTCAGAGACCTTAATTCAACTCCTCCTGCCCATTCTTTCTTTCTTTCTTTCTTTTTTTTTTTTTAAAAATTATGTCTTCATGAACAATTTAGAAGTGAGCTACTATGCGCTTTCCTCTTTCCATCTTTCAAATTTTCAAAAAATGATGCATGTTAACAACATGGGAGAAGTGGTTTTTGTCCCTTCTGGTACGTCTAATAAAATTCGAACGGACATGGGAGAAATGGTGTTTTTTTGGTTGTTTGTTAGCTTATCTTTTTTGTGAAACTTCATGATTACCGAGACATACAACCTGTTTGAGGTTGCAAGTTGCAACTTCGATTTTCATTTGAGCTTTATATGTATTGTTGGAGGTAAAGTTTGATCTTAACAGGAAAGTTAACCTCCCAAACAGAGTATATTTAAAGGAAAGATTAAGAGCTTTGGGAAATCGTTAAATAGGAATGATTATTTGTCTTTTTCAAACCAAACAAAAGAAAAAATGGAAAAGAGATTGTTCCTAAAAAGACCTGATGTTTTGAGTTATTCTTCGAAATAATGGATGCATTAGAGCAAGAGAGTTTCCCGTAAACTATGAGATCCTTTCCTTTTAATCATTCTAATTCTTGAGGATGTGAAAGTTATTTATCAGAAAAATGAAAGTTAAGTTCCAGCAAAATGAAAATAATCTTAATAGTGTTAAGTGGTTACGACTGATGGAAAATTCATGAAGAGACTATTGGCAACATCTTCATTCCAGTATGTTTTTAAAATGGGTGGGCAAATGGTGGAACCTAGCAAAGTTTTAAATTCATCAGGATGTTTTTGTATTGGGTACAAATCTGTATTACTCTCTAGAGTTACTTATGAGGACCAGCATGTATAAAGGCAGAGAGAATGTTCACCTATGCGAAACATAATGAGCCAACACTTTCCAGATCTATCTAGATGATATATCAGAAGAAGTCTTCGCTCCATCAGTTTCTCCATAGTAAAAATATTCATTGGAACACTATAAACTCCAGAATTGAGCTTTGAAGCATTCTTTAAGGGATTCCCAGCTTTGATGGAGCTCTAATTCTATGAGGTGCTGGTTATTGTTTTAACATCTATCTTGAGTTCTGAGTGACTTGGTAGTTTGAGGTGAAATTGCAGAAAATCTGACGGATCTTGTCCCGCTGAATTCTTCTTAACTTTAGCTACCGTCTTTGTCTAGAATTCAGGAGCGCCTCTTCATAGAATGTTATATTTCTGTGTTTGATCAAGATCTCAATAGTTGCTTAGATGAAAAGATGGAATTATTTAAGTTGTCTTTTTCAAGAATTTGAATGTAGTAGATTAGGTTAAAATAGCACCAAATAGTCTTCTTAGGATGACAACCGACCAACAGCCTCACCTTGCATTTCTACCGGAGGCTATTTCCAAGGTTTGAATCCATGACCTTCTTGAGCATGACAATATTCTAAGTAAATGCAGCAGCAATAGTCTCAATAATATTCATAGCAACAACAATATTTTTACTTATGTAGGTCGTTAATCAGGTTGGAATGGCACGTGTCTGGGATGTATTTTTTCATGAGACCTTTGCAGGATACGAATACAAAGAGCTGGAAGCATTCTTTTCGAGGCTATATAGTATATAGTCACACACCATTAGAGGAGGATGATAAATTGATATGGTTCATCAACCAAATGTTGATGGTACATTTTCCAGTCATTTGTTGATGGGAAAAGGTTCAGATTTATCTAAGAAGTATTCAGTTTGTCTTAATATTTACCCTTTCCTCTAACAGTTGTTTAGCTTGGCTCTGATATTTTTGACGGTGGAGCCATGTAGACACACAAAAGATCCAAATTTACTCCTAAACTACCAAACTGGTTTAGAAATACCCCCTCTGCTATAATTTGAAACCTATCCTTGAACAATTGAAAAGGTCCAAACATATCTTTATGTGGCTTCCACCATATATGTCATGACCCAAGCCTAGGGCCTAGATGTGACACGGCGAATGGGGAACCCGAAGGGACCCCAATCAAGGCTCTTAACATATCATTACACGTCCTTGGTTGTGGAAGCAATAAAATAACAGCAGCAGATAGAAAAAAAGTAGTAATATGGGGCTAAGGGACATCTTTCATATCATAAACATCAAAGAGTCAAGAGAGTCAAAGCTCATAGCATCATTAGATAAGTTGTCCAACAACACCTCTAAACATAGAACTTAGCGGGGGCCAAGACAAGCAACCGGGCTCACCCTCATAGTCAAAGCATACTATAAAAAGAAAGAGTCTTTATACATAGCATAAGATCAAAGGCATTGTCCCCGAAATTGAGGACTCACCAACTTGGTTGAGTAATCGTACTAGCCACGTGAAGGAGGATGATGATCAAGTGGAGCTCCGGTTCCTACATGGTAACATCGTGTAGGCATAGAGTATGCGTTAGTACGTTTGAATGTACTAAGTATGTAGGATGCAATGCAACAAGCGATAGACAACATAATCGAAATGCATATTTAGGCAATAAATGAGCATATAGCATATAGCATGCATGAATGATGCTTGTAGTAAAATATGCTTACATAGAACATATTACATGTGTAGGAAGAGACCATCATTAATAATCAAGACCTACCACCTTCTTGGCGAGGCGATTGAGGTATATACCCCCCCAATATGGTAGCACAGGCCAACCACCCCCAAGCGAGGCGATTGAGGTATTAACCCCCCCTCCCCAACATGGTTGTTTGGGCCTACCACCCCTCGAGCGAGGCGATTGAGGTATATACCCCCAACATGGTAGCATGGGCCTACCACCCCCCGAGCTAGGCGATTGAGGTATACGCCCCCAAATTTGGTAGTTCGGGTCTACTACCCCCCGGATGAGGCAATTGATCAACTTCCAACACTATAAATACCATTCATGAAATCAACAGATATATACATCTCTTTCATCATCATAAAGTAACTTAACTCATATACCATGCATTAGGCCTTCAACAAGTCAAGAGGCATTAATCAGACATTTTATCAAACACTTGGCAGGTGTGTAATGCTAGTATAAAATCATGCAATTCAAGAGTGAAATCATGCAAGAAAATCCAATGTAAAACCACCCACCAACACTTGGTAGTACCCTCATGCAATATACATTAAAACCCTTCATCAAGTCTCAAAATAAATCAGAGATTCATAGCTAACAACATAGTTAAACAGTCACACTTTTATGAAACCCCAACATAGTTCATAGTCAAATTCATATTAAGTAAGACCCATAAGTAAATAAACCTAGAAACATGAGATTTATGTAAAAAGGAAGCTTGGGCACCATGGGTGAAAGCACCCAATGGTTGAGACCCACATACCTCAACTTTGGGGAATTCCTTGATGAAGATTGGAATGGAGACTTGAAGCTTGAGTGAATTCCTTAAGATCCGTAATGAGATTTGACACTTGATTTTTCAGTGAAATTTTGTCCAAGTGTTTGAGAGAGTATTGGGGAATGTCTTGTATGATATGAAGGTGTGACTAAGTATAGGTATTTTACATATGGGAAGACTTAGGTCTAAGACCCAAAAGCCTTGGATCAAACTAATAAAACAGCCCACAAAATACACTGAGGCGCGCCCTCCTCAGGTAATTATGCTTGCAAGTTTGGTTTGGTTCGATTTTCTGATATTTATGCCCGCCCCAATAAAAAGAATTGTCCCCTGATATCGAACTGAAAAATCGAATTAGTTTGTTTTTGTTTGATTTTTTAATTTTCCGGTACTTATGCCCATCCCAATAAAAAATAAAAAAAAACGTTAATTTTTTTTTGCCCACCCCCCTTACCCAGTCCAAATTTTTTTTAAGAAACAAAAAAAAAATCATGCACACAAATTTTTAGAGCAACTAAGAATTTTTTTATTATGAGTTGAGGGATCTATGGATTTATATGGGTATCCATATTTTATCTATTTTGACCATATTTGTATGAACTTTTAAAATAGATCAACCCATATTTACCCATTTAGAAAATATGAGTAATCCATTAAAATAAATATGGATAAAATGAGTTCCTTTTACCTTATATGGACTGACATTGCCACCCCTAGTTCTATCCCAAAGCTACGGAAAGATGATGAATTGTCGTCTGAAATAAAGGCAGGGAGGAAGCAGGAAGAGTGTATGGGAAATGGCAGACTCTGGTGTTATTTGGCATCTGAAGAAAATGAAGTAAAAGATCATTTGAGGGGTTAAGAGTTCACTGGCATACCAAGTATTCTCTTTTGTTAATCATGCATTTATGATGTATACATGAATCACCAATTTGCAATGATGAGTAGCTAGATTTTTGGGAAGCTTAAAGCTTTCTTGTAAATGCCAATGCCAATTTGGTGCAGCATTTATAAATACTATTAATATGTCAGAAAGATATTCTTAGATAAATTTTTTGTCTTAATCTTCGGGTGTTTTTGAAGATCAGAGGCCTTTGAACCTTCATATTTTGCACTTACCTACATAACCACGGCAGATTGAACATCATATGTTACCATTACCATATCATGTCATTCTGTGCTTAAAACTACTGCTCTTAGGTAAGATTGATGTCGGGCAAGTTTGCATTTCTGTATCTTAGAATTGGTATCAAAAGAATTTGTGTTATTGCTGATTGTAACGATGAGATGTGCTGAATTCGCACTGGAATAGTAAGTAATGTCGAGGGTTATTTAATTATATTCAGTACATGAACAATGGAGAAAGCATGAACTTTAGAGGGACTCAAATTTAGAGCATATGGGAAGTTTTTCAAATTATATTCAGTAAGTGAATCAATGAAGAGAGCATGAGTGTCACAGGGACTAAAATTTGGTGCCAAATGGCCCAACGCGAACAGTAATAGAGAAAATTAGAATTAGCACTAACCATGTTCTGGTATATCTTGCATTTTAGTAGTCTCTATAAATTTGATTTTGTTGGATGCATATGATGACATGATAGCTTGAGGATTGTGCGGAAATTGATCATTATCTATGAGAAATGTACTTTCTTTGAATTGCATGCTTATTTCTCTATAAATATGCTTTAGTAGATCCTATTTTTCTCAAATGATTTTAGGGCTGCAATGTTGCCTACTGTTTCTTCTTCCTCAAATTTCTCTCTTTTATTAAAAAAAAACTTTTTTTACTCCCCCTAGGAGCTCCCACTCTTTTTTGTTTCCCTTGGTGATGAAAAACCCACTACCTCAGGGTTGGAGTGGACGGTGGCTACCATCCAAGCAACCCATTTTTTCTTCCTCACATTTCTCCGTAAAAAGATGATCAACTTTTCCCTATAGTGCTTCAAGCCTATATACATTCCTCATAAATGTGAAGCCTTTGGAGCCTTTTTGGATTAGCTTATTTTGAGTGCTTTTAAGCCAAAGTAGCTTTTAAGCACTTCTAGCATTTTCAGGTAAATTAAAAAAGTGCTTCTAAGCATTGATTTTAAGCTAAAATGATAAAAATAAGCCAAAAGCTAATCCAAGCAGGCTCTTTGTCTCTTATCTCTTGATTTGATGTGTATCTTCATGATGCTTTATAAGTATTTGTCATCAAGAATTCATGTTGTTGTTATATTATCATCACTTAGGCATCTTTTCTATCTAAAATCCTTATGCTTTTCATGACAACATAAGAGTTCTTGTTTTTCTAGGACAAAGGCCTTAAATGCCAAATTTTGTATGTTAAGTGGAAGTCAAATGCTTGGGTTTGTTTAAAACAACTGAATGCTTTTTACTTGTGTCTTTCATTAATGATGAGCATTTAACGTCTCTAACTGGTACATTTTATTATTCATCTAAATTTAGTGATGCTGTTTTCTTCTTGGAGTCAAATTGACTGAATTCTTAAAGTGAAGTGCATCATGAAAGATTAGATACTACATGGACAATATGATAAAAAGAAAGACCAATTTACCTGTGTTAAGGATTATGCTGCTCAACATACTGATTACAGAAAAAATCTTTGAAATATCAGATATATCACAGTTGATTGTTTTGATAGATTTATCAGACATCATTATTATTCGAACTATATCAAATGTATATGGATAGCAGAGTAAATTTAAAATTGTTGGTTCTCATTTTCTATATAGTGCATATGCAGCCCACTCCGATTCTTTTTTTTTTTTTAAGTGAGTTTTGTTATTTCATGCCGCAGATGCACCAGGTTTAGTAGATCATTTTTGGAAAAACAGAATTATTGGGCAGTAGAAAGGACTTTTTGGAACCGTGGAATTAATATAAAGTCGATGTTGGTAGTTACATTTATGGACAAGAATGAACATGCGGCCTGCATTACATATACCAATATCTAGTGAAGCACAACATAGTAGCATGGATGTCTCTGGACCTATGCCTATGTCTTTACCAAGTTTGCCGAAATTGGAGGAGAAATTTCCCAAATTGCCAGATTCTGTTCATGTTATCTCGGAGAAGGAGCTAACTTCAAACCTCACTTTTCCACGGGCAGTTTCATCAATGTCTAAGAGTGGAACGGTAGGGCATCTACTGTCCTCCACTTCTGGACACCACAAAGATTTTCACCTTTCACCTCCCTCTTCTCAAGAAACTCGGACGTGCCATTATCCATTTATCTCAAGTGGGGCTTCTATAGCAGCAGCCAGCCAAGCTTCAAAATTAAGTGTACTGTCTACTTCATTGGATAATTATCCCTTGGGGAGCAACCCGAAATCCTGGGGTAAAGATTCATTTCATGAGTTCCTTTCTCTTCCTACAAATGTTCCTGTTGAAAATGGCCAAGTGGAAAGTCTTGCCGGCGTCCTGGCATCTGATGATCATGCCAAGAGATCTGACTGGCAAGAATGGGCTGATCAGCTAATTAACTATGATGACACTCTCGGTTCAAGCTGGAACGATATCCTAGTAGATATCAATTTTCCTGATCCAGAACCTAAGGTTTGTTTCTTATGCTTTGCGCTATTTTATGAAGCTAGGAAAAGAAGAGAAAGGAAAGGAAACTAAAGGAGTGTAAAGAGAGAATAGGATAAACTGGAAGAAGAAAGTATTATTTCCAAGGCACAAATGATATTATGTCTTTCATAGTAGTATTATGCTTGATTTCTTTACTAAATGATTGTCAGTTAAAGATTTCAATCACATCAAAACATTTTTCAGATCAAGTAAATAAGTGTTTAATGAGTTAAAATTGCATTCAGATAGTGTTGTAGTTCCATTATTTACAGTAAAGAAAATTCAATGCAGACATCTTATGTATCGAACAGTTTATTTAACTCTAAATTGTCATCCAGTTTACACCAAGCTGCAAGAAGTTGAATACATCCACATTTCTTTTAAAAAAAATGTAGTATAGATCCATAATTTTTTCTCTACGTGAGGATTCCATCTTAACATATTTCGTTTCCTATGTTCTTAATCCTGGTGTATGTGCTCTCGCTCCATTTGATTTCCTTGTTTTCTTTATTATGTTGAATTCTGTACAAGCTGTTTTGATATCCACTATAACAAGGCACAAATATGACATTTTGTTCATGGATGATACCATCCAACATGATTTTGCTGTTGAATTTAAACTTATTTGCATATGGAAGTTCTGAGGTATTGTTACACAGAATATGCTTTAGACTCGCACAAGAAAAACATGTGTTTCACATTTTTTGGCTCGTCTAGAGTGTTCTTCCCAAGGTCATTAACAACATTTTTTAAATTTTTTTTATTTTACTTTATTTTATTTTTTCTTTTTTTTTTTGGTCATTATCAACATTACATCATATCTGAGCAAAAATGTGTTCTTGTAGGAATCATTTCTGATGTTATCATACTAGTTTACTGTTTCTTTATGTTCTTAGTTTACATAAGTTTCTAATGTTCATATCAGCTGCTGGGAGGTTCTGAGATCCCTGCTAACCAGCTGCAGCCTCCTCCTCCTACAGCCGGACAAAGCTGCCCCGTTGGTAGCCCATCATCTGCCACATCTAAGCCTCGGATGCGGTGGACACCAGAGCTCCATGAAGTCTTTGTAGAAGCTGTAAACAAGCTTGGCGGAAGCGAAAGTGTGTAGCCTCTTCATTTAGAATTTTCTTTTTCAACAGTTAGGAGGATGTAGGTTCTGACTGACATAACTATATCTTACTCACATTTTACTTTACAGAAGCTACTCCCAAGGGTGTCTTGAAACTCATGAATGTGGAAAGCTTAACCATCTATCACGTTAAAAGCCACTTGCAGGTATAATTAAACCTCTTACTGAGTATTTTCCTGCTGCAGTATCAGTTGATAGTTCTCACTTGGTCCATTTTTTTCAATTTCAGAAATATAGGACTGCCAGATATAAACCAGAATCCTCTGAAGGTAGAAGTTGCCTCACTGATTCCTTGATATGCTTATCCATAAATCAGGCATTTGTTGCACCATAATTTACTGATTGTCTCAGATGCCCAGAAAACATCTTTCGTTGGGCATTGAGAATGAATTATCATACTTCAACTATCTGTCAGTGAAAAGCAAGCATTAAACGATACATGAATAAGTTAGTAGCAGAAACATTGTCTAAATCTTCTATCTATTTGAACCAAGAGGAGACCTAAAACACAAACACAAAATTGGAGCTCTTTCTCTCTACAAGTCCGGAAGCCCTCACGAATCAGATTTTAAGGTCTATTTAAAGGGCCTTTGACATAAGTGGGGTTATAAAGGGTAATCTTTCATCTACATAGGAAGGAAATAAAGAGCTCAAAACCTGGCACTATCATCTCATGTCGTTCTAAATGATATTTTATCGTAATTACATCTAATGTTCTTGTATTTCGTGCCTACTTTTCTTTATTCATGAGTCAATAAATGCTTGAATGTTTATTAATGTTGGAATGACTGACTATGTTTCATTTGCTGATGCTGAGTAGATCCTTTTTCATAGTATCTAAAACAAACAAAAATTGAAATGATGAATTGACCGTCTTCTGCTTACTACAGGAACTTCAGAAAGGAAGCCAACTGTCGTTGCAGAGATGCCATCTCTGGACTTGAAAACGTAAGTCATTATTACTCTGCTGCTATTGAAACATGTTACTAATTCATCAAATAAATAACTGCTTATTTTTGCTGCAAGAAGAATAATGTTGTACGGAAAAATTTCTTCTGTCGTTTGTAGTGACTAACTGAATATATTTGTTAAGACATGTCATTTTAGCTGCACATACATTTATACCTCTGTCCATTTTTTGTTTTTATACGACTATTTGACTAGTGAGGAAGCTTAGGAATAACTTATAATGTATAGAAATTGTCAGAAGAAACTAATCCAAAATACAGATGAAGAATAATTTTTACAACTTCGATAGTTTATATGGGAATTATGTGCGTGCCCCTTTCATTAACACAAACATAAGGACCAATTAGTGTAATTTTGTGCATGCCCCTCTTGTTGGACACTAATATAATGACTAATTTGTGTAACATAGGAAGACTTCGTGAGAGTAGTTGATATCAAATCTTATTCAGCTTGCTAATTTCACTTCCTTGGAGTGAGCACTTCATTTTTTCCGTTAAAAGTGTTAGTAATTGTTAACTATTACTTTGGAATCTTATTACAGGACTAAGGGGATAACAGAAGCACTGAAAATGCAGATGGAAGTGCAGAAACAGCTTCATGAACAACTTGAGGTATGTGAATGATTAAAGACACCAGCAGTATTCGTGCATCTATTCTTTCTTTTTCTTGCAACTGGTGTCCTTTTCAAAATGAAAATACAAGTGTCTGAACATGAGGATAGGGGCAGAATGTATTTGCATACTTGTCAAATGCTTCTTGATGAATCATCTCATATTATGATAAGAACAAACATGGGTAGATTATGTAATATGGCAGTTAGATAATGTATATGGATTATAAGCTAAATATGATTTAAGAGTAAAGTGTTTGGTTGACCGTATTAAAATATGAGATGTCTGTACTTTGACAAAATGCTCAATTTGGAGTGAGGTGGATCAAATGGAGGCTTGCATTGGATGTCTTGTGTGATAAGCATTTGTTATCAAGATTTAAAAGTATATGGGGCAGAATGTTGGTCGGCCAAGAACTCGCATGTCTAGAAGATGAAAGTAGTGGAAATGAAGATGTTGAGATGGATATGTGGGGGATACTATGAGAGAAGAATTAGGAACAAAGTTATTCGGGACAAAGTGTGAGTGGCCTCCCTGGTGGACAAGACGAGGGAGGTGAACTGAGATGGATCAGGCACGTGAAGAGGAGATGCACAGATGCTCCAATGAGGAAGTGTGAGAAGTTAGCTATAGTGGGCATGAATGGATGCATAAGTTGGCAGAGTATTGAGGAGAGGTGATTAGATAGAGCATAACATATGCAAAATATAATGAGAACATGTCCATTGATAGTAGGATTAGGGTAGTAGGTCGGTAAGTAGTTGAGCATTGTCTAGTGTAATTATCAGTCTTGTTATTATTATTCTCCTAATATCTTATTCGTCGATTTTACTCTCCTTCTATCTTATTCATACATTTTAGTATTACTTGTTTCTTTGCTTTGGTTTTTGTATTAATTTTTGTTGTTGTTATTCTCTTCAGTTTTTTGGGCATGACTTCTCTCACTATATTTGTTTTGCATAATTTTTCTTATGTTTTACCTAAGCCAAGGGTCTATTGGAAATAACTTCTTTACCTTCACAAAGATAGGGGGGTAAGATTGAATACACATCACCCTCTTTGGACCTCACTTGTGGGATTATTTTTAGTATGTTATTGTTTTTCTTTTTGTTGTTGTTATTGTTTCTATTTGGCTTAGGGTTAGATTGCTTTTTTCTTCTTAAACATTGTCGTGGAATTAAATCCCTCGCCCTCAAAGGAATATTTTGTCATTTGATTTTCCTACATATAGGATTAACAAGTTATGTATTAAACATTACCACTTTCTCCTCAATATTGAATAAGTAAGGTATAATGTATTGTGAATTATTGTACCGAACATCTGAGTATTGATTAAAGTTTCTAATGTGGTGTCTTATTTTGGTAGTGAACAATCTTCAGTTTTCCCTCTTTAAAAATTTTGGTTCCCTGTAACTTTTATTGCCATTGTCTTGGATGAACTTTTTTTTAGCAACCATGCGGAGTATCCTAGTTTTCTTAGTATTTTGGTCACACTTTAGTAAATTTGACATTTGAGTTATTATGTTAGACTAGATTGAAATCGTTCCTAGCTAATATCCTGCTTTAGAAGTGGAAAGTGATATTTGTATGCTAGATAGTAAGAGAGTTGCATGATAAATCTCCCTGAAGGAATGTGATGTTTTATACGTCTGTCAATATGTAAGTGATATCGTTCTTATTTAGTTTTTAAATGTTTAAAGATTACATTCTCCCTTTGCTGTTGCTTGAAGATTGCTCAGAAACACAGTTACTGTTGTATCTTTATTATTCATGGTTGTACTGAGATATATTCATGGTTGTACTGAGATATACATTTCACATTTGGCAGAACAATGCATCGTTCTAATAAAATACCTCTTTTCTCAGATCCAAAGAAAGTTACAATTGCGGATTGAAGAACAAGGGAAATACCTTCAAATGATGTTTGAGAAAACAAAAAACATGGGGAAAGAACTAAGTGTATCATCATCAAAATCAGATGAACCTCCTTCACCATTCACTGCCCCTACTGATGACAAATCAGATGCACCGGAGCAGGATCATGTCAGCATTGAACTTAGTTCAAATGTTGCTTCAAGCTCTGCAAATATTCTCACTGAGAATAAGGAACAAAAATCACCCGAAAGGAAAGCTTGTGAGGATCATGACTCAGATGGTAGAGACTTAAGTTTCCCTCCAGCAAAACGTGCAAAATCGGAGGAAACATCACCTTCATGACCTTGACGCACTTTTTGTAACTTTGTAGCAAGGATAGTTGTAATGTTAGTTGTGGTGCCTATGTTGTTGACAGACTTGTAAACAACGATTTATGGTTTAGGTTATTGTTTGTGTGAAGGAAAAAAAATGTTTTTCACTAAAATTATTTGTTATTTTCTAGTGTTTGGTTAGTTAGAAAAAAAAATTTGTTCGAAGAGCATTTAGGTATAATCTAAGCAAATACTACGACTCCAAAACCAAGATCCTCACCCTTAACATGGCCCTAGACCTCTGTCCCAACCTCAACTTTGACTTGAGCCTTGTCCTCCCAACCCTAACCTTAACTTGGGATGTGTCAACCCACCCAAACCACTACCTAGACTCGATGTTGATTAAGGAGCCAAACATGACCCTGATCTCAAACTCAGATAGAAGATTTAACCCCAATCAAAGACCCAACTTTGAGCTTACTTGGAGCTGGGGTCCGGAGTCGGGTTATGGTCCTAAGTTAGGGTTAATTTTGAGAGTTAGGTCTTGGGTTAGGATCAGGGCTAAGTGTCAGGTCTTATGTTAGAATCCGAAACTTAACTTAAACCCAAAAGTCCTTAATTGGCTCAATTTAATAAAGTTTGGGACTGAATGCAACATTTCTTCTAAGTTTTATCCTTAATTATAATTTGAGATGGGGTCAAGTGTATATGGACTCCTTTGATTGGTCCAAGTGGTATACTTGTTGTCTA
>JAOTQJ010000083.1:13205005-13224456 GCA_025642045.1 Solanum sejunctum | reverse complement strand
TAAAAAATTATAAATATAATCTCAAGCTGATCAATGAGGCAACTCAAACTTCCTATATTGAGGTAAAATAAAATAAAACAATGTGTCAAGGTGACATGCACCATATATCATATAAGAATTTCTTTTCTTTTTTTAATTTATGCTGTAACTTTCTTTTTTTTTTTTAAAAAAAAAAAAAAAGGTGGATTCATCGGGAAAGGTCGACAGTTGACATGACAATATAATTAGTATTAAGATGGCGTTTAAATATTGTGACAAACTACTTGTATATAGCTGACTGATATTTTATTTTTGTCATATATAAGTATACACTAATTATTTTTTCATTATGAAAGTTAATTTTCTCTCTCAAATAAAATAGATCAAAGTCGTAATTTTTTCGATCAAGCTAAAAATTGTATGATCATCCATAAAATTTAATCCCGTAAATTATCAAGAAAATTGGACAAAAGTTTGCTTAATTTTTATTAGAAGAAATACCTAGGCAACTCTTCTGACTTGCCTTTAATTTTCATTTTGAAACTCACTCTAAACCTTATTTCATCTTGACCCTTTAACCCTAGTTTTTGGACTAATTTTAAATATATATATATAAATAAATTAATTAATTTATAATAAATATAGTCACTTTTTATTTATATTTAATAAAATAGTCAAAAACATAAGAACTATAACGTTACTATACAATATAGCTTGTTAAAAATCATAAAAAGTATACATTGACTATGCAACATAAATTACTTAGACATCAGCTATACATTGAATATACATTACGAACAAAGATCGATTCTTTTAAAAAGAAAGTAATAAATTTTTTAAAACATTTCTCTTTGTTTTTTATAAGAAAAAATAAATGACAAAAGTGAATTTTTTCTCTTAAAATCCTCGATTAGGTATATTTGTTTTTTTTAACCAAACGATAAATTGATCGAACTTGTGTGGATAAGAAAGAATACGAATACTTATACCCCTCTTACTCTTGTTTGAATGGTTGTTACCCATTGAATTGTATTGTATGGTTAGTTAAAATACAATATTTATTTTGTTTGTTACTTAAATTCCTTTGTAACGTATCGTTTAATTCCATCATTAGATAACAATGAAAAGACTCATTTTATGTAACAATCGATTTGGTGTAGTTGAATCGTTACTTTAATATCTTCTTTTTATTTTTTAACTTTATTTATTTATTTAATATTTCTACTTTATCATTTACCATATTTTTTCATGGTATCTACCATATACCCTATAATTTATTATAGGTTTATCATTCAAATTATTAATTTATGATATTATATAACGACTGTGAATAATACAATCTATCCAAATATTGTAGTCATTAAAACAATACAATATGATACTCCCTCCATTTCATTTTATATGTCACATTTTCTTATGGTACTTGCATTAAGAAGAATGGTAAATATACCTTTTTGTCCCTATTTAGTTTTTTTTGGGTCATGTTTTCAATTAATGATCTTATATTTAGTTTTTTTAGTTAGTCAAAGTCGTTAATTATCAAAAGTAAAATAAGTAAAATAATATAATTTGTGTATTAATATTATAAAATAATATAGATTAAAGAATATATATTTATAATAAGAATGACATGTAAAATCAAATGGATTGTAAAAAGGGAAAGGGGACGTTGTAAATTAATTGTCATGTATTAACTAGTCAATCAAATTAATTAATTTGACTGTTAGGATTTGCAAAAAGCCATAACTGAAAGAAAAGCCAAGTTGGTTGGTTGTCTGCAGTTCTTTAAAAAATAAAAAATATTTTGAGTCTGAGTTTGAGAGTAAACAAATAGAAGTACATATATCCACGTTGTGTGCCCTAACTTCAAAGACTGTCTTTGGGTCCCGCACCAAACACATCCTCTGCTCTCTGCTACACAAACATTTATTCCTCCCAAAAAATGATTAATTCAAATACCCAAACTACCCCTGTCCGTTATTCTTGTCTTCATCAAGTTCTTCAACCTTTGAACTTTTCCTTGTCCAGGTCCCCCCTCTATCATTTTTTTTTTAAAAAAAGTCATTTTCTTGAAGGCGTGCTCACAAGTTTCTTGTTTTGCTATACATATTGTTGATTAATTGATTTTTAATTTTCTGGTGGGGACTTGGAGATTGATTAATTAAAAGGAACAGGGAAATACAAAAACTTTGTATCTGATATTTATCAAGATTCACTTATAGGTATGCCAGATATTTCTTTTTTGTTTTTACGTCTCGTTGTGTTTGTTTCGTGATCATGATGAGATATTCATGGAATGAATTGTTAATTTGGTTATATATTTTTTCTTTTGGTTTTGATGATAATCTTACAATTTTAGCATTTGGTTCATGCATAATTTTTTTTGTTATTGATTTTCATTTTTTAAAATCGTTTTTCGAAAAAAAATTATCTCTTTTCGAAAAAAAAATTATCTCAACTGCTGATTTATGTCATTTCCTCTTTGATAGAGTTTGCTACCTCTTTTTGGTAAGCTTTCTGCCCTTTGTCTTATATCTCTGCCATTTGACATTTGGGGTTTTCTTATATTAGTTTTAAAATTTTGCAAGTATTTATACATTGTGGTAAGTTTGTTCAGTTGTGAGGGAAACACAGTTTTCATTAATTGATGATCTAATAATGTGTTTTATCTTGAACAGAAACAGAGACTTTAGATCTCTTTGTTGTCATACCTTACTAATTTGTGCTTGTCATGCCTTACTAATTTGTGCTTTTTCCCAAATTCTTTTGAAGCAAACTTCTAAATTAGTTAATAAAAAAATTTTCCCTTTCTCAATTTGTATGAAATCATCAGCCATAATTGATTTGATAGTCTAATGTTGTCTTTATTTTCTGGCTAGATGCTTTGAAATGGGGAAGAAAGGAAACTGGTTTTCAGCAGTGAAAAAGGCCCTTGGTTCGGGTAACAAAAAGAAAGATAAGGTACTGGATGAATTCAATGCCATTATATTATGTCATATATATTCTCTAGCTTCTTGAATAATTGTTTAATCATTCTTTTTTTAACTAGAAAAAACAAAAATCTGAAAAATGGTCTGGAAAGCAACAGAACGACAACTTGGATTCTTCAAATACAGAAACTGCATTAGTGAATCCTACACCCCCTACTCCTCCTGTTGAGCAGATGAAATTGATGGAAGCTGAGAATGAGCAGAACAAACATGCCTATTCGGTAGCTATTGCCACTGCTGTTGCTGCAGAGGCAGCAGTTGCCGCTGCTCAAGCTGCTGCTGAGGTCGTTCGGCTCACAGCTGCAGCTTGTAACTCGGGTAAATCAAAGAAAGAGATTGCAGCTATAAGAATACAAACAGCTTTTCGAGGATACTTGGTAGGTTGTCTAACCACTGATGTAATTTTAGTCTTGCATAATATGATCACACATTTGGACTTGTTTTTAACTTCAACCTTCGATTGGTTGATTCTATGTGTATGCCCAGCTGAAGGGTTTTCTCCTTCCTTTCATTATATTGTGATTCCATTACTTATCTCTTTTTCCCGTTTTGTCTATAGACCAACAAGGATGTTGAATGATGTTGTTTTACTAGGTGATTAGTTTTAGTGTTGCCCAAAAAATGGCAAGAAATGCTCGGTATAGAGTCATCTCTGATGGGGAACCCCCATATTGCAAAATTCTCAGTATAGAGTCGTCATAATTTAGCAACATTACTAATAAATCTCTATCTTGTTTTGTCAACTCAGCGAAACTTATGATTTCTAGGACACTGGTAGATAGTGTACTGAAGAATCAAATACTGGTTTCTCAAGATTGTCGATTATAAATCAGTTCATGCCTCATTCTCCCTGAATAAATACTGCAAACAGTTTCTGATATTCCTATTTTATACAGGCTAGGAGAGCATTGAAGGCCTTGAGAGGATTAGTGAGGTTGAAGACAATGGTTCAAGGGCAATCTGTCAAGCGACAAGCCACATCCACCTTAAGGTGCATGCAGACTCTAGCTCGTGTTCAATCTCAGGTTCGTGCCAGAAGAATTAGGATGTCTGAGGAGAATCAGACACTCCAGAGACAGCTCCAACAGAAGCATGAGAAAGAGCAGGAGAAGATGAAAGCATCTTCTGTAAGTACCTATTTAATATACACTAGCTGGTTTGTGTGTATGCCATTTGTTTCCAACAATATTCTTGAGTTCGTCATCATGTTTTATCATCATCTGCTTTTAAATTTGAAATCCACTTTGGGTTATCCCCTTGTTTTATTTTTTCATTTTCTCTTCCTATTGGAGGAGGTTTTATCTTGGTTTCTCTGCAAAGAAATATGTACTCTTTGGTCATGGTTTATGCTTTTGGCGATGTTTTTTTTGCATTTTGGAGCAGTCTGGAGATGGTTGGAATGACAGTAGACGGTCCAAGGAACAAGTTGATGCAGACCTTAGGATGAAACAGGAGGCTGCCACAAGAAGGGAAAGGGCATTGGCTTATGCATACACACATCAGGTAGTACATTCTTTGTTAAGTCCTTTATTCCCTATCTACAAATTGAATGCTGAAATGATTCATACTTTTTCCATAAGCTTATGTTAAGACCAAGCTTTAATTGGAACTACAAAAGATCGCTGCAAAGATCTTTTTATATGTTCCCTTTGTCTCATTTTATGTGGAACCATTTGATTTGGCATGACGTTTAAGAAAAAAAGAAACTTTTGAAACTCATAGTTTAGAACAATATTTAGATATTTATGTGGCTGTGATTTATTTCATTAAGGGTAAGAGAGATATTACAAAGTTAATTTTTCTAATTATGGTACGGTGACATTCTTTTGGAACGGACTAAAAAGGGAAATGTGTCAAATAAAATGGGACAGAGGGAATAACATGTAGCATCATTCCTGTAAAATTTTTGCTCTCATCTTTTATTCCATAAAAGTAAAGCAGACAAGTTGTTTTAGTGCTTTTTGTTCTTGCTCACTGAGGTGGTATATGTAACTCGGAACATAGATCTAACTGGTCCTGACATGTCAAATCTGTAAGATACAGATGTTTCAGACTTGTTTGGATGAAACTTTGATTAATTTGATCTTTTATGTATGAAGAAAACTTCCGAAACTAGTCAACAATAGGATTCCTTTTCATTTCAAGGAATTCCAAACAATACTTGTGTTCATTGACTTCTTTTTCCCTGCAGTATTTCCTTCTTTTTCTTCTATAATTAGTGTGTTCCGACAGAAAGATTTCTGCCATTTTCCTTGCTGAAAACAATCTAGAATGTTCCCTTTTTATTTATACTTAAGATTAGTATAGATATTTAATATTTAATTCCTAAATCATTGAAAAGTGTAATATGGGATCATATACTTTTACAACAGCAACCACAGAAGAATCCTTCGAAATCTACAAATCAAACATTCATGGACCCGAATAATCCTCACTGGGGCTGGAGCTGGTTGGAACGATGGATGGCGGCACGGCCATGGGAAGATAAATGTGCAATAGATAAAGAACTTAACGGTGACAAGGTTGCTGCAGAGAGCCCAGCAGGCCATCCCACTGCTGTGGCTGCTATCACTCGTCCTGATTTCTCCCTTGACAATAGGTCTTCTCCAACCACTCACAAGCAAAGCCGCCCTCCTAGCCGGCAATCACCATCAACACCCAGATCAAAGACCGGAAGAATAAGGCCAGCAAGCCCCAGGGTGAGTAATGTGGATGATGACTCTAGAAGCATGATGAGTGCACAATCAGAACGCTGCAGGAGGCATAGTGTTACTGGTTCATCAATTAGAGATGATGAAAGCCTAGCAAGTTCCCCATCTGTTCCAAGTTACATGGCAGCAACAGAATCAGCACGAGCCAAGTCCCGTTTACCAAGTCCTTTGGGTGTCGAGAAGATAGGGACACCAGAGAAGGGAACTGTTAGTTCTACGAAGAAGAGATTGTCATTCTCAGCATCCCCTGGTGGTGTACCAAGAAGACACTCCGGTCCACCAAAGGTAGAGATATAAAGTACCTAAAGCATCCTAGTGCCAAAAGGAGCACTTGAGATAGCAGGAAAATCAAGAAGGTAGACCGTTTATTTGATGTGTCATTTTCTAAAACTATTATCATGAGTGTGCATATTCAATAACGGTGAGCTGTAACTACAGAGAGACGGAGGAGAAAATGGAGGATTGTGCGGCACTGTATTTGATTCATTTTTCATCTACTCACCAACATGTTTCTAACCTCATGCACAACTACATCCAAAGTTTGTGTGCTATTGATCATACGTAGTGTCATTTGCTTTTAGTGATGGTGTTCTTGGGTGTGCTCTTCTTTTGTATTTTTCCCCCTCTTTTCTTGAGTGCAATATGAACATTTTAGATGTTGATAATCTCCAGCCATTCTGGTGTTACTGTATACATTGTTAATCTGATTTCTGAGTCATGTTTGTGTTGCTGTTAATGTTTGAAGCTTATTGGCCATGCCACTTCTGTTGATTTGATTTGTCATGCCACTTCAGTTGGTTTAAAATTTCGACATCAACAAGATGTCGTTTCTGAATATAGAGAGGTTTAAGTTTCTGTATTCTTTTATTAAGTCCTTATTCATAGTGATTTCTGTAGGCTGTTGGATTATTTTGGCTGCTAAAAACCTAAACTTACTTGTCTTTATTCTAGTTTCTAACATAACAATAGCTAATTGGGTAGTCTGGTCTTTTATTGAAATGAAGTCATTCTAGGGAACTTTTCTTAAACCCGTGAAAAAATTTCATCAACAAATAACAACATACCCAGTAAAATCCCTCAAAGTAGGGTTTGTGCGACAGGATAGGTCTAATAACCCCTCGCAAATCAAAGGTCATTGTTTCACCTTGAGTTTGGGAATTGGAATCTGACTTTGGACAGTGGCTTTGTGATTGAGTAACACCAAAGAATAGAAGCAGCAGATCATAGCTTAAGACCAAGTTCAGACATCAGTGATTGAGTTCATGTCAATGCCTAGTACTTCTCTGCAGAAGAATGTGCCATTATCCTTTGTTACTGGAAGGACCAGGACCAAAGTATATTACATAGCCACATGTAGACTTGTTATTACTAATGCAATCAGTCAGGTCGGGGTTGGTAAAAGCTTGCAGCGGAAGCTTTTGAATTGAAAACGGACATGGATTTGGTACCCAGGCCAAGTGTGGAATTTAAAACAGTCCATTGATTTGTCATAGGATGATGCATGAACTGACAAGCTTTATTCACTACAGATCGAGGAGATGTCCGATCTTGTAAGACTAAGATGTTGAAGAGCACAAACAGACTGCAGTCTGAAAATCCTCGAATCATCAAAGTCAAAGCGTGAAGCTTCAAGGAGGTTATCATAGGGGGTTTGTAGTTAAGCATGTCAGTCCTGGTGAGAATGCCTTAAATATATGAAGTTGTGGTGCACCTGAACACCAAGAAAATAATGGAGTTGATTGAGGTCTCTTTTGGAAAAGACACTGCCAAGAGCTCATCTAGAAAGGAGACATAATTCCATGTGAGTACAATGTCATCTACGTAGACCAAGATGTAAGTATAACATTTCCATGAGAATACATGAGCAAAGAGATATCAGCTGTAGATGTTGCAAAACCAGCTGCAGTGAGGAAGATGAGTAGGGAAGTGGCAATGAGCAAAACCTGGTGATTAAGCCATGTATACATCCTCACCATGTAGGATGGCATTTTGAGCATCCTCTTGAAGCCTCACCATGTAGGATGGGATTTTGAATATCCACTTGATGCAGTGGACATCCATTGGTAACTTTCGAAGATAACGCATGGTGATTGGTTTAACTACAATATTTCATGATAATCTCGGCCCTCACTTGACGAAATCCCTTAGCAACTCGGTGAAATTTAAAGCCCTAATGTAGTGTTGGTTTTTGGGGGGAGGGGCCGGGGGTGGGGGGGTGGGGGAGGGATCCCAATTTCACCCCAAAATGTTCATGAAGGAACTAAAGATAACTAACGACCATCTTCGGTTTTTGAACAAGGCAGTCATCTCAGATGACTAGCATCATGCAAATCATTTTCTCTGAGGAATGGCAACAATTGTGCTTTCGAAATAAGTAATTACTAGAAGTAAATTTGATGGGGATAAAGTTGTCACAACTCGAACCTAGGGACTAGTCGTGACACGGTGAATGTGACACTCGAAGGCGCCCCATCCTAGCCTCTTGTTCATATCATAAGCATACATAAGGTAAATTAAGCAATTCGTAAGAGAGTACGCAAGTGGAACATAGCAATATCAAAGTCATAGTTTCCCTTAGGGGAATTACATCATCTTTTAGTCCAAAACATGCTTCTAAATAAAGATCTTGGCGGGGTCTAGCACATAGCTCACTAGCTCACCCTCAAGATGTAATATCGAAGAAAATCCATGACGTCTCAACATAAGGAACATAACATATGAGAGGGCTTGTTCCTAAAGCATGGGAACTTACCAACAAGTCTTCAAAGCTCAAATCAGAATCTAGCCACGAAATGGAGGAATAATCTTGTCGTCCGTCCCTACATGGTTAGATCATATAGGCAAAGTGTTGGAAAGTAGTACACAACGGAAACATTCCTAGGATCCTATAACTTACATGAATAATAGATAACAATCACAAACATGTATTACATACAAAGTATACAGAAAATTAATTCAAGAAATACCTCTTGAAACATGTGCAAATATCTTGAAGCAAAAGAGACTCCAATCCACGGTCTTCTATAGTGAACTCAGATTAACGATCGAACTCTTTCAATACTTGGGTGATGGGCAAGTATTGTATAGAATACTAATTCTTTTTCTCTTTCTTTCGCTAGTGATTTTCTCAGTTAGGAGAACCCTTATTTATAGAGTACCCTTCCAAATCCAACAACAAGAAGGAAAATCCCTTTTCTTGAAATACAAGAAACCTTCTTTAATTAGAAATAAGATTCTGCATTCCAGTTAAATATGGGCACTATAAGGACCACAAACTTTATTACTGAGGCTTCCTGTTATGGAAATAATTCTTTTAATCTGAATTGTTCTTACCATAATAAATTATAAATTATTTCACTAAAAATTCGTAATCGCACTCCTATATTTATATTTCGAAATTCCCATTAAACACTTATGTAATTCTCCATGTTAAGACTACATATACTAATCAATAAATTAAATTACTGACGAATTTAATTTGATGATTAATTTCCTTTAGAGCAATACTTAACTTATTTCATGCGCCAAATTCATAAATCTACCAGCCGGGTTTACACATGAAAACTTATAAGATTCTCATTAAAGGTGTATCCTCAATCTCTATATTGAGACATGGATTCCGTCAACTAACTAATTATTTCACCAATATATATTATTATTATCCAACTTACCAGGCATATTGGCCCATCTCAGAATCTCACCTTTTAATAAATCAAAATGATAAGCAATATATACAACTCATATCGTTATAGCAGGATTAAGAATATAAGTACATTTAATAGTTTAGATAACATGTTTTTATCAGTCAATCCAAAATATCTATCTCTACTTGGTCCCGTTCAGTACATACAAAATGTTCTAGCACGAGAAGTTAGAACTATATTATTCTTATAATCAAGATAAATTACATATAATCTCGTGCTACAATCTTCCCGATGGTTTGTCCAAATTTCCATCTAGATTGTGAACTATAATTTTCACTTATAAGAACCAATGATTTGATCTTCTATGTATAAGTTCAAACTCTATACACCAAATCATCTACTATATAAGTTAAGGACACATATATGATAAATTGATCTGTTTAATGTAACACTTTATTGAATTAAATAAATAAATAAATAATTATTCAATAAATAATACTATATCTAAACGCATGGTTAATAGTATATCCTAACAATCTCCCAATTAGACTCATAACCATGCACCCACAACTTTGACACCCATTCCTTCAAGATGTCTATCAATAGACTTTTGTGGTAAAGCTTTTGTGAGAGGGTCTGCCAGGTTGTTCTCCGATGCAATATTTACAACCACCACATCTCCTCTTTGCACTATATCTCGAATCAAATGATATTTACACTTAATGTGTTTTGCTTTCTTATGACTTCGTGGTTCTTTTGAATTTGCAACCGCACCACTATTAAAATATTATGAGTGGAACTTTTATCGCAGGAGCTGCACCCAAGTCTTTTAGAAAGTTTCGGAGCCATACTGCCTCCTTAGCTGCCTCAAAGGCTGCTACATATTCGGCTTCCATGGTGGAATCAACAACACATGTTTTCTTAATGCTCCTCTAAATAACAACTCCACCTCCCAAAGTAAATACATTTCCTGAGGTCAACTTTCTAGAGTCCTTATCAGATTGAAAATCTGAGTCTGTATACCCTATGGGCACCAACTCATTCGAATGATAGACCAACATATAATCCCTAGTCCTCTTCAAGTACTTGATTATATGCTTAACTGTTGTCCAGTGTTCTCGCCCGAGGTTGATTGAAATCTGCTAACCATGCCTACAGCAAAATAAATGTCAGGTCTAGTGCACAACATCGCATACATGAGGCTTCCTACAACTGATGCATAAGGAACTGCCTTCATGCTTTCTATTTCCTCATCTATCTTAGGACATTGATCCTTAGATAAAGAAATTCCATGTCTGAAGGGAAGAAATCCTTTCTTGGACTCATGCATGCTGAACCTGGTGAGAATTGTATTAGTATAAAGAGCTTGAGATAGGCCTAACATCCTTTTCTTGCGATCACGTAGAACCTTGACCCCAAGGATGTGAGCAGCTTCTCCCAAATATTTCATATCAAAATTAGTGGACAACCATTCCTTAACTAAATTCATCATGCTCACATTGTTACCTATGAGCAAGATGTCATCTACATATAATACCAGAAACACCACTTTGTCCCCATTCCACTTTTAATACACAGAAGACTCATCAAGACATTGCTCAAAACCAAAGGTCTTGACCGCATTGTCAAAACAAGTATTTCATGCCCTGGAAGCTTGATTTAATCCATAAATGGACCTTTTAAGCTTGCACAACATGTGTTCTTTTCCTTTTTCTATGAAACCATCTGGTTGTCTCATAAATATACTCCCATCAAGACTTCCATTAAGGAAAGCTGTCTTGACGTCCATCTGCCAAATCTCATAATCATAATGATCAGCAATAGATAAGAGAAATTCTAATAGACTTAAGCATAACTATTGGCGAAAAAGTTTTCTCATAATCGATCCCTTCTTTCTGAGTAAACGCTTTTGCAACAAGTCTAGCTTTGTAAGTTTGTACTCTTTTGTCCACTCCTCTCTTCTTCTTATAGATCCACTTGCATCCAATGGGTTTGACTCCATCTGTAGGTAGTTATTCATCTTTATCTTGTAGTGCTTTGTCGTAATTCAAGGGTTCGATATTCAACTCTTCAAGGATTCTGTCAAAAGACTCTCCTAAGAGTGCATATCAAAGTGATTTTCTTATCACTCTCCCACTACGACTAGCCACTATATGTGCAATGTGGAGATATCAACAACTTCTTCCTCTAATGCAATCTGCTTAGTGCTACTCCCACTGCCTTATTGTAAGAAATTTTCAGGAATTTGTACTTGTAGAGTTATATGTCTATTAACACTACTCCCACTACTCGAATATAATGGTATGTTAAATCTAACATCTGGGGTTTGAATTTGGCTTTCATTATATTCAGTAAATTGATTTGTTATCTCTTTGCTTAATTTTCGTAAAACTAATTTACTTCTGGGAACATGGTTTGTTAGAAAATTCCTTTCAAGAAACTTAGCATTGGTACTTACTATAAATTTCTTTTCTTTAGGATTATAAAACGGACCACCTTTCGTTCCTATAGGGTACCCAATAAAAACACATACTTCTGTTCTAGGTTCTAATTTTTCTGTCTTCCCTTTCAGCACACATGTGCTGGACATCCCCAAATTCAAATGTGTTTCAAACTAGGTTTACGCCCAGTCCACAATTCAATGGGTGTCATAGGTATAGACTTAGAAGGAACTAAGTTCAGAATATAATTTGTAATTCTAATGCATATCACCAAAACGAATACGGCAAATCAGAGTAACTCATTATAGATCTAACCATTTCTAAAAGAGTTCTGTTTCTTCTTTTTGTTACACCATTTTGTTGTGGCGTTCTGGGTGCAGACATTTGAGATGTAATTTATTATTCTGATAAGTAACTAGTTAGATCATGGGAAAGATATTCTCCATGACAATCAGATCACAGTAACTTGGTATATTTTCCATGTCGCTTCTCCGTTGCTGCCTTAAATTCTTTGAATTTCTCAAAGCATTCAGACTTACGGCGTAGCAAATAAATATATTCATATTTTGAGTAGTCATCAATGAAAGTAACAAAATACTCATATCTACCTCTCGCTTGTATGCTCATTGGGCCACACAAATCAGAATGAATTAACTCTAATTTATCATTGGCTCTATTTCCTTTCGAGGGGAAAGGTCTCTTAGTCACTTTTCCTTCTAAATAAGATTCACATATTGGTAGTGCCTCCATGTTTAATGAACCTAAAGGTCCATCTCGAACCAACCTTGAAATTCTATTTAGATTTATATGACATAGACGCAAGTGCCATAAATAAGTTTCATTAAATTCAGAAGAACACTTTCTTATACTTGAAATGTTGATATTATTTAGTTCTTTAGTTTGTTACAGTTCTAGAGGGACATTAATAATATAAAGACCATCAATTAATAAACCCGCAGAGATAAAATGTGTACTACAACTAATAACACAACCGTTATCAGAAAAATTAACATCATAACCATCTCTTAAAACTTTAGAAAATGAAATCAAATTTCTTCTAATAATAGGTGCATATAATGCGTATTTTGAAATTAAAACTCTACCACTACCAAACAAAATGCTAAGATTTCCTAATGCTAAAGCTAAAGCCGTTGAGCCATCTGCTTGAAAAACACTAACTTCACCTTTAATTAGCTTGCGTGTTTCTTGAAACCCCTATAAAGTAGTGCAAATGTAATCAGTGGCTCCTTAATCTACACATCATCAAGTGGTAAAAACAGTCGCTAAACATGTTTCAACGAAAAGTGAAAGTGAGTCACCTGAATTGTTCTTCTTGGCTAAGAGAACTGGACACTGTGCTTCCAATGACCTGGCATCTTGCAATGAAAATGCTTTGCCTTAGGCTTTTTCATGCCTCCAGTTGAAGGTGCAACTGCCTTAACTTTTTGAGCTTTTTTCATCTTCTGTCCACCTTTCGGTTTAGAAGTAGAACCTTTCTCAACGTGTAGTGCCATAGAGGGTACCTGTTTTCTGACAATCGTCTCAGCCGCCTATAGCTCATTCAACAATGCGCCAAAGATAAATTCATCTTACTTATATTATAATTCAGGCGAAATTATTGAAAATTGTTTGGTACCTTTAACCATCTTAGTGTTCATGAGGTCTCTTATGGTATTTTGCTTAGCTGCACGATTTTGGTCCCTAAATATTTGTTTAATATTCTCTAAAATCTCAAAAGCTGAGGCCATGGCTTGATTCTGATGTTGCAATACATTTGACATTGAAGCCAGAATGTAACACTTCGTCATCTCATTAGCCTTTTATCATCTTTGATAGGCGAGCTTTTCCTCATTACTAGACTCTTCATCAGGTTTTAATGGATACTCTTATGAAGTACAAATTTATACTCTTCAGCAGTTAAAACAATGCCAAGATTTTTTCTCCAGTCAACATAATTAGGACCTTTAAGTTTATTTTGACTCAAAATAGTGGCAATGGAGGTTAAAAGGAGACATGTTGATTCTGAGATTGAAAAGTTACAATAGATCAATATACAGTCATAGAAACATTTAATAATTAAATTCAAACTCATCACATATATATATTCATGCATCTTGAATAGCCAATCATTTGGATTGGAGAACTACTCATACAATACACATATGTAATGACTGATTATTCACTCCATAAATTTATATAGACCTAACTCAGTTGAAGAGTTTACTATTAGTTTAAGTCAAGTGAAAGTCCCTAGTTATATTTATCTAATCATATATTACTCAGATCAGGAGAGTTAATACAGATTATCAAACTAGCAATTAAATACGTAATGACTTGTATTAAATTCATCCATTAGGGAGGAAGGTCTAAGCCAGCACATAAATTTAATACTTCATTACTATTTAACTTTTGATAAATTATAGAGAAGGAAGTGACAATCACAAGAAGCCCTAGTTACCTTGATCCAATCATATATTACTCAGTTTAGGAGAGTTAACACAGATTATCAAACTAGCGATTAAATATTTAATGACTTGTATTAAATTCATCCATTAGGGAGGAATGTCTAAGCCAGCACATAAATGTAATACTTCAAACTATTTAATCTTTGATAATTATAGGAAATAAATCTTTATTATCAAGTTAATTTTTTTTTTAAAAAAAATTTAAACAAAATTTTCAGAAAAAAATTGTACAAGGCGTTTCCAGTTTATACAATATATCATCTCCTACAATATGAGAAAATAACTAATACTGAACACATTATTACATATATAACATAAACTCACTGCCATCACGTGAATCGATTACAAAATTTCATAAACAATTAATTCAATCAAGAATTTGCTATTACCCAATCCTTAAATTACTTTATAAGACATAAATTAGAAGAAATCATCACTGTACACTAGAAAGAACTAGTGACATGTAAAACAATTACTTTGGATTCCATTGTTAATACCAAACAAAATCGAACACGGTACATGAGAAAAAAGTATATTCATGAGAATATTATCAATTCTATCTTACGTACTGAACAAACCAAATTAAGTTCCATCTTGTTTTAGCCTTTTCTCTTGAAATTCGTACACAAGTGACAATTTAGAAAAAAATGGAAATTCTGCAGTGACCAGGTCATCATAATTCTCTCATTCGTACATTCCTATATTATCTATAAAGATGCAAGCAAGGATCCTGAACCAGTTGTTGGAATACAGTACACAGCGGAAGCATTCCTAGGATCTTGTAGCTTACATGAATAATAGATAACAATTACAAACACGTATTACATACAAAGTATACAGAACATTAATTCAAGAAATACCTCTTGAAACATTTCAGATATCTTGAAGCAACGAGACTCCAATCCAAGGTCTTCTATAGTGATCCCTGATTAACGATCGAACTCTCTCAATACTTGGGTGGGCAAATATTGTATAAAATACTAATTCTTTTTTGATTTCTTTCTCTAGTGGATTTTCTAGGTTAGGAGAACCCCTATTTGTAGAGTACCTATCCAAATCCAAAAAGAAGAAGCAAAAATCCCTTTTCTTAAAATACAAAAAACCTTCTTTAATTAGAAATAGGATTCCAAGTTTCAGTTAAATATGGGCACTATAGGGACCATATAATTTATTACTGAGGCTTTCTATTATGGAAATAATTCTTTTTAATTTGAATCATTCTTACCATAATAAATTACAAATTATTTCACTAAAAATTCTTAATTGCACTCCTCTATTTATATTTTGAATTCCCCATTAAACAATTATGTAATTCTCCATGCTAAGACTACAAATACTAATCAATAAATTAAATTACTGACGAATTTAATTTGATGATTAATTTTCTTTAGAGCAATACTTAACTTATTTCATGCTCCAGATTCATAAATCTACCAGCCGGGGGAGCAGTTATTAAAGCTTGTGTTATCCCTGGTTTACACATGAAAACTTATATGATTCTCATTAAAGGTGTATCCTTAATCTCTATATTGAGATATGGATTTCATCAACTAACTAATTATTGTACCAATATATATTATTATCATCCAACTTTCCAGGCATATTGACCGATCTTAGAATCTCACCTTTTAATAAATCAAAATGAAAAGCAATATATATAGCTCATAATTGTTATATCAGGATTAAGAATATAAGTACATTTAATAGTTTAGAGAACATGTCTTTATCAGTAATTCCAAAATATCTATCTCTACTTGGTCTCGTTCATTACATACAAAATGTACTTGCACGAGAAGTTAGAATTATACCATTCTCATAATCAAGATAAATTACATATAATCTCATGCTACAATCTTGCCGATAGTTTGTCCAAATTTTCATCTAGATTGTGAACTATAATTTTAACTTATATGAACCAATGATTTGATCTTCTCTGTATAAGCTCAAACTCTATACACCAAATCATCTACTATATAAGTTAAGGACATATTTATGACAAATTGATCTGTTTAATGTAGCACTTTATTACTATATCTAAACGTATGGTTAATTGTATATCCTAACACAAAGAAGTATGTGTTAATGTACTAAGTATGTAGGTATGTCATGCATCAATGAATAACATAGTATCAATATACATAATCATAATCAATATAATAGAATGTGGAAACAATATGTATGAGCAATGCATGGGAAAACTATGAATAAAAGCATCATAAAAACCTTTCATCACCTAGCATACATATGTGGGAATAAGACCATAACCGATAATAATACCATACAGACTATTACATGGAATCCCGATGTTCCCTCTGCACTGAGTAAAAGAGGAGTCTACTTTTCCAAGGTAGACTCGACCACACACATTAGGCTTATCCCTAGCACGCTGAGTGTCACAAACATAAAATATCCCACTCTTTAGGCTTCACCCTAGCATAGTGAGTATCACATGAACATAATGCTAAATGGATCGAATAGCTAGCCTTATAGGCACAAAATCATCAACTATGGTGGCACATAGTTATAGACTTGAGGATTTATTCTGGTAGTCAGTCTATTTCCATTAGTCATCTGGTGGGTGCGAGAAAATTAGGATATATTTGGTATTTCTTCCATCAATCATATTAATCTACGCGGGATATAATAGATTATGGTTTCGAGGGTCATCCATTATGAAAAGACCTTCCTCTGAGTGGATATGTGAAAGTATGCTATGATGATCAAGAGAAATGTATGGTTTATAAACCCATTGAGATGACCCAAGAATTTTGCTATTTTGATTTTGCTGGTCCCTAGGAACAATATAGTGATAGATAATTCAGAATCAGAGTAGGTCCAATCTAGGGAACAAATCAATAGGAACTATTATTTGCTTCGTAGGAATAAGAATGAACTTCTATGAAATGAAAGAGTTTCACAGAAATTGTCTTGATCATGGTATATCATTGAGAAATAAATAGGAACAAGTGTTACCGAATAAATTCTAGCAATTCTTCCCAGTATGGAATGAGTAAAATGCCCATTGCGCCAGTCTCTTTTACAATGAGTAGAAGATTAGGATGGCTAAAGGAAGAAATCATCCGATGGATGACAGAAAATAAAGAAAAAGAAAAAAGGAACTATGATGAATAAAAAACCCTCGAGACTTACTAGGTTTTTTAGAAAGAGGGACGCTAACACCGAAGAAAAAGTGTTCATTATGAAAAGCCACTTCACCTCTTTTTTTTCTTTAGTTGTAAAGGAGCAAAAATGAAAAAGATAGAGAGAAAGTTGTAATTTTTTCTAAAAAAAATTGGGGATAGGGGAAAGGAAAATGGAGAGAGGGATTACAATGTGAGAATCAAACACTAACCTATAAGGTGAGAGTTCAGATTGTCAACTAATTGAGCTACTAAGATTTCCTACGATAAAGTTGCAAAATAACTTAGAATGTTCGACTATAATTTTCTCCTTCTAAAGTGGGAAAGATATTAGAATAGGAAAGAAATAAAACTAGATAAAAATATACGAGATAGGCAAGTTTGAAAAAAAAAGAACAAAGAAAAGAAACTAGAATTCCCAAGCCTGTCAGAAAGCAATTTGCTACTTTCTGTAGGCAAGTCTTCAAAAGGAAAAGGAAAATGTTCGACCAATTATTGGAAGAAAATAGAAATGAAATTACATAAGGACCCTTGGGGATTGTCCCCCTCTCACAAGTTCACTTGGGGCTAAGCCATATCTTGCAGAATGCAAATCATGCATATATAGCTTTCAACATAATTCATACTTTATCAAAATCATACTTTCATAACTTGTAAAATAGTCATCATGACCTAATGAAAATATCTCATATTATACGAATTGTCCATACATAACTTGTCATCGAATGTGGATGTACTCCCCATTTTATCATCATTTCATCAACATTAAGGTCTTAAGTCACCCTCATCATCATCATAATATCATCATCATCATCATTAAAACATACATTTCATAATAGAATCATGTTCATGAAAATCATAGCTTAATCATAGAAAACTAGGGCTATGTATTGGTTCATGAGCAATTGAGCTAAAATCATCCAATTAGATGAAATTGATTTGGAATCATGCAACTGAAATCAATTTGAATCATTAGTAAAGGAACCCACATCAATTTAATAATTCCTAATCATCATATACTTTTACTTGAAGATCATAGAAATTATGTAATTCTTCATAATTCACGCATAAATAGGTCTAATAATCATGTGGTAATCATAATCCAACCATTTGGAATGTCATCATAAAAAATCCATAGAAATTCATGCTCAAACTTTGAGAGAAAGAATTGAGTTGGGTTTCATGGATGAATATAGTCTATGAATGAAGCCTTATATACCTCAAGTGAGAATCCCTAAATTTGAAGATGAAAATTCTGAAAATTCCTTAGCCAAATCTTCAAACTCTAGGTTCAATTAAGAGTATCCTTAGAGAGAGAATTTTTCTTTTGGAACTTTGGGAGAGGTTTTGAGAGTGAATAAGATAGAATAAATTAGAAATTGGTTTTATAGGAATAGGTCAGTTAAGTTAGTTAGAAGGGTCAAAATGACATACTTTAGGAGTTAAACGAATTGAAATGACAACAGGCCTTTCATTTCAATTTTGTTGAACCTATCCACATGACCACATTGACGGCCCGTAAAATAGTCCATGGATCGTTCTTTGATTCATGCTTCACGTGGTCCCAAAAATTGAGCAACTAAAAATTACACTTTGCAGCCATAAAACCTCATGTATGGTCTGTAATTCCATTTGTGGATCGTAGAATGCTTCTAGACTTAGAAAATTTTTACTTTCTCATGGTCCCATCCACGACTCAAATTACAGGCCATTAATTGGAGTACAACTCATCCTGTACTTCATGAAACAAATTTCAGTAGACAAAGTTTTTACCAACTTTCTAGACTTCAATCCATGGGACCTTTCTATGACCTATGGTCTAATTCACAAGACGTAGATTAGCTCATAAAATCAATCATGTCCAAAATTTTCACAACATTTTTATTTTTCAAGCTTTTCAACATGCAGGGTGTTCAAAAGTAATAAGTTGTCATGACCCAATTTCTCTAGTCATGATAGTGCCTACTAAAACCTACCAGTAGGTAAAGCCGACCTGTAACCGAAATCACAAGCAATGGGTTTAAGGACAGAAATCATGCAAGAATAGCAATTTAAATATGAATAGAATAATTAGGCAATAT
>JAOTQJ010000083.1:13147549-13196246 GCA_025642045.1 Solanum sejunctum | reverse complement strand
AATAATAACAATAACAATAACAATAATGATAATAATAATAATAATAATAATAATAATAATAATAATAATAATAACAACAACAATAACAATAACAATAACAACAACAACAATAATAAAGACACAGATTAACATGAAACGATTTATCTTTTGGGGCTTTTAATTAAGTTATATAAGCAAATAAATGTTAGTATTCAAAACATAGACAAATAAAATACACAAAATGAAGGAAAAGAAGAAAGTTAGGAATTTTGGACCTTTAGCCCATTTTCATCAAGAAAGGGTTGTTGTAGCTGATGCATATTATTAGTCTCTAAGCCCAATTTTCTATGGTTGTGACCTTGTTGATGTTAGCCTTTATGCTCTTATTTTCTCTGGTATCATTGCACTGTATATACACTGTATACTAGTGTATACAACGTGAATTCGACTCCCAAAATCTTGTAAAAACTTCCTAGAAATCTTTAATTATTTTTTCACACATGTATCTGCTTCTATAACCTTTTTTCAAATTTTTTGAGCCAAGTTATCCTGTATACAACTGTTGTACATCAGTGTATACAAGCCACCTTTCGCCTTGAAAACCTTATCAGTGAATCCAACAGATCTATAGCAGCCTCCTAAGTCTATTTGGACCTTTAAGGCTCCAAGAAATGCAAGGATGGAGTCTCAGAAGACTCGGACAAAAGTGCAAAAGCAAAAGAAAATAGATTAGGGGCTCGACAAATTATTTAAAATCCATAAATGAAAATACGCTTAGCATGAAAAAGTCATAAATCTAGCATATTACAGTTAAGACCACACATAAACCCATCCAAGATAAAAATATAGAATACACCAATGTAGAATAAATAAAAATTAGATACTAGGAAGAAATCAAGTCTCATTAGAATATAAACAATCTTAATATGATACAAAAATTATTGCGCGGAGATGCAACCAATGAAACTGAATACATCTAAAACAAACTCTATTTGAGAAGACAATGGTCATTGTTGGAAGACAAGGTTTTACATTTCACTGGGCAGTGATGCTGGACAAGACGAGATTGAAAAACAATTTCCTACCGCGAGCTTGACAAAAATAGAAGAACAAAACTTAATTTCTGGTTTGTTTTCCGAGTTGAATTAGGTAAAGAAAGATGGAGGAATCCAACGCTAAAAGTCCTCCCCTTTTACAGATTCAAGAGGAGGTATTTATAGAGAAAATTGAGGTCGAAAATTAGAAAAACTTGGATTTGAAAATTGAACGTTGGAGAGAGGCGTTGAGTTGTTTCAAAAATGGCTGCTGAAATTTAAACCGTTGGAAATTTTGACTTTTGTTTATTCTGAAAGGAAAAGCGTGTATGTATATGTGTTTATTTAAAAAATGGAGAAGAAAAATGGAGGGGCGTGAGTTGTGAGGAAGAAAAGATAGAAAAGGATAGAGTAGGAGACATGTGGTCCCATATAAAAAGAAAAAGAAAAAATAAAGTAAAAAGAAAAAAGGTAGGGGACATGTAGGGTTAAAGCGCGAGTTTAAATTTTAAAATATATAATGAATTAAATTAGATCAATTAATGAGCTTTTTTAAATTAACTAAGCTAAATAATTAACTCAATTATGAACTACTTAATTTTAAAAAATAATTTAATAATAAACAAGGATATAATTTCTTTTTATTTTTGAATAACTATGAAAAAGTACTTAATTACATACGTACAAAGTATATATTTTTTTAAAGATAATTATTTCATATTTTTAAAAATGAAGAAACTTGATAATTATTTTATAATGTGGAGGGTCATAATTGGGTGTCGACTAGCCATCTCAGTGGCAAGTGAGGAGCCGTATTCTTGGTACAATCCTATCCTACGTCGGATACGTAGTTTATGAGTCCAAGTTATTATAACTCTCACTCATATCGGTGCTCAATACTACTCCCAAAATAATTTTTATAATGCTCATAACTTAAAGAGTAAGAGTTCTCAAAAAATGCCTTTTTAATCTTTTGGGACTTAGCCCAACTTTAACTTTTCTTAAACTTTTCTCAATTCATCTCTTCCCTTTGACTGAATTTGTATTAGTACAAAGTGTCTCAAAATATAACTTTATTTCTCAGCTATCTTGTAAATATAGAAGCTTTAAGTACTCCTTAAACTTAACTCAAAACTGTGGACATAATAGCTTTTCATGAAAAATATAGGGTTCTAACAATTGCAACAATAACTATAAATCTTGTCTCTATAACTTAATTTAGTAGTGAAATCAACAAAGGCCATGATTTTTATCAAGGAAAATACATGAATAAGTTTTTCAATGAATTTAACTGGTAATGAAGGAAGCCTTGATCTCAACTTATAAATATGATCTTGGGTAGAGACTGATAGTTAGAAATACTAAATTAATAGTAGGATAACTTTTGGAGAGCCTTACATATCTGTGGAATTAATTTCTTGAAGGGATTGAAGAAGGTTCTTAAAAGCCCTAGCTTTTGCCCCTTTGAAACTACGTTCTGAGTTTTGAGAGTGTTTGAACATTAATGATATGAAGAGTTACATTCTAGGGGTTTAATTAGGTGAAAACTAACAAGTTTAGGCTTAAAGGGTGAGAAAAGACAAAGATACCCCTCTTTAAAATCACTGATCGAATTTTCTACGAGATCATCTATGGCCCATAGAAGCTTTTACGGCTCGTAGGGACCCTTCCATAAACTTTTGAGCAATTTTTGGGGTCCCTAGATCACATTTATGAGCCCATTCTATGGCCCGTAGATTGTCCTATGGCCCATAGAGTGTTCTACGACCCATAAGTTGGTCCGTAAAGTCTGGGACAAAAAATTGAAGTTTCAGGACTTGTTTCCACGGGTCGTAAAGGGGGTTTGTAGAAGTCACTTTGCTCAGGTAGTTTCCAGTAAAACGGTCATAACTTTTAACTCTGAACTCCAAATAAAGTGAAACCAGTTGCGTTGGAAAGCTAATTCAAAGGGCTTTTATTTGGTTTATCATGGGACATCTAATTCATTATATGTTAAGATTTATGATCATTGATGGTTAACCCTTGCATAATCTAATACTAGAAACTCTATTTATAGGAAAGTTTTGAACTCGACTAAGTACTAGAGGTCTCTTATGACCTTAATGCACTTCTACTCATAAGATTGTAGCTTAAAACATAGGTACATGTGAGGATAGAGTCATGGGGTGTCACAATATCTCCCCCTTGGGATCATTCATCCTCGAATGAAGGTGAAACTGGGGAATATACACATGTTTGCTATTCATGAACTAGTTTATCAACAAGAAGTTATCCAGATATCTTACTACTCATATATATATGGATGTATTTCAACTCAATGATAGGAATAAGAAATATTACCTTCATGCTCATCTTTGGAAGGCACGAATAGGTGGGGATATTCAGCTTTCATAACTGCCTCAGCTTCCCACGTGGCTTCCTCGATGAACTAATTCCTCCACAACACTTTAATAGAAACAATTTCCTTGGTCCTTAATTTACGAACTTGACGGTCTAGTATCTGAATTGGGACCTCTTCATATGACAAGCTATATTTAACTCCAATAATCTCTATAGGCACAACCAGTTCTGGGTATCCCAAACGCTTCTTAAGCATAGAAATGTGGAATACTGGATAGATAGCAGCCAACTTTGATGGCAATTCCAATTCATATGCCACATTACCACCCCATGATAATCTGGTATGGGCTAATATACCAAGGATTGAGCTTTCTCTTTTTCCCAAATCTCATAACTCCCTTCATCAGTGATACATTTATGTACACCCAATCACCTACCTCAAATTCCAAATATCTCCTTCTAACGTTAGTATAAGACCTTTGCCAACTTTGGGCTGTCTTTAGTCTCTATAGAATAACTTTTACCTTTTCTAAATCCTGATGGACTAAATCAGGTCCTATCAATCCTACTACGCCAACTTCAAACTACCCAATAGGCAATCTACACCTCCTCCCATAAAGGGCGTCATATGGTGAATTTGTATGCTAGCCTGGAAACTATTGTTATAGGAGAATTCAATCAAAAGTTAGTGATCATTCCAGTTACCTTTAAGGTGTATAACACATGCCCTCAACATATCCTCAAGAGTCTATATGGTTCGCTCTACTTGCCCATCTATTTTGGGATGGAAGGTTGTACTAGGATTCACCTTCATACCAAGCCAATTTTCAAAGGACTTCCTAAATTGTGCTATGAACTAGGGTCTTATGTATGAAATAATGGATATAGGAACCCTTTGCAATCTAACGTTCTCCTTAATGTAAAACTTGGGATAGTCCTCAGCTGTATCAGTCATTTTGACAGGTAAAAAGTGAGTTGACTTGGTCATTCTATCTACTATTACCTATATCGAGTCATGCTATCAATGAGATCGGGTAAGCATGTTATGAAGTTCATGTTAATCATCTCCCACTTCCACTCTAGAATTTTAATATTTTAGGCCACATCACAGGGCTTTTGGTGCTCTACCTTGACTTGCTAGAAATTTGGGCACTTAGACACGAACTCTGCAATGTCCTCTTCATGACACCCTACCAATAAACCTCTCTTAAATTTGTATACAATTTTGTTGCACTTGGGTGAATAGAGTATTTGGCATAATGAGCCTCAATTAGAATCCTTTCTCTAAGGTCATCAACATTTGGTACACACAAAAGGCATCTCAGGACTCTATCTCTTTTTTTTGCAAACACTAATACTTTTTGCTTCTGAACATCTTCTTTCAACTGAAGGAGGATAGGATCCTGGTCTTGCTTTTCATTTACCTCCACCACCAAGAATGACTCTGTCCCATTTTAAATAATCACACCACCTTTGTCAGAATCTTCAATTTGTACCCCGAAGTGTGCTAGTCTGTGCACTTCCTTAGCTAGTTCTTTCTTTCCATCCTCAATGTCTTCAGTGCTCCCCATGGTCAATGTGCGAAGAGCATCAATAACTACATTAGCTTTACCTAGGTGATAGAGAATGCTTATGTCATAGTCCTTCAACAGCTTCAACCACCTTCTCTACTTCAAGTTCAGTTCCTTTTGGCTAAATACATACTACAAGCTCTTGTGGTCAGTAAATACATCCACATGCCTACCATTAAGACAGTGTCCCCAGATTTTGAGAGTAAACACCATAGCAACAAGATCAAGGTCATGAGTTGGGTAGTTCTTCTCATGAGTCTTAAGTTGTCTAGAGACATATGCTATCACATTGCCTCTTTGCATCAATACGAATCCAAAACCAACTCTAGAAGCATCACAGTATACCATGAAGCCATCAGTTCCCTAGGGTAGTGATAAGACCGGAGCTATAGTCAACCTAGTTTTCAACTCTTGGAAACTCTTCTCACAAGCTTTAGACCATACGAACTTAACCTTCTTCTGAGTTAGCTTAGTCAAGGGTGTTGAGATAGAGGAAAACCCCTCTACAAAGTGCTTGTAGTAACCTGCCAAACCCAAGAAACTCCTTATCTCTATTTGAGTTATGGGACTTGGACAGTTCTTTACTGCCTCAATCTTTTCAAAATCAACTTGAATGCCTTCACCAGAAATAATATGACCCAAAATTGCTATGAATGCCAACCAAAAATCACATTTGGAAAATTTGGTATACAATTATTGGTCCTTAAGGGTTTTAAGTATAATTCTAAGATGGTCAGCATACTCCTTCTCATTGAGAGATCAGATCAGGATGTCATCTATGAACACAATGACAAACATATCTAGGTACGACCTCAGCACCCTATTCATAAGATCCATAAAAGCCTCTAGTGTATTTGTCAGTCCAAATGACATGACCAAAAACTCATAATGACCATAATAGGTTTTGAAAGCTGTCTTATGGATGTCTTTTGCTAACTTTGAGGTGATGGTACCCCGACCTGAGGTCTATTTTGGATAAACAAGTAGCACCCTAGAGTTAGTCAAACAGGTCATCAATTTTGGGAAGAGAACACTTATTCTTTATGATGACCTTATTTAACTGACCATAATCTATGCACATTCTAAGAGAACCATCTTTGTTACGCAAGAAGAGAACTAGATCATCCCAAGGTGAGATGCTTGGTCTAATAAAACCCTTATCTAGGAGGTCTTTCAACTATATTTACAATTCTTTTAACTCTGCAGAAGCCATATGGTACGGAGGAATAGATATAGGTTGAATATCTGGGAGGGTATTTATCTCAATGTCTATCTCCCTATTAGGAGGGACTCCAGGTAGATTATCAGGAAAGACTTCTGAGAACTCGTTCACAATTGGAATTGACTAGAGAGATTGTGTCTCGGCACTAGAATCTTTGACTCTAACTAGATGGTATATACACCCTTTGGAAATTAACTTTCTGGCTTTGAGATATGAGATAACTTCACCCTTAGGAAAAATCAAGTGACCTCTTCACTCTAAGACTGGCTCATTAGGAAACTGAAACTTGACCACCCTTGTTCTATAGTCTATGGAGGCATAACAAGCATGAATCTAGTCCATGCCTAGAATGACGTCAAAATCTATCATGTCTAACTCAACCGGATCAACTAAGGTATCTTTATGGTAAACCGACACTAGACAATCCCTATAGACTCTTTGTGATAGAATAGATTCCCCAACAGGAGTGGAAAAACTAAAAGGCTCAAGAAGACATTCTGGACTGCTCTCAAACTTCGTGGCTATGTAAGGAGTCACACATGACAAAGTTTCACCTGGGTCTAAAAATGTATAGACATCATAAGTAAAAACTTTTAGCATACTAGTAACCATATCTGGTGAGTTCTCCTACTCCTGTCTGGTGGCCATGACATATAGACAATTTGTGCCTCTCCTATCCCTGATATATCTGCCATCTAAACTGGCTTACCCTATGTTGTTGAAGAAACTAGTTGAGATTTGTTGTTCGTAATATTCTGCCTCCTCATATGACAATCCTTCAAAAGGTACCCCACCTGACCACATCTAAAACAACCATTTATACCTGCAAGGCACTCTCTTAGATGAGACCTGCCACACTTACCACAAATTGGATAAAGAGTCAATCCTTGAACTACACTCCCCTGTGATTTGGCTGTCCTCAAATCTACAGTTCTGTGATCCTTGATCATTCTCGACCTTCATTGCAGGTTCATTAGCAGATGAAGGTGCTGGTCTAGATATCATAGGCTGAAAGGATGAATGATTGGCATTTCTAGCCCCCCTCTTACCTATCTCCTGGCCTGATGTCTCGGCCCTTTTATTTTTGAACTGCTTCCTATCCTTCATTTTCTCCTCCTCCACTTATTGCACATAAGTCATTAAGCGTGTTATATCTATATCTATAATTAGTGTAGCATTTCTGCCCTCTCTCTTACTCATCCGAGAGAGCCCAAACACTAATAGGTCCATCCTACTATGCATGTCTACCACTATAGTCGGAGCATAATGGACAACTGAGTGAATTTGAGGCTATATGCTCGCACACTCACAGCTTCCTACTTTAGATTCACAAACTCTATCACTTTAGCCTGTCTCAACTGTCTAAGAAAGTACTATCTCAAAAAGACCTCCACGAATATTGCCCAATTCAAATCAGTCTATTTCTAGTCCCCAAGCAAACTATTTGGCCTTATTACATTCATTCAATCAATCATTTTACTAATCAGCGGAAGTTAACAGAATGTAAATGGGCATATCTAATATCTAGTCTCAAATAATAGTATAAATGAAAGGCTAGTAGAAAGAATTAGCTCACAATCTTAACAATCAACATCCGACTCTAGTCTATGAAGCCACCATCACTATTAGGTGGTGCCAATGACAGACCCATGACTACCTCAATCAAAATAAAAGCTAAGTAACTATAACTCTAAAGTATGATAAAAATAAAGTAAATGAATCCTCAAAAGTAGGGGAGGCTCACCAATCTGTTGAACATCCAAAGATCCTCCACGAAGTGTCTGTTGATGATCTCTATCCCATATATCCACATCATAAAATGATACAGTCCCAGAGTGGCATCAGTACATCTAATGTATGGTATGTAAAAATAGTTAAATGAAACTAAAACAGGTAGAACAATATAGAAATAACAATCAACTTGATATAAAAACCAATCAATATGTCAAATGTCTATCTAAAGCAAGATAAAAATTAGACATATGACCTATCAACCAATTAACTCATCAATCAAATTGTCTCACAAGTGCTCATTCATCTCATCTCATCTCGACTCTGAGTACTCAAGGTGAGAACTTTTTGGAGTTCTATTATCCAAAAATAATCACTTATGAGCCAGTGATTGTACAATAATCACGCTGATGTTGTCACAACTGTTTTGTACTTGCTAGGTAGAGAACGAATCGAAACCATAAGGACAAGTCCAAATGGAGACAACAGATCTATAAGTCCTCTATTGATTTCAGGGACTTATAATAAGAGGGGACCTTAACATAATATGATGTAGTGGTCCTAATCCTCACCTACGCTCGACTACGTAGTTTGAAAAGTGCGAGTTTGTTTAACTCTTACTCTTTCGATGCTCGATACTCCTCCCATGACTCAATGCATATAAAATAATCAATCAAATCAAACTATCTCATTCTAATCATCTCAATTTGCCTCATGGAGGCATAATCCTTCAAGCAGTCTTGTAGAGACTCTAATTATCTCATCAATCAATATCTCAATCAATATCTCAAGGTTTAGAATGATCATTAGGTAGCAATTGAATAGACAAATCATTAGAGTTCATTTATGGAGACTCAAGGGACTATCAACTTTTATCAACTCATCATCATTCTCACGTCACAGTCATAATCACAATAGACTCTCTCAATCAAGGCTCTAGATTCAATCCCTATCTCCTTTCATGCATATTTTTAAAAGTTAACACATAGGGTATGTGCAATATCTCATGAAAATATTCAATTGAAGAAATTAAGTTTATGATGATCATCAACATACAAAAATTCATTGTAAGAAATATAAGTTTCAAGAAAATAATCAAGATTTATGCATATAGACTCAAGAACCTTTAACTCACTTCTAAGACCATCTATGAGGAACATGAGAGAACAAACTCATACTTTTAGTTTATCCTTAAATACTTGGGATGAAGCTCTTCAAATCACCTATCAAGAATTCCCCTTGAACTCTCCAATTTCACGTTCTTCTTTCTTCTCTCTCAAGCCCTAACTTTGAAGTGTTGTGAAGAAGGACTTTGAATAGGGTTTTACCCTATTTACTCATCAAAACAACCTAAATTGATCATGTTTTGAGTTTAGAAGGGGTCAATAAAAGTCTAGAATACCCCTCAAAAGATTTAAAATTTTGAACTTTGGGGGAACAGGTTAGGGTAATAGGTCCTCAATGCCAACTTTTCATGGACCTGTGTAATTTCAAAAATTCAATCCCGTCAAAAATTAAAAAGATATAAGTGTGGCTTTATGACAAGTCGATGTCACGGCCCCAACGCGAACTCTTACTATTTCTATTTTTGGATTAAAAAATTATTTTTTGATTCGGTTGCTCTAAAATTCGGTCGAGACCACTTCCCCACCTAGTTTTTTGTGCTGATTGCAAATTTAGTCTCTATTTTTTCATCCGAGATTAGAAAGATGTGTTATTCACATAATTACATTCTAGGGTATTTTGGTAATTTTACTATATTACATTATCTCCCCCTTGAGATTGTTCACCCTCGAATGATGAGGAAGGATGGATATTAAGACACGAATAAGCTCAAAACTCGTATCAATTCTCATATCTATCAATTAATGTTTCGACTCCCCATCACTATCAACAATCTCTATTCAGACTCAAGAGTAGACAATCAACAAGAGAAGACAATCAATTTGGTCAAGGGTAAGGAAAGAAAATTTACCTTCAACATTTTTATCCATTGGCATGAATAGATGTGAATACTTTGTTTACATCTCTTCCTCAGCTTCCTATGTGGCCTCCTCAACGAATTGATTCCTCCAAAAGACTTTGATTGAGGCAATCTCTTTGGTTCTCAATCTGTAACTCTGACGATCAAGGATTTGGACTGAAATTTCTTCGTAGGTCAAACTATCATTCATTCCGATGCTCTACACTGGGATTACCAAGTTAGGGTCTCCCAAGCATTTCTTCAACATCGATACGTGGAACACTGGATCAATACCATCTAACTCAGAAGGCAACTCTAATTCATAGACAACCTTGCCGATTCTTTTCACAATCTAATAGGGTCCAATATAGCATGGACTTAGTTTATCCTTCTTCCCAATTTTCCTGACACCTTTCATAGCTGATACTTTCAAATATAATCAATCATTCATCTTAAAGTCCAAATCTCTCCTCCTCACATCGACGTAGGATTTCTGGTGACTTTGCACAGTCTTCAATCTTTCTCTAATGATGTTAACCTTCTCCATTGCTTGATGGACAAGTTCAGGCCCCATCAACTCTGCTTCTCCAACCTCGAACCACTTAATTGGTGATCTATATCTCCTCCTATATAAAGATTCATAGGGAGCCATCTGAATGCTTGCATGATAACTATTGTTATATGCAAACTCAATCAATGGTAGGTGATCACCCCAATTTCCCGTGAAATTAAGGACATAGGCCCTTAAAATATCTTTTAACATCTAAATTGTATGCTCTACCTTGCCATTTATTTGTGGATGGAAGGTTATGCTCAAATTCATTTTCGTACCCAATCCTTTCTGGAAAGATCTCCAAAATTGGGAGGTGAATTAAGCTCCTCTATCCAAGATGATGGGCAAGGGAAACCCATGCAACCTCGCAATCTCTTGGATATATATCTTGCCATATCCTCCACAGTGTTAGTTGTCTTAACTGCTATGAAGTGAGCCAATTTAGTCATCCTATCTGCCATCGCTCATATAGAATCATGTTACTTTCGAGACCTTGGTAGACCAGTAATGAAGTTTAAATCGATCACCTCCCACTTTTATTTCAGAATCTCAAAGTTTTAAGCTAATCCATAAGGCCATTGGTACTCAACTTTCACTTGTTGACAGTTTGGGAACTTAGAAACAAATTCAACAATATCCCATTTTATTCCACTCCACCAATAAACTTCTCTCAAGTCATCGTACATTTTGGTTGAGCCAGGATGAATAGAGTATCTGGTGTTGTGACCTTTAACCATGATTCTCTCTTGTATACCATTAGCATCTGGGATGCACAATCTACTCTAGTAACTCAACATCTCATCTCCCCCTTTTGGAGAAGACCATCACTTTCTGTTTGTGGACAGACTCCTTTAATAGAAGTAGAAAAGGATCTTAGTCTTGTTTTTCTTTCACCTCCGCCACCAAAGATTAGGCAAACCCATCTTGAACATTTACTCCTCCTTTATCATTCTCCTCAAGTTGAACTCCCGATCGGGTCAATTGATGCACTTCCATGGATAGCTCCTTCCTCCCTTCCTCGATATGGGTTGTACTACCCATTGACAACCTGCTAAGAGCGTCGGCAACAATGTTATATTTACCTGGATAGTAGAGAATTCTCATGTCCTAATCCTTGAGCAACTCCAACCATCTCCTCTATCACATGTTAAGCTCTTTCTGACTGAAGACATACTACAATATCTTGTGGTCGGTGATCACATCCACATGCACTCCATATAAGTAGTGGCACTAGATTTTAAGTGCAAAGACCACTGTTGCCAACTCAAGATCATGTGTTGGATAGTTCTTCTCATGAATCATAAGTTTCCTAGAATCACTTCCCCCTGTGCATCAATACATATACCAATCCAACTCTCGAAGCATTACAATAAATACGAAATCTTCTATTCCATCGAGTAAGGTTAGAATTACAGTAGTTAGTATAGTCTTTAATTCTTGGAAACTTTTCTCACACTCGTCGGACCACTGTAACTTGACCTTTATCTAAGTCAACTTTGTCAATGGTGTAGATAAGAAAGAAAATCCCTCAACAAATCGGCGGTAGTAGCCTGCTAACCCCAAGAAACTCCTTATGTCAGTTGGAGAGGTCGTTCTGGGCCAGTTCTTGACCACTTCAATCTTTTGAACATCCACTCGAATACTTTTACTAGAGATAATATGGCTTAAGAAAGCTACATATTTAAGCCAAAATTCACATTTTGAAAACTTTGCATACAACTCATGGTCCTTAAGGGTTTGGAGGACAATTCTAAGGTGATTTCCATGCTCTTCTTTTTCTCTTGAATACACCAAAATATCATCAATAAACACAATCACAAACATATCCAGATACTGTCTGAACACTCTATTCATCAAATCCATAAAGGATGCAGGTGCATTCGTCAACCCAAATGACATGACCAAGAACTTAAAATGGCCATATCTAGTCCTAAAGGCTGTCTTTAGGATGTCATATCCCCTCACTTTCAGCTAATGGTAACCAGATCGGAGGTCTATCTTTGAGAAACATGAGGCACCCTGAAGTTGGTCAAATAAGTCATCTCTCCTTGGCAGAGGATACTTGTTTTTTATGGTGACCTTGTTTAGCTACCTATAGTCAATACATATTGAGGGAGACCCATCTTTCTTTATCACGAATAGTACAGGGGCACGCTAAGGAGAAACACTCGGCCTTATGAAGCCCTTCTCTAAGAAATCTTTTAGCTGTTCCATCAATTCTTTCAATTCAGCGGAGGCCATCCTATAAGGTGGAATTGAGATAGGCTAGGTATCAGGAAGAACATAAATCCAAAGTCAATCTTCCTATCAGGAGGGACTCCAGGTAGATCCTTAGGAAACACTTCTGGAAACTCATTCACGATAGAAACTGACACAAGAGTTGGAGACTCAACATCAATAGATTTGACTCTTACAAGATGGTAGATATATTCCTTAGCAATCATTTTTCTGGCTCTAAGATACGAGATAAACTTTCCTGTAGGTGCTACAAAGTCACCCTTCCATTGTAGAATCGGTTCATTCAAAAATTGGAACTTAACGGTTTGGGTTCTATAATCAACAAAGGCATAACAGGCGTGGAGCCAATCAATGCCAAGGATCAAATCAAAATCGATCATTTCTAACTCAATCAAATCAATGATAATATCTCTATGATGGATGGACACTAACAAGCTCTATAGACTCTCTCAGCTCGGGTAGACTCACCCACGGGAGTAGAAATATTAAAAGGTTCGAGAAGACTCTTGAGGGTTCTATGAAATCCATTGGCCATATAAGGAGTTTCAAAAGATAATGTGGCACCAGGATCCATCAACACATAACAATCAATAGAAAAGACTCGCATCATACCTGCTTAAAAACCAATGATTACAATTAGCTTTTTATTTGCGGAATTCAAAAGAAGTTAAGAAAGGTACCTATAACAAGATAAATATTTTGAATTTTTTCTTGAGAATTGTCACGATTGCATACAGTACCATTACCACTAAAACCTGGAGGACACATGCATGTATAGCTCCCTTCTTTATTCTGGCAAATGGCATCTTTGGCACATCTATAATCAGCTGATTTCTGATCGTCTTTACATTCGTTGATATCTGCAGAATCGTACAACACAAACATATGTCGTAAAACATTCAATTGCCAAAAAATTGATTTCATTTAAAAGTTCAGCGCACTAACTAAAAAAAGAGTAAATGGGAGAGCGAGGGTTAAATTTGAAGTTATAATAAGTTATTTTAATAAGTTTTAAATATAGACTAATATAGAGAAAATGAATTTTGATGAGATGTCAATATTTATTATATAAAGATTTAAGCCAAGCTTATTTATTGTAGATATAGAAATCAGAAAATTAATAAGATGCCCACTAAATATAATGATCTTAAGTTTTTATCCTCCATAAGGGAAATCTTACAAAAATGTCTTTCCTTTTATTTTAAGTGGAATTAAAATATATTTTTATCCTTCAACATCTTAAATTTTTTTTTTAAAAAAAGACTCTCCATAGTCAATTATCTTTCAATGTTTTTTATTTTCTCTTTCTTTATTTTTTAAATTTATTATTTGTCTCTTCTCTTTAATTTCTTTGTTTTTTTTTCTTTTTCGTGTTTTTTCTTTTTTTTTTTTGAACTTCTAATTTTTTTCTTTCTTTATTTTAAAATTATTTTTTTTATTTTTTCTTAACTTGAATTTGTTTCTCTTTCTTTATTTTTTCTTTTATTTATTATTTTTTTCTTGTTTCTTTTTGTCTATTGCTTTTCTTCGTGTGTTTTTTTGGTCTTCCATTATATTAAATCTTCAAATTAAATTCTGCTTCTAAAATAAAAATTATTGGCATAAGAGGCAAGAGTTATAGAACGTATGATAAATTAATACACAATTCAGTAGTGTCAAGTCTTGTCTATGTCTTGCCTCTAAAGAAGGCAAGAATTATAGAACATCTTATAAATCAATACGTAATGTGGTAGTGTTAAGTCTTGTCGATGAGGCTTGACTTATTATTTGATAAATCAAAACACAATGTAAAATGTCAAGTCTTGCCCATGGGGCTTAACTTATTGTTTTGAAGCCCTTAGACTAAGAGGCAAAAGTTATATATATGATAAATCAAGACACAATATAGTTGTCAAGTCTTGCTCATGGGCCTAAGTTGTGAAGTTCTTGGTCTAAGTCTTATCTCTAAGACAATAGTTATAGAGTATCTAATAAATCAAGACATTATGTAATAGTGTCAAACCTTGCCCTTGGGACTTGTTTGTGAAAGTCCTTAGGCTAAGAGGCAAGGGTTATAGACCATTTAATAATAAGTCTTGCCCATTCGATAGAATTTATAAAGTTCTTACTTGTCTCTAAGACAAGAGTTACAGAGTATAACATAAATAAAAATACACACACAAAAAAAAAATAATAATAAAATTTAAAAAAAAACGTGTCAACTCTTGTTCATGGGACGTAATTTATTTTTTAAAAGTTTTTATGTTAAATATTGCCTTTAAAGTAGATGTAATAGAGTATTTCATGAGATTTCAAACCATATATATTTAAAATAGTGAATATATATATATATAAAACACCTTGAACCTTGGTACTTGAATTTAAAAATTATTTTGTTTAAAAAACACAAAATGTATAAAATAAATATTTATTTATAGTTCCATGATTAAAAAAAATAAAACAAAAAAAGATAAGGAAAAAATAGAAAGAAAAAAGACAGAAGAATAACACAAGAAAAAAAGAAAGAATTAAGGGAAAGAAACAAATACATAACAAAAAATGAAAGGAAAACAAGAAGGATAAGGAAAAAAATATAAGATAGAAAGATAGAAAATAAAAAAATATAACTATTTTAGTTTCTTATAATTATCAAAATATACGTTTCTTTTATTTTATTAAATATGGAAGATAATTTTATTTAAAAAAATTTCATTAAACAAATAAAAATATTTGAAAATATTATTTATGAGGGGCAAAATGTTAAGAACACTCCTTATTTGGAATATTTTTAAACTTAACTCTATAGAAATAATCCACACCTTCCCACTAGAGTATAAAAACTATATGGGGATCCGATGGTGAGCATTCAAGGGGGTGGTAAGTAGAGAAGAAATAATAAATTTTGAAATGTCATTTATAAAGCTTATTATTTTTTATTTTTATTAAAAACGAAATTATTTTACTCATTTTTAAAAAATTTATTTTTCAAAATACTGGACCAAAAACACACACATAACAAAAAAAAGAAAATCTGTAAAGTCCTTAAATTCACGATAGAAGTTAGTCACAAAAAATTTAATTAGGAAACTCAGAAACATATACACACCTTGGCAACCATCTTTCAGGTATGGATTCCCATCATATCCTTGTTTGCAGGAACATCGATATCCCATTGAATTGTCATGACAAAAACTGTTGTCACTCTTACATGCATATGCAGTCAAGTTTCTCTCAGCAATTTCACATGTTTCTTCACCAATTACCCAATCTAGCTCAAGAGGAAGCTTCTTCACTTTCTGTAAACTGCTTAGGCCACTCTTAGAAAAGTTAAACTTATCTTTTTTTATCGCAAAAGCGTAGCTGCAAGCAGAGTTATTTGTCAAATTTGGGAGAGTATAATTATAATAGCTGCTTAATGTTATGTTGACATTCCATGCTCCCTCAGGGATGGATGTCTTGCAACAACCGACCCCAGAACATGAGTTACTATCGTCATTAACAGCATCATCAATGCTATTGCACATGGACATGCATCCTGTTATGTAGGAATCACTGATTTTAGACTTATGCTTCCGATAATAACCCCGAACGATGGCGTATGTGTCACAGCCAACAGCGATGAACTTATTCGTCGTGTGGTTCACCCTGAACAACGATGGTAATATTATCCATGGAGATCCATGTTTTGTTCTTAGCCCAGCACTATAACAATCTCTGGATATGAATTGTAAGACATCAAGCTGCCCAACGAGAGATATGCTTGTGATTTCTATTGTGCTGTTTCCGAAAAAAAGGCTGAGGAGGTTTAAAGGAGTTATTGCAAGTGACAAGGAACTGATGGTCTAGATAGCAATCTGGGGTCAATCCGTATGGGAAAGGGATTTTGACATTGCCACAACTTTCATTGCAGTGAGGTTTGGCTATGAGATTGTTGTGTTTTGCTAACATATCATCATCACCAAAACATAGTGAAAAGCAAATTAATGTTATCAGACCAACCATCATTACATAATTAGGAGCCATGTTATATTGTGTTTGTTGTGATTTTTGATACATCGATTCTCCGGCCCATTAAAGATCCTTTTATAGCTACTGAAGGAGTAATTTTTTGGGAATGCACTAGAGAATGTCAAATACATCAGCAGTTTTATGTGGACTATGTCAACGAGAATTGGCGACTTTATGCAGCCAATTATATACCAAGATTTTTAGTACATGGAAGTTTGAAATGAATAAAAAAATAAATAAAATTCATATTATCTATTTAAAAATTGATAATTTTATAGGTAATGTGAGAGAAAAAAGCTCATTTACAAAATAAGAAAAGCAGCATTATATTTTCTGTATAGTCAAAAAATTTTAACAAACAAATAGCTACGCGGAAGACACTCATGAGAATTTTACTTTTTTGTGCGCCTTTTGTGATCTACCTACATATTTTTACTCCTCTGCGTTTTTGTTTATTTTTTGTAACATTCATAATTGCCTTCTCGTTTGTTTTGTATACTTTTTCTGCCATACTTCTTCATATCGTTGAAATTTTCTTTTAATTACTTTAGTAATTTTAAGTCAAATAAGTTGCTTACGTTTAGGATCATTTCAATTTTAAATTTTTATTAGATAATTTAGTTTATTGAGATATTTTACTTAGTTTTGAATTTCAATTTATGCAAATTTTATTTTGTGTTGAATATTTAAAGACCCTGAATGCTTAGCATAATTATTGAAAACTATAGCCAACAGATGCAAACAATTGCTCCTCTCTTCTTCTTCATATTCATGTAATATGGTTAGTTAATTATTGTCAATCCATTTGTTGATTTTAGGCCTTTACTTCGTTAATGAGTTGATTTCTCTAATGGTCACTTAATTAATAGTATTATCTCACAAAATTATTGTCGTTGTTAATTGCAATCAAGAAGAAAAGTGGTCTTACATACACATTTGAATCGCATTAATGATTTCATGGATGAGATGAGTAATAAAATATGAGTTATAGTTTCTTCTCATGAATACAGTGATGGGAGTGGTGCGCTTGCAGGGGGTTGAGGTGATAATATTATTTTTCTAAAAAAAATAAAATTATAATTTATTTTAATGAGGTTGGGGTGAGAGTGAGGTAAAAGGATTTGTTTTTTTTAAATTTTAATATGATACTTACTATAATATGTGTATCTATATTTGTCATATTATCTATTGAGTAACTCTTTTTTACCTATTTAAAATAATATAAGTCGAGTTGAGTGTTTTTTCCACTTTTACTTAATTGATATTCAATTCAACTTGCTCGTTTTGTATTTATCTTTAATAAATATTATTATAATTCAACCTTAGCAAGCTTTTTTTTTTCCCTTTATTAGATGATGGCTCTCCCTTGAGCTTAGTTTGATAAGCGAGCCGACTATTCTTGGCTGAGCAAAAATATGTCTGTCTATGATTCTTTTTGTGAAGCTATCAAATTCTCATTGTAATATCTCTAGGGGCTAAGCAGAGTTCAAAATTTATTTGAGCCATGAAAAGATAAAATTTACATAAATAAATTATATTTTAAGAATGTAACTAAAATAGATTTAGTGTAATTTTTTTTATTTTATAAAAAGATTGAAACGATGATTTTAAAGTTGTTAACATCTAATTTTAATATAAAATAAAATTTCTTCAACTTTAAAACAAAATAAGTTTTGTCACTTTATAAAGTGGAAGAAAATCCTCCATTTTATAAAGTGAAAGTTTTTATTCTACATCATCAAAAAAGTTTATTTTATCAAAATTTTCACTTTCTTCCTCAAATTTCACTATCCTACATTAGTCCCCAACCTGATGATTCAATTATTTAACCTCACATTAAAAATTGGAAGGTTTAATTTAAGAGTCTTAAAATTATTTTATTTTAATTTAACAGTCTTATTATTTTTTAATTAATATTCAAGAAGTTTTCGAGATCATTACATTTTTAAAAGTAACATTTTAAATTTAATATTTTAAAAAATAAAATTTTATTTTTATTTTTAAAATTTTGTATCAGTCAACTAGCATTTAATAGCACTTGGTGCTTTGGCTATGATAATCAAATATGATTTATTTTTTCTAAATATGATTTTGATCCTTCAATTTTTAAAAATTAGCGATCTGCTCGAAAGAAATAATTTCCATATATATATATATATATATCACTAATATTGTTTTGCTTTATTCTTTTTATATTTGAAGTTGAAGGTCAAATTATATTTTGACATAATTTTTTGCAAAAGATATTTGATTGTTTAGACATAATTTTTTTAAAGAAATATATGTGAAATACAATCTAAATGAGTCCTTTTATAAAAATTTAAAATACAAGTTGACCTTTGAATCAATCTTAGAATTTTTAATTTGGGGTCGAATTGTTGAGTTGTCAGATTTACGATCAGGGCTATAAAAATTGAGTAAGAAATTGAAAATTTTGGTAGTGAACTTTGTTATAGAGGGGAAGAATAATTCCCACTTTATAAAGTGGAAGAAAAAACTTTGTTTTATTAAAATCAAATATTAACAGCTTCGATGTTTGCCATTTGAACATTTTATAAAATGAAAAAAAAATTGCACTAATTTTTTTAAGCTGTATTCTAAAAAATATGATTTGTTTGCATCAATTTTATTTTTGTGTGGTTCAAATAGGTTTCAAACTCAGACGAGTACAGAATACTTTGAGAGTTTTAAAGGCTGAATTTAAGATTATATATGAAGTTATCTAAATCGAGATGATTGTAGTTAGGGTTGGGAAATAGGTGGATCAAATTAGACATAAATCAATCAAAAATGAGTTAGGTAAAGTGAATAAAATATTCAAATAAATTCATATTTGATATTAATAGAAATGAATAAAATCAATAGATAATATGGATACCCATATTACTCATATTATTTATTACTTCTTATGATGTAAAGAAAATGTATACTTTCGTTATAAGATTTTTTTTCCTTATTTTTGTCTCCTTTTAGGGCATGTTGCGATGAAAACAAACAATGTAACGTTTCCTAGATTTTTTTTTTTTGGGGGGTGAAATTGAGTGGTCCTAACTCAAGGTTGAGAGGTCAAAAATTTGATTCTCTAGTTAGGATAGGACGTTGGATCCCAAGTCTAGACTCATTTTGGGAGTTAGACGTTCAAAGAAAGTTTTGAATTTTTTTTATTTTAGAAAAGTTTTCAATTTTTTTCTTATTTTATGTATGAAAATTATTTTTCTAAAATTAAAAAAAAATCATATACAATATTTAATTCAAAAAATACGAAAATAATTATAAAATACTGATAAAGACAGTGAAAAGCAAATTAATATTATCAGACAAACCATTATCACATAATTAGAAGCCACATAGTATCATGTGTGAGTTGTGATTTTTGATACATTAAATATCTTAGTTACTGAAAGCTACTGAAGGACTAAGTTCATTGGAATAGACTATAGAGTGTCAAATACGTCAAAAATTTTATGTGGACTATGTGAACGAGAATTCATGACTTTATGCAGTCAATTATATGTCGAGAATCTTTTATAATTTGAGAAGCCTTATTATTATTGTTATTATTGCAATGATAATATATAGTTTTTTTTAGAAAAAAAATATTAAATACATATTGTTTATGATAAAAAATTAATTTTTTTCATATAGCAATAGAGAATTATAGAAAAAGTTTGGCACATATAAAGTATGATTATATTATCAATTAAAAGAAATTATTGAATAAAATCAATTATAATTTTTGAATAATTTTACATCTTATTATCACAAAGAGCTAAGAGGACAAAATTCATAAAAATATTTTAATTTATTTTTTAAAATATAAAATCATTATCTAATTTTTGCGTTATACCACTAATGTACTCCAGTCGACTGATTTGAAAGAATGTGAGAATGAGTAAGTGCGGTCCTTGTCATTAATTGTGCATATTTGTTGGAAAAGTATACAAGGTTTAGACAAGAAAGTTCATAGAGGAGTAATTAGAGAGAAGTTGACGCGAAATTTAACGCGTTAGACCTCATTTTCCTGGAAATTATTAATGGTTTTAATTTTGACTCTTCTTAAAATTATGTAAAAGCCTGAAAGTCAATACCCTCATAACTTGCTGTTTAGATTGTTGGTAGTTGGTACCGTTGGTGTATTGTATTATAAATTTAAATATAATATTTAATTTGATTTTTGTTTAGAATCTGTTATATCATACTATTTAAATTCCATTAGGTTCAATATATAATATGTGAATGCATAATAATACATAGAATAAAGATTGGTATATTAAATATGTGAAAGTGCTGATGTTATTCCATTCATGAATACTTATATCATATGAATGTAACATTTTGCATTTTTATGTAACCTTTCAAATTTTTATGCAATCTTTCACCTGCTATAAATGAATCTTTGTGCCACCCTATGGGCTATAAATATCTAAAACCTTTCTCAGCTATTGTGAGAGTTGGTTTGAAGATTTTTTTTTGAAAGGAAAATAAAAACAAGAAAAGCAAAGGTTCCTTCTTTGTGAAAACTTTGTATAATTACAAGCCATTGAGTGGTTCGCAGGATAATAAATTTGAGGTACTGCTATTTATTTGTCGTGAATCATTTTATCCTGAGAGAATATATTCTATAACCTCAGGTACTTGAGGGGAATAATTCCCTTAAGGAAACTCAGTAAATTCAGAGGATTTGATTCTTCTTGTTTTGCCATCTTGTTCGTTGTATGATTTTTTTTTCAAAGCTTATTTAACTTCATATTATATATTTCAATTTTATATGAAATTTATTTGAAGATATTTTGTTGTAAATCAAATTGCATTGTACAATTATTATTATTGCAGAAAAGGGTCAAAATTGCCCCTAAATTATGCGAAATAAATCACTTAGATCATTAGTTCTACTTTTAGATAAAAAATACCCCTGCAGTTATTCCAATAGACCAAATGCCCTTACACCATTATCTTTGCTGATGTGCTGTCAAAATACAACACATTTGATACTTAAAACTTAGGATTTTGTGTGTTCTCAATGCGATATTTGTGGTTTTTATATGTTTTTGCATTTGTTTTGTAGGAAAGCAGGTTGGCATGACTTTTGAAGAAAATTGAAGACTTTTCTGATTTTTGAAGGCTTACGAGACCCTCTACGAGTAGTAGAGCCATCTACGAGTCGTAGAGTGTGTTTTGTAGGGATTTTTAGTGATGAATGAAAGTCTGAAATTCAGCTATGCGAGACCCCTATACGAGTCGTAGATCACTCTACAATTTCTATAGAGGGGTTTCATGAAGATTTTCAGAGATGGACCAAATGATGATGATGAAGTCTACGAGAAGGCAATACGAATCGTATATCAGACTATGACTCGTAAATTGGATCTACAGCAATGAAGTCCAAGATTCAAGAAGATGAACATGATACCCCGATTACGATACGTAAACCCTGTTACGAGTCATAACTGCATGTCGTAGGGCGCGCCGACCAATTTTTCTCTTTTTTGAGACTTGTTTGTAAATACTATAAATAATATAATTAAGTTATTTTTAGTAAGGAGTACAACAGAATAGAGTAGAGAACATCATTAGAACACTTTTTAGGGTTTTATACTTTGAGATTAAACATTGGAGAAGAGAATACACTTGTGGATTCATTGTATCTTTCAATCTTTTAATTCTCAATACAAATTGGGTTTGCTTGTTCTTCAATTTATTTTGGTAAAAGATTAATTATGTTTTGTCAATTCATAGTTTTTTATCTACCCATAGCATGAATAACTACACCCACAACTTGAAGTTGTGGGAACCATGAAGATCTAATCAAATAGACCCGGATAATTTACAATTCTTGGAATGAGTATTTACATATATTAATCAATTCTCTTCGTATTGCATGTTTTCTAGTGGTGACCAACATTAGAACTCGCCTAGTGTTATCTTCCCGATCCAGGTGGTAATAAAGAGATTGGTTAACAAGATTCCATGATGTGTTCTTATCTAATCAACCGAACTAGACTAAGGGGAGGTTGTCTAGGACTATAAGTAATGGTTAGTATTGCATACTATGGAGATGGTCCAAGTCATATAGTAAAATTTGCCTCTTACCTTTGACCAAAGGGCTTGGTGAACTTGAATTACAGTCCTAAATGCTATACTCTAGTCGAAAATTGGGTTATCCGAGGATATAGGGTTGGTGAATCATGGGGAACACAATTTCTCAAGTTGCTCTCTATTATTAATTGTCTCTTATTTTAGTTAGTTTAATTTAATTTCTTATCAATCATTATAACCCCGCCCCTCTTAGTTAATACTTGGATTGTTTATTGGTGAATCGATTTGGAAAGTCTCTGTAGTCTCTATGAAATTTGACCTTAACCTTGGTTAAGTTTTATATTTGACAATGATCGCTTTATCCTCCAAAAGATTGGTGTAACTTGGGTGTGATCAAAGATTAGGGCAACGTTGCCGGGGAATACAACTAGACTTTGATTGAATTCACTAGTAGTATAATTCGAGAGTTAATTTTTTAGTTCCCTTGTATTTTACTTTTATTTTTATTTTATTTTTTTTTGCAGGGAATACTAGGTATTGTATCCCCAACACAAGGAGTCAAAGCAATCCCTTAACTCTAATTGATTTAGAGATCCAATGAATTACAAAATAATGGCTCAAGCAAATGCCAATACCGCGATTCATGAAGCTTTGAATCAGAATAGTGATGTTGATGATAGGGATGTAAATACACCTTCTTTAGAGAATGTTCCACAACTTAGGGATTTCAATAGCAATGCTTATCGATGAAATCAATATAGATTGAACCCTATGGCTATAGATGTTACCCAAGCTATTGTGTTGCCACCATTACCGGCCAACAAAAAGTTCATTATTTCTAGGGGTTTACTCCAAATGCTCTAAAATCGTGAGTTATTTGCTAGTCTACCATCAGAAAATCCACATAGCCATTTGTATAATGTTGCATTTGTGTGCAAGAGTGTCATAGGGACACAAAATCTGACTATGGATACTATGTGGCTTCGTGTCTTCCCATTTTCTTTTATGGGCAGTGCTACCATATGGCTATCTGAGCTCCCACAAAATTCAATCACCAGTTGGGCAAATTTGCATAAGGCCTTTTTGGAAAGGTACTTCTAGAAGTCGAAGAAGCTCAAGTTAAAGGATCAAATCAATAATTTTGAGCAACATTCGAGTGATTCGAATAGTACCATGTGGGAGAGGTTTACTAAGTGTTTGAGAATAGTCCCTAACCACAAGATCATAGATGATCTTTGGCAGAGATCTTTAATTATGCCCTGGATGAGAATAATCAAGCTTGTGCTGATACTATAATGAGGGGGGGCATGCTCTTAGATCAACCTTTTCCAAGAATTGCCAAATGGATGGAATAACTGGTCAAAACTAATCGTGCATGGGGGCAATGGGAGAGAGCTTCTATGAGGATTTTATTGATGTGTTGTCAAAATACAATACATTTGATACCTAAAACTTAGGATTTTGTATATTCTCAATGTGACTTTTATGGTTTTTATTTGTTTTTGTGTTTGTTTTTATAAGAAATACAGTTGGTACAATTTTGGAAAAAGTTGCAAACTTTTGCTAATTTTAGGACCTACGGTACCCTCTACGAGTGATAGCTTAGTCTACTAGTTGTAGAGAAGGTCTCGTAGGTACTTCCAGTGTTCAAAAGCAAAGCCTGAAAATGTGAAGTTTAGCTATATAAGCCCCAAGTACGAGTTATAGTCCCTTCTACGGGTTGTAAAGGATGGTATCATAACAAGTTTCAGTATTGATCAAGACTTGACCAAGAAATGCAAGTGTGGACTATGAGAAGGCGGTAAGAGTCATAGACCAAACTACGACTCATAGAGGTGAATTATAGCAGTGAAGTTCAAAATGCAAGATGCTAACCAGAAAGCCCTATTACTACTCGTAGGGCGCACTATGAGTCATAACTGTGAGCCGTAGCAGATGCTGACCAACTTTTTTAATTAATTTAGGGACTCATTTGTAAATACTATAAATAATATATTTTAGATTTTTAGCATAATGTTTCACAGATTTTGAGAGAGCACACACAAAGAGGCTTAGAGATCACAAAAGTTTAGAGAAGTTTTTACGGTTTATCTTTGGAGACTCAAATTTGGAAATTAGATTCACTTTATCTTTCAAGCTTGTAATTCTAAATACAAAGTGGGTTTTATTGTTCTTTATTCTCTTTAGGTAAGTGATTGACTATGTCTTCTTCATTCATTGTTAATTTATTTTCCCAAGTTATGAGTAGTTAAACCCACAACTTGGTGTTGTGGGAACCATGAGAATCTAACTTAAAAAAACATGAATTATTTGCACTTCTTGAGCTAGGTATTTGCATGTATTCGCCATTTTCATTCATTTTATATGTTGTTTAATAGTGGTCAACATTAAACCCTGCCTAGTGTCATGATCCCGATCTAGGTAGTGATGAATAGGAAAAGGGGAATAGTTAACAAAATTTTATAATGTATTTTGTCTAATCAACTGAACCCAGCCAAGAAGAGATTGACTGGGACAATGGGTAATGGTTAGTTTGGCACAATATGGAGTCCGAACCAAGCTCTATAATGAAAATAGACCTTCACCTTCAAAAGAGAGCTGGAGGAACCTAAATTATCGTCCTACATGCAATATCCCAATTGAGGTTGTGTTGTCTGGGGTGTTTAAGTTAATGAATCATGGAGAACACAATTACCCATGTTGCTCTCCAATTTGATTGTCTCTCCTATTTAATAGTTTAGTTTAATTTTCTATCAATCATTGCAAACCCCCTCTTTTTGAGAATCAAGTAGTTGATATTTGAATTGATTATTAGTAAACTAAGTTGCTAAAGCACTGTATTCCCTGTAGGATTCAAATCTAACCTTGGTTAGATTTTTTACTATTTATGATCGCTTTGACCTTGAAATGGAGGCATATCTTTAGCATTCATCAAGAAAAAATGGCGCCATTGTTGGGGAATACGACGATGCTTTAATTTGGTTTCACTAGTAATTTAATTCAAGTATTAATTCCTTAGTTCTCTTGTATTTTACTTTTGTTTTTGTTTTTATTAGTTTAGTTTTTTGCAAGGTATGCTAGATGTATGCCCAATACACAGAGTCAAGGCATAATCTTAGCTCCAATTAATTTTGAGATCCAATGTGTAGTAAGGAGAATGGCTCAAGTGAATGTAAATGTCGTGGTGAATGAAGCTATAAATGAAAATAATAATATTGAGGAGAGGGATAAGAATACACCACCAAGGGAGAATAGGCCACAACTCAGGGATTTCAATGAGAATGCCTCTGGATGGAACCAATACCGACTAAATTCCATGGCCTTGGGCGTTACTGGAGCTATAGTGTTGCCACCATTACTGGTAAATACTAAGTTCACGGTGTCAAGTATATTGCTCCAAAAGCTTCAGAATCGTGATTTATTCGCGGTTCTACCTTTTGAGAATCCTCATTGCCATCTGGATAATGTGCCTTTTGTATGCAAAAGTGCATTGGGTACGCAAAATCTTTCAATGGATGCTGTTGGGTTGCTTGTGTTCCCTCTATCTCTTACCGGCAATGCGATAATTTGACTATTATAACTCCCACAAAGCTCAATCACCAGTTAGGCAGAATTGCAAAGAGCATTTCTGGAAAGATACTTTCTAAGGTCGAATAACCTCAAATAGAAGGATCAGATTAATAATTTTGAGCAATTCCTGGGTGATTCTATTAGTACAATGTGGGAGAGGTTCACCAAGTGTTTGAGAAGTTTTTTGGACCATAAGATCATGGACGATGCCTTAGTAGATATTTTCTATCAGAATTTTAATGAGAATAGTCAAGCTTGTGCCGATACCATCATAGAAGGCATATTCTTAGATTAACCATTCACAAGGATTGCAAGAAAGGATGGAGGAAAACAAGGATAGCAAGAAAGGATGGAGCAACTAGTCAAGACTAACAAAGCACGGGGGCAATGGGAGAGGGCTTCTACAAGGTGCTCATGTGTAGTAAGTGCTAGTTCGGGCAAGCTAGAATCAACAAAGAGATCATGCAATAACTTGCTTAACTCCGTACGAATATGGACTTGGTAGTTAAGCAAAATCATGAAAGAGTACATGCGGTAGTCCACCAACCTCCTAGAATGCCCATGTAGCAGGAATATTATTATGATGAGGATGCTTGCTTTGTTAGGAATCAAGGGGTGGGTTTTCAGAATAACGCCCAAGGGTCCACTCCAGACTAATGGCATCAAGGTTCTAGAAACCAAGGTCGAAAGTACAATCAAGAGGGTGTCTATAGAGATAACTGTAAGGGTTATTTTGAGAGAGATAGAATTTCAGAACCTGAGTGGGGTCGAAGAGATGGTTATAAGAATGGTCCTTATGTGCCACTCCACAATGATGATACCAGGGCTAGTAGCTCAAGAATTGAAGAGATGTTTGACCGGTTGATGAAGAAGGCCGAAACACAAGATGAGACTTTGAAGGGGATAACTTTTGATATTTCAAGTTTAAAATAGAAAATAGAGTCTCATTTGGCGGCTATCAATAAATTAGAACAACAATTTGGTCAAGTGTCTATTTAACTAAATCAATGCCAAAAAAAGTACATTGCCAAGCAATACAATCCAAAACCTAAAAAATGATGGGCATTGTATGGCGGTCACAACAAGAGGAGGCAAGAGTACTATTAATCCTCTGATGCCAGTAGTTATGGATGTTGGACATGAAGAGATAATTGTGGAAGAGCACGCGAATGAAAGAGATGAATGCAACAAGGATGGGATAAGCATTAAAGTGTCTAAGGATCCAGAGAAGGGTAAGACCATCCCAAGGCCTCCTCCTCTATTTCCACAAAGACTCAACCAAAACGAGGAGGATGGTAAATTCAAACATTTCCTCTCCATGTTGAAGCAATTGTCCACCAACATTCCTCTTATTGAAGCATTGAGAAAATGCCCGGATATGCTAAATATATGAAAGATTTGGTAACTAAAAAGCACATGGTGAGTCAAAAGGTTTTGCAAGAGCTCCAACATTGTAGTGCCATTACCACCAAATCTTTGGTCCAGAAAAGGGAAGATTCTGGTACATTTACCATCCCTTGTACCGGTGATATGGTGTTTGCAAGAGCAATTCCGTTATTTGGGAGCAAGTATCAATTTGATACCTCTTGCAGTTTTTAAATAGTGTGGTTTGGATTCTACTACTTCTACGAGAATAGAGTTATTAATAGCGGATAGGACAAGCAAGAAATCGAAGGGAACACTTTATGATGTGTTAGTGAAAGTGGATAATTATGTATTCTTGGCTGATTTTATAAGTCTTGATTGTGAGGTTGATTTTAAGGTCCCTATTATTCTGGAAAGACCATTTTTGGCCACAGGAAGAGCCCTGATGGATATGGATTCTGGTCAACTCAGTTTTTGGGTAAATGATGTAGAAGTGGTTTTTGGCATTCGCCAATCTATAAAGCACCTCGATGAAATAAAAAATGAAGTGTGGGATATTGAGGAATTTTGATCATTCAAGATGATGACGTCGTGCCACAATATTAAATCATGTGCTACTTGGGAGGCAACCTAAGAAATTTTGATGGTTTGCTTGTTTTTAAGTTCATCTTCATTTTGTGGAATCTTATGTAGTATTTTTATTGTATGTTGATTGTTATTTTTAGACATTAGACTGGTTGCATTTTGAGATAATGGTGTGTTTTGAGAAGAATATGTAAGTATTGAACAAAATGATGAAATTGCAGAGATTTGCATCTGAGGCAGTCTCTACGACCATACCTATGGCTCGTAGTTAGAGTGATAACTTCACTTGATCACTGTAACTCTCTATGAGATAGGACTAAGAGTCGTAATGTGCAAGGCACTACATACCAAAGAATGCAACCTCCTTCAACCAAAATTCACACTTTTTATATTAAGCACACAATCTCTCCTCCCTCAAACTTTGCAATACAACCCTCAAAAGACCCATATGCTCCTCCCTACCATATGAATAGATCAAAATATCATCAGTGAAGATCACAAAAAAGTAATCAAGGTAGGGTTTAAAGACCCTATTCATGAGGTCCATGAAGATGGCGGTGCACTAGTCAACCCAAACGACATCACTACAAATTCATAATGTCCATATCTAGTCTAGAAGGCGGTCTTGGGAATATCATACTCCTTCACCCTCACTTGATGTTTCCTGGACCTAAAATCAATCTTAGAGAAAAAGCTAGTCCCTTGCAATTGGTCAAACAAGGCATCAATCCTTTGGAAGAGGATATCTATTCCTTATAGTGACCCTATTGAGTTGCCAGTAGTCAATGCACATTCTAAGTGACCCATCTTTCTTCTTTACAAACAACATTGGTGCACCCAAGGTGATTAGCTAGGTCTAGTAAATTCCTTCTCTAATAAATCTTTTGATTGCTCTTTTAACTTTTTTAACTCCATTGGGGCCATACGATAAGGGAGAATAGAGATAGGTTGAGTATCGGGAAGGAGATCGATGCCATAATCTATCTCCCTTTTGGGAGGGACACCGAGAAGGTCACTTAGGAAGACATCAAGGAACTCATTTACAATTGAGACCGACTCAATGGTAGGGACTTTGGACTCCATATCTTTAACTCTCACAAGATGATACTAACACCCTTAGAAATCAACCTATGGGATTTAATGCATGAGATGAACCTACCCTTTACCTCCACATCATGACTTTTCCATTCAAAGACAGGTTCATTTAGAAATTGAAACCTGGCCATATGGGTTCTATAATCAATAGAAGCATTGTATGCATGCAACCAATCCATCCCAAGAATAATGTCAAAATCAACCATATCTAATTCAACATGATCACAAGGTAAGATTTTATGCAAGATGCAAATCAGATAATTTCTATACACTTTCCTAGAAACAATAGATGCACCAATAGGAGTAGATACCTCATATGACTCATGCAACAACACTGACTCAACATGGAATTTTTTAGCAACAAAAGGGGTAACAAAGGAAAGGGTGGCACTTGGATCAATTAAAGCATATATATTAAGATCAAAGATTTTCAATATACTGGTAACAACACTGGGGACCTCATCAACCCCTTGCCTGCCATGTAGAGCATAGAATAGATTGTGCCTGGGGGACCACCTTGAGGACCACCTCTGCCCAATGAAATCGCATTCACACCCCGACCCTTGCCACGATTTCTTGGACAATCCACCCTTTTGTGACTAAGCTCCCCACAATCAAAGCATGCATTAGAACCCTTCAAACATGGGACCTTATGACTCTTCCCACATGTAGTACACATATCATTAGGAGCCATTCCATCCGCATCTTGAGGCATAGGGAAGTCATTGACAAACCCCCTATTAGTAGAATGAGAAGGGCCTTGGCCTTAATGGAATCGGCCACCCCTATGGAACTTGCCCGCAAGACAGGATCTCTTGGCCTCATGGCCTCTCTTCTTTCTCAACTTTTCCTCCTCTATTTGCTTGGCATATGTTATCAACCAAGACAATTACATATCACCAATCAACAAGGCAGAATGGCATTCCTCACTCACCAAGTCAGAGACCCCCATCACAAATTTATTGATCCTTGATCTAGGATCAACAACCAAGTGAGGAGCATACTTTGAAAGTTGATTAAAGTTGAGGGTATACTTCCTCGCACTCATAGCACCTTGTTTCGAATTCATAAACTCTACCAACTTTGTTTCCCTAAGCTCAAGAGGGAAGAACCAGTTAAGCAAGGCGGATTTGAATTTCTCCCAAAGCACCACATAGCTATTTTCCTTCTCATCCTTCTATTGATCATACCAAATTTAGGCTACCCCCTTGAGTTGGTATACCACCATCTCTACTTTTTCGTTCTGCCCAATACAAACTTGATTCTATCTTATACCTATGGTTATCATATTGTATCAGGATAATAGCAACATAAAATTTATATCATTTGTACAACACTACAAAAATGACACAAACATTTCTGTATCTCAAAACAGTTGGTATATTATAGGTAATAAATTGATATTGAATAAGAACATTGATTATTGATACAAAATAATAATTTTAAAATATGTTGTTGATACAATACATAACAAATACCTATTGATACAAAACTATTATATAATTACTGATTTAGGAATTTTATTAAAATAAACACTGATACAAGTTATATATTTTTTGTATATATTATATGAAAATGTTAGTGCAAAATTATATAAATAATATTGATACTACGAGCACAATATCCTTTACACTATCCAGGGACCACAACAGTTTGTTGATACAAATTATAGTGCAAATTCTATATGAAACTAAAAATCTACACAAAAACAAAGGCAAAGTTGAATAGCCCTCATTACTCCTGGATTTAGATGTAGAACTAACAACCTTCTAAGATTTGTTAATCTTCGAAGATAATGGAGTAAACTCTATTGTAAATAGATTTAATGAATGATTTGAAAAATGGGAGAAAGAAATTAGGCAAAAAGGGAAAAGGGAAAAAAAGAAAAGGGGGGAACATTTTGTAAAAATAAAAATTTGAAATTTATTTTGAACTTAAAGTTGAAGAATTCAATAAATATTAAATTAGGAGTTGATTGATACGACACTGGGTCATTGGAATTTTTGGTCCTATTTTCATGTAACCCATCTTTGTTGGAATCAACTACCCGTTTGTTCGCAACTTCGGATTGTGGGCATTCTTCGGTTGGTTGAACATCTTCAGCATGACTAACATCTTCGATATTTATTAATGTATGGGGACCATCATGAGAAGATAATTGAGTAGCCAAAGTTGATGAAGTGGCAATTATTAGGACCCAAAATAGTGTTTCGATGAAGGAGAATAGAGAACCATCTCCGGCACCACTAATGTTTCATCATAAGTATGTATCAAAAAAATTTGGATGATTCTGTGGTGATAGTCCAGAGGCATGGATTGTCCAGGCTGAACACTACTTTGAATTCTATAAAACTGTAGAAAAGAATAAGTCATTTGTTGCCTCATGGTATCACAATGGAGAAGCTTTGGAATGGTATCAATAGCTTTTCCAAAATAAGCAATTGCAGATTGGAAATATTTTATCAGAAGGTAATGATTCAATTTCGTAAATAACATCTTGAATCACAAAGATGTCTCTCGCCCAATAGTTAATAGGTAACCTCTGTGATCGACTACCAAGGTCATTTTGAGGATGTCTTGTCAAGATATGGTGACTTTGATCTTGTATCGGCTACTGCATATGCTTATACACAATGGGCAATAACCAACTCACCTTTGCCATTAGCAATGTGAAGGCAACAATAAAACTAATACGCGCAATGTGTTTGATGACTTGTCTGAAAGATCCAAAAACACAAATTCCATTGATATGTCCTGCAAATTTAATCAACTTGAAGTTGAGAATCCACACAAGGTGTGTAAGATGATAATAGGAGATACTGTTGAGGCATATGTTCTTAATGATTTGGCATATTCTATCTATTGTGATACTAATGCTAAAAGTGAAAACAAGAATGATGAAAAGGAAATTGTTACCAGTAGTGATGAACCTATAGAATTTGTTGTTGCAAATGCATCTAACCCTTCATTATGGATTAATTCTAGAGTTTCTATTAATTATTGCCTTGCCAAGTTTGATATTCATAAAGTCTTAAATGATTATTTGGATCAATTTTTGGGGGGACACTCCAAAAATGTTTACCCTCAACATGGCCTCAGGCTTGCTCAATGCTGGAAGAAGATGTCTTCAATTACTTCAAGTTGCAGTTATACCAAGATAATTAGAGGTATAACTAAGTAGACATGGCAATGATGAAATTCTCTTAATTTTGAATCGATTTTCACCAGATCTATTCGAGTTAGAGTTTTCAGTTGATCCTGGCTCTAGTTTATTCACTATATACAATTGGATCTTTTGTGCTGCCTCGAATGACTTGGATCATGATAAGATTATTATATCAACCTTGAGACATTCTTGCAACTCGGTAGATACTGGATTAGGAAGAAATTTTATGGTTTCTTGTTTTCTAAATTGAGAGAGAATGTTCTGCAGGAGAAAATACAGAGAGTGCTTCATGAATTTGTTGAAAGCTACTCAAAGCAGTCACCAAATATTGCAGTTAATAGAGTTGTTAAACTCTTGTGTGCTATGTTTGGTCTAGTTTATAAATTAGGCACTGTTTTGCGCTATATTCACTGTAGTCCTGGTCAGTTTCTTCATTGTGGCAAATTTCATTTTGATAAAGTGTTAAATTATTTCCCAATCTCTCTTTGTGTACCAATTATTCAAACCTAGCACCCATGACCACCTCCAAAGACTCTTTTCCATACCATATTGTTGGAATTCCTAGACCAAGTTGTACAACCTGTAGAATCACCAAAGGAACTCAACTTATGTGGCTTGTCATAGTTGATAGGATAATTACAATACATGTACTCATCTTCTCACTGCATACTTCAGTAACAATACAAATGCAACAGTTTCATTTGTTTCTATGTTAGAGGAATGGAAAGTATTCGAATTAAAAATTGCATATAGGGTGATATTTTAAGTGATACACCCTGTTGTTCGCGCATTATATGGGTAGATCAAGAGGTAGAGTTGGCTGCACGCTGTAGATTTCATCAAGTCTTAGTGGCAACGGAGAGATATGGTGGAGAGAAAGCTTCTAAAATTATTCATCAGTACTTCAAGGTGAAACATTTTAGATTTGATAGATACTATCATGTTAAGGAGTATTGCCTGTATCAAATTCCAAGTGCTTCTGGAACTTCTTTTTATCCTAGTAGTACTCTTGACGAAATTCTTAGCAGTCCATTGGATAATAAGATCTATATTTTGGCCTATTGTGTGAGTATGCCATTTGGTAGAGAAGGATTTGTTGCCAATAAAGAATGGAGAGATCATCTTAATTATATCCATGAGTTGCTTCTATTAAATATAAGACAAGATCCTTATGTTGATGTCGTGATCAAGGTACAGAAGCTAAGCAAGAATGATGCAGTCAATTCTAGAATCCTCAAAGCTGCCAACTGAATCATGATATTGTTCCTAGTGGTTTTCACCTATAGCAGCCAAGGAATTTGTAATACTCCAAGTTGCCAGATGAAGTTTTCTAACAGAAACCTTGAGGAAAGGAGCATTGTTGTGAACCAAGTTGACTCGTAAGGATCTATGGGCTAAAAATGGTGAATAAGACTGACTTAGTTATAACTATTGGGCCAAGTAAAATATTAGAGAGCTTTATTTGGGATCTAGGCCCAATTACTATTCATTAAATAGGATGAGGAGTTTGAAGAATGGTTATGCAAATTATTTGAAGTTTTGGTTATATCCCTTCTCTATTCTATTATCTCATCTCCTTCTAATCACCTTGCTACGTTGCTATTCTCTTTCTTAATTATAGTTATATTACTTTGTTGTTTGAATTCTAAATTATAATTTTCGTTCAGTGATTATCAATATAATATGTGTTTGTGTTGAAAAAAATTGGGTTGCTACATATTGCATCTTCAGATGATTTACTCAATTCCAATGAAGTAGTTTGTGCAATAGAAACACTCAACGAGTCATTAGCTAATTGAGCATTCTATACACAATAATTAGGAAAGTTAAATATAGCATCATGGCCTTACATAGCTTTAGCAGCCTCATCATAGGCACAAGCAGCTTCAACATCTGTAGAAAAAGTACTAAGCCAAAGTCTCTTACCATTACTTTGATGTTGATTAGTATTATAAACAGGTTCTCTAATTTTCACAACCCACTTGCCCCAAGTCCTTTGCCTAACACCACTGTATTTACAATTCAAATTTTCAGATCCAATTTTACCTCTTATGCAACCTTCACTAGACCCATTGCCAGGAGATTTTTCCTCCTTTTCTTCAACCCAATGTCTAGGGTAGCATTATGGTCCTGCTTATGATTCTTCCACATTAACAAAATCTCCTCTATAGACCCATTATGTTGTCTTCTAATTTTTCTATTTCTGCAAGAAGTCATTATCGTCATATATACATAAAACAAGTAAAGGACTATAAAAGGGTTCTTCCCTTTTAGCATCTTTAAGTTGGTACTACTTGCACCAAGAATTTTGTAGAGTAACAAACATATTTACAAGAACCACCCTTATTGTATGACATGATTTCATTCAAATTGGACGAAAGAACAATCCAACCTTTTATTTATATATACTAGATAAAATTGTCATTCACCAATAATTCTATTCCGATAAATTTTACAATATTCATTTTAGTTGAACATAACTCCAGCATGAAGTTATATGTTTTGGTTAAAGCAGGAACCTAAATCTGATTCACAAGAAACCAATATCAGTGACCTTATCGTGGTAACATTCTCTAATAGTTATCTCTTTAATATTATACATTCAAAAATTTAAGTACATATAAACCATTTGATCTTAGATGAAAAAAATATTATTGATTGTAGTTGTTATACAGGATTAGGAAGTGACATCAACTATTAGCAAAAAAGAACCAGGATTAGAAATTATTGGGAATAAAGCTAAGTTGTACAATGTTAATACACAAAGGCTAGGATAGATTTCTCACCTACATTCTCAAACCTTTTACTACACTTTTATAGCTTTTTCTCTTTAGTCTTCATGTTGCTCCCTCTAAAAGATATATGCTTGTCTAAGTGTAGAAAACAAAGCATGACAAACACTTCTTCTTTCTCTAGTTATTCCATTCTAAGGTATTAATAATGCTATTTATGTTAGTTCTTTGCTCCATCTTGCTGAAAGCAAGAAGGTTATTTGACGGTTTAAGGCTTTCAAGTGTCAGTTGCACCGATTGTCCCTTAAGCTCCATTTTATATTTTAATTGGGTTGATTGTAGCGTGTGAATTATGAATTGTAACTTCTAAGGAAAGAACTTTTTTGTTCTAATTCCACCAGTAATAAGACAATGCTAGCGGTTCTCTCTTTTGAATTATAAGGTGTTTAAACTCAAATTAGCTTCCAACTTATTTTGGAAAACTATTCATGATATCATTTATGTTTTAGGAAATACTCCATTGGCTGACAAGGTTCTTTTGCTTTTGTTTCACAAGAAAATGGTTGTTTTCTTGATAATATAGGTTTCGTGTATTTTGAGGGTTAATCTAACTAATGTGGATTTGCTAGAATTTCTTCAACAAGTTAGTATCAATATTAACTAGCTCCCATATTTTACTTCTTCATTCAACTCTAATTTTTCTAATATGTAATCTTGCTTACGCTTTTGCTGAAGTGGCGTGTCATCTTCTCTGAATAATGTATTTGCAATGTAGGTCTTTCTGATATAGATGGATTATCAACAGTATGCTTATGAGTGATACCAATCCTAAGGAGTTAAGTACTTAAGTATTTTGCACATGTGTATTATTTTGATAACTAACAAACGATATCAAGTACCAGGTAAGACATCAGGCTGGCGTCTCATATCCAGCAATAGATAATAGCCTGTAAAGCTATTGTGGTTGGTGAAAAGTCCTTCAGACCTGTATTGAAGGACCAGTGGTCGGTAAGATGTAGAGAAAGCAGCATAAAAGAAAAGAAGTCCAAGGTTTCAACATCACTTTTTCAAGCATATTCTGAGTCAGCATTGTAGAATTGGAAAAGCTTCCTTTTGTCTTCTAGTGCAAGATTGCAGCAAACTTAGACAAGGGACCTGATAGACTAGATCTTTAGTTCTTGAATCTTAAGTAAGTTGTATTTGAGTTAAATAGTGCAAGTATTTTTTAGCGTATTCTATATGTGGAAACATATCTTGGGACAGGGTTGTAGTCTAAAGGTATGTGGATATGTTATTTCATTCTAAATACTCAAGTGTGTTGGGTTGATTGAAGCTGGGTTGGTGTTGCTCTTAACTTGTGCTATCTATATAAGTTGGTTGTGATGTAAGAGAAAGTAGAGAAATAATGTGTGTGTTATATTTCTTTACTTTGCTATTAGTGGATTTGGTGGTTAAATCTTGTAGTGACAAGTCGTGGTTGTTCCTCCCTTGAGCAAGGAGTTTTTCCTCATAAAAATTATTATGCAGTTATCTTTTGTTGTCCTTTACTTTTCCAGATTTCTTTTGTTCTCTATCAAAGGATCTAATAAAGTATTAGGCGAGGGGCACCATAACTCAACAATTGGTATCAGAGCAAGGATCTCTATCTGGTTCACACCTTGAGATTCTCTGGGAAGATGGTTGCTCCACTGAACTTGGAGGAAGGACAATCCTCTACTAGACCACCAAAGTTTAATAAAAAATATTATGGGTGGTGGAAAGGAAGGATGCACTACTTTTTGATGGCTAAATATAGTAAACTCTGGGATATTGTTCTAAATGGACCCTATGTTCCCATGAAAGAAGTAAAAGCAGGTGATGCGACTAAATTTGTTCCAAAGACCAAGAAATAATGCACCGAAGCTAAGAGGAAGAAAATAGAGAAGAATTACAGCGCAAAGAAACTAATTGCATATGGCATAGGAGCTAAGGAGTACAATCGGATCTCAGCTTGTGAGTCTGCTAAAGAGATTTGGGATTATCTTAAAAATGCTCATGAAAGGACTGAATAAGTTATAGAATCCAAGGTAGACATGTTAACCTCTCAGTATGAAGGTTTCATCATGCTTGAAGGTAACCATATAGGAAATGGAGACAAGGTTCTAATCTGTAACAAATGAGCTCAAGTGTCTGGGAGAGCCCATCAGTCGAAGCAAGAAAGTTTGCAAAATCCTGAGAGTTCTTCCTAACTCTTGGGAAAGCAAGGTGGATGCAATCACTAAGTCAAAGAAATTGAACACCTTGAGAATGGATGTACTCATTGGCATACTTCATACACATGAGCTAAATAAAAAACAAGATTCATTCTAAAGAGAAGGTAAGCAAGACAAATCACTAGCATTGAATACTGCTCAAAGTGATGAGGAGATTGATGGTGTAGATATGACATATCTCACCAAGAGATTCAAAAAGTTTGTCAGACAAAGTTATGGCCTAATAAAGCAAGGTAATGCTGGAAGAGCTCATGGAGGTATAAATCTATGCCATGGATGTGAAAGGCTGGTCATTTTATCAGAGAATGTCCTCATGGTAGGGGAGACCATAAAGATGAAAAAGAAAGGAGGGACTAGGTCTCAGGCAAGTTCAAGAAAAAGGTTGATACAAATAAAATAATGATAAAGGGCTTGGGTGTCTGGGGGAAACTCTTCTAGCACATCTGATGAAGATGAGGGACCTGAAGATTCATCCATATTGGCTGCAAAAGCTGAAGATGAAATCTATAAAAGATTATTTGCTTTCATGGCATAGTCAGATGATAAGGTGGATGAAGATGATGCTGAGTTAACTCTACTAGATCTTAAAGATAATTTAGATCTATACACTATTAGAAAGCTAAAGAAGCTTGCATGTGTCCTTATTGACTTCATCTATGAACTGGCCATAGACAAAGACTTGATAAACAATAGTGTAGATGTTTCACAATATGAAAAAGACTACACTAACCACATAAGTGTTAGATCTTGAAGTCAAAATTGTGACACTTGAAACTGAAAAAAAGGAACTATAGAATTTGATTGAAGCAGAAAATAAATTAATGTGAAGCTTAAGAGAAAAATCAGCAAAAATGAGTGTGTCCTGATAGAAAGGCTGAAAGAGGTAGAATTAAAATTAAATTTAGCCTTAGAAAGAAACTCTAAAATCGAGAAAGATCTCATGAGAGTTAAGGAGTATTTGAACAAGTCTATGAAGTGGAAAACCTCCTAAACTCCTCAGAAACATATCTTGTGGATGGAACTCTGAGAAAAAGGGTCTGGGGTATATCAACAAAATTGATCCACCCTAGAACCCTCATAGTAAGTATGTGTAAGTTGCTGATAACTTTCTATGCTTGCATTATGGAAGGAATAGTCACTTGAAGGAAAATTGTGAAGTGTTAAAGAGAACCTTGGATAAACAAAAGGTGGTAAAACTAGATAAAAGAAAAGTGAGTGAAGGGCCAGGTTCTAAACCTAAACAAAGGACCAGACCTCTACCTCTTTGGACCAGAAAATTTGTTATTAGACCTTTATCTACTTATTGGAAACTCAGATTGAAATGGGTTCCCAAAACTAACTTTTGATCCTTATAAAAAGGTCAGGAGAAAGTAGTTAGTGTTGGTACATGGATAATGGATGCTCAAAGCACATGACTAGAAGGACCAAAAACTTCCTCTCATTGAAAAAATTTGAAGGAGGGAGTGTTTCTTTTGGTAGTGGTCAAAAGGGGTACATTATGGGAATAGAAAAGATTGGTAAATACATTGAGAAAGATATTGAAGATGTGTACTATGTTGAAGGTCTAAAGTACAGTCTACTTAGCGTGTCTCAAATCTATGACAAAGGAAATGAAGTTAGGTTCCTATCTAACAAATACATTGTAACCAACTTGGAGACAAATAAAGTGTTGACAACTCTAAGGTGCAGAAATATGTATGTAGCAGATCTAAGGACTACAAAGCAAGACAATTTGACTTGCTTGAAGGCTTAAGATGAGTCATGTGATCTATGGCATAGAAGATTGTGTCATGTTAGTCTTTTCCTACTGAACAACTTGGTGTCAAAGGATTTGATTATAAGATTGCCCAAAATGAACTTCAACAACTCTTAAGTATGTGCAGCTTGTGCTCAAGAAAAGCAAACTAGGGAATTATTCAAGTCCAAATAAGAGGTAAACATGACTAGACCTATTGAACTTATTCACACCGATCTGTGTGGTCCTATGAATGTTCAAAGCAGAGCAGGGAAGAAGTACATCTTGGTAGTAGTTGATGATCACTCAAGATATTCTTAGGTAAAGTTTCTGAGATCAAAATTCGAAGTTTCTAAGTTGCTGATCAACCTCATCAAGAAGATTCAAAATTAGTTTGGAAGTAGAGTTGCTGGAATTAGATCTGATCATGGAACCGAATTTGAAAATTCAATCATGGATGGCTTCTGTATTGAGAATGGTAATCACCAACATTTTTCTTCTCCACGTACTCCTCAACAAAATGGAGTAGTGGAAAGAAAAAATAAAACTCTAGTGGAGATTGGAAGGACCATGTTGATAGACTCAGAATTAGCTAAAAGTTTTTGGGCTAAAGCTGTGAACACTGCATGTTATGTAACAATAGATTCCTGGTATGGTCTCAAAAATAAAACTCCCTACGAGGTTTTGTTTGGAAGGAAACCCAACATCAGTCATCTGAGGACCTTTGGGTGCAAGTGCTTTATTCTCAAAAATGGCAAAGAAGATGTTGGAAAATTTGATTCCAAGAGCGATAAAGGTGTATTTGTTCGGTACTCTACTAGCAGTAAGGCTTATAGAGTGTTCAACACAAGAACCCACTGTGTGAAAGAAAGTGTACGTATAATCTTTAAAAATAGAGACAAAATGAGTACCAGTGATTTAGAAGATTCTAACAATGATGAACCTCTACAACTGCAAAATGACATCTTGATAGACTCCTCGTCAGTAGACCATGCTAATTCACAAACAGACAAACCAGATGATAGTTGTGAAGTTAGTGATATCACAAAAGGATCAAGTACTCCTACTAAAGAACCAACTGATATGTAGATGTAACTAATCAAGGAGCTGAAGCTATTGATGTGCAACAAAATACATCCAATGATCCAGTTACTCAAAAGTCAATGTTTATCTACTGCAAAGCCTCACAGATGGAAACATCAGTCTTCTTATCTAACGGATAATCTAGTCTCTCCTATGGACTCAGGGATTCATTCCAGGTCCAAGACTAGAAATCTAATGGCATATGATACATTCATGTCCTCTATAGAACCCAAAAACATTAAAGAAGCTCTCAAGGATGCAGATTAGGTAAACTCTATACAGGAAGAATTGCTTCAGTTTGAGAGAAGCAAAGTATGGCATATGGTTCCAAGGCTATCAGACAAAACTATTATAGGGACTAGATGGGTGTTCGAAAACAAACTTGATGAGAGTGGCATAATCACCAAGAACAAATCCAGACTTGTGGTCTAGGGTTTCAATCAAGAGAAAGGAATATATTATGATGAAGCATTTTCTCCTATAGCCAGGATGGAAGCAATTAGAATTCTAATTACTTTTCCCACTTATATGAAATTCAAGTTGTTCCAAATGGATATCAAGAGTGACTTCTTAAATGGATATCTAAAGGAGGAAGTCTATGTGAAGCAACCTTCTGGTTTTAAGAATATAAAGTATCCCGATCATGTAATAAAGTTAGATATGGCACTACATGGACTGAAATAGGCTCCAAGGGCATGGTACGAGAGATTGTCAGGTTTCTTTCTCAGTCATGGCTACAAAAGAGGAAAGATTGACAATGCCTTATTTCTAAAAATAGAGGAAAAAATTTGCTAATTGTTCAGGTGTATGTGGACGATATCATCTTTGGTACTACTACAAATTCTCTTTGTAAGAAATTTGGGGATCTGATAAGAAAGTGAATTTGAAATGAGCATGATGGGTGAGCTTAGCTTCTTTTTAGGGTTGCAGATTAGACAAACCCCTAGTGGGATATTTATCAGTCAAGAATTAGGGATTTGCTCAAGAAGTATCAGATAATGAATGTCAAACCTATTAATACCCCCATGCGAACTAGTACCAAGCTAGATATTGATGAAAGTAGTAGCCTAGTAAATGCAAGAATGTATAGAGGAATCATAAGATCATTGTTGTACTTGACTACAAGTAGACCAGACATTCTCTTTAGTATAGGAATGTGTGCTATTTTAATCCTACCCAAAGGAATCCCACCTGAAGGCTGCTAAACGGATTCTCAAATATCTTAAAGGGTTTGAATACATGGCACTTTACTATCCTGCTGGTGACTTCTTTGATCTAGTTTGATATGATAATACAGACTTTGTAAGATATCTGGTTGATAGAAAAAGCACATCTGTCATGGCTCACTTCCTAGGATCATCACTGATATCCTAGGGAACCAAGAAGCAAAACTCTATGGCATTATCTACTACTGAAGCTAAATATGTTGCTGTTGTTGCTTGCTGCTCATAGTTGATGTGGATAAAGCAACAGTTAGAGGATTTTGGAGTATTAATAGATACTATTCCCCTTATATGTGATAATACTAGTGCTTTGAACAGGGCCAAAAATCTAGTGCATCATAAAAGAACAAAGCACATTGATGTGAGACATCATTTTCTTAGGGATCAGGTAAAGAAGGGAAATATCTGTATGAAGTTCTGTAGTACTGAGGACCAGATAGCTGAAATTTTCACTAAACCTCTACCCAAGGACCAGTTTGAGAGAAACTGGCTGAAGTTGGGCTACATCAAGCCATAATATGACAAGTAAATTGATGGCCTTTTCTTTCTTCTGAAATTCATGGCTAAAAAGGCTCTATTAGGTATTTGAGAGGTCATTCACCATCAGTCAAATGCCAATTGTTTCGTAGTGATCATCAGATTCTAGAAAGATTTCATAGCTTTTGAAGGATATGACAGAAGGAACTCCATCGAGGGACTTAATTCACTACAAGGTTAGTACTCTATTCATACTCTCTCACTTCATTAATGAATATGCTCATGACATGTCATATCTGATCAGCCTTTACTAAACCAACATCATTCCGTTCAGTCCCCGAAGAGTTGCGATTAATCAGGGACTGGATGCCTTCTCCTCTTCCTCCTTTAAATAGACCTCTTCAATTTCTTAGAAAGTCATTCAATCTTTCTTACAAAAAGTCAGATTCATTCCTTTTTCCCTCAAGTGCTTGTTCATCTTCTCTTTATTCATCTTCTGAAATAAGTTTTCACTTAGTAATGTATCTATATGACATCTCTAATGGCTATCAGTTCTGATAGCATACTTGTAGAGTGTGAATGTGGCAATTTCAGGGCAGGTGCTAAAAAATCTCAAGTGTCTGATCTTTTGGATCAGGTTGAAGCCCTCTAAACCAAAGTCAAGAAACTGACTGTAGTGCTAGCTGGCAAGGATGCTCATATCATCATGCTTAATGCAAAATTGGCGAAGGGCCCAAGAGGAGGCCCTGCGGTAGCTGATGTAACCGTGCTAAGGGAAGTTAATGCCTAATTATCTCAAGAGGTCAAACATCTTACTTAGCAACTTCTGTATGCCAACAAGGAGCACAATACCAACATGTCTAAGCTCTTTAAGTCCTTCGCATCCAAGTCCTCTAGTCCCTAGGATTCCTGTCTTTGTACTCCCTCTATCCATGTTGTTCTCTTTTGGTTGGTGGTTGGTTTGCAAATCCTGCAAGATTTTCTAAAAGAAAAAAAATGGATAGTTTGTGGCCTGTCCTGGGCAGTTGAAGTTTGACGTTATGACTAGTGTACCTCCAGTTGATATTAATAGACCTCTTTTGTTTGTTTGCTGTCCATATTGTTCATTGCCTATGATTTGTTTTTCTATCTTATGTTGTCTCTTGTACCTGGCATTTGCTGCCTGTGATCTCATGTTAGTTTACTGGTTTCCTTTTAATGATGTCAAAAGGGGGGAAAAGAATGAAAGGGGATCATATACTAGGGGGGAACTAGAGTGGGGATCACATACTTAGGGGGAACTGGAGTGGATGCATAGTTTAAGGGGTAACTGACAGGTATAGGCAAGGTATAGTTTGTCATTATCAAAAAGGGGGAAATTGTTAAGTACTTAAGTATTTGCATGTGCGTATTATTTTGATAACTAACAAACTATATCAAGTACCAGGTAAGACATCAGGCTAGCGTCTCATAACCAACAGTGGATAATAGCCTATAAAGCTGTTGTGGTTGGTGAAAAGTCTTTCAAAACTGTACTGAAGGACCAATGGTCCGTAAGATGTAGAGACAACAGCATAAAAGAAAAGAAGTCTAAGGTTTCAACATCGCTTTTTCAAGTATATTCTGAGTGAGCATTTTAGAATTAAAAAGCATCCTTTTGGTTTCTAGTGCAAGATTGCAACAAATTTAGACAAGGGACCTGATGGACTATTTTAGTTCTTGTGTCTTAAGTAAGTTGTATTTGAGTTAAATAGTGCAAGTATTTTTTCAGTGTATTTTGTTGTGTGGAAACATATCTTGGGACAGGGTTGTATCTAAAGTTTATGGGATGTGTTGTTTTATTTCAACTACTCAAATGTGTAGGGTAGATGAAGCTGGGTTGGTGTTGCTCTTAACTTATGCTATCTGCATAAGTTGGTTGTGGTGTAAGGGAAAGTAGAGAAATAGGGTGTGTGTTGTATTTCTTTACTTTGCTCTTAGTGGATTTGGTTGTTAAATCTTGTAGTGACAGGTCGTGTTGTTCCTCCATTGAGCAAGGAGTTTTTCCACATAAAAATCTGTATGCAATTATCTTTTGTTGTCCTTTACTTTTCCAGATTTCTTTTGTTCTCTATTAAAGGACCTGATAAAGTATCAGGCAAGGGGCACCATAACTCAACATAAGGCTTGCAGGAGTAAGTCTATATTTAATTTACGAATTTAGAGTTACCTTGATACTCTATCGCCTCCACCCACACCCACATAAGAAATGGAGAAGGAAGAGGGAATTAGCATCATAAGTGATTTAAGATATCTTTGTTTATTCCTGATGTCTTAGTTTTATTTGTGTTGGAACAGTAACTCCGATATGGATAGAGTGAAAGCGTACCATTTGCTTACGTGACACCTTAGTCACATCTCTCTGTTCTTGGTTTCACACTGGACTAACTGTAATGATTGAAAGTAGGACAGAGGAATGAGGATCAGCAGGCCAACTAATATTGAGGGTGATTCATAACTGATGGATTGCTTCCTGATGTTGCCATTTTATTTATTATCATAGGTGCGATTATGTTTGGAGCTGCATTATGGACTTCAGAATGTTCTCTCATTGTTGAGGAGCTGAAGCAGACTTCGTTATCTTTTCGAATGGGTGGAAAATTGCATTTCAGGAAACATCTGCATTGAAACCGCATTTGATGGTTTGTTCAAGAGTGGAATTCCATGTTAATTACTGCACTATCTTTTCATTTGTTATTGTGCTCATGACTATTGTCCATCTTGACAGCTTTTAGGTGCTCTGGATGAACAGATTGCTAAGTTGGATTCATGGAGGAGGGTTCTTCCAAGGCATGACATGGATTACATTGGCATGAAATCAACCTAGAGCGTGTAGCAAAGAGACTAGGATCAGTTATATCCCAGTGTTAAGAAGCTCTCTTGAGTATGTACTATGGTCCTAGTTGCTACCTACCAAGCAATAATTTCACGCTGAAGATATTCAGCCTGCGATCATCCCATTGAAGGATAATTTGGATCTGGAGCATGGCACAATTATTCAGATTCAACAAATAAATGTAACATGCAACTACTCTCTCTCTCCCAACACACATGCACATACATATACACTCACGAATAATAGCAAGAGAGAAAGGATTCTACAGTTTTCATGTAAAGACAGAGTAATATCTTATCAATATATATAATAGGAGAAACAAAAAATGTCTCAGTATCACATAATTTATCAAATATTTATAAAATTAAAATTAACTAATATTTTAAATAATAAATTTTAATTTTTAGAATTCATTAAAATATAAAGCAGTTTAATTTTTTTTTTTTAAAAAAAAATCAATTAAATTTTAACAATTTTTTGAAAAAATTAGGATAATGATGTAAAATTTTCAAACAGGTATTTTCACAACTTTTAGTTTTAGATAATTTTTAACAATTCTTTTAAATAAACAATCATATCTTTAGACTCTTTAATATTTAATTTTAAAATATTTAAAAAATATAGTTTTTCAATAAAAATTTCAAAATATTTTAAAAATATAATTTTCCAATAATTTTTCTTTTCATACTTTTAAATGAATACATCATTTCTTCAACATAGATATTCTTGAATTTTTAATTATTTTAAATTTAAAAAATCGAATTGAAATTTTTAAACTGTATTATCATGTGTTTGTGTGTGTGCAGAAGACGTGGGATTAAGGGTATTGGCTTAGTTTCCTATGTGAGGATTAAGTAATTATGTTAGTTTCTAATAACAGTGTAAAATTAAAAAACCAAATTACAAAACTATATTGCTTGTATTAAAACTATCTGATTTTATAATTTTCTAAAATAAATCAAAGTCAATTGTTTGTCATTAAAATTTTAGAAAAATAGAGTTCAAAATAATTTTGAAAATAAGTCCAATTTAACATTTTTTTAAAAAAAGAAAATCAGATTTTTTAAATTTTTATTAGTTATCTATTATTAATTATCTAAATAAAATCAAATTGAATTTTAATTAAAGAAAGACACATGGCGTTATGTAAGACAGATAATGATAAATGCCAGCAGTTTAAAAAAGTAATTTAATATTTTTAAAATATTAAATAACTAAACAATATTAAATGTTTAAATATATATATTAAATATTAGATAGGCAGTTTTAAACTGCTAATGAGTTAGTTTTAAGGGATCATGCATTATCTGTTGCCCATTTTTTTAGGCCTTCAGTTTAATATTTTCACATCACTCTAAAATATAAATAACAGTTAAATATTTTTATATAAAAATAAAAAAAAATCACAAACTCTACGCTAATAGAAGAAAATAACACTTTCCATCCTCCTCAATAAAGCAACAGTAGGATACTTGATAAGGAGAATAATTCAACCCAGCGTCTTCATGCATTCAAAGACACGAAGAAAGCAATAAGGTACATGGGTACTGTGTAATTGTTTAATAATTATCTCAATATATATGATTCGATTTAATAGAAGTCTTTTTCTTTTTAATTTGTCATTGCATGGTTGATATGTTTTATTTACTTGCTTTACATTGTTAACATATATTTTACTAAAATTCTGTTATTTTTTGATTGTCTAATGAAATTGAGGTTATAGATCAACAGAGAATTTGACCTGGATTAAAAAAATTATATAAATAATGTAAGTTTGTATTTTATTATAAAATTTTACTTTATTATTACATTTCATGTCCTTTAAGAAGTATCGTTGTGGAGATTAGGATGTGTTAACAAATGTTATTTATGTGATTTAATCTTTTTGGTAAAGATTCATAAATGCTTTTCTATCTTTTCTGTAAGATTTATTAAAAATTAGCTTGAACATTATATACTTCTACTAAACCGCATATCAAAAACTAATGACAAAATTAAAATTTCTAACTGCATATCATCTCTCTATGTTAAAATCTTAAAAACATCAAAAACATCCACCTTTACATCAATGCACGTTTACAGCTTTTTTTTTTTTAAAAAAAGAAAAAGTTATCAAATTTATTAACTATTTAAACAAAAATAGAATTTTTTTTTACATATTTATTAAAAAGAAAAACATAAGCATAAGAAAATAATATTATTTAGAATGACTTTCACTAAATTTTCTCTCCAAACTCCTACCTTAAGTGAAATTTATGCAACTCCACTTATCTAATCAAATTTATATTATCTTATTTTAAAATAAATCTATGAATATGAGAAGATTTAAAAAAAAAATGCAGTGGTTAGTATTATCTATGACACATGGTAATCGTATTAAAAATATCTAGGTGATAATAAGTTATTATTTAGACCTATTTCCTTTTACAACTTTTTAAAAATATCAAATATTTGTTGTTACTTTATAGATTATGTAAAAGTTGATATATATTGCGGGTTTAAAACTATCAATATAAATTTAAATATAAATTAATAAAGTTTCTGTATATAAGAAAAATAGATCAAAATTTTTACTTGACTAAATATCTATTATACAATTAGTGTTACATACATTATTATGATTCATGACTTATGTTTGTGTTGTGTGTAGTGGTAGTATGTTAAGGAAAATGAGGAAATATGTGTAACATGGGATTGTTACCGCAATTTAGGTTCGATTCGTGAGAATTGGTACGTGGGATATAATATCCAAGATATAAATTTTTCATATTTTTTATACTTTTTTTTAAATTTTTTTCTTCAATATATATTTGCTTAAAATCTTAATACAAGGATGATAATATTTCATGTAATATAAAATCACATTTTACTTTAAATTCTAGCCTTCAAATATTTAGGATATGGATGATATAATAATTGAAAAGATATTATTATTGAATTATTATGGATAAAGTTAAGAAGTTAAAATTGTTTTGAATTCTAAATTTAATTTAAATTCATTTATTTAGTACAAAAGGTGTATTTAAAAATGTGTAATTACTATTATAGAATATTTTGAAAAAATGGATTAAATCATATAATTTTCAAATAACTACAGAATTATAATTGTCATTAATTAGAAATTTTTCATCTATTTTTTTTAAGGATGATTTAATCATGTAGTATTCGTTTTAAAATTTTCCACTAAACCCCTACTTCTAAATCTCTAATATTTTCAAGTTATCAATTTGTATTTTTATACCAAAAAAAATTACAAATTAAACCACAATTTTGAAAATTAATTATTAAATATATATAAATTGTTGGAATTAATTACAAAACTTGTTTAGACTTATTTTTGATATTATCTACCCCTACTAAATTGTAAGGTAACAAAATACTAAAAAGTTTGTACATAAAAGAAATAACGAAAATACTTATACCAATATGATATTTTTGGGAGGAAGGAAGTATTATACCAAAAAAATGGCTTGCTTTAAAAGAAAAATAATTCAAAAATCCAAAAATTAATTTAAACTCAATTAATTTGAGAAAAACCGATTTTCGAAATTCAAATATAAAAAATAGAGTCGCCACCTAATTTTACGGGTAACCAGGAAACCATTAAATATTTTAAAAAAACTAACAGAAAAATCCTTTAAAATCCAGAGAATAGGTTCGGATTCGTATTTCCACTTCGAGAAGGTTTTACATACTCGAAATGGCCGCTAAATGCGGTTATCCGCTGATTAAAAATATTTGACTAACTTTTGACTTGAAAAGAGATGACTAATTTTGGAATTGATAAGTTTTGAAAATAATTTCAATTAAATTTGAAAAGATTTGAAAGCAAATTAATTATACTTGAAGGTAATTGACTAAGTTTGAAAATTGAACTAGAATGTAAAAATCACATTTTGTTTTGAT
>JAOTQJ010000083.1:13122795-13147449 GCA_025642045.1 Solanum sejunctum | reverse complement strand
GGTCGTGTAGATGTTACCATTGCTATATAGCCTTGGATCGATTACTGATGGAAGAATTTAGCAAATGAAAATATTATATATAGTACACAATAAAAAGATTAAGGAAGTTCGTTTGTCACGATCAGGACAATTTGCAGTCCGAGTTTACCACATACCACGTTCTAGGCTTGGAATTACAAACATTCGCATGTATAGGTTCTGCTAATCATTCCTTCTCTTAAGTATTTGATAATTGGCACAATAAGGAAAACTCAAAATTTAACAATAATGTCTTATTCATATTGCTTTCCTTCTACAATTAACATAGTTCTCCTTTATCCCTTTTAATTTACCACTAGAACCATAATAATGCTATTATCATCCTCCCCTCATTCATTAACACATTGAATCAAGTAGAATTTAGGTATTTACCTGCACAATTTTGTGACGGTCTTTGTCGAATTGCGCACAGTTTGTAAGTTAAGCAGTTATCGTGGTTGTTTTCATGAGAAAAGCAAAACCTCTTTTTAATTTATTTTCATACATGGGTCAAGTGGTATAGATTTTTAAATAAATTAATATTTTGTCCATCAACTAAATCAATTATCTAAATTTACCCGTAAACTAAATTGTCATAGGTATTGATAGTCCAAAATACCCATTTAAAGTTTACGAGGGGGTTATTTTAGAAAAACAAGAGGATAAATTCTCAAAATAGCCTAACGGGTCATTACATTTTGCTCCACAAAAGTCATCAATCGAGAGATATCCATCTCTTTCACTAGCATGACCATCTTACACTCTTTAGAGACCTAGTAAAAAAACGTTGGAGATAAACTTTCTCATACGAGCCCTTGTATTTGCAACCATGAAAGGAGCATACTTGGAAAGCTTAGTGAATTTGAGAGCATACTCCCTCAAGCATATGAACCCTCACTTGAGTTTTATGAATTCTTGGACCTTGGCCTCCTTAGTTCAATTGGGAAGAACCAATCTAAGAAGGCACGTTTGAACTCTTCCCATCCGATAGGACACGCTTCTTGACCCCTCTCATCTACCCATTGCTCGTACCATATTTTGGCTACCCCTTTGAGTTGATAGGCCATCAAATCCGCTTTCTCCTCCAAAGGGATACCCATAATTACTATGATTCGATAGGCCTTATCAATAAAGCCAATAGGGTCCTCCTCTGTCTTGGAACCATGAAACTCCAGATGGTTCATCCTCATAAAGTCTCTCACTTTAGTCGCCAAAGTAGGTACTTGGGGCGGAACAATGATCTCCCTATTAGCTTGGTTGGCCAATGCTTGGGCTAACATAGAGACGGCGGCTCGAAACTCCATATGAGACACCCTGTCATCTTGTTGAAGTAGAGGGACTTGTTGTTTGCCAATGCCTCTTTGGTGTGGATCTCTCTATGGCAGAATGATCTAGAAACAATCAAAAAGGTCATAGTTAGTGATAAGAACACCTTAGTCAACTCTAAAGGCACGACATGAATATGAAAGAAGGTAAGACTTCCTGAACCATCTCATAGCCTCTTAATGGCGCGCTTCACAACCTTACAAGCTTGAATGAGACTCTACTCAACGGGGTATGCATGAAAATTTGAGGAACATTCTAAAACCTCACGCTCGATACCATACTTGTAATGACCTAACCTAGGACTTGGTCATCACATGCCGAATGATATATCTAAATATAACTCACCAATACATATTTAATATTTTAAGCATTTATAGGCATAAATTTAAACTTTTGCGGAATAAAATGGGGAAAGGGTCTATGGCACCAAATTATGACAATAAAAAAAACATTAAAAGGAAAATATCAACATTTGCCCATAAAGCATACCAACTAAACATAGATGGATGGAACCAATAATGATTGTTTTCCATTAAATAGAAAAGACTCCATACAAAGGCAACTTAAAATATAAAAACCTCAAAAGGACCAATATATACATCAATGACTCAATAGAAAATACAAGCTAGAATAGAAAATGGTAAAGTCTCAAACTAAGGGCTCATCACAAAGGTACTAGTCTTGAACGTTTGAAAACTAGTCACGAGCTGGTACAGGAGTACCTGTCCCTACATGCATTAGTACTAAGTATGTGAGATGAAATACAAACGTGAAGATATATATATTATAAATACATACGTAAGGTGGGGAAAACATATAAACATGAGCTTAAGCATGCATAAGGAATATTGCTCAATATGAATAAGAATTACTGCATAAAAGATCACATGTGATGGAGTCATATAATAAAGTTATAAACTTATGGGAGAAGACCTTAACCGACATATAAGACTATGTGAGCTACTACATAAAATCCAACATAACCCCCTATATTGGCATGGGGAGACCAATTGCTAGGTGGAACTCCATCACTTCACATGTATCTTTATATTACATAAATAGTGTACGTGGATCCACTAGTCTAGCCTACAAGGTCTCTAATGGTGGCACATAGTTAGGAGACAATGAGATTCATCTCTAGCGAGTCATGCCTCAACTAACAGAATGAGCCCAATCTCTAGGTCCTCTCGGTGCTAAGTCATCTCACAGAATCTTTTAATATATACTTAGTCAATTTATGACAATTAGAATCATAAGTAGCAAATCATAAGAGTAGCTTGAACTTAGGAACCACCAAGTGAGAACTGTCCTTTCATCTTGGGGACCTTCTTAAACATCTTTTAGGACAATTGTCAACATGATTATATCTTTGAAAAATTATAACTTTGAAACTTAGTTTTAATGCCCTAATCATTATCATAAATCCTGCAAACTTACCTTGAAACTAGGTGGGCTAAGCTTTTAAGTTAGAACAATCCCAAATCACAAAACCATGCATAGATCGTGATAGTGTACTCATTTAAAACATGTAAAACAATCCACACTTCATCATTTGACAAAAATCATCATTGGGTTTTCATCAATAACTTAATGTACATACTTAGTAAAATATCATAGAATATCATTGAAACTATTTAATATCATAAAGTCATCATTACCATGCATATATACTTGAAGGAACTTAAAGAAAAGGTAATACATCATGAAGGACTTTGTGGGTAAAAGAAAACCTACAAATCAAACTCACATACCTCAACAAGTCTCCATAAAGAAAAACTTGAATCCTTTGGGAATAACTTGAAAACCCTAGCCTTCTCTTGACCTTTCTAGAGAGAATATTTGCCTTAGGAAATTTTAGGAACGAGCAAATGGGAGAATGACTAAGTATAGGGCTTTAAGGTCTAGTTTAGGCCCTTTTGAATCCCAAAAAAGGGACATAGTATAAGAATATGATTTGCAGAAATGACAAAACTGTCTTTCATTAAAATTGCCGAAATGAAACTACAAAGGCCAGATTATGGGCTGTGGTTTGAACCATAGACCATAGTCCTGTCCATCCTGTTCCCTTTTCAAAACTTCAGAAATTGTTTTGCTGACCCAAAACCATGAAATCCTTTCTACAGATCGTCCTTTAACCGATAACCCATGGTTGATCTCGTAAAGTTCTTCCACACTTAGTGAATTTTTTATTTTTTGGGCTTCATCTATGAAGGGCTTATATAGGCCGTATAACGGTCTATGGACTGTCCTGTTTATCATAGGTCATTTTTCAAAAACTCCAAATTTTCTTCATGTCTGATACTCTCATTCACGACACTAACCATGGACCGTCATTAGCGATGTGGATTACCCCACACTTGGAAACTTTTCCATTTCCTGAAGTTCATGTTTAATGACCGACCTATGGGCCGTACATAGGCCTCGTAAACTGACCCCAGGTCATTTTTACTCCAACTTTTTCTGCACTCTTAGGCTCTTAAACTGGGGGTTGTTATAGTTGTTATGGGTATTTCTTTTTGTATAATTTGCTGCCAATATATAAATTCATTTGTATTAATTCACTGTCAATATACAAATTTATTTGTATAATTCGTTGCCAATATACAAATTTAAAAGTGGCCCATAACGACTATGATGAAATATTAATGGCGAGCAGTAATTGCTTAAAATTATAATTATAATAAATAATTAAATAATATATACTTCCTCTGTCCCATATTAATTGTTTGTGAGGTAATGCACACATATTAAGAAAAAATTAAAAGACAAACTTTACACCATACTTTACACAATTGTCCTTTGTAAAATAATAAATATATAGTGTAATTTATTTCTTAGAAAATATAAAAGTTCAATAAATGAAAAGAAAAATATAAAAATTTTTTTAAACATTTATATTAAAGTTTGAAAAATTTAACTATTTTAAAAGTTAAAAAATTCTTAAAAATTTAATTAATTTGAGACGTAGGGTTTAGTCTCATAATTTAGTCTAAAATGAATGAAAGGAAGTAAATATGAATTATACAAGAATTGCATGGAATTAAATTTCATAAACCTCTTGAGCTAAAGCCTAAAATGCGTCCAAACAAGTATACAAACGGACGCATAATGCCAAAAAATTGTCCCATTTCCCACTAGATGCAACGTCACTCAATATTATCCACACTCACCTCCCAACCCTAGTCATCATCCAAATGCCACCTTCAAAAATATATATTAAATTTTAAAAAAATTCTATTTTTGAAAAATAACTTTAAAAAAGGTAAAAACTTTTATTTTATATAATAAAAAATCTTTATTTTTACAAAATTTGAAAAATGATATTTTTCGATATATATATATATTTAACCCTCCAATAATAAACTCCACGCACTCCCTTGCTCCTATCCAAATGACATCACTCAGCAATTTTTTTAAACCTATTCCTGTCATTTAAGACGAATCATGACTCACCAGTGCACTATTTTTTTTTAATTTCTAAGATTATCTTATGTCCAATGATTTATGAATAAAATAAAGAAATATGAGCCTCTTTTTCTGGTTATTCTCTTGAGAAAACGTTCACAGATGACATCTTTGTAATTTTAGTGGCTTCTAATATCTTGCTGGATAACATTACAATAACAAGAAAGTAAGAAAATCCAATTCTCCATTTTCAAGAATCTTCATTTATCCTACAATTTCTGTGTAAATTACACTGTACAGCTCTCACTTTTGGCACCATTCCCTTATCTATGGATTGGTTTAAATTGACTTTTTTTGATTGAATTGTACTGGGAAATTGTTTTGCTATGTTCCCGTACAGTTAGGGTTTATGTGGATCTGTTTCTCTTTTTGAATCTTGTGCTACTGGGGCTGTTTGTTACTGGGTTCCATTGATTTTGAGTGATGGTGGCATCTGGGGCTGAAGACCCTGTTGAGTCATTTCTGAATTCAGTACAATTGGTTAAGAATGCATTTTCGCCCATAGAGTCAGGTATTAAGAAAGTGGCTAAGGATTTTGAGCATTGTTGGCCTGGGAAAGCCCAGAATTGTTCTGGATTAGATGTCAAGAAAGCCAATGCAAGTAAGCAAGGTGTGGCTAGTGATGAGAAAAAGAAGGGCTTGTCGATAAAGTTACCAATTAAGATGATTGTTGGAATATTTGGGAATAATGGGCAGATTGATAAAGGGGGTAATGTGGCCAGGAAAGGGTTTAAGGAGAAGTATGGTGGTGGCAAAGCGGATGGGAGCTGTGTCAACTGTCTACAATTTGATGTTGCTTGGTCATTGTTAATGAATGGTTTTGTTCAGGCTGTTCCAAGCCCGTTTAAGACTGTGAAAAAGCGGTTTCACAAGGTGATTCAGGATAGTGTTCGTGATGATATGAAAGAGAATCTGAGGGAGAATGATGTGAAGAAAAAGAAGTCAAGTGATCAGGTTGTTATGGATAACTGTGATAGAGTGAAGCACACAGAGGAAAATAATTTATCTTTCGAGTGCTTTCTTGGTTTTCTTTTTGATCAAGTAGCTTTGAATCTTCAAAAACTTGACTTAGGAGTCCAACGACAGGACTGCCAGACTGCCGAGTTTAATCAACTTCCTCCGCCTGCCAATCAGTTTGATCATTTCAAGGTGCTAGTCAATATTTTAGAGGGTAAAAGAGCTGATGTTAATGGATTTCTGGGGAATCTAAATTTTGCAAGAGTAGGAGGTGTTCCTTCAAGTATTGTTGATGTAGATTCTTCTGCGAGAGAAGAGAGAGAAGAGGGTGTTAATGATATTGGTGGTCAAGAAGAAAGTACTGGAAATTCCACAAGAAGTTTAGCTAATGGTTTGCTTAGTATTCCATTATCCAATGTCGAGCGTTTGAGATCAACATTGTCCACAGTTTCAATAACAGAACTGATTGAGCTCTTACCCCAGTTAGGACGACCTAGTAAAGACCATCCTGACAAGAAAAAACTGATCTCAGTCCAGGACTTTTTCAGATACACAGAGGCTGAAGGTATGCTTCTCTCCTACTTCTTAAGTTAATCTAGAGTTTGTCCCATTCAAGTGAATTTGTCAACATGACTTTTTAAGCTTTACGTAGTTGTTTCTCTTGGTCAAGAATCAAACAAATTCTGAGATTTCCTCATATCTATGTACCCTTGTGTTAAAGTAAACTGATTATTACTTAAAGTAAGCTTGAGAGTTTGAGATTGCTAAATTTGTCAGGATGTCTCAACAGGAAGAGATGGTCTTTAGTACTGTACACTAATGTGGTCAGGTAGTTATTCTTTTAGACAATGTTAACCGCTTGCACTGTGCTTGGCAATCCATAGCAAACCAGTATTTGGCTAGTTAGTCTGCTCATGTTTTACACATTTATCAAACCCATGAGAAGTTTTCTAGTTTTCTGTGATTGAAAGTGATGAACCTTTTAGCAATCTATACTCCTTAACAATCTGTCTCTAGTTCTCCTTGATCATAGAATTCCCCTGCTCTGCCTGTGTGCTTTCTGCAAGAATAACCTGATTCTGAACCCGGATAAACAAGAGGGTTGTATTAGATTGACATGAAGCAGACAATAAACTGGCTATGATGAGTACTCTAAGAGACATGCATTTATAGGATTCATATAGCCGACCCTAACCATTTTAGGATTGATAGATGATTGATTGATATAGGATTTTCTTTACCTATCACGCTTTAATGAGCTCTTCTATGAAGCCAGTATGTGCCTAAACTATAAACAGCCCCCTCTGAGGTATCCTTTCCCATTTTTTCCTTGTGTCATTTATCAAGCAAATGCACATCTTCAATGAACACTAACCCTTTCAGCTGCTAATTTCTAGCATCAAGATTGACCAGTGAAATGGTTGAAAACAAGGGAACTATTCTCTTGTAGCATGAGATGGAAGGAACATTAATGTTGCACATACTATGCTGTTCCGCAAACCTTTGTTTAAACTTATTGCCCCTTGCTTAGTTAAAGCCTTAATATTATATAATGAGAGATTTGAAAAGTAGTTGGTAATGCTTGACTTTCTGTAAGCAACAATTTTTCCAAGTCCTTTGGGTTTCAGATCATCTGCTCTGACAGGCTAAAATAGAAACTTGATATCTAATGGCACATAGTTCATAAACGTTATTGTCTAAGGGGCATGTTAACAATACATTTAGTGAAATTGTGAGATGTGGAACATGTATGATAGATTACTACATAAAATATTATGATTGTCTATCTGATTGTATTTTGCGACGAGACTGTGCTCGAAGATGTGGCTGGACAAGAGAACTGCAAACAAAAGACATAGAGAAGTGAACACAAGAAATGCATGAAATACTGCTTACCAGCTTGTGACTTGTAAGAATAAGTAAAACCATAATATAAGTAGTTTATTGACCTCTTGAATAAAAAATTGATTTCTCATCTAAATAACAAAATAAATAATAAATCAAAATGTCAAATATCTTGCAACTTGATGTAGCTAACTAGAATGACGAAAGTCAAAGATTGATAGAGCTCTTCTTTCATCGAGATTTGAGGACTATATATAAAGTTAGACTCCTAAATCTCTATCCAAGCCATGTGATGAATAAGTTGTTTGTGTTATCCTAATGAGCTTCGTCTGAATATATATATTTTTTGATTACGTAAAGATTCAATGAAGAGCTGTTTGAATCTTTGTAGTTGGCCAAATTTGGTTATTGAACACACACTGTGCCATGTCAGCAGTATGTGTTTAATAGGCACATAATTTCTCACTTGTAGGTGTTGAATAGGTCAGTCCCTAAGATAAGGTATCTAAATGAATTACTTGGACAAGTTTAGTTGGGCTCTATGTATTTGTCTTTATTGGGATCAGGCTGCCAGACTTACAAGAACTCCACAATAAGTAAATTTCAGCAGCTAAATTTCCATATTGTCGAACATGCCCTTAGTCCTGTGTTTTAACATTGCAGGGAAGAGATTCTTTGAGGAATTGGATAGAGACGGTGATGGTCAAGTTACGTTGGAAGATCTTGAAATTGCTATGAGAAAGAGAAAATTGCCAAAGAGATATGCCCATGAACTCATGCGTCGTGCTAGAAGTCACTTGTTCTCAAAATCTTTTGGGTGGAAACAATTTCTGTCGTTGATGGAACAGAAGGAACCTACCATCCTGCGGGCTTACACCAGTCTTTGTTTGAGCAGGTCAGGCACATTGCAGAAGAGTGAGATACTTGCCTCACTAAACAATGCAGGACTTCCAGCAAATGAAGACAATGCTATTGCCATGATGCGATTTCTAAGTGCGGATGCAGAGGAATCTATTTCTTATGGACATTTCCGGAACTTTATGCTGCTGCTGCCCTCAGATCGGCTTCAAGAAGATCCTCGGTAGAATAACTATACCCTTTTTAAATGATTTGAAAATATCATGGCATTCAAGAATTTGTTAATATGTTACAGTAAGATGTTAGAATATAAAAGAAAGTTACAGTTATGAACTTCTTATTTAGGTTTGCATTGGTGGAACTTCAGCTTTTGGCTTCCATTACATAACGATTCCCAATTTGGTTGAGGAAACTAGATTTTTCGCTTTGAGTTAACCTGGAGAACTGAGTTGATTAGAGGCTTTCCTGTGGGATTCTTTTTAAGACTATATTCAACTGTTAATCATGTCTCCTATCGCCTCATCATCTGACAGTCAAATATACAGAAGCCTAAATGATAAACAATTGCTAGTCTTAATGGTACTACTGCATGAGATTAACCGCTGTTCATGTTTATGCTGGTGGAAGAGTGCAACTAGAGAAGATGTTGTAGGGCATAACTCGGAAAAGAAAGTTACTCAGATGGGACATGTGAGTTTTATAATGTCTACCCTTTTTGATGCCTTTGTGTGTCTGATATGGGACATTATATAACTCAACTGGATAAATGGTTATTGAGAACAGCAGTTGCCTTGTAGTAAAAAGGAAGAGATGATCATACCAAAGTTTTAGGCTGACAAATTTTGCCTTTATTTCTTAAGACCAGCAATGGAGATGGCTATTTACAGCTATGCTACGCTATTGAAAACAATATTCTTGCATTGTTCCCTAAGATGTAGCGAAACATGGAAAACATAAATGAATATTTGGAAATTTTTGATTAGGATATTTATATATCATCCAAGATCATGTAATACATGGACTTCTCAAAAGATATGAATCGAGGATACAAAAGTTTTGGGTTTTGGAAGTTGCTAGGTTGTTTCTTCTATATTTTGTTAATTGTGAGACGTTATGATCTTGATTATATTTTGGCTCCGTCACTGAATAAGTAGTTGTTATTCCTGTAATCCAATAGTAGTGCAGAAACAACAACATGCCTAGTGGAATCCCACAAGTGGGGTCTCAGGAGAGTAGAATGTATGCAGACCTTACCACTACTTCGTAGAAGTAGAGAGGCTGTTTCCTGGAAACCCTCGTCTCAAAAACCCATAAGCAAAATAAACTAGATATGACAAAAAGGAAAGGAAAGAGAATAGAAAGGGCGACTAATAATGGAAAACACATAACAATATGTAAATACGATAAATTTAACACCCATACAACTGATAATGACAAGACATGATATAAACACGACTACTCCTGCTACCCTACTATACCCCAAGGCCAGACATCCACCTAACCCTACCAACTAATTAACCTACTACTCTAATTTATGATCTCCACTCCTTTCTATCTAAGATCATGTCCTCGGTGAGATCAAGTTTTGCCAAATCCTGTCTGATCACCTCCCCCCAATACTTCTTTGGTCTACCTCTACCCCTCCGTGTGTATCCCAAAACCAAATCTCTTGCACCTCCTAACAGGAGCATCGATACTCCTCTGCACATGTTCAAACCAACGCAGTCTTGCTTCCCTCATCTTATCAGCCACAGGGGCCACCTCTAGCTTCTCCCGAATGGTCTCATTCCTAATCTTATCACTCCTGGTGTGGCCACACATCCCTCTCAACATCCTTATCTCTGCGACGTGCATCTTCTGAACATGTGTATTTTTTATTGGCCAACACTCTACCCCATACAACAAAGATAGTCTAACCACTATTTTGTAAAACTTACCCTTGAGTTTAGGTGGTATCTTCTTGTCACACAATACTTCCGAGGCAAGTCTCCATTTAGTCCATGCTGCCTCAATACGATGTGTGACATCATCGTCGATATCGCCACTACTTTGGATATTGGGCCCAGATACTTAAAGTTTTTCCTCTTGGGGATAGGTTGAGTGGCAAGCCTCACATCACTGCCTGCTTCATCTCGAAGCACTGAATTTACACTCCAAGTATTCTGTTTTGGTCCTGCTCAGTTTGAATCCTTTGGACTCCAAGACGTATCTCCAAGCCTCTAACCAATCGTTAATTTTAGTCCGAGTCTCATCAATCAGGACTATGTCATCTGCAAATAGCATACACCATGGAACCTCCTCTTGGATAGATCGCGTCAGCTCATCCATCACCAAGACAAACAGGAAAGGGCTTAACACAAATCTTTGATAGAGTCCCATCTTAACAGGAAAATACTCTGAGTCTCCTCCCATTGTTCTTACCCGAGTTTTGGCTCCGTCGTACATGTCCTTAACAACCCTGATATATGCTATTGGGACACCTTTAACCTCTAGTCACTTCCATAGGACATCCCTTAGAACCTTGTCATAGGCCTTCTCGGGATCAATGAACACCATATGAAGGTCCTTCTTTCTTTCCCTATATTTCTCCACTAATCTTCGAACAAGATGAATTGCTTCCGTAGTCGACTGCCCCGGTATGAGTCCAAACTGACTCTCCGAAATAGACACTACTCTTCTCAACCTCATCTCACCACTCTCTCCCAGACCTTCATCGTGTGACTCAGCAACTTGATGCCCTAATTGTTATTGTTTTGAATATCCCCTTTGTTCTTGTACAATGGAACCATTGTACTCCTCCATTCATTAGGTATCCTGGCTGTCTTCATAATAGCATTGAACAATCTAGTCAACGACTCTATGCCATCCTTGACCATGTTCTTCCAAAAATCTATCGGAATCTCATCAGGTCCGATCGCCCTCCCTCTTTTCATCCTACTAATAGCCCTTCTAACCTCCTCAACTCTGAACCGCCTACAATAACCAAAATCACGATGACTTTCGGAGTGCGCCAACTCACCCAACTCAATTATCTCTATCTCCTTTTTCATTTAAGAGTTTATGAAAGTAAGCTTGCCACCTTAGTTTAATGGAAATATCATCCACCAACACCTCACCCTCTTCATCCTTGATGCACTTCACTTGGTCCAAGTCGCGAGCTTTCCTTTCTCTTTCTTTAGCGAGCCTATACAATGTCTTATCCTCGCCTTTATCACTTAACTCTTCATATAGGCGCTCAAACACTGCTGTGTTAGCACTCGGCACCGCCACCTTTGCTTCTGACTTAGTCATATATCTCCTTAAGCATTCGCTTTTCATCATCACCCTTACACTCCAACCACTTCGTGTACGCAACTTTCTTATCTTTCACTTTGCCCTGAACTTTATCATTCCACCACCAATCTCCGTGACGTTCACCAAAGGTCCCTCCCGGAACACCTAGTACCTCGGTAGCTACCTTTCTAATGCAACCAGTAGTAGTATCCCACATACTATTCACATTTTCGCCGCTACTCCAGGCCTCTAAGTTTCTTAACTTTTCTTCCATCTCACGAGAAAGGGCAAGAGTAAGGCATCCCCATCTAATCCTCAGTTGGGCATAAATAACCTTCTTCTTTTCTCTCTTGATCTCCAAATCCATCACTAGAAGCCTATGTTGAGTGAAATAATTTTCACTCGGAATAACCTTGCAATTCTTGCATAGACTTCTATCGCCCTTCCGAAGAAGTAAGTAATTTATCTGCATCTTAGCTACCATACTACGCCGTACTACGGAAGGTGATCAAGTGGTTTTCCCTCTTTGGGAAACACGAGTTAGCAATAACTAACTCAAAGGCTTTGGCAAAATCCAAGAGAGATGTCCCACCTAGTAGTGCAGTAACAGAAAAATATAAAACCAAAATATATAAAATTATCTAAGTCCACAGAATTCACTGTGTCCTTAAGAAATTTAATCCCCTCATTGTACCCGAGGTTGTGGATTATCTCTTCCCAGGATAAAACAAATAAACTATTACAAAAGTAGCGGTACTTCAACCTTTTGTAATTTTAGCAATGCCGCCCCCCCCCCCCCCCCCCCCCCCCCCCCCCCCCCCCCCCCAAAAAAAAAAAGCTAGCAACTAATTCATACGCAGACTCAATTTGTGTGTAAGAAAATGTATGTAGAAGAGGAGGAAATTCTATCTCGAGAATTGGGAGGAAGCCTCTCTATTTATAGCTAGTAATGGTTGAGTACTCACCTGTTTAGAACAATCTTGTATGTTCTGAACAGGCATGACATCATTTGGGAAAGTGGATGTCTGTTCAGAAGGAATATTTTACACGTGAATTTTGAAATTCAGTTAAACTAATTCCTCAAATTAAATTAATTAATAAATAATTTATAAATGAATGAATTAACTTATTATTAATATCAGGAAAAGGTAATCCAATGAGATTGATTAAATAAATTTTATCTAAAAAATTTATCAATCAATCACATTATTTGACGAAGCTGAAGTCGAGCCGAGCGAGTGATGGCGACGACAGCGTGAGGGGTGCCCTCTACTTGACCCTTCAAGATGTGAAGGAAGTGTTTCCTAATATAAGGGCAAAACTTTTCCTCGATTGTCCCAACAAGAGAGAAATGACTCTTCATTTTTCCTTTACTTGGCTCTCCCTCATTCTTTTTTAAATTAAAAAAAATGGAGGGAACCAAGTAAAGGGAAAATGTGGTTTCCCCACATTTCTCAATTCACACCTTACTTAAACCCACCAGTAGCAAGACATGCAACAATTTTGAGAAGCATTCAACAATTCTATATCGGAGAGTTAAGGTTTTGATTTGAGTGCATTTAATATTCCCCTTTTGAAAATATTGTTTGGTATTAGAAGTCTTGGCTTTGGGAAGACAATGGAGTTGGTTCTTTATAATTCTGGTACTTGTAAGACTTCCCTTTTTCAGTGGGAGTTAAATTAATCGGCAATTGATGGTAAGATCCCCTATAATATAGTTACATAACTACAGATCCCTATACAAAGGAGCTCCTCCTAGCCTCCAGGGCTTTGGTTCAATGGTTAAGATTGCAACACGTGATGTGTGAGTTAGGTGCCTGTCAAGGGTTTTAGTCTTCCTGAGGCAAAACCATGGTATTTAGGTGGGAAGGGTAGAGGTACAGGTCCATTATCCATGGAGTTTCAAATCATGCAATGCTCATTCATGTTGCTATCCTCTCTTTTGCTTCAAAATCCGTTGATGGTTTTATTGCATTTGGAAGTATCCACATTGGCAAAGTAAAGTCAGTATCTGCACATAGAAAATAAATTAAGCATTGAGTTTAATAACAAATGCAGTTCATGTAAAGACGATCTACAGCTCCTTCCCTTTTTATTACTCAAAAGAAAGGAAGCAAATTGATGCATGTGGGTCCCTTTTGCCATCACTATAGCAATCAGCAACTTTTTACAGATGAAAGGGACCTTAATATTTGTGACGCTTTCCGTCGTTAAAGAATGTTGAAGCACAAAATTAGTGAAAAGAAAAGAGATGCTAGAGAGATAATAGTATGATGGAATAGATTTAATAAGTAGAATGTTTTAATGTTTGATTAGAAAATGGTGGAAGATGTGTGTTAGTAAATTTCAGATCAAAATTAATTATACTTTCGATATCAATTTTTCAATTTTGGATGCAGATGCATGTGACAAGTTCAATTGCCCTTTTTTTGTGTCTAACCATTATTTTGTAGATGGTTCATGCATTGTTAGTATTGCAAAGCTTGACTGTTTCTTTCTCCTTAATTGATAATATGGAGCCTAACTTCAAGACACAAGTCTGTTTCTAAACCTGTTTGTGCATGTTTTTTGGTGTCTTGGTGGTGTCCAACATTCAGAAATATCTGGTTTGAGGCTGCTACAGTGGTTGCCGTTCCTCCACCTGTAGAAATTCCTGCTGGAAGTGTCCTCAAATCAGCATTAGCAGGAGGCCTTTCCTGTGCCTTGTCTACATCTCTAATGCACCCTGTGGATACGATTAAAGTAAGTATTTTTTTTTTCCAGAAGCATTTACTTGTTGGAATTTCGTTCATATTCTAGACCAGCTTGTTATTGATTGCTTCTGGTGTAAATGATAAATGGTGTTATTGTTTGGATTTCCAGTAAAAAATGTTATCCAGGAAGGTAAAATATGACTGGATAATCTTGGGTAAACAATTTAGAAACAGCTCATTTGTCCAAAAAAAATTTACTTCCTTTTTTGGTTTGTGCCACAAATCTCACCTCTTTCTAGCAAATGAAAAATCTTCCTCCAAAATCGTTAAACTAACATAAAACTGATGCCACTTCATGATATTTCAAACTTGATCTAGCATCTTACCAACTAATGATTCCACTTCATGATATTTCAAACTTGATATAGCATCTTACCAATTAGTGATTCCACTTCATCACATTTCCGATCCTTATTTAACACATAGTTAATGTAATATATTTTTTAGCACAATAATTTGTCATATTGGTGTAGTTTTCTTGAAACGAGGTAGTATTTGACTGTGTTCATTGTTTTATATGATGGTAAACACACTTCTATGCTTTCATTTTGTCTTCCTTTACCACAAGTACAGAGGTTATGTAGTTGTATTATACATTTCTGACTGCAATCTTGTCACAGGTTTGTTGTAACAAAACGTCCGACGGCTTTTCTTTATTAATAATTTTTGATTGATTATTGGTTATACTATATTTTAAATTTTTATACATTTGTAAGAAGTATGAGGGAACATGTTGCAAGAGTATATAATTTTGTATTCTTGATGAAGTTTTTGATATGAAGATGTATAGTTTCTTCTTGCCAGTTTCTCAATAGGTAATTAAGTTTGTGCAAGGTTATGCTTTACATCTGATCTTTTTCCTGGTAATGTTACATATGCTATGTCCGAAAAGTATCTTATTATGTTATTTATGATTTATATTATGGTAGTTTCAATGAGGCATAAGCAACTCTGAATTAAGTTGATAACTCGGTCATTTATTGTGGCATTATTCTTTGTGGTTTAGTTGGGCCCAATGAAGTTTATTTGGAAAATATATTAGCAGTCACTTAGAGTGAAAATGTCATTCTAAAATATTTGGCTGGTTCCTCAGACACAAGTTCAAGCATCAACACTTACCTTTCCACAAATCATATCAAAGCTTCCTGAACTTGGAGCAAGGGGATTGTACAGAGGTTCTATTCCTGCAATTCTAGGGCAGTTCTCAAGGTTAGTTGTTTTCTGTTTCTTTCATCTATCTTGGGTTGAAATTCTTTTTCTGTATCTGGATTGTAAATTTGATCTAATATTGCAGCCATGGATTGCGGACTGGAATTTTTGAAGCAAGCAAGGTTGTGCTGATTAATATTGCTCCTACACTTCCAGAACTACAGGTAAAGGCTTAGCAATGGAATCCTTCCAAGGGGGTTTCCCTCTCTTCTAGATGATATTGTTCAGTTCTAATTTCCTCGGACTCTTCACTTTTGGTGCCGCACCCGAGTCGACACGACATGGGTGTGGGTGTGGGATCCGTGTCTAATATGATCAACCGGTTTCGGGTACTTTGACCAAAATCTATGGGAAAAGTATGGACAGTTTTAATAATTTCTGAAATCAATCCAAAAGTTAAGGTGAAATTAAAGAAAATGGAATACTTTTTATATAGAAATTTCTATGTCACTTCTTTTCCTTTAATCTCCTTCCAGGATTTTCCTCAAGTTCTCCACGGAATATCTCATAATTTTGGTTTTATCATTCTATTTTTAGATATTTTAGTTATTTTTAGGCAGAACCTCGCACCCATATCCATACGTTGATCCATATCCCCGAATCTTAAAAATTTGATCATGAAGGATCCGATCTCTGGATCCGCATCTGTATCCGTATCGGACACCTGCAAAAATTCAAAGCAAATAGCACCACACCAAGATGGTGTCATCTTTACAAAATGTGTTGTGTCTATTCATGCAAGCAGGTACTCCCACTTTGCACCAAAAACACAAAAAGAAATAATAGAAAACTTTTGACTCTTGACATTGGGTTCTCAATTCCATCAAAGGTTCTCCATTCTCATATTTCTCTCTCTCAGTAAACCAAAATAAGTCAAGGTCTTCCTCAACTTTGTCCTACAACTACAAAGGCAGTTAATTTGAAATTATATCCATCTCTATTCTGGAGCACCCGGTGAATGTCGAAACTTGAAAACTGCATATGTCAAAGCCCACAACCCCAAGGCAAAGTCGCAATGAAGTACGGTGGTCAAAGCAGGCCCTAAGATTTAAACTTAGAAGCAATGCATGGATGTTTCTCCCCACTCTTTTATTCGATTCTCCAAATTGTGTTGCCATATAATCTCAACAAGAAGAGTATGTTGTCAAGGATTCCCACACATTTCATGTCTTTGTTACACACCCTAGTAAGTGTAATGGAAAAGTTGGAAAAACTTCAGAGAGATTTTTTGTGGGATAGCTCAAGTGGGGAAAGAAAGTTTCACTTGGTAAATTGAGTGATTGTCACCAGACCAAAATGTTGTGGTGGGCTTGGGGTTAAAGATCTTGGGTCTTTAATAAGGCGCATTGGGGAAGTGGTTATGGAGATCCGGGGTGGAGGTGAGTGGTTTGTGAAGAGGGTTGATTGTGAGGAAGTGAGAAGTACGGAATTTTGGAAGGGGCTGGAGGACTAAAAATGCTTCACTTCCATATGGATGTGGCTTATGGAGAAATATTTTGAAGGGGTGAGAAGAGTTCAATGAGAATATGGATTTTAGGGTGGGTGATGGGAGTAGGGTGAGTTTTTGGGAACATTTGTGGTGTGGAAAATAACATTTCGCAACTTGTATAGTATTTCTTGGCCCCCCAAAATGATGTTGATTCAACGATTATGGGACGCACGAGTGGAAGAACTACTTTGGTGTATGAGGTTACAATGAAATTTGCATGACTGGGAGTTTGAAGAATTTTAGAACTTACTAGATTTGCTTCACCAACAAAAAGCTACTATGGATAGCGATGTTGTATGGAGATGGAGGCAGAGGGGCATGGTGTTTTTTAGTGAAGTCATATTCTGAGAAGCTTCTAACTAGGAAAGAGAGTGATTTTTCCACATATATCAGTATGGATCCCTTAGTGTTTCGAGAAAGGTATGTTTTTTTCACTTGGCTAATTACGAGGGAGCGATCCTGATGGCGTAGAATTTGAGGAAGAAGAAGATAATTTGTGTCGGTAGTGTTTCCTGTGCAAAAAATTAGGTGAAGATGTTAATCACCTTCTCCATTGTCGGATAGCTTCTTATTTATGGTGGGAAATTCTGAGATGGTCAAGACTTGAATGGGTGATGCCAAGCCCTATGAAAGAGACAATGTTTGGTTGGGCATTTAGAAGAAGGAAGAGAAGGTACAGGAAATAGATATTGCTTATCTAGCACTTTTGCAGATCATATGGCAAGAGAGGAATATAAGAGTTTTTGAGTGAGTAAAGAAAGACTTTGTACACTTGAAGAATGACCTAGTTTCCCCGTATTTCTTGTTAGTGCTTTATAGGATTCTTACATGTGTAGATGAATGAGTATTATTTGTAGAAAACCATGCCCTCTTGTAAGGTTTTCTAATTCTACTATGCTTCTTTTATATGGACAACTTTTGTCCTTTTCTAATGAAATTTGTTACTTCATCCCAAAAAGACAAAACAAAACAAGAATTCACTTAATTTTATCATATGCCTGGTCTTGAAGGGTTTAGGACTTTTGAAAGATATCACCTGTGATAGTTGAGGATCGTCTCAAATCCCAGCTGCTCACCATCTTTGTCTCTTTCTAATGAAAATAAAATCTTTTTCCATATTATATTCAATATATTAGAACTCGAAGGCAAACTGGATTCTATTTCCATTTTCACTAAGAATCCTTTGAAAAGTCTGATTTTCCCTTTGGTATAACTTCCTATGAAATTGTTCCATTGGAAGGGGTCATGTCTTTTTGTAACCAATCAAGTATTTCACATTAATCAATATTTTCCAAAATCATGCCTTGTTCTCAAAATCTTCACCTATTGCTATGTGATCCCCCATTTTTGGTCAACTAGGATGTTGAGATGGATGTGTGGACATATCAGAGTTGATAAGATTAGAAATGAGACCATTTGAGAAAAGTTAGGGGTGACCTCCGTGGCAGACAAGATGAGAGAAACGAGACTGTGATGGTTTGGGCATGTGCAGAGAAGAAGTATCAGTGCTCCGGTTAGGAGGTGCGACAGGTTGGATACAGGGGTTACGTGGAGGAGTAGAGGTAGATCAAAAAAATATTAGGGGGGGGGGGAGATGATTAGATAGAATATGACGAAACTTCATCTCACCGAGGACATGACCTTATATAGAAAGGAGTGGAGGTCGCGTATTAGGGTAGAAGGTTAATAGGCTTGTTGGGGTAGGATATTGTCTAGCCTTGTGATATAGTAAGTTAGTAGGTTATTTTGTCTGGCTTATATTTGTTACTTTTATTGTTATCTATATATTATCATTGGTTTTTCACTTTAGTCAGTTTTCTTTTTCATATCTGGTGTTTTCTGCTTTTGGGGCTTAATATTTTTGAGACGATGGTCTTCCGGAAACAACCTCTCTATCTCGATGAGATAGTGGTAAGGTCTGCGTATATTTTACCCTCCCCATACCCCACTTGTGGGATTCCACTGGGTATGTTGTTGTTATTGTTGATATCTGTCGTTTGAAGTAATCTGAAAAACAAAGAAAGAAAGCTTTCACATTCTTCAGTGTGCTTGTTCTCTCTGCCCCTCCTTCCTGATTTTGATGCTCTAATCAAACTGATGCTTGTGGATGCCGTCTACTATGCTTTCTTGTATCTCGTAGCAGTACCTACATAAGTAGGCTTGAACATATCAAAAGAAGTCACTTATCCTTTTTATTGTTATTGCAATGTTTTCTAGGTTCAATCTGTGGCATCATTCTGCAGCACTTTCTTAGGTACTGCTGTGAGAATACCTTGTGAGGTGCTCAAGCAAAGATTGCAAGCTGGTCTTTATGACAATGTTGGGGCAGCAATCATTGGTACTTGGCAGCAAGATGGTCTTAAGGGTTTCTTCCGTGGAACTGGTGCCACTCTCTGTCGTGAGATTCCATTTTATGTTGTAGGCATGGGCCTATATGCCGAGTCCAAAAAGGTGATTTTGCATTTATTGTAAACTTTCTTTTGCACTTATTTTAAACTTGCAATATCCTTATTCTGTATGAGTTTTTTCCTACTTCATCCTTTACCAGTATCAGTTGATTTTGTCAACTCTAAAAACTGATAAACTAAATCACAAAGATATGACTGAAAATCAGAAAAACAAGAACTGAAAGGAACAGAGCAAGACCTAAGATAATAAAATTCATAAATTCCAAAATATTCCCTCCTTGCGTGCATTCTTCTCTGCAGCATAACTCAGGGCGGCATAAGCATATAAACTGTGTGTAAATCAGCCTTATAATATGTAAATCATCTGCAATTCCCTTTTGTTCAGAATAAGTACAAAGCACGATATGTGAAAGTACCTCACCAGTTCTTTTGGATCTTAGTACCATTCCAGGAAGAAATTAGTTATTTGAGAAAGCTGGCATTCACTAGTGGACACTGTTACGAAAATGAATATTGAGTCTAACATAACCCCAAAAGTTAGAACATGAGTGAGGATTGCTCCATTTCCTCAACCGATTTGGTACTCTAACACCATCCTCCTTCACGCCCAATGCTGAACTTCTAGAACGCGGACATTATAACAAGGGAGGCCCAACATTGTGTATACCAGGGGTAAGATTGAGTCTAAGATCTATTACCAAGTTAAGAAAATAGATATCAGGCCTAGTTCAAGTTCATCATCAGGTGAGGATTGCCCAATATTGTCTAAGGAGACAACTCCTCATTCTCTCAACCAGTGTGGGACTTTAGCAAACACCAACTAAAAGTAATAGTTTGCCTAGTAGCGATAGTACAGTGGAGCATCTTATTGTTGAGTTCTGTAGTTTTATGACCTGTTATTTGTTACAGAAGAAACGGATGTACATTCTGTACTTTAGAAACAGCAAAAAATGAAGGAAAAAAAAACGCGGAACAAAAGAGTTATAGTACTTCTAAGTAGAAAAAAACTTTCAAGGAGTGATTACAAATTCACAGTGAATCTTATTTTTGTCCCATTATGGGATGCTAGAAGTGGCTTTTGTTGGTTTAGCTTCATCTGTTTAGGTGCGCACTGCCTGGAGCAATGTTTAAATGCATATGCTATTCCAACTTTCTTATTTATTTTTCTTTTTAGCACTACAGTATTATAACTTCTTCCACTTCGGGACGTTCCAAAATAGCTGACACCATTCCACTTATGATATTATTTTGTGCAGTTCTTTCTCTTTCAATCATTCACATTTTAAGCTTTAATTTGATGTTTCCTTTATCGATTTCCCAACTTTCACTTGTTAAAATTCAAATTTTAAATTTTGATACGATGTTTATCTATCAAATTAACTTTTTGGCTATCTTTTAAATATTTTCTTTCACTATCATAAGGGACAAGGGCATGATCTACCCCTCAACTTTGTCATTTAGAACTGATATAACCCTCATTAGAAAAGTGGCGCACATATACCCCTACCATTATAAAAATGGCTCACATATACCCTTCCCCTTATAAAAGTAGCTCACATATACTCTTTTTATCTAATAAAAGTGAAAAATTAATTTTCAATTAATTTTTTTGATTTTTAATTTTAAAAAAATCATGTAGGGACATGCGTGATTTTTTTTTTGGATAACAAGGGGAACACAGAACCGCTACCCTTAGGGTGCCGCACAGGTAAACCTCGCTCCTATGCAATAATAGCTCGCAAACCACATAGGAGAGCTAACCTGTACTAGGTAAGCTCAGTGCGACAAGCTCGACCCAGAAGGCAAACCCCTTGCTTTCACTGGCAAGGGGTTTCGAACTTGAGACCTCCAATATGGAAGTCTTAAGCCCAAACCACTGGGCCACCTCGAAGATGATTACTTTTCCTAACTTCTTTGATTATTATTATTGGAGTTTCTTTTATTTTAATTCTTTAGACCGAAGAAGTACTGAGGGGAGGTGATTAGACACGATATGGCGGAATTTCATCTCACTGAGGACATGACCTTAGATAGAAAGGAGGGGAGGTCGCGAATTAGAGTAGCAGGCTAATTGGTAGGGTTAGGTGGATGCATGGCCCTGGGGTATAGTAGGGTTAGGTGGAGGACGTGTTTTTTATCATGTGTTCTCATTATCATGTCGTATTATGTGTTGGTTTTATCATATTTACATATTGCCATGTGCTATTCATTATTAGTCGCTCTTTCTGTTCCCTTCCCTATCCTTTTTGTCATATCTAGTTCTTTCTGCTTATGGGTTTTGAGACGAGGGTTTTCAGGAAACAACCTCTTTACTTATATGAGGTAGTGGCAAGGTCCGCGTACATTCTACCTTTCCTAGACCCCACTTGTGGGATTTCACTGGTTATGTTGTTGTTGTTGTTGTTGTTGTTTCTTTAGTGTAAATATATGAGAAATAAAATAAAAGAAGTAGGAATGGCAATGGGGCGGGTGCGGGGTGGGTTAAGCTCAACTCGTAAATTTTTTAAACCGCCTCGCCCCGCCCCGCATGATGACTTTTTTCATTTTCAACCCGCCCTGCCTCGCCCCACATAGACCCACAAAGACCCGCCCCGCTTAAATTTTAAAGTTCTTTTATTTTTTTATGGAATTTAGTATTTTTTTCGCTAATTAGCGTCTCAACAACTAATTAATTGTTTTTAGTTTACATTTTAACAATTGTTTCTTAATCGTTTCTTAAAAGTTTCTAATTAACATTTTAACCACTAACAATTACCCGGTATATCTAGTTTAAATTTTAGGAAAAAAATAAAATTAAAGTCAATGTTTAATATAAAAAGTTTATATCTTTGATTTTTACTAATTACAAAAATTTAATTTCTTCGAATTCCTATTTGGTTTTTTAAACCCGCAACCCGCCCCGCCTTAGTTTTAAAAATGGCTATTTCAACCCACTCCGCACCCGCCCCGCACCTGCATAACTCTAAACCCGCCTCGCCCCACATAGCTCTAAACCTGCCCTGCACCCGCTCCGCCCTGCCCCATTGCCATCCCTAAAAAGAAGTGTGAATGGGAAAAGAGACGGAAGTAAGAAAAAAATGTAAAACCAATTTTTTTTTGTATATGTAAAAAACAATTTCGGGCATATATGATGCCTTTTCCCACTTGAGGGAGAAACTCTTTTCTGGTGTCTCTTAAACAGTCTGTTGTCATGGGAGATAATAGCATCCATTTCGTAGTAGAGTTTAAGTCATACGACATAACGAAGCTCGCAGCAAGGTAAGATATCTGGTTTGAATGGGTAGAAAGAAGCCAGAATTTGATGCACGGAACCACCTTCAACAAGAAAACCATGGAGTGGTCATTTTCGTGCTGCGAGAAGTTTCAAGGGATAACAGTACACATATGAGAAGATGGAAGATAAACGAACATTTTGCAGATTTCTTTTGTTCCAGAAAACATTACAGTTTTGGAAGATTTGTTAGTATTGTAACAGTACATGGGGAAACAGCTCTGTTATTATACTACCTGAGTACGCATCAAATAAATGACAGATCCAAAAATCCTATATGCTGATTCGGTCAGGACCAGCTAGTGGCAATCTAGGGAAGCTTCGGAATCTGTTATAAATCGCAACAATAAAGCCATATCTATCATGCATGGAAGCACGGGGCAGGACCGTCTTCTTTCCAGATGTATCATTGGGAGCTTCAATACAAATCTGAAGGAGAAGTCCATGCTCTCAGATATCAGAAAATGGGCTGTCAATACTTGGAAGAAGTCTTTTGGGGTCAGCATCTATGAAATGGGGGGATGCTCCTTTCTATATGAATTTCTAAACAGGAACCATGTGGAGCCCATTATCCATAGAGATTGGGTATGGAAACTATCAAAGCTACACTTGGAATGGTGGTCTCAACTGCTGGTTGCTGCACAAAGTGTGGAACTTCGACATGGATAAGGGCTGTGGGACTCCCAGTTCATCCATGGACTGAAAAGATATTCAAGGTCATCGGAGATCAGTGGGGAGGTTGGCTGGATACAGAGGAGGAGACTTCTCTTAAGAATCACCTAAAATGGGCAAGATTGAATATTAAAGGTGATGGGGGAATAGTTCCAAAAGATGTTAAGATTGTGGATAAGGATTTAACCTACCTTATTCCGAACTGGCTGGCTGTCCAGCCGAGAGTGGTCTTGGAAGAGACGGAGTAGATGACGGACAAGGACTTCTGGTTAATAGAGGAAAAAAAGGAAAAAAGCAGCCATCTTATCACTTATATGGAGCAGTCTGATCACAAAGGGATGAGTTCAAAACTAACAGCTGGCATGGGGCCCTAGGCCACATGAGAAGGCATCTTCTATCAAGTGGAATGGGCTGGGTTTGAGTTGTTTTAAAGCTGATGCAACAGATAGGGGGGAGGGGGGGAAGACTTCTACAGGCATAGTTTTAATGAGGCCAAACTCCTGGAATTAAAAAAATCAGAAGACACAGTTAAAATAAAGGCAAATCTCATGCTAGTTGAGATTGAAGCAAATTCCACTGACACAACCTTCTTTGACAGTGAGAATGGCGAACTGAACACTGATACATCTACAGAATTTCAACAAAAATATATAGCAGAATTCACAAGAATGGAAGAGAGGAGAGGATTATGTGGATGCAGTAACAAGTGTTGAAGAAGAAAATGATTCTGACTTCAATAATCTATACCCCAACATGCTACTTTTGACTTGCAATGAGGAACAGTCCTGGAACATTGAACAAGTAGAGCTGCTTAATTATCAACCTATTGATGAAGAAAGTGACAGGGAGATGGATGTATCACTATGGGTTCATCAAAACATAACCAAGCTGAGCAAAGAGTTTGGGGTTGAGTTTGAAGGGTGCAAAAGGAAGTCCTAGCACTTTTCAAGAGGATAGATGGCAAAAGACACTCAAACCAGTATAGAGGCAGAGAGATACAGGAGAAAGCACCAAAATCAAAGGCATATAGGATCTCAAAGGATTGATGATAGATATGAAATTCAAAAGCAAAAGCACGAGAAACAGAGGGGGGGGGGGGGGGGGTTCTGG
>JAOTQJ010000083.1:13104690-13122695 GCA_025642045.1 Solanum sejunctum | reverse complement strand
ATCAACAAACAAGAATCTAGAATGTTGTAGCAAAGACTTGAGAGTCCTTAGAATTCTCTAGATGTGTGGAGTCTTTTAGAGAGAGGGACTAAAGTATAAATATAGGACTTAGGAAGTAAATATTATTTGCACATAAGCCCCTTAGGAGTAGTATAAATAGAGAGACCACTCATTTGTGCAAATCAACAAAGAACTGTAAGCAATCTTCCAAAGCAGTATATAAATATATATATATACATATATATATATATATATTTTGAGGATAAAAATGAATGGCGGGGTGCGCCTGGCCTGGCCTATAGTGCAACACCTAGGCGACGCGCAAAGGACCAAGATAGCAAGCTATCCTGATGGACCTGCTCCCTCAAAAAATTGAGTTAATATAATGGTCCACATATCAGATATTAAACTGATAAGAACAAATACTACACTTATCTTAGCCAAAAGGCCGAGAAAGGTATGTTCCAAAGCAATATACAAGTCCTCTTAAAAGCCGTCTTGTCTTCTTAATCTAGCATTCCCTTAACGATCTAAAGTTGAAAGGCTTACTTGTATTTGCAAGATCGTGAAAGAATCGTGAGCAAATCAGCAAGTGTCGCACGGAAGTCTTAGCTTGAGTTCCAAGTCCGTGAAACCTAAGCTTCATATCAATAAGAGGAAAAGTCATATCTTTCCAATCAATGATGTGAATAGAATGCAAAATGTAATAGAGATCTTGGGAGGGAAAATAGGGCAACTGCTAACAATATATTTGGGGATGCCTTTGGGAGCCAAAAGCAAATCCAATGAGATTTGGTATGGGGTAAAGAGAGATGTGAAAGAAGACTATCAAGCTGGAAAGCACTGTATCCTGTCCAGAGGTCAAAGACTGGTTCTGATCAATTCAATCTTAGATGCCTTGCCAACATACTTGATGTCAGTTTTCCCATTTTGAAGTAGGGTGAAAGGAAGAATTGATGCTTTAAGGAGAATTTTGTTGTGGAATGGAGAAAAGGAGAGCAAAGACTTTCACTTGGCCAAATGGAACACTATAATTCTTTCAAAGAAACAAGGTAGTTTAGATATTAGAAACTTGAGGAAACAGAACAAAAGCCTAATGTTGAAGTGGTTGTGGAGATTTCCTAAAGAGGAGCAGGCTCTATGGTAGAGTGATTCAGGCCAAGTATGAGAAGATAGACAACTGGAACACTAAAAAAGTGACTTTTGCCTATGGTATTAGCCTGTGGAGATCAATCAGAATTTTTGGCACAGTTATTTTTTTGGAAAGAACTAGATTTTATGTAAACAACAAAAGGAAGATTTTGTTATAATTGGTTAGGAATTGACAGCCTTAAACAACTTTTTTTAGACATCTATCTGTTGAATCAACTACAGCAGACTGTTGTGCCAAAATCCTGAGCCACCCATGTATGGAACTTAACGTATATAAGGATGATGCAAGACTGGGAGATAGATAGACTAGCTGAATTCTATGGCACCCTCGACCAATTTGGAGGATTGGAATAGGGAGAAGACGCTCTTAGATGGTTCATCATAGTAAAGGTATTTTCACAGTTAACTCTACCTGTAAGAACCCGAACTAAATGAGGACTCAACTTAGATATTTTCCTTAGAAGCTTATCTGGATAGTCAAAATTCCATAAAAGGTGGCAGTTACTTGGTAGTAAAATGAAGCAGCACTAACTCGAGAATCTCATGAAGAGCGGAATACACATGTGTCCAAGTTGTTGTTTTTTGTGAACAGGCAAAGACAATCAACCATCTGTTTCTTCAGTGCAGGGTGGTTTGACAACTTTGGAACTTGTTTACCAGTTTTAGGGGCATAATTTGCACCATGCCAAAAACAGGCAGGTCAGGCTATAGAAAGTTGGAGCAATGAAGGTTTGGCAATACAGACAAAATTAGATGGAGAATTGTCCCAGCAGTATTTTTGCGGACCATATGGAAAGAGAGAAATTTGAGATGTTTTGAGAGCATTAGTAGTCCTTTGCGTAGGATTAAAATGAACTGTATTAACACTTTTTGCTATTGGTGAAGTTTTGAGCATGTAGATGATCCTGCAGCTATTATAGATATTCTAGGTTCTTTGCAAGATGTAGGATCTAGTTCATTTTTTATTTGTTGAGTCTACTAAACTGTATGTAGCTCCATGATGTAGATTTGGGTTCCCATCCTTTTGTGCTAAAGATTATATATAAACTTGTTGCCTTTGCCGCCAAAAAAAAAAGTAAAAAATTAAATTTGACCATCAAAATAATAAATTCAAATAAGCCGTCGCTATAAAGAAGCAAAAAAAAATTACATGTGAGAAGGATCAAATATACCCGTATATGAATGCTTTTTTAAAATAGAAGATCTAAAAAAATAAATTTAAAATTGATTTTTTTTTTTCGCTTCAGTTAGAGAAAAGGGTATTTTTGAGCATTTGTGTAACATTAGGTTATATGGAAAAGGATATATGTGAGCCATTTGTGTAACATTAGGTTATATGTGATTTAGTTTTATAAGGAGGGGTATAATAACTCTAAATGATAAAGTTGAGGGATATATCAAACCCTTTTTTCCTATCATAACATTACATATTTTCAGACAAAAACATATCGATAATCAAGAAAAGCAAATGTAGTTAAGTGTATATATTTGTAAGTTCACAATCTGTCTCTTGTCATTGGTATTTGTATAGTTGAGTATTATAAAATATATTATATGATATTTTCTTCTTATGGGATAATAATTACTTACCATATTATACATACTTAAGAGAGTAAATATTTGCCTTACTGAGTTACTGTATTAGATTAAGATTCTTATATAAGGTGCCTTACTTGAGAAATGTCCACAAATCATGTTTTCAATACATCTCATCTACATTTTGTTTCAATACCTCCTACAATTGTCAAGTTAACATTCTAAGTTCATCTCCAATTAAAATAACCTATAAAATGGTATGGATGGAGGAAATATAAAGTATTTCAGGCTCCTCTAGATATATTCAGCTTTTTGACAAACCCATCATGAAGATGCTGTTGCTGCTATATAAACTCATGCAGTTTCCTGAGATGCAGTTGGCTGGATCGACTGCTTCTGTATAAAATCTGTTGTATGGGCTTGTTGATGCGGTAAGGCAAACTAATTTGTTGATTGTTGTAAACCCATTCCCTCGAGTTTAAAATGTGTATATTGCCAATTTTAGCCAAACAAATTAGCTGTCTGTTGATAAACAGTCAGATATTTACTTTTCAAGAAAGGCCATTTGACACCACTTAAGGTCATTATCAACCACTAAGATTAATAGCTTGACACAAAGCTGTGTTACATCCATTTCTTGTTGATAAAAGTCATTTTTGTTTATTTTAGGCTGTGCAGCAGCTTCTGGGGCGAGAATTGGAGCCCTGGGAAACAGTTACGGTTGGAGCTTTATCTGGTGGGTTGACAGCTGTTTTAACGACTCCATTTGATGTGATAAAGACCAGAATGATGACTGCTCCACTGGGAGTGACTGTGACGTCATCGATGGTTGCATTATCAATTCTCCGTCATGAAGGACCCCTCGGATTGTTTAAAGGGGCCATTCCTAGATTTTTCTGGATCGCTCCTCTGGGTGCGATGAATTTTGCTGGCTATGAGTTAGCAAGGAAAGCCATGGACAAGGAGCGCGCCGAGCAGCTTGCTCAGAAAAGTGGCTAGCAGAATAAATGTACCTCGACAGATATTTTGTTTACTGATCATACCTGTCAAAGCTCCTGGGAAATTTTGAACCTTTTCCAAGTCGTAGCATCACATTTAAATTTGTCGAAATCCCTGCTTTTTCTTATTACCTTTTTAGATTTGGTGTCGGAACAGTTGTAAATTGGCATTAGCAGCATGTTCATCTTCTGCTTTGTAACATCATTTGTGCAGTTTCTAACCCCTTGGTACATGGAGCTATAGATCTAATTAGGTATCAAGAGTACAAAAAGAAGAGAGGCGCAATACTCGAAAGAACCTTTTTGAAATTCCTGTTCAGTAGAACAGCCCCAGTGTAATGTCTGGTAAAATGTTTCTTTTGGAGTGGGTTATTGTGTTATTGCAGCAATATGCATAAAAGAGATTTTTCCCGGGCTGCTTCAATTTTGAGATTTTTTTTCGTAAAAGGGTAAAAAACACTCTTGAATTGTGCAACATTAAAAAAAAAAGGTCTTCTCAGTTAATAGTATTGCCTATAATTGTATCTAGTGTCAATAGTTTGGTTCAAAAATATTTTTATCGTTAATAGTTTGTACAAAAATGTATCTATTGTTATTGTCATAACCCAACCTTTTAGGTTGTGATGACGCTTGTTAGACTCCACCTACAGGCAAGCCAACCCAATACCCATGATACTTGTCTTGAATCACTAATGATAAGGATATCAGCAATATGTAAGTACAACAAATATAATTTACCTAAGATTTGGAAGACACCTATACAGAGCTATTATAGACTCAAATTGAAGTATATATATCTACATTCATAACCAGAATGGTCATCTACATGCACAAATCCAAACTACCCATACAAGGTTGCATTTGAATACCAAAGATGATTGCCAACAAGGAGATCGCGAAGAAATCAGATCTATCAGTGCTTACAAAAAGTCTTTTGAGCACTTTCAAAGTTTCCCAACTCAGCTATCACAGCCCGTACCTGGACCTGTACCATGGAAAGATGCAAAAGTATGGGTGAGTACCAAAAAAGGTACCCAAAAGGCATCATCGACCGATCGAGTTAAATAGTGAATGTACATAAAGGCTGAATATGTAGAGAACTGCAGTAGTGTAGCAAAATGAACTCATATCAAGGCATAAACATGTCTAGGAAACCTCAAACCACACTGAACCAATCAAAGTGAAGAATAATGATACCTTGAACCAGCCCAAGTACTGAACATCGATACCGACTGACGAAAACTACATAGGGCAATACCATAACTACCTCCAACTGAGTCATAGTGTTGTACGTGGGTGCAAGACCCTAATATCTATGTTTGTATGCCAAGTAGGCCCCCATAAGCCTAGAAGGTATACCCACACACAATATAGAACCAACAAATCATCACAGAATCCCTCGGAGCCATCACGTATAGAATCTTACAGAACCATCATAACAAGAGTCAGTTGTACATGGGTGTAAAGCCCTAGTGTCTAAGCCTAAACGCCCTCTGAGCCCCCATTAACCCAGGAAGTACTCCCACACACAATTAGGGTGTGAATAAGTATGTGGATCCACAAGTAATCAATCACGAGCGTCGTCCCAACAATCACATAAATTTGGGTCCTCGACCCTATGCCTGCATGTGGCACCCGATCTAAAATATACATGCGGAACGGTGGGACATATCCCTCGCGGGAGAATGAATCTCCCTAGCATAACAAGTGTGTCTCATCTTAGAATATGAATCACCGGGGCCTAGCCAAAAAGTGTAGTCAACGATGCCCCCGACCCAAAGTAACGACAATTGCTCGGACCCCTTTGGAATCGACACACCGATCTCGACACTCGAAAGTGACCACTGGAGACTAGGACCACTGGGAGCGTCACCCGGGTCTAGACATTCGAACGTGACAACTAGAGACTTGAACTATAGAGTGTGTCATCTAGGTCTCAAAGCGCAACATTAGAAAAATCTTCCCCCCTCTCTCTAACTGGACCCAGACCCTCCAATTATATCATCTCTCTCAAGTCACAATAAACAACACATTTCCAAGGTATGCAAGGAGCTCAGAGTAGCAGCTAACCTCAGTATAACAACGCGTAGACTCAATAATTAGAATAAAATTGGGCTCAGCAGGTAACCATGCTACAATTTAGGCCACTTCAAGTAATGAAAATAAACATGCGGTAATAACAGTGGTATCATAGGTGCCCTCGACAGATAGGCCTAGTAGGATCATATTATGTTTGCAATCAAGTCATGGTATGACATATAATCAATGCATAGTCTCTCAGTTCGCATATCTCAGTAGCAACAGACAATACACACTCATACAGGTACAAGTCAAGTCAGTACACATGCTTGCCCCAAAGCTCATATTCGCCTCTTACCAGGTCTCTTTCTGTGTAAAGCAACTCATAGGTCAACGTCGGTATAACCTAAGCTAAGGCCCAAGAGGCTATATAATCAAAAGGATGTTACCTACCTAGAATTATATCTCAGTCTAACTGCTATCTAGGACATCGCCAAGTTAACAACGTGCCATCCCACTAAAAAAGTGCCCCTCTCTAAATAGAATCCCATACCCCAAACTAACTCATACCACTAGTATCTCATCACAGATAAACATGAAAAATCATAGGATGAAACTTGCCCCTCATTAACAGGGTCACGCTCCCGTCTCAAATCTAGCAATGGCTCAATAGCAACTCCTATCGTATCACAAACTGTAAGACTCCCTTAGGGGTGCACTATACCCATTCTCAAAACATGGTGTGTCTTTCTAGTCACTAACTAGTGGCACAAGTACATAATAGATAACATCAGTAAATAGGATCATATAGACCACAGGGCAATACAAAATCATGTTTAATCCGGAAATTCTACAAGAAGTACTCAAAAAGGATATAGATAATCATAGCCACATCATACATATATATACCAACCAGATATAGATACTAGATTTAGCGCACAAAGTAGCATGTAATAACAGGTCAACCTTAATAGCTAGTGTATTCCGGTAGCCTTAGACCACACATACATACAAGCAAGAATCAAGCTCAGTGTACGCACCTACAACATGTTCACATTTTCAACCAACCCCTGTTAGGCCCTTTCGTAGTCATATAATGTAAGGACTTAGGTAATATAAAAGGTACAACCAACACAACCCTCAATGTAATAGTTACTATACACACACACACACACACATACACAAGACACACAAATTACATCCAGCCATACAAAATATACTCCATAACTTCATTCATAAAAGGTACATTTCTACACATTCCAACTCAAATATGCAAACATTTCAGCTTAGTCTAGGGTTTAAGAAAGCCTAGCCTACCTGACATTCAATATCTCTTGCCTTGAGTCAATCCAGCCAAGTTTGTCCCCTCTGAATTGCTTCTTGATATTGCTCATCTGTTAAACATAAGTCACAAGATCATTACAGATGATTTGACTGTAAAATCTCAGAGAACAGGTGAAATTACATCAATTATGACTAAAATGGGAAAATCGAGGCCCACGTCCAAAATACCAAACCAACCCCGCTAAAATGATTATTATGTCACCCGAGTCTATAGTCAAAAATTGATCTCAAAACGAGGCTCAAAATAATCAAAAATAGCCCAAACAAATGACATTTCTTATCGAAAAACAACATATATGAAAAGCAGCTTCTGTGTCAGATTCTTTAAAAATACTGTCAAATTAACAGAATTTCAATATACCACAACATAGTTCTCGAAAAGTAGTATAGTTTAGACTCAGCTTTTAGTTAATTTCGATAAGAAATGGTCGAGATATCATATTTCGAATTTTCTTGAAAAATCATGACATACACAGTAGCGAAAATTGTATTTTCGCACCAAATAGGGCACTATTAATTAATTCTGACATTACACAACATGCTTGCAAAAATACATAGAATATATCCAAATTTCATCAAAATCTGACTCAAAATAGATACGAAATTGCATGTAAAAGTTTTTAAAATTAAATTTAATATACAGCAGCAAAACAGTAATTATTACCTCAAATCATGTGCCAAAATCAATTTTCGAAGCTTCCACAATGTTCCTCTTGCAAAAATACACAAGTTAGACTTTTGAATTACTGAAATCAACTCAAAATTGAAGGAAAAATAGTTGTTTCAAAGTTTGCTTCTTGTTTTGCGAATTCTGCAAAACAAAATTTGGATATATATGACTGTTCACGCCGACGTCGGCGTCGTCTTTTAATTGTTAGCAACTACTCAAAACTTAATTTTGATGTTCTGGCCTTATTTGGAGTTGAAAAAATATTATCCATATACAAAATAAGATTGGAAAGACATTCTGGATTCATCGGTGTAGTCAAAATTTTCATCGATGGTCATTTTCTCCCAATATGAGTCCCATTTCCTAATTTCAAAATCTATCGAAGGGATCAAAACATATCCAGAAGCCCTAGAAATCAAACGAAAGGCCCTCCTAGATCATACTTGACGTTCTAGATCTAACGGTGTGGTCAGAATTTTCATTTGGAGCACATTTCTCAAGGATTTTGATTAAAGTCAACTATAGACACATTTCGGAGGCTAAATTTACAAAATCCAATATAATTATACTGAACATGCTCCTAGCCTAATTTGGCCATTTCAGAGTTTGTGGAATTATCAGAATCCCACTTCAAGTCTTTTTACCTGGACTTTACTTGAAAATTCATTTTACGCTCATAGTCTCTCGCTTAACTCGAAGAACTGCATAATTATCAAAGGATTCACCCAATGACCAAACAATCAGTATCAATAAGTCACAAACAACCCGCGGTCACTATGCAAATGCTCAAACTGATAAAATAATATGGAACCATATAAATAACTTGCAAGGTCATTACATGTTACTTGACGAGTTAAAAAAAGACTTCTTGATAAATATATTATTGATTTTCTTCTAAAACACAAATTTATTCCTATTGATTCTTACTTTTTTTTTTTTTTAAAAAAAATCACTTTGAGTAATAAAGTGATTTTTTTATATTTTATATTTTATATTTTTGTCTTATTAACGATGTTAAAAGGTATTATCATATAAAAAATATGTTAGTTATATATTCACCATGTATATTAAAAAATACTTATAATATGTATAATATATTGAATTTTAAATTTGTATTATAATTTTTTTTTTAAAAAATCTTCACTTTCATATCTTCAAAAAAAAAAAGTGATAATCCTCATAAATTAAAATAATTAAAATTTTAAAAAGAGGGAGAGAGAGTAAAGCACGAAAAAAGAGAAGAAAGAGAGAGAAATAAAGAGAAAGGTGCAAAGGAGAGAGAGTTAGTGATAAATAAAGAGAGAGAAATAAAAAAAATACATTTATTCTTTTTTGCTATTTCAAGTAAAAAAAAGTATAGTTATTTATGATAAAAGTAAAACTTGTATTAAAATTAGTAATTGATGTTATGCAATGTATTATTTATGTAATTAACCCATAACTATAACCATGTTTACACAAGAAATAGTAAAAAAAAAGTCCATGAACCCAAATCAGCCCAACTACTGAGCTCAAAATCAAGTCAAGGTATTAGGCCTTTTTTGCTTCCTTTTTTTTTCTTCCTTTGCAGCATTGATTTGTTTTTATATAAAAAAAAGTTACTTCTTTTGGTTATTTTTATAGCATTTTTTAAAATATTTTTTTTTTGATCATTTCACTACATTTTGCCATATCTAGTCTTTCTACTAATGAGTTTTGAGTTGAGGGTTTTAGAAAACAGCTTCTCTACTTCTATGAAATAGCAGTAAGGTCTGCGTACAATCTTCCCTCCCCAGACCCCACCTGTGGGATATCACTGGGTATGTTTTTGTTTTAAAATAAAAAAATATAATTTTTTTTCAATGATTTTTACTGTGTATATGTGGTGTTTCGATATTTTATAAATAGTTGGGATTCCACTACGTATATTGTTGTTGTTGCATGTAGTTGTCTATGTAATGTATCAATATCTTACAATAGTGTATAAACATGTATATATGATGTACAAATAATTAGGTAATGTATATGTAATATATCAATATTATATAAATGTGTACCAATAGTATACGAAAAATGTATAAACATGTATATATGATGTATACAATGTAAATGTAATATATTGATAATGTATATAAATGTGCATAATCATATATCGACATTATCTAAATAATCATGTATAATATTGATATTTATTTGACTATCATGCATGCTCACCTTAATAAATAAAAAATAAAATGGCATAAATATTCTTTTTTCCGTAAAAGATATGAAACAATTATAAAAAAATAAAAAAGAGCAAAAAGAATAATTGAATCAATGATTTTTCCCCAAAGAGCACAATCGTTTTTTTAAAAAATAAAATATGAAAGCAAATGGCCAAAGAAACATTTGGAGCCACCATTTTATAATAGCCGAGTGGCTTCATCGACTTTTTTTTTTTTTGAAAGACAATGACATGATCAATTTATTTATAAATAAAATTATGCATGACCACTAGGAGTAATTATCTCATAAGATTTTTCAAGCCAATTTGAAATAATGACTTTTAAGTCTGGTCCAATTAAGCCTTTGGCCTTTGAGGCTTGATCGAGGCCGGGTTAGGATTGACTCATGGGTCGAAAGTATTATTTAATTAAAAATATAATAATTAAAATTGTAAGATATAATTGTTCTTTAGTTTACAAATTTTTTCGGGGCAAATATCATTAATATAAAAAAATTAAAAAATTTACAAGAAAAATAGCTTATTTTTAACCCAAAAAAAAAGCCAAAAAGGATCATAGACCCAACATAGCTTAAATTGGTTCAAGGACATTAGCCCCTTTTTTGCTTTCTTTTTTTAACCTTTTTTAGGCAGTGTTACTTTTATTTATTTATTTTTTAAAAAACTTAGATCTTTATTTAAATCCCAAGAATAGACAAGCTATCCCTCTTTTCACACAAAAAAATTATTCCACGTGCTATATAACATGTCATAATTTATTCGTACATCTAAACAATTTTTTCGCTGCCATATTTAGTCATGATGATGCTTATCAAGTTTCAGTTACAGACAATGATTTAGAGTTCAATTTTCTTGCAAATAACGGGGAATTTTTACATTGCAAATAACTACATAACAATGAAAAATATATCCATTAAATAAAATATAATTAAAACTTCAAGAGTACGACAATTGTTTGATAGTTCAAGACACTAAAAAAACAAACAAAATATCAAATTAAAATTGTTCAAATTTTTATTGATAAACAAGCTTCATCATCTTCCTCCAATGAAGGAAGGTTGAGATCTAAGCACAGTATAGTACTCCAGCCGCAACTCTCTTCAGGACTGGTCCTTTGGTGGATGTGAGGCGCATTCATTTGGTGAAATGAATCTTTCACCCGAGGATACGCGTGATTCTTCACTAGGTACATAACCAGGCACATCACACAACTGCTTACGTGGTTTATATGGACGTGATCCATCACCAAACACAACATGCAAATGCTTAGTCATGGCCTGAATGTTCTCTTGTACTTGTGCTTCCTCTTGTGATTTTGCAGCAACCGCCTCTCTTGCTTGTGTTGCATTTTTTTTCTTTGTCCTCTAAAACCTTCTCTTGCTCATCCTTTGACACTTGACCATCGATAGGTCCATATATGGGCAGATCAACGACCAAATATCTTGTAGAAAATTCTGCATAAAGCTCCATTATAAATAAGTATTTTGAACATGATAAATAAAAGGAGTAATAATTTTAAACTACATATGCATTTTATTTCTTACTAGAGGATAGTGGCTTAGTATGGTCAGAATTTAGTGAAGAAGTGTGTTCTTCATCAACACCAGTCTTGATCTTTATATATCCAACGAAAGAAAAATAACAGTTATATCATCAGTATAGAAGAAAGAACTTTCTAGATAGATAGATCCTATATATGTTGTACCAATAAATAATTAAATTAGGAAAACTTACATTGTTTTTATCTTTAGAGCAATTTTTCTCAATGGAAGCACTCTTGCCAGAGCCAGTTGGTGAAGCCATGACTGCTTTGAAAGAAGAAGCAAGATTGTTAAGTTGCTGATGGGTGGTGGGACGTGGAAAATGACTTATGCAAGAGTCCTATTTATAGCTCTCACTTTTAATTTATTTTACATATACATTTAAAAAAATTTGTATTTAGTTAAAACAGTTTTTCAACTATAATTAATTGAATTATCTGTAAACAAGAAAGAATATTTGAAACATAGGGTCATTTGACTACTTTTTTGTCATTAACCGAGTAACCCCATTGACCCTTTTTTTTGTCAGTGAAAATTAGGGATGTCAAATGGGCGGGTTGGACTGAAATTGGGTAGGCTAAAATAGGCTATATTAAATATTGGGTTGGGTCTTGACCCGCACTTTGGGCTCAAATGGGTTGAGCTTAAATGAGCTAAAATTTGGGTTGGGTCATGACCCGCCCAATTTACCCGCTTAATTTAAGACTAGCATTGGACATACAGAATAAATGATGCATTAATATGTGAAAAAAATTTAAGGATCATACAATTATACTACGAAATCTAATAAGTAATTTCAATATATTAAAGATACAGTAAAAAGTTTATTACATTAGCATGAGTTGCATACATTAGAGACACAGAGATTTCAAGCGGGTTGAAATGAGAATGTTATTGGGCTCAGCTCAAAATTATTTTATAATGAGTTAAATTGTATTAGCTAAAAAATTAGCCCCATTCTCAATCATATTGAACCCAGCACATAAAATTATGGGCGAGCTGTTTATGCTTGAGTTTATTTTGCCACCTCTAGTCAAAATGTCATGGCCAATTTATTGTAATAAAATTGTAAATGACCACTAGGTATAATTATCCCACAAGATTTTTAAGCCCATTTAAGATTATGGCTTATAAGCCTAATCTAATTAAGCCCTTGAGTTTTGAGGCTTTACTGAGGCCTGTTGGGATGGACTAATGTGCCAAAGTATTATTTAATTTGAATAAAAATAACCAAAATTATAAGGCATAATTGTTCTTTAGTTTACACGTTTTTTTTGACAAATTTTATTAATATACGAAAAACATAAAGAATTTACAAGAAAAGTAGCTCATTTTTTAACCCCAAAAAGGGAGTAATTTCAATTACATATAATAAATTAATTAATTTATAACAAGTTGAACCCTTTTTTATTTACATAAAAAAAGACCAAAATCATAAAAAAATATATTTCTATTATTTTTTTAATTTAGATTATTATATAGATAGAAAGATATAGAAATGCCAACCTTAGGACGACCATTGACATAATCGTAATAATATCGTTATGCAAGGTAATATTGACATTATACACGGTTTTGACATTTTAACCACCACACGATTTCTCTTTCATTTCCCTTCTAGATCATTCTCTTCCCTCTCACTTCAACATTATTAAGAAAAGAACAAGATACTCAAATCAATTATTCTAGAAAGAATCTGATTTCTTAGCTTCTTCTTTCCCTAACCCATATAAGTAAAATCTTTGAAATCTACTACACTGATTTGTATGTGTCATGACCCAAGCCTAGGACCTAGAGGTGACACAGCGAATGGGGAACTCAAAGAAACCCCAAACAAGCCTCTTAGCATATTAGCCACACATCCATGGTCACGGAAGCATATTAAAGCATAATAAGTGACAAAAAAAGAAGCGGGACTAAGGCAAGTCTTTCATAATGATAATAGCATAAGAAAAGTCAAGCTGAAACCATAAACAACCATAATTTCCTAAGACATCTATATAACGAATGGAGCGGGGGCCAAGACACATCTTGGACTCATCCTCAAATGATAAGTATCCAAAAGTATTAAACAAATCTTAAAAAGCATGAACGAAAAGTGGATATTGTCCTCAAAGTTGAGGACTCACCAAAGGCTTCTCCAAGCAAATCAACTAGCCACGTGGAGGGAGATGATCAATAGGAGCTCTGATCCCTACATGGTAATATTATGTAGACATAGAGTATGCGTTAGTACTTGAAATGTACTAAGTGTCAGAGTGCAATGTAACAAAGGAGATAAGCTATAATAATCAAGACACATGATCATAACTAATGGCTATAAGTTCAATATGAAATACATGCTCAGTGCCTTACACAAACATGCATGCGAATGGCCAAATAGCCACCCACTCACCCTATGGTATAACCTTTTTGGAGAGTGTTACCAATACCCCTAGACATAGCCTTTTTGGTAGGTAATATAACATGTCCTTACCACACGATACAATCTTTTCGATAGGAGAGATGTCCTTACCCTATGATATAATCTTTTCGATAAGAGAGATGTCCTTACCTTATAATACAATTTTTTCGATAGGAGTTGTGAATTATTCTACCTCATGGAAAGGCCTTTTTGGTAGGTAATACAAAAATGGCTCGTCAAACCATCATATCAAATTATCAAGAAAGGCTTTCATATTTCACAAGAGCATAAAAAAGTAGCATAAGAGCTCAATAATTCAGTTGTAGATCATGGTAACGTTTCATAAGTTTAATACATGATTGGGAACCTATAAATTATCATCACATGCTTATCATGTAAATTCATACAATAATCTCTCATAAACATCAAGAATCCTTGTCAAGTGATTTATTCAAACACATGGTGGGAAGCATAGGGCCTAGACGTGACACGACACATGGGGAACCCGAAGTGACCCCAAGCAAGCCTCTTAATATATGATTACACATCCTTGGTCGCGGAAGCAATAACATGATGATAAGGAATAGTAAGTAGGGATAAACAGAGCTATGGGACACCTTTCATGTCATAAAACATCAAAGAGTCAAGAGAGTCAAAGCTCATAGCATCATTACATAACTCATCCAATAACACCTCTAAACATAAAACTTATAGGGAGGCAAGATAAGCAACCAAGCTTACCCTTAGAGTCAAAACATACAATAAAGGAAAGAAAGTCTTTATACATAAAATAAGATCAAAGACATTATCACCAAAATTGAGGACTCACCAACTTGCTTTGAGAGAAATCGTACTAGCCACGTGGAGGAGGAGGATGATCAAATGGGGCTCCGGTCCCTATATGGTAACATCATGTGGGCATAGAGTATGCGTTAGTACATTTGAATATACTAAGTATAGAGGATGCAATGCAACAAGAGATAGACAACATAATCAAAATGCATAGTTAGGCAATAAATGAGCATATAATAATATGGCCTGCATGAATATGCTTGTAGTAAAACATGCTTACATAGAACATTTTACATATGTAGGAAGAGAACATCATTACTAACCAAGTCCTACCACCTCTTTGGTGAGGTAATTGAGGTGAAAACCCCTAAACATGGTTGCACATGCCTACCACCTCCCGAGCGAAGCAATTGATGTACAAACCTCCCAACATGGTTGCACGGGCCTACTATCTCCCGAGCAAGGCAGAGGTACAACCCCCCCAACATGGTTGCATAGGCCTACTACCTCCCCAGTGAGGCAATTGGGCTACAAACTTCCAAAATGATTGCACGGGCCTACTACCTCCCAAATGAGGCAATTGAGGTATAAATCCCCCAACATGGTTGTTCAGGCCTACCACCCCCCTAACGAGGAGTGGTCAACTTGCAACATGATAGATACTATACATGAAATCAATATATATATACATTCTTTTTATCATCATAAAGTCATACAAGTCATAGGTCATGCGATGGATCATCAATAGTTCAAGAATCCTAAACTGTACATTTTATCAAACACTTGGTAGGTGTGTAATACTAGTGTAAAATTATGCAATTCAAGAGTGAAATCATGTAAGAAAAATCAATGTAAAATCAACCACCGATACTTGGTAATACCCTCATGCAATATACATCAAAATCGTTCATCAAATCTCAAGATAGATTAAAATTCATAGCTTAAAACATGCTTTAACAGTCACACTTTTACAAAAGCCCAACATAGTTCATAGTCAAATTCATAACAGAAGACCCATAAGTAAAATCAACTTAGAAACATGTAATTTAGGTAACAGGGAAGCTTAAGGACCATGGGTGATAATACCCAATGGTTGAAACCCACATATATTAGCTTTGGAGAATTCCTTGATGAATATTGAAAATGGAGACCTGAAGCTTGAGTGAAATCCTTAAGATCTGGGATGAGTTTTGGCACTTGAATTTTGGGTAAAATATTTATCTAAGTGTTGTTGGGGAATGACCTGTATGATATGAAGGTGAAATATGACTAAGTATAGGTATTTTCACTCATAGAAAGACTTAGGCCGAAGATCCAAAGGTTTTGGACCAAAATGAAAAACTGAAAAAAAATAACACAGTGTCGCGCCCTGGCAGTGTCGCGCCAATGGCATGTACTGCTCTTTAGAAATCATATTTTTTGATTTTTAAATTGGGATACGATTTCTCTAAAATCAGGGTTAGACCCATTGTCCACTCAATGTTTTGCCCCGATCAAGAATATGAAGTTGAATTTTGAGCTATATGGAAATTACGATTTCGAGCAATTTCGAGGCACATTTTTGGGCACTTTTTGGGGTTGTTTTAATATCTCCTCCTTGAGGACATTCGTCCTCTAATGTTAAAAAAATGTACACAAGAAGAGTAATCATGAAGCGATCAGTCCTAACAAGAATGCAACCATACACTTAAAAACACCATTTTTGAAAATCTCAGTATAAGTGTTAAAATTACCATGAACTTATCAACATAATCATGAATGCATGCAATTGACATATAGGGTTGATACATGAGACATGAAATCACATAGAAGACTTAGAGTTAGTACCTTAGGCTTGAGTAGAATGGAAAAGATCGGGATATCATTTTTGCATGTCCCCTTCGGCCTCCCATGTAGCACTTTTGACTTGTTGATTCCTCCAAAGGACCTTAATGGAATCCATATCATCGTTTCTCAACCTCTTTACTTTGTCTATCTAAGATATTTATTGGAGCTTCTTTATCCAATGGGACAATAGCATTCGGTTCACCCACATATTTCCACAACATGGATACATGAAAGACCAGATGAACCAAGTCCATTTTACTAGGCAACTCCAACTCATAGGCCACCTTACAAATCCTCCCCAACACCCTATAAGGATCCATAAATCTTGGACTCAATTTACCGTTCTTACCAAAATGAACCACACCCTTTATTGGTGACACCTTCAAATAGACCTAATTGTCAACTTTAAATTTAAGGTCTCTTCTTCTCATATTGGTATAGGACTTTTGATAACTTTGGGCTGTTTTCAATCTTTCTCTAATCAACCTTACCATCTCCATAGTCTTTATGACCAAATCCAGACCCAACAATGTCATCTCTCCCACTTCGAACCACCCAACCAATGATCTATAATGCCTACCATAGAAGGTCTCAAGAGGAATCATACCAATGCTAGAATAATATCTATTAATGTAAGAAAAATCAATCAATGGAAGATGATCATCCAAATACTTATCTACAACATAGTAGGTGATAAAACTAGCATTAATATCTAGTAGATACACCTTGGCATCTCAATCACATAAGAAAATAATACATGGACAACAAGCGGGTGATTATAAACCCGAGCATATTCCTTTAACCTTTCTGCCCCTAATCGTACTTTCTAATACACATTAGCATGTACACATAATGTACAGCTCCAATATTATGACCACTAAAAGAATCATCTCAAAGGTAATTGAAAGATAAAGTATACAATTTTTGATAGGTGGTAGCCTGAGGGATGGAGATAGCACCTAGCCAGGGACGATCCTATCAATGGGGGATAGCCCGAGGGATTGAGTATAACCTAGCCAGGGACGAACCCGATACAGCTGTGCACAGATTTTACAGTAAAGGTAAAGTAATAGCCAACTACCCTTAAATTCCAAAACATAAGCTCTAAGCATATCCTCAAGAGTTTGGATAGTTCATTCGGCTTGGCCATCCGTTTGAGGATGAATGGCCATACTAAGCTTAACCTTGGTACCAAGACCTATTTGGAAGGACCTCCAAATGTGTGAAGTGAATTGAGCAAAATGATCCAATATGATAGACAAAGGCATCCCATGCAATCTAACCAACTCATGAATGTACAATTTACCATAATCTTCAGCCCCATAAGTAGTCTTAACTGGTAGGAGATGGGCCGACTTTGTCATCCGATCAACCACAACCCAAATAGGTTCAAAACCCTTTCTAGTCTTAGGCAATCGAATCATAAAATCCATATTAATTTTCTCTCACTTCCAAGTAGGAATCTCTATATCTTGGGTTAGGCCACCCGACCTTTGATATTTGGCTTTGACTTGTTGGA
>JAOTQJ010000083.1:13067884-13100180 GCA_025642045.1 Solanum sejunctum | reverse complement strand
TAATTTTTTAATTTATGTAAAAAAAATAATTTTTTTAAAAAAATTGTAATTTTTTTGTAAAAATTATTTAATTTTTTTATTTTTTTAGGAATGCCACGTGTAAAAATATGAAATATGATGTGTATACTTTATGCTTACATGGACACACGTGGCATATCAGTATTGGCTGAAAAAATACGTCATCGCGATTGCATCTCACGTGCCATGTCAGCGACTGGTCTGTGCCTACTTGTTTAGAAATTGCCAAGTGGAGGGTCCTATTTGTGTACTATGAAAGTTTAAGTTCCAACTTACAAAATGGTGGTAAGTTTAGGGTTCAATTTTGGGGTTTACCCAAATACATATTAACTGAACTTCTTTTGCTAATGCCTTTTATTTATACTTGAAATCTGAGTTGAGTTGCATTCGTGCTATGAGTCTACTCTTACTTTTACCATCATTTGAGGATGAATGATCTCAAGGGGGAAGCATTGTAAGACCCCATAATTATTTTAACTCAAACAAGTTCATAAAACCCAAGGAGTAAATCTGGTTTTTGTACCAGATAGGCATCTACGAATCATATCTATAGCCTGTAAATCAATTCACAAGTCGTAGATGGGGGCATGTTGATTCCCTTTACTCTTAATTTTTACAATTGAAGGCACAGTCTATGATCCAGTACATAAGTCGTTGGAAAATATTGAAATTTATGGAAAAAAAACTCTAAGCTTGAGGCATGTCTATGTCACTGTCCTTAACGATATTTCACCCCTGTGGATGTATCCCCCAGGATTTACCAAGCTCTTCTAGTGTAAACTAGGAGCCAGAAACTAACAAAGATCACTTTCTTGAAAATTCAGCAATAAAAAAAAACTTAGAAAAATAATGTTATTTTCTACTTCTCTCCCACAACATAAGTTCATTATGAACTTATATAATAATATAAAATCAACCAACGTTCTATTTTCAATTAAGGCTATACAGAGGCCATATTAAACCAAAAAAAAAACTGATAAAAGTTTCTTACATTCAAAAGGCCATAAGGAGGCCATTTAAAATAAAGAAACTGATGACAATTTCTATTTCCAATTAATGGAAATAACTCGTCCCAATTCTTGATTTCAAAGCAAACGTTAGTGACAATAATACAAACATTAGTGACAAAATAATATATCACTTTCATACTCTTTAAGATTGGCTAGTAAATATAATTATTCATTCAATCAAATTAATTAAAATGGATATTATAAAATATCTTTTTGAGATACTAATAAAATAATTTATCAACAGCCGTAGAACCTTCTATGATCTATAGACTTAGTCTTATGGTTCCAAACCCTAAAAATACCAAGACTCTGAATTAGACCAAAGCTGAACAAAAGGAGACCTATTTATGATCCCTAAAAAGGTCTACAACCCATAAAATCTTGGCCATAGATCCCAGCCTAAAAGAAGTTGCTATGGTGGGTCATCTATGACCCGTAGAAGTGACCACGACTAGTAAATGGGGTTTCATGGTCCACCTTAGCAGTTTTAGTCTAATGACCAATCCTAGGGCCTAGTCCTCACACGATAAATGAGATACCCAGATGCATTTCACCCTGACCATCTTTACTATCCAAGCATTTATAGGCATAAAACTTAAACATTTGCAAAATGAACAAGGAGAGGGTCTAAGGGACATCACATGATAATGAAATACCATTAAACGTACATAGTGTCCAAAAATCATACCAACTAAAACATGGAATAGATGGAACCAGTATCTATCATTTTCCATCAAATAGAAAAGACTCCATCAATCAGCAACATAGAAAGTAAAAGCCTCTAAAATCCAACAGATACATCAATGTCTAAAATTCATAGCAAGAATGAAAATGGTAAGGACCTGAACTAAGGGCTTACCGCAAAATACTAGTCTTGAACGCTTGAAAACTAGCCACGAGCCGATCGACGAGCACCTGTCCCTACATGGTTAAATCATGCAGGGAAAATATGTGTCAGAATGTGTACTAAGTATGTGAGATGCAATATAACACGAAACTATAATGCCATCATTCATCAAAATTGTAGATATTTAACATACCGATAATAACATTGGGTACTTCATCTACCATTTGCATCCCTTGAAGAGCTTACTGGTTATGATGTGGAGCACTTCCTTGTTGGACACCTTGTTCCCTTTGGTCACCATGAGGACCTTGTCCTTGAGGACGGCCATCCTTCTATTTTTCATAGGTCGTCAACACTCGGGACACATAACCTGCCTTGGTACCTCTATATCCAATCATCCCCTTTTGTAAAGACTAATACTTTTTGCTAATGGAAATCATCTTTAAATTGGAGAAGAATGGGATGTTGATCCTAATTTTCCTTTACTTTTAAGGACTCAACTCCATTCTAAATACTTATACCTCCCTTATTTGTATCAACTAATTTTATCCATAAACGAGCAGGTTTATGAACTTCATTGGATAAGTCCTTCTTATCTTCTAAAATATGTGTTGTACTTTCCATTGATAGACAACTAAGAGCATCAGTTATAATGTTAGCTTTACTTGAAAGATAGATAATGCACATGTCATAGCCCTTAAGCAATTCTAGAAATTTTCTCTGCCTCTGGTTCACCTCTTTCTAAGTGAATACATACAATAAGCTTTCATGATCTTTGAATGCATCAACTTTTTCTCCATAGAGATGGAGCCTCCAAATCATGAGAGTGAACACCACCGCCACTAACTCAAGGTCATGAGTTAGGTAATTATTCTCATGGGTCTTGAACTATTTGGAGGCACAAGGTATAACCTTGCCTCTCTACATCAATAATAGCCAAGCCCAACTCTATATACATCATACTAAGCAACAAAATTGTTTGTTCCCTTAGGTTTGGATAACACCAGAGTCAGTCTAGTCTTTAACTCTGAAAACTCTTCTCATATGCTTTTAATCATTGAAATTTTACCTTCTTTTTAGTTACTGGAGCTGATATAGATAAACATTCCTCTACAAAATGCCTTATATATCCCAATAACTTCAAGAAACTCCTTATCTACATTAGGAAAGTGGGTTTTGACCAGTTCTTCACTATTTTAATCTTTTGAGAGCCAACTTGTATACCTTTTTCAAACATAATGTGGCTTCGAAATTCCATGAATGCCTACCAAAACTTACACTTTGAAAAGTTAGCGTACAATCTCTGATCGTTAGGGGCCTTAACGATGATTCTAAGATGGTCAGCATGTTTCTCCTTATTTCTATAGTATATCAGGATTCCATCTATGAACATAGTGACGAACCTGTCTAGATATTGCCTCAACACTTGGGTCATAAGGTCCATAAAGCTATAGGAGCATTAGTCAATCCAAAGGACATAACCAGGAAATCATAATACCCATAGTAGGTTTTGAAGGCTGTCTTTGGACATCACTTTCTCTAACTCTCATTTGATAAAAGGTCTATCTTAGAGAAACATGTAGCACCCAACAGGTGATCGAATAATAATCATTTTTAGGAAGGGTATACTTATTCTTGATGGAGACCATGTTTAATTGATGGTATTCAACACATATTCAAAGGAAATCATTTTTCTTTCGCACATAGAACTAGATCACCCCAAGACAAGCCAGTAGGTCTAATGAAACGTTTATCTAGAAGATCTTTCAGCTACTCTTTCAAATCTTTTAGCTCTGCTGGGGACATTCTATATGGTATGGAAGATATAGACTAAGTTTTTGCTGGGACATGAATCCCAAAGTTTGTGTCCTTATCTAGAGGGACTCCAGGTAGATCATTAGTAAAAATTTCAGAAAACTCATTTACGACTGGGATTAACTAGAGGGTTGATACCTTGATATTGGGATCTTTGGCTTTAACTATATAGTGGATGCACCCCTTGGAAATTTATGTGTTGTCAAATTACATCAAATTAGATGTCTAAAACAAGGGATTTTGCAAGTTCTTAGTGTAACGTTTTTATGATTTTTATGTGTTTTTGTGTTAGTTGTGCAGAAAATATAGGTAGGTATTATTTTGGAAAGAAAAGTGTAGATTTCGATCAAGTCAGGTCCTATGAGCCACCCTACGAGTCGTAAGATGCCCTTTGCAGCAAAAAATAAAAAATTTGAGAAGTGGAGGTCAGCCATACGAGACTACGCTATGAGTCATAGGTCTCACTACAACTCATATAGGTTGGGATCATAGCAATTTCTAGAGAATTCATGAATTGGACCAAGAATTGCAGGCCTTTAGACTATGAGAGGAGCATACGAGTCATAGCCCAAGCAATGACTCATAACAGTGCGTCGTAGCAGCCAAGTCCAAAATGTCAAGTGCTAACTATAAAACCTTAATTATGACTCATAGGTCACCCTACGAGTCATATTTATGAGACGTAGTTACTGCCAACTGTATTTTCTATTTAATTTTTGTGGTGTTTTTGTAAATCATATAAATAGTTAATTTTAAGGGTTTTAGTTGTAGACGTTGAACATTTTTCCAGTTTCCACCTTGGATAATCTCTCTTGATTATATTCAACATTTCTAGGATTATGTGTAGATTTTAAATTTAATTTGAAGATCCACTTTGGGGGATTGAAAATTCACATTGTACTCATCTTCCATTAATCCAAGATTGTGGTTTCAACTTCAAGGTGTTTTTATTTTTCATTGTTTTGGGTAATCTCTCAACCATGTATCTCATATTCATTATTGTTGATTTTGCCTTAGACATGAGTAGCTAAGTACCCATAACTTGGGGTTGTGGGAACCATGAGTAGTTGACTTGAAATAACCTAGACATTGTGAATTTCTTTGATTGAGGGTTTGCATGTATTATTTATTTTCGTTCGCTTTGACTGTTGTTTGGTGGTTCTAATACCAAACCCCACCTACTATCATGATCCCAACAAGATAGTAATAAATAGGAAAAGAGAAGTAGATGACAGGATTCGATTGATGTGTTCTCATCTAATCAACGAAACCTAACCAAGGGGAGGTTGACAGGGACAATAGGGAACGGTTAGTTGGCACACCATGGTTACCAACCAAGCAACATGGTGAAATTCGATCATCACCTTTACAAAAGGGATGGAAGAACCTAAGTTACTGTCCTAATTGCAAAGTCCTAATTAGAGTCATGTTGTCTAATGTAGTTGAGTCAAGGAATCACGGGGAGCACAATTCCCAAGTTGTCCCACAATATGATTATCTTCTTGCATAGATAGTGTAGTGTTTATTTTTGTCCTTCATTTTGAATCACAAACCACCCTCCCCCCATTTTAGAGAATTTAATGACCGATGCGTCAAATGGTTATTAGTGGATCAACATAGTCAAGCCCTATATTATCTGTGGATTCGACCCTAACCTCTTGTTAGGTTTATACTTACTGCGACCACTTTATTGTTGGAGCATGAACATCAAAAATTAATTTATTGGCCCTAGGATATGAAATAAAATGACCCTTAGGCACAGTTGGACTACCCTTCCAGTCTAAACCTAGCTCTGCTAGAAATTAAAATTAGACAACTTTGGTTCAAGTCAATAAAAGAATAACATGCATGAAGTCGGTCCATACCAAGAATGATCTTAAAATCTACCATATCCAACTCAACTTGATCAACTAAAGTGTCTTTATGGTGGAAAGACACTGGACAATATCTGTAGAGTCTTTGATCTAGAACAGACTCACCGACTAGAGTGAAAATACAAAAACGTTTAATAAGACACTCAAGACTAATTTTAAACTTCATAGCTATCTAGAGAGTCAAGATAGATAGAGTAGCATCTGAGTATAGTAGTGCTAAAACATTATGTTTAAACACTTTGAGCATGCCAATTACATCATTTCATGAGTTCTCTTGATCTTGATGTTTGGCCACAATATATAGACGGTTTGTCGCCTTGCTTATTCCTGAGGGAGTACCCTTAGAAGCCACATTACCTTGTGGATCTGATGTAGATGACTGTGCCTTGTTTCCCTTACAGCTCTATGTCATCACTGGGCAATCCTTTCAAAAGTTCACTTTCTACCCATGCTTGTAGAAATCGCTAGTACTAATGAGGCACTCTTAGGGATGGGACCTACCACACTTGCCACACGAAGGATGGATATATACCCCTTGAGCCATACTCTCTTGTGATTGGAAACCCTGAGATTCAAAATTTTGCAACCCCTATTCACTACTGGCTCTTGGTGTAGCTACACTGGCAATTGCCTGTGTTGGTGTTATGATCGAAGCCTAGGGCCTAGACGTGATACGATGAATGGAGAACCCGAACAAACCCCAAACAAGCCTCTTAACTTATCATTACACATCATTGGTAGAGGAAACATATAAAAGACATAAAGAATAATAATAGGGAAAAAATAAGCTAAGGGGAAAGCTTGCATAACATCATACTCGAGAGACAAGAGTCAAGGCTCATATCATAGATACATAACATGTCTAACAAATACCTTTAATACTTAGATAAGAGTGGGGCCCAATACAAAGCAACTAGGCTCACCCTCATAGTCAAAATAAAAAATAAAGAAGAGTGTCTTAATACATGATAAGAGAAGCATAGACTAAGGTCACCAAAATGAAGGACTCTCCAACTAGCTTGAGTAGTACCGAAACTAGCCACGTAGAGGAGGAGGATGATCAACTTCGGCTCTGATTCCTACATGGTGATATCATGTAGGCAATAGTATGCATTAGTACATTTGAACGTATTAAGTATCTAGGATACAATGCAACAAGAGACAGACATTATAATCAAAATGCTTAGCAATAGGCAATATGCATAATATAACAACATGGAATGTATGATCAATGCATAAGTAAAACATGCTCAAGTAACACATACTCATAAGGATATCATATGTGTAGAAGAGACCAAGCTAGATTTCCAAAGTACAAACCCCTTGGTAGGTTAGTGATGATGCCATCCCATCACTTAGGTGGTGAGGTACAAGCCCCTTACTAGGTTAGTGATGATGCCTCCCTATCACTTAGGAGGTGAGGTATAAACCCCTCATTAGGTTGAAGAGTGCAAACCCACCTCTAGGTTGATGATGGTGCACCCAATCACCCTGGTGGTGAAGTACAAGCCCCTCACTAGGTTGATGAGTATGAACCCCATTCTAGGTTATTCAGACTCTTAATCCCCCTGGTTTGGGCATGGTAGAATGAAACAATTTATATAGATTATATCATGTACATAAGCTTCTTTCATCATCATAATATCAATCACATCATATCTCATGCTTTGGACCTTCAATTCCTTAAGAAACCACATCCGACCATTTTATCAAACACTTAGAGGGTGCGTAATGCTAGTATAAAACCATAAAATATAAAGATGAAATCATGCAATAAAATCTATTATGAAACCATCAATGAACATGTTGAAACACCCTCAAGCAATATACATCAAAACTCCTCATCAAATCTTCCAACAGATCCAAGATTTATAGCTCAAAACATAGCAAAATTGTCACAACTTTACATAGCTTTAACATAGTTCATATACATGTTCTTACTGGTAAAGCCAATTGTAAAATCAACTTTAAATCATGAAAATTGAGTAAAAAGGAGATTATGGCACCATGGGTGGAAGGACCCAATGGATAAAACCTACATACCGGCTAGGCCTAATGAAACCTTTCTCCAACAAGTCCCTGAATTGCTCTTTCTACTCCTTTAACTTCGCCGGGGCCATATGGTAAGGGGAAATAGAAATAGGTTGAGTATCGGGGATGAGGTCTATTCCAAAATCTATTTCCCTCTAGGAAAGAACAACAAGGAGGCCATTTGAAAAGACATCAAGAAACTTATTTACCACCGGAACCGACTCTATAGGAAGGACTTTAGACTCCACATCCTTAACCCTCATATGAAGATAAACACACCCCTTATAAATCAATTTACAGGTTTTAATGCAAGAGATGAACCTACAGTTGACCAGTACATGATGACTCTCCCACTAAAGAATGGGTTCATTTGGGAATTGGAATTTGACCCTATAGGTTCTAGAATCTATTGAGGTATAGTATGCATGCAACAAATCCATACCAAGAATGACATCAAAATCAACCATATCCAACTCAACAAGACCAGAAGGCAATATTTTATGCAAGATGCAAATAGGATAATTTCTATAGACCTTTCTAGAAATAACAGATGCACCAATATGAGTAGACACCTTATATGACTCACACACAACAATTCGGGCTCAACATGAAACTTTTTGGCAACAAAGGGGGTAATAAAAAAAAAGAGTGGAACCAGATTAATCAATGTATACACATCAAAATCAAAGACTTTTAACATAGCAGTAACAACGTCGGGCACCTCATTAACCCCTTGCCTCCCACGCAAAGCATAAAACCGATTGTACCTTTGGGCACCACCTTGTTGACTACCCATTTGCAAAAGAACCTTATTTGCATGTCGTGGACGGATCTCCTTACCCTTATTGCAGTTTTTAGGGCATTCAATCTTTTTGTGATCAACTTCTCCACAACTATAGCATGCATTAGTGTCTCTCAAGCATGGCTCCCATGGCCCTTACCACATCTTGGATACATATTATTAGGGGCCACACCACCACACCTTGGGCCCTTGGGAAGTCTTTGGCAAACCCCCTATTAGAAGTATAAGAAGACCCTTGGCCTTGATGAAATTGGACACCCTTTCGACTTTGAAACCTACCTTCAAGGTTGGCCCTCTTGGCCCTATGACCCCTCCTTTTACTCAACTTTTCCTCCTCAATTTGCTCGACATAGGTCATAAACGGGACAAATCCATGTCACTAATCAACATAGCAGACTGGCATTCCTCACTCACCAAGTCGGATACCCCCATCACAAATTTGTTCATTCTAAACCTTGGGTCGGCAACCAAGTGGTGAGCATATTTAGAGAGTTGATTGAACTTGAGGGAACACTCCCTCACACTCATGGACACTTGTCTCAAATTCATAAATTCTACCATCTTGGCCTCCCGAAGTTTAAGAAGGAAGAACCATTTAGGAAAAGCTACCTTGAACTCCTCCCAAAGCACCACATTATTGATTCCCTTATCCTCTTTCTATTCATCAAACCATATTTGTGCTACCCCCTTGAGTTGGTAAGCCACGAAATTCGCCTTCTCTTCTAATCTAATACCCATAATAGCCAAAACTTTGTAGACCTCATGAATGAACTCTTGAGGGTCCTCATCCACCTTTGGCCCATAGAATTCTGGGGTATTCATGCTCATAAAGTCTCTCTCCGGAGATGTTGGAGTAGGAGCATGAGGGGGTTGGTACCGTTGATTGGCTTGGTTAGCCATAACTTGTGAAAGTAAAGTGAGAGCACTCGGAGCTCACCAAGAGCCGGTTGTTCTTCAGGTGTGCAGCATCCTCTTCCTCTTGTGTTAGGCATGATCTAGCATAACCAAGAATAATAATTAGGGGTGAAAACCTTACATTAACTTCTATAGTATGACGTAGAGTATAAAGAAGGGAATCATTTCCTAAAATGCCTCAAAGACTTTTACTCATAGTTGTGGTGCACAATGCAACCATGAATAATACTCTAATTGATGCGGTGTGTTGGATGTCAGGACCATTAACAACCTAATGCTATATTACCAAGTTTGTCACATCCCAAGCTTAGGGCCTAGATGTAACATGATTTATGGGAAACTTGAAGGGACCCCAAGCAAGCTTCTTAACATATCATTACACATCCTTGGTCGCAAAAGCAATAAAATACAATAGGAGTAGTAAATAGGGATAACCGAGCATAAAAAACATATTTCATATCTTAGACATCAAAACTCAAGAGAGATTCAAACCTATAGAATTATACATAACGTGTCCAATAACACCTCTAACCATAGAACTTAGCGGGGGCTAAGATAATCAACCGCACTCACCCTCATAGTCAAAACATACAATAAAGAAAGAGAATCATAATACAGACCATAAGAACATAAATATTGTCACAGGAATAGAGCACTTACCAACTAGCATTGGAGGGATCATACTAGCCACATGGATGAGGATGATCGCGGGCTCCGATTCCTACACGGTGACATCATACAAGCATAGAGTATGCCTTAGTATGTTTAAATGTAATAATTATGTAGGATGCAATGCAATAAGAGATAAGTATCATAATCAAAATGCAAAATAGTAGGCCATAGATAACATATTAGCAATATGGCTTATATGATCAATGCTTAAGTAAAACATGCTTACATATAATATATATAAGGTATAAGAAGATACCAGAATTATAAAACCTATAGGCTAGACAGGTACAAACCCCTTTGGTTGGTTAGTGGATCATCGCACACTACCACCCCTTGTAATTCAGGAACTAACCCCTCAACCCAGTTACCAAGGTACAATCCCCTTTATAGATTGGTGGATAGTCGCACCCTATCACCCCTAGTGATTGAGGTACTAACCCCTCAACCTGGTCACCAAGGCATGACCCCTTTGTTAGTATCAAGGTACAAACCCCATGACATGGTTACTCGGGCTCTTAACCCCACGAGTAAGGCATAGTCACATCTAACACTATGTAGGAGAATATCATATACATACATTCCTTTCATCATCATAAAGTCATTCAACTAATAAGACATGTATTGGACCTTTAATTCCTCAAAATACATTAACCAGACATTTTACCTAACACTTGGCGGGTATGTAGTGCTAGTGTAAAACCATGCAATTCAAGAGTGTGATAATGCTAGAAAGTTCAATATAAAACCATTAATAGATACTTGGTAACACCCTCAAGAAATATACATCAAACTCCCTCATCAAATCTCATAATAAATCTTAGATTCATAGCTTAAAACATGCCAAAATAATCAAAATTTCATGAAACTATAACATAGTGTGTAGTGAAATTCATAATCAGTAAGACCCATGAGTAAATCAACTTTAATTAATGCAATTTTAGGTAAAAGAAATCTTAGGTATCATGGGTGAAAGGACCTATGGAAGAAACCCACATACCTTGACTTTGGAGAAGCCTTGAAGAAGATTGGAGATGGAGACTTGAAGCTTGAATAAGAACCTTGAGATCCTAATGAGTGTCGGGACTTGAAATTTGGAGATGAAATACTGTCTAAGTGTTTGAGAGAGTATTTGGAAATGTCATGAATGATATGAGGGTGAAATAAGGCTAAGGATAGGTATTTGCACACATGGGAACACTTAGGCCCAAGACCTAAAAGCCTTGAACCAACAAGAAAAACTGGCACAAAATTACGATGAGGCGGGCCCTTGGCGCATCACGCCAAGGGCACGAAAACCTCACTAGAAATCATATTCTTGAGATTTTTGGGGTTAGACCCATCCGCCAATCAATTTGACACCCTTATCAAGAATAGAAATTTGGATTTTCAATATCATGCACGAATTTTGAGATATATGGAAATTATGATTTTAGGCACTTCTAAGGTATTTTTTCAATCACCTTTTTAGGTCATTTCAGTTCCTTTAACCTTGGCACCAATAGTTCTCATCGGACCTTTGGGTGCTGGTCCTGAAACCCCTTGTCTAATCAATTACCAAAATATGTATTTTAGGTATAGTATGGCTCCTCGTACGTGGGTGCACTTGGAGGTTGATGAAACACTGTATTTACTTTCTCTTGGATCTGCTTCATCATCATCTCCATACTTGTGCAAATCTGAACAAGCTACTATATGATTTTTTTCATTAATTCTGGATTACTCTGGACCCACATTGACAACCCCTGAACTCTTGTGGAAGCTCTATCCTACTGCCTCTATGCATGATTTGTCTTCACTACTCATTCCATTCGCTCCACAATCCTTACCAATAGTTGCTCAAAAACATGCTCACCATGATAGTGTCAGTAGAGGCCTAACTTTTCTTATCAAGAGCATAGTAAAAGATCTCCACGAAGGTGTCACCACCAATTTTGTTTTAAGGGACACTCCTTAGACATTTGGTAAAACCATCCCAAGTAATGCTCATTGAATCACTAGGAAGTTGCTCGAAGTTGTTGATCTGATCATTAAGCTTGAGCTTCTTCGATCCAATTGATGAATGAACTCTATAGGAGTTCAGATAGCGACAATGCAACATTACCCATGAGAGACAATGGGAAGACACACAGTCCATAACATCCATAGATAGATTCTGTATTACCATCACTCTCTTAAAGAGAAATGCCATATTGTGTAGGTGGTTATGAGGATACTCCGATGGTAAGCCTATAATGAGCCCATAGTTCTTCAGAATCTGAACTAACCTACTAGAGATAGTAAACTTTATGTCTGCCAATAATGGTGGCAACATAATAGCTCTAGTCAGCTTCATGGCCATAGGATTCAACTTGTATTGATTCCACTGGTAAGCATTGGCATTGAAATCCCGAGGCTATGGAATGTCCTCCAAAGGAGGTAGGTTCTTATTCCCAGCATCTTTATTGTTATTTCTGTTCAGAGCTACATTGGTCGTGTTGTTGGAATTGTCTTGGACCATCATTCTTAGCATTTTGTGTTCTCTCCATCAAATAGAGTTAAGGGATTACCTTGACTCCGAGTGTTGGGCATACACTACACCTACACCATGAAAAGAAAAAAATAACAAATAAAAGTAAAATAAGGGAAGTAAGGAATAACACTAGAATTACTAATTAATTCACTAGTTCTAGCCATATTCCTTGGGAACGGTGCCAAAAACTTGATGTTACCCAAGTTATACCTCTTTTTTAGAGGATAGAGTGATTGCTATCAAGATATAAAACCTCACAAAGTTTAGGGCCGATCCCACAGGGAATACGTAGACTTAAGAAAATTCACCAATTTGCAATCCGAGTAATTAACCAACATACTTCCCCAAGCGGAGAGGGGGGTTTACAATAATCAGTTAGAAAATTAAACTAACTATTATGAGAGAAAAGCCAATAACGGAGAGAAACCAGGGCATTGTGTTCCCCATGATTCCCCAACTCAGTATCACCGGATAATCTAATTCTTTTCTATTGTATAGTATGCAGGTTGATAATTTAAGTTGACTAAGTCTTTTGGTCAAATGTGAGAGGTGAATTTCACTATGTGATTTGACCCATCTCCATAGTGTGCATTACTAACCATTACCTATTAGTCTAGTACAACCTCCCCTTGTCCTAGTTTTGTTGATTAGACCAGAACACATCAATCAAATCCTATTAATTAATCTCTTTTCCTATTAGTCATTACATTGTTCCAGTCAGTAACATTAGGTAGGTTTTATTGTTGGCCAGCACTAGAAAACATGCAATACAAAGACAGTTAATTAATACATACATATACACCTTCCAAGAATTTTGAATTATCTAGTTTTACTTTGTTAGTTCTTCATGGTTCCCACAACTGTAGTTATGAATTTAGCTACTCATGCTATGTGTAGATGTAGAAATTATTAATTGAGAAGACATAATATAATACTTACATAATAGATTTAAGAACAAGCAATCCAATGTCTACAAGAATCACAAGCTTTAATGTCAAATTCAACTACAAGTGTTCTGAAAGACTCCCTTACAATTTTTTCCCTCAAAATATTGAGTTCTCTGAGTACTAAGAGAAAACCTATCAAAATAGATGAGAACTTATGAAAAATAACCTAAAAGACCTATTTATAATAATTAAAATTCAAATTCAAAGTGACTTAGGAGGACTGGTTGGCATACTATATGAAAGCTCTTTACGATCTGTATTGAAGTCTATGGTCTCACGACCTATGCCTAGGGCCTAGACATGACACGACAAATAAGAAGTTTCTAGACAACACAAACAAGCCTCTTGATATATCATTCACACATCCTTGGTCGGGGAAGTGAAATAAGCAACAATCACAAGATATTTCAGTAAATAGGGACAAGGACTAAGGGAAAAATTTGAATATAAGCAAAGCATCAGACTCAAGCTCATTGCATAAATACATCATATTATCCAAAGTACACCTCTAACTTGGAATGAGGAGGGGGGCCCAAGACACTTTCCGAGATCACCGTCATAGTATCAAATATTCAACATAAAATAGTGTTAAATTAGCAAGAAAAATAGATAGTGTCCTCAAACTTGAGGACTCACCAAAGCTTATTTTTGAGGTAAATCTCTAGCCATGTAGAGGATGATCATGAGGAGCTATGGTCTCTAGATAGTCATATCATTTAGGTTTAAAATATGTGTCAGTACAGTTGAATGTACTTAGTATATAGGATGCAATGCAACAATACGTAAGCCAATATAATCAAAATGCATAATCATAGGCAATAGACGAGTATAATCTCAATATGGCATACATGATCAATGCTTTAAGTAAAAACATGCTTGTAAATCATTCAAATTGCATAGAACACAATACATATGTGGGAGGAGACTATAATTGACATAGACAAGTAGCTACAACTTGGAATACAAGGCATGACACTCCCTTGGTTAAGTGGACGGGCATGACACCCCCCGGCTAGGTGTGATCGACTTGCCAAGGTGAACCAAACAAGTGCAATTCGAAGCATGACACCCCCTCGAGTAGGTGAAACAACTAGATGGATCCACTAGTGAGCAAGGATAAAGCATCCTATGGTGGCACATAGTTTAGATACTAAAGACATTGTATAAGGACACCATGAGTTGATCTCCCATCTAATGCACTCAATCGGTGCTAAGTCTAACCCCCCAAAATATTTGAAATTACCATATATTATAGATCTTGTAAGAAATATGAAAGCATGACATTAGTAGCTCTTGAACACATGTTGACCTTTAATGGTGAGCCTATCTTGAACATGAGAGTAAATAATCATACATGAACCCTTGCATTAACATGAATGGCTCACAAGAGGTAAAAATTGTGAAATAGGGATTAACTTGTAACTTGTAAAATTATAGATATTTTCATGAATTTAAGACATGCTTGAAAGCCCCTAATCATCTTGAAAACATTTGACTAATAAGTCACGTAAATAACTTGAGAATTCTTGACATGACATTTTATCAAGAATTTGGTGGCCACATGATGCTTGTTCAAATTCATGCAACTCAAGAGTATAACAAAATGAGTAAATCAATTCAAAATCAACCCACCAACTTTGTAGTAGAACCCCAAATTAGGTGTCATGAAATTCATATCAAAACTTCATAATAGTTCGTAGATTCCATAGCTTGAATCATGTATAGTCTCAAAAGATAAAGATCAATTCAAGTATAATTTAAAATAGATATCCATGCATAATCATCAATATTTGACAAAACCCCAATATATTTCATGCTCTTATTTCATAATAATAGATACCCATAAGTAATACAACTTGAAACATGCCATTTTCATAAAATGGAAGATTGGGCTCCATGGGTGAAAGGAACCAAAAGATGAAACCCACATACCTAAATTTAAGGATTCCTTCTAGTAGACTTGAAAGAGATAAGAAACTTGAATGGCGTTCTTGAGATCCAAAATTAAGCTTGAGACACTTGATTTTCGGTGAAATATTTGGTTAAGTCTTGGAGGGGCTTTTGAGTGATATAGAGTTGCACAATGGCTAAGTATGTGTGATTTTAGGCTTAAATGGGCTTAGGGATATGACCACAATGCCGTTGGATGAAATAGAAAAATAGGGGAAAAATTGCACTGGTCTGTGTCTGGTCCGCGATGAGGACCCAACATGAAGGCCCTTTTTACACTGATCCACGCCAATGGGACATCGTGGCCAGGGCATGAATCGCCACTAGAAATCAAATTTTAGCAAAAATTATTTTTAGCTACGGATCCTCCAAAATTCGGGTTATACCCATTTCCTACTCAATTTTGCCGCCTAATCAAGAATATGAAGTCGGATTTTAGATATCATGCATGGATTTTGAGATATGTGAAAATTATGATTATGGGAATTTCCAAAGCACATTTTTGGGGGTGTTTCATATGGCCCGTAATCGGGGTCTCATTCATTATTGTTGAAAAACTATACTTTCTCTTTACTACACCACTTTACAACTCATATGATGGTTTACAAGCCATAAAGCGGGTCTAGTCTAATGAACTTCAGAAAGTCTTCACTCTCTGATTCTCAGGGCATGAATCATCTTCTATGACTTGTTAACTCTTCTACAACTTATCTGCATGTTCATAGAATAAACTTCATGTTTGAAGGATCAAAAGTGTTTTATTTTGGCAGCACATCACTTATCAAACCTGCATTCAATGTTAGACGACAACGATACATAATATAGAATAAAATGTATATCCAAAGAAGAATAGTATATCTATATTCCATAAAATTCATGATGCATGAAATGTAATAATGCTCGTATATAGTGGGAGATGTGACCTCAACCGACAAGAGTAAGACCAAGCAAGCTATTTCTTAGAATCCCGATGAATTCTCCTCATTGGTAAAGAGGTGGACTACTTGCAAAAGATGAACCACACTTCACCTTACCAGTATCTCCATTTCGAATAAAGCAATCTTCCTCACGTGCATCCCCGTTTCGGATAGGATTTTCATAATATTGCAAATTACATTTCTCCTTACGGCCATCCCCATTTTGGAGTATTGACCTTCCTTATAGGCATCCCCATTTTGGTTAGGATTTCCATATACATATACCTATGATTGGGTCATAGTTCAAGGAAAGGGAGAGGGCTACCCCAATCAATTGGTGCTAAGCCAAACAACCCATATGAATACTTATAAATATATATGCTTTCAAAAGAGGCAATAGTTTCCTTAAATCATTTCAATGCACATTTAGGTTCAAAACCAAACATATTTCTCATACATTCATAATTAAACTCAAAAGCCAAATCATAGTTCATAATCATGATACTCTAGGAATAGCCCATTTACATATACGAGATGGTTCAAGCACCCAAAATGCTCAAAGAGCCATAACAATAGATATTTATGTGATCAAATTCTTGTCATAAATAATATCTTATCAAAATCATATACATAAACATAATTGGGCTTAACCGACTTCATAATTTTTATAAAACCATAGTGATGTATGCATATGCCATGAACGAGGTGAGAATTAGCATAGGTAATAGTGATTCAACTTAAACCAAAAATACATCATGAAATTCAAGTAAAAACACAAGTAAAAATTGGATTTAAATAATAATATAGATTATCCATACACAAATCAACCTTTAAAGAGGACATGTATTTTCATAACTTTATAACTTCAATGCATTTCATCATATTAGGGCTTAATCAACTTTAAAATCAATATATAGACATAGTCCATACATCAATTGAATTTAAAAATAATAATATTGAAAACCCATATTTAAAGTAAGCAAAAATTCATGAAAATCACTTAAAAAGAGTTTGGGTTTTCTTGGTTGAAACGGAAAAAGAATCAAACCGACATACCTTAGCTAATAGGCGAGATTCAAAAAGAAATTTGGTGAAGAAAGAGACATTGATTGATCCCCAAGCTTAAGACCCACAAGAGTTCTTTTAAAGAGACTTGAGAGAATTTTCAAATGTGAGGAATGAATTTGAATGATCGGAATAAAGTTTAGGCCATTAGGAAGTCTTTAGGTAGCATAAGAAGTCATAAAAGTACCTTAGAATAAACTGTAATTATGAAAATACCATTAATGGAACGAGTTGAAAAATTGAATGCTACCACTTCAAGGAGAAATACACAGTCCGTGACACACCACACAGACCATATACTTTTTTGCAAATCAACAATTAGAAAAATACAATTGGCGAAGGTCTAAAACGGTAATGCCATACTTAGAATTTTCGAAAAAATCATCTTCATGGGAGGCCCCATGGGCCATGTAGTGTCACACGGGCCATGACACTGCCCGCACCCCTCACCTTGAGAATGTTCCATAATAAAGTTATGAGATAGTGATTCCATACTTAGAAAAATTTCACTCCGGAAGCTATAATGGAGGCCACACGGGTCGTGTCACTCTATACAAGTCGTGTACTTTGTCGAGTCACCATACTTGCTCCCAAAACTATGGCTTTCAAGCCAATGCCACCACACAGTTCGTGAGCGTCACCCAAACCATGAGGGATCCATGTACATTATGCCTTAGTTTAAACTACCACATTTATGGACTAAACAGCCTTCATGAGGACAAGGGTCGCTTCACGGAGGCTCACAGGGGCAATGTGACCTCACATGGACCATAAAAGCTCATATGGAGTGTCACCTTAGTTCTAAACATTCCAAAATAAAAGTTTTCAATCTCCAATGAAATCATGCAATGACTGTGTCCTTTTGAGGAGGCAATAGGACATTAGGAATTGTTTCACTTCTTGTATTATGAGTTCATGCAATAGAGTTTAACTTTATTAAGTATCAATGTAATTCATGCATTATGCGACTGTAGATCAAACCTCCTAAGCATAACACCACCCAAAGAGACACTTTAGCTCGTAACACTTAGAATCCTATAGTAGAGGTGCCTCCTCAAATGGAGACAAGAGGCCAAGGTCGACGTTCTAGAGTTACTGAGGCAGCCCAAGCACCTAATACTTTATCTACTCCTACGGCAGAAGCTGACTTCAAGGTAGCTATCACTATGCTTACCCAGCTGGTAGCTGCCTAAATTGGGAGTCAAATCTCATAGGCTGCTTGTTCTAACACCCAAGAGCCAACTGTTGCAATAAGACATAGAGATTATCTAAGGATGAACCCAGTAGTCTTCATAGGGTCTAAGTTTGAAAAAGACCACCAGAATTTTATTAATAAGATATGAAGGTGTTAAAAGCCATGCATATTACAAAAGTTGAGGGAGTGAAACTTACTTCCTATCAACTCAAGAATGTGGCAAATGTGTCGTACAATCAATGGGAAGAAAATCGAGGTGAGATGCTAAGCCTTCCATTTAGGATGACTTTGAGATCGCCTTTCTTGATCATTTCTTTCCACGGGAATTGAGGGAAGCGGAGTTGGAGGAGTTTGTCATATTGAAATAAAAGGGGGTGACTATCAAAGAATATAGCCTCAAATTCATACAGCTATCTAGGTGTACTCCAAAGATGGTCCTTGATGCGAGGTCTAAGAAAAGAAAATTCATATACATATGGGTAAAGTATGTGAAAAAGGAATGTAAAGAAACATTACTAATTCTGTACATGGACATCTTTAGGCTTATGGTCTATGTGCAATAACTTGAGGAGGACAAGAAGAGGGATAGGGAGGAGCATTTGAGAAAAAAAGGCTAAGTCAACAGGGCAGGAACCTAGCCAACATAAGCTAGGTAAGGGGGACATGTCCTATTCTCAAAAGAGGTCTTCAAACTATGCACTATCTTCAGCAAGTGCACCAGCTCTGAGTAAGAGGTATGATCAGAAGTCTCAGGTTATTACAATTTCAAAGCTCAAGGTTCTCAATCCCGAGCTAGTGTGACTCAAGGTTGGAGGGGGAAACTACTATGTGGAAAATATGGTACACTCTATCTAGGTAAGTGCCATAAGGGCACCAATGCTTGTTGTAGTTGCGGACAGTCTGGTTACTTGAAGAATGAGTGAACAATAAGGAGGCAAGTGATGGAGGTAATAAAGCTCAGTCTTCAATAGAACCACAAAAAAGTTCCACAAATAATATAGGCAAGGGTACAAACCATCTATATATGATGGGAAATCAACCAGATCAGGATGTTACACTAGATATTGTCATATGTGTGCTTCAAGTCTTTTCATATGATGTGTACCCCTTGCTTTACCTAGGTTCCACTTTATCATTTATAATACTATATGTGGTTAGTAAGTTTAAGAACTTTCTTGAATGTCTTTATAAGCCCTATAATGTTTCAACTCCTACTGGATGGTCCATTCTAGCTGAATAAATATATAGAGATCACACGGTGTCTATCTAACATAGAGATGCTTTGGTAGACTTTTTTTGAGTTAGAGATGATTCAATTTGATATGATTCTTGGCATGTATTTGCTTCACACTTTTTATGCCTCTATTGATTGTAAAAGCTAAACTGTTCATTTCCAATTTTCGAATAAGCCTGTTATCGAGTAGAAGGGTAGTTTTGCAGTGCCCAAGGGTATGTTCATTTCCTATTAGGGCCAGAAAATTAATTTTTAAAGGATATATCTATCACCTTATGCGAGTTAAGGCTTAAAATGTATAGTCTCCACCTTTTGAGTAAGTTCCAGTTTTCCATGTGTTTCCTGATGTCTTTCTGATGATATTCTTAGAGTCCCTCCTGATAGGGAAATTGACTTTGGAATCGGTGTTCTCCCTGATACCCAGCCTATACCTTTTTCACCATATAGAATGGCCCCTACAAAGTTGAAAGAACTAAAAGAGCAATTGAAATATCTCCTGGACAAGGGATTTATTAGGCCAAGTGTCTCACCATGGGGTGCTCTGGTCCTTTTCATAAGAAAGAAAGATTGTTCCCTCAGGATGTGTATACATTATCACTAATTGAATAAGGTGACCATTAAGAAAAAATATCCCTTTTTCCGAGGATTGATAACTTGTTTGACCAACATCAGGTTGCCACTATTTTCTCTAAGATTGACCTTAGAACAAGGCTAGCACCAGTTGAAAGTTAGAGAGTATGAAATCTCGAGGACCTGTTTGTTGAACTCGATATGGCTACTTTGATTTTCTTGTAATGTCTTTCAGATTGACAAATGCTTCTACTATTTTCATAAATTTGATGAATAGAGTATTCAGATAGTACCTCGATATGTTCATGATTATGTTCATGTATGATATTTTGGTGTACTATAGACATGAAGAGGAGCATGTCGGCTACCTCTGAATTGTTCTTCAAGCCCTCAGAGATGAGGGCTTGCATGCCAAATTTATAAAATACAAGTTTTAGCTTAAGTAAATGTCATTCTTAGGCTATGTTGTACAATGTGATAGTATTCGAGTGGATATATGGAAGATTAAGGCATCTTAGAACTATACTAGACCCATCTCTCCAACTGACATAAGAAGTTTTCTGGGTTTGGCTGTTTACGAACGCAGGTTTATTGAGGGATTGTCTTCTTTATCCTTGTCATTAATTAAGTTGACTCAAAATAAAGGTAAGCTTCAATAGTCTGATGAGTGTGAGAAGAGTTTTCAGGAGTTGAAAAACCAGATTAAGGATTGCACCAATGTTGACTCTACAAGAGGGAACTGATAATTTTATGATCTATTGTGATGCATCTAGAGTGGGATTGGGATGTCTTTTTTTACAAAGAGGTAAGGTCATAACTTTTGCTCCTAGAAAACTCAAGAACCATGATAGGAACTATCCAACTCATGACTTAGAATTGGCTGTGGTATGTTTGCACTCATGAATTATCACCATTACTTGTATGGAGACATGTGTATGTATTAACAGACCACAAGAACCTCAATGTGTCTTCACCTAGAAAGAGCTTAACTTGAGGCATAGGAGATGGCTTGAGTTACTCAAATACTATGACATGAATATCCTTTACCATCCAAGTAAAGCTAATATGGTTGTTGATGTTCTTAGCATGTTATTCATGGGTAGCACCATCCATGTGGAGGAAGAGAAAAAGGAGTTGGCCAAAGAGATTCACCTACGGGCACTATTGGGGGTTCAACTATATGAATCGGGTGAAGAAGGAGTTGTTATGCATAATGGGTTTGCATTATCTATAATAGTAGAGGTGAAGGAAAAACAAGATCAAGATCTTATTTTACTATAGCTGAAGACAGATATGCATAAGCAGAAGGTGATAGATTTCGCCAAAGTGAGAGATGGAGTATTGAGGTGCCAAGGCAGGTTGTATGTTCCAGATATTAATAGTGTTCGAGAGAGGATAATGAAAGAGGCCTATAGTTACAGATATTTCATCTATCTAGGGTCTACCAAGATGTACCATTATTTGAGAGAGGTCTATTGGTGGAGTGTAATGAATAAAGACATTGTTGAGTCTATTTTCAAGTGCCCAAATTGCCAATATGTTAAAGTTGAGCAGCAAAGACCATGTGGAGTAGCTCAGAATTTTAAGATTCTAGAGAGGAAATAGGAGATCATTAACATGGAATTTAATTATAGGATTACCTAGGTCCTGTAGATAGGATGATTCAATTTGGGTGATAGTTGATCGGATGATAAAATCTATGCACTTCATAGCGGTAAAAATGACAGACACTACAGAGGATTATGCAGGGTTATACATAAGAGAGATGATTAGATTGCATTGGCTTCTTTTGTCCATCATATCAGATAGAAGGGCTCAAATCACTATCTAATTCTGGAAGTCCTTTTAGAAAGGCTTGGGTTCAAAGGTGAACCTTAGTACTGCTTTCGACTCTTAGACTAATGGTTAAGCTGAGCAGATAATACAGACTTTGGAGAATATGTTAAGGGCCTGCATCATTAACTTAAAAGGTAATTGGGATGACCACTTGCCTTTGATTGAGATTTTCTATAACAACTTCCATTCGAGCATCCAAATGGCTCCTTATGAGTCCTTCTGTGAGAGGAGATATAGATCATTAGTTGGATGGTTTGAGATAGGTGAAGTACGATTGATTGTGCAAGACCTAGTTCACCAAGCTATGGACAAGGTAAATATCATCCAAAAGAGATCGAGAACTACCCAGAGTCGCCAGAAGTGCTAGACTAATGTTAGTAGAAGGGACCTAGAGTTTGAAGTAGATGATTGGGTATAATTGAAAGTGTCACCCATGAATGGTGTAATGGGATTCAGGAAGAAGGGGAAGTTGAGTACTTGATACATTGGTCCTTAACAAATTATGAAGAGTATGGGATATGTACCTTATGAGTTAAAGCTACTACCAGAGCTGGCAACGATCCATCCAGTCTTTTACATTTCTATGCTTAAGAAGTGTTTGCGAAATCCATCTTCATTTTTTCCTTTTGAAAGCGTTGGAGTGAAGGATTGTTTGAGTTATGAAGAGGTCCCAGTCCAAATCCTTGATCATCAGGTTCACAAGTTGAGAACCAAATAGGTTACATCTGTAAAGGTGCTGTGGAGAAGTCAATCTATTCAAGAGGCTATATGGGATGCTGAAGACGATATAAAGGCAAGATGCCCCCACTTATGCATACCCTCTATTGATGAAATTGTTGGTAACAATTCATTTCTATCCTCTGAGTTACTTTTCCATTGTTGAGTTGAGTTCTTATCTCAGGGCTAATATTCTTCTTGAGTCTATAAGTAATTAAATATGCATGTCTTTAATGGAATTCATGCCTAATACTGATGTTAAAGGTAGTCTTTCAATTCTAAATCTAAGTTGAGGATAATTTTTGAAGTATGAGTATTCGAGTATCTGAGTGTTTGAGTTCCTTCTTGTTAAGTCTTTTTATTGATCATTATTCGAGGATGAATGATCCTAAGGGGGAGATATTATGACACCTGATAACTCAATCCTCACATTTACCTATGTTTTAAGTCTCATTCCTATATATATAAGGTGGATTTGGGCCATAAGAGACCTCTAGTACTTAGTCAAGTTCAAAACTTTTCTATAAATTGAGTTTCTAGTATTGGATTATATAATGGTTGATTTAAATGATCATAACTCTTAGCACATAGAGAATTAGGTGTCCCATGACCTATCAAATATACGATCTTTGAATTATCCTTTCAACGCAACTAGTTTAACCTTATTTGGAGTTTGGAGTAAAATGTTATGACTTTTTTACCAAAGACTGGTAGAGTAGTGTGATATAATGAAACCTCCTTACAGGCCCTAAATGGAAGTACAACCTGTGTGCTATTCGTGGAGCAAAGTCCTAAAACTTCAATTTTTTGTTCCAGACTTTACGAACCCATCTACGGGTCGTAGAACCTTCTATAGGCTATATAATAGGCTCATAAAGGTGAACCAGGGTCCCTACACGTCGTGGAAATTTCTACATATCGTAGATGAGACCGTAGAAGACTTTTGACAACTTTTAAAGAAAGTTATTTTGGTCTTTTCCTACTCTTTCAAAGCATAGGAGTGATGTTTTCAAACATAGATAAAGCCCTAAACATGTCAGTTTAATACTTTTACGCTAAATCACTCTCTCAGAACATAGAAGCAAAGTTTCAAGAGAGCAAAAGGGCAAGCGTCGGAGACAAACTTGAGAATTCGTCCAAGATACTTCAAGGTTCAAAACTCTATGGTACGTAAGGCTAACCAAAACATGGATTATATTCTTCCATATGTCCCATAAACCAGATTGGTGAAGTTAAGGTAAAATTGAGTCTCCTATGAGTGGTTCTTGAAGCTTTTTCATGAATTCTAATGCATATGTATATAATTTTGTAGGAATTACCAATTTTATGAATGAAATGCTTGATTTACATAAGTTTGCCATACTACATGAGACCTAGCATGATTTCTTATTATTTTCACATATTTTACTTATATAAGCAAGCATGAACATAATTTGAGCCTAAAGTCTATTGAATCCCTAAAGCTTTATTTCTACATTTGTTCTCTTGAATACTACGAGTTAGAATAATGAATGATTGAGTCCTTAAGAGTCAAGAACTGTACCTAAAAATGATGTAACCAAAAGTGTTGATAGTTGATGTGATGAGTTGAGTAGATAAATGTTCAATGAGAATAAATGAACGATTTACCTATACGGTTGATGTTTTATGAGCATATTGAGTCTTGGGAGGAGTACTGAGCATAGAGTTGAGTAAGAGTAAGTTCAACTCGAATTCAATAATATATATAGCTGGCGTAGGAGAAAATTGAACCATAAAACCAAATATTTCCTATTGTCATGAAATAAGGACTTGATGTTACTGATTTTGGATCCACTAACGGAATGTCCTATACCCCCGACAGGGTATTGGATGGATGTGGCAACAATATCGATTCGTTGTATCATCATTGACTCATAGGTGATGGTTGTTGATTAAAGAAACTCCCAAATAGGCCTTGATAATACTTTGAGTAAATTGGACATAGATGATAGATAAGTAGTCATTGTCTAAATTACATTCTTACTTTAGACTCTTGACATGATAATTAAGTTTCCTACTTTCTGAGTTGAGCTATTTGAGTTGATGTTAGTCTTCCTTTACATGTTTCTTACCATTTTATATACTCGTACATTCCATGTATTGACATTCATTTGGGCCTGTATCTTTTTATAATGTAGATATAGGTATTAATGGTCATCAACAGGTGCCCCATTGAGGACCTATTTGCTTTCAGCTAATTGATAAGCCCTCCCCTACTCTCGATGGACATGATGTTTCTTTTCTAGCTTTGAGTTTAGACCTATTTTAGTCTGTTTTTGAGGTAGCCATGGGTCTGTCATTGGCATCACTATGTCAGATGTTTAGAGGCTTTATGGACTAGACTGTTGATGTGTTGATTGGATGTTATTATTGACTAGATACTTTCACACTAGTCTTACTCAGTAGATGGATAAATTGTTTGGTCTTTGACTTTATTTATCATTTGTCACCTCCTTTCTTTAAGTATTTTTATTCATGGATGTCTTCCGCTACAACATGTGATTGAATGAATGTGATGAAGTTGTGGGTTGCTTGGGGACCAACAATAGTCTCTGAGCACCGGCCATTCCAAGGGTACCCTCCTATGTCGTGACACTCAGAGTACTATCAATGACTATTTGGAAGTTTTTCTAATCAAAAACCATCATTTATGAGCCAGTGATAATACATCAAAGTAATGTCATTGCCACATCCATCCAATACCTTGCAGGTTATAGGACATCCTACTAGTGGATCCAAAATTAATAACATCAAGTCCTCTTTATGGGACAATAGGAAACATTCGATTTTATGGTTCAATCCTCTCCTACATCGGTAAAGTAACTATTGATTCGAGTTGTAATTACTCTTACTCAATTCGGTGCTTAATACTCCTCCTAAGACTTAACATGCTCATAAGATTTATCCTTATGGTTAACTTATTCTTCTAGTCCCATTGGACATTTGTCAACTCAATTCATCACATCAATTATCAACTCTTTGGTTGCACGCTTTTAAGGTTCAGCTCTTGACTCACAAGAACTTTATCATGCATCGTTCTAACTCATAACATTCAGTAAACAAAAGTAGAGTTAAATCATTTAGGGAGTTCGTAGATTTATTAGGCTCAAGTTATACTAATTCATGCTCATTTAAATGAAATATGCAAAAATAACAAACATTCATTCTAGGGCTTATGTGGAATAATCATCTATCTCAAGTATTCAATTCATAAAAATTCTAATTCATGTGGAATAATCATCTATCTCAAGTATTCAATTCATAAAAATTCTAATTCATGCAAGTTTATATAAAAATATATTAGAATTTCAAAAACAAAACTTAAAAAAACATTTATGGAAGACTCAATTCACTCACAACTCCGTCAATTCGGGGTGTGGGGCATAAGAAAGAACATAATCTATGTTTTGGGTAGCCTTACATACCTGGAAGTTTTAAATCTTGAAATAGCATGGGGGAATTCACAAGATTATCTTCAAACCCTAGTCTTTTTCTCCCTAGAAACCTTGCTTTAAGTTGGAGAAGGTGGTTTTACCGTAAAAGGTTGAACTAACATGTTTATTGATTTATTTAAGTGTAAAAATATCAGTTTTGCAATTTGAAAGGGTGGAAAATGAACAAAATAACTTGTCTCAAAAAGCTATTTAAGTTGTCTATGGGACAACATATGGCCCGTAGAAACTTCCACGATCCATAGAAAATACGTAAACTTTTGAGTAAATTTTTGGGTCTCTGGATCGACTCCACGAGCCCAATCTATGGACAGTAGAAGTTTCTACGATGCATGGATGGGTCCATTAAATTAGAGACCAAAAAATGGATTTTTAGGAATTTTTTCCATGAGTTAGCAGATAGGTCGTACTTTAGACCATGACTCATATGTGGTTTCACAGATCAACTCTGTTCTAGTGGTTTTTCAGTAAAACATTCATAACTTTTGACTTTGAACTCCACATTAGGTGAAATCAGTTGCGTTGAAAAGCTAATTGAAAGTCCTTCCATTTTGATAGGTCATGGGGCATCTCATTCTCTGTGTGCTAAGAGTTATGATCATCTAAAGTTTACCTTGTATAATTTAACACTAGAAACTTTATTTATAGGAAAGTTTTGAACTCGGCTAAGTACTAGAGGTCTCTTATGACCCTAATCCACTTTTCACACATAGGGATGAGGCTTGAAACTCAGGTGCATGTAAGAATAGAGCTGTAAGGTCTTGTAGAAGGTTGGCGTGAACATTGATATCCAACTACAATAGCTTAGATTTCTAATCAAGAAATAAAGTTAAATTTGAAAAGAATATGATTTGTTCGTGAAGTTCTATAAACTCTTTTTAGAGTGTTTTGTGATAAAAAAAACTAATTGCAAAATGAAAAGAAACATACATATTACTTGACACAGTGACTGTAGTATGATTTATAGCCTGCTTTGTTCCATAACTCAACATTTATCTTGCATCATATGTTGGCTACACATAAAAATATAATCTTAAATCTAAAATTACAGAGAAAATATTTTAGAAATTTCATTGAAAGAATTAATTAATATAGTTTATTAGGTTGTGTTAAAGTACTCATTTATCGTTTATCGTAATTATTCTCATGTATTATTGGATGTCATTTCTTTTTTAAAGTTTTTCATATATTATTTGATTACTTTTGAATATTTAAATGGAGATTAGGGTCATTAAAAAATCTAAGAAGAAAAATATAAAGTGCAAATAACAAGAGAAGTTGGTGCTGCTACAATAAAAAAGTTGAAAAATATTCTTAAATAATCCCTATTTTAAAAGGGAATTCTGAGTAAAGATATTAATGCAAGTGGAGCAAATAATACAAAGTGACTTAATAATCTTTAATAGTATTTTTTGTTAACTAAATTTTATTCAATTGCAAGGACAAAATTGTGATTAATTTTTATCAGATATTGACTGGGCATCGCACAGGTACTATATAAGTTTTATTAGAAAAGAGCAAAGAAAAGTGAAAAGCCAAATAATTCGTAATAGTCTAATGACATTTTAGGCAAATATTTGGTCAAAGATTCACCCAATATCTTTTTCTTTTCTAAATTTAGCACTAAACAATACTTCAAATATATATACACACATTAAAAGCCATATAAGTCCTTATAATAGTCTACTCACATTTTAGACAAATATTTGGTCAAAAATTCACTCAATATTATTTTTTTCTGAATTAGCACTAAACAACACTTCAAATATATATACATGCATATGAAAAGCCAAATAAATTCTTAAAACAGTCTACTCACATTTTAGGTAAATATGTAGTCAAAAATTCACTCAATATTTTTTTCTCTCTAAATTTATCACTAAACAACACTTCAAATATATATACACACACATGTTTCATCAGTTTTGTCTGAGGTATTTTCACAAATAAAAGAAGAAGAATAGAAAGATTGATATTTGTGGTATTTTATGGCGATGCTCAAGAACAATGCATTCCTCAATGACAACTGGACACCGGAGGAAGATTCCATCCTTAAGGAATTGCTCATCAAGTATTTGATAAGCTCTGTAGTTTTGATTTTTGAATTATTATTTGTTGCTAATTACAAATTTTAACATTTTATGGTTTATCATGATGTCATGTAATAAAAAATGTAAACATTTTATGACTTATTAGTTGTTAGTCTTCTCCACCATCAAATTTCCTTATTTAAGGTTTGAGTCACCTTGGAGAAGAGTGAAAATGCTAGTATCTAAAACTTATTAAATCATAGACACATATGACTTATGGTGAAATAAATTTTTAGTTGCTATGATGGAAACAAATCTCAATTTGAAGCAATTAAAAATTGAATGTATCTATAAAATTTTTATTTCTTCACCATGATGTCCTTCGAAAATCAATTTGTGTTGGATGCTCAAATTAATAATAGAAAGAGAAAAAGATAGAGAGAGAGAATATTGAAGGAGCAAATGAATTGTTTTCTGAAATTTTGAAATTGTAGTATAAATGTCGATCATGAAAAACCCTTGTTGTAACCTTTTCATAATACCCGTTATTGTGTTATAATAAAAATAAATAGTTAATTTTTAAAAATAAATAACAAGTTTACTCTGATAGTTATTTTTTTGGGGGTAATCAAAAGGAAAATATATATTATATTATATGCATCAATAAACAAAAGTGGCAGTAACTGCCATTAGTTCTGAGGGGGGATTGTTAGTACAATCATTTACAAAAACTGGTTTAGGAGTGGACATTTTAGTTCTAAAACAAAAAGGTTCCTCTGCCTGTTTCTAGCATGGTTGTAACATACTTCGTGGAACTCCATCCACAAAAGATGCTATCTTTTGTCATTTTATCCCCCTCTTTTGCAAGTGCATCTGCCACTCTATTGGTTTCCCTGTAGCTGTGCTGAATGGGAGGATTTCCCAGTTGCATGAGGAGAAGCCTGCAATTGTGAACAAAATTAGTGTAAGAAGGATGATCTGATTTATACTTTTTATGACTTCCTCACAGTCAGTAGTGATTTCAAGGGCAATTAGTTTCTTTGCGAGTGCTATGTGGAGGCCTTGTATGAGTGTTAGCAATTCCGTGACTAGAGGGATGCTGGAATGGATATTTCCAGTGTCTCCTATTACATATTCCCCATTTTTTTTATCTCAAATTAATCCACCCATTCCGTTTTTGCTGGTGTTATTGTGATAAGACCCGTCACTATTAAGCTTGTAACCCTTAATTGGAGGTATCCATCAGACTTATTGCCCGATAGATTTAGTTTTTTTGGGATTATAGTTCGTAAGGAGAAATTCCATGGCTAGGTTTAAGGTAGTTTTGAGGCATACAAGGTTGAGATTGTTCTAAAAGAGGTTCTCGTTTCTTTTAGCCAAATACTCCATAGGAAGAAGGGAAAGATATCTTTCTAGGAAACGAGAAATCCCTCTATTGAATGGGGATATTTTTGAGGTTGGAAAGCAGTTCAAAGCCACCCAACATGGAGGCCAGTTTGTTGAACCTAAAGCTTCCCATAATTTTTTGACATTTTCACATTTGGTAAAAATGTGTTCGATAGATTCATCTTGGCTACATATTTGATAAGTGCCAGAGTTAGCAATATTGATAGAGTGGAGCTATCTTCGAGTGGGTATCCTGTTGTGCTGGCATATCCACATAAAGAATTTGATTTTGTTTGGACAGTGTAGCTTCCATATCCAGCTGAAGTTGTTAGCAGTTTGTGTACGGGTATGGCCAGATAATAATTTTTAGGCAAAAGAAGTGGTAAATAGGCCTTTGGGGCTAGCCCTCCAGGTTACCGTGTCAGTTATATTAGGGGGTCGATATGTGCTATTGATCAGTTGAATAGTCTCCTAGGGGATATCAAACAATAATTTGTGAAGGTCAAGTCTATTATTAGGAAGGAGGATATCACTGGTTTTAAGGGATTGTTCTAACTTTTGCAAGGGTCCTTTTTGCCCCTGATTGTTTTCCCGTTTTGGAGCCATTTGTGATACCAAAACGAAACTATTTATCCTGATGTAAGACCCAGCCCATTCCTTTTTGGTATATTTTCCAACCAGTGATAAGGTCTTTCTATATTTTGCTATTATTGGGAGTAGTATGAGTATTGTAATTGAGATTGTTTTCTTTTAGGTATTTGCAAAGCAGAAAAGGAGCTCACAATGAAATAGGTTTTCATATACTCTCCAAGCCAATTTAGCAAGAAGAGCCATGTATTTAGTGTTTTCTAGTTAGATTCCTAGACCCCCGTTGCTCTTATATTTTGTAAGATGTCCCAGTTAACTAGATGGAGTTTCTTCTTTTCAGATGTTTAACCCAGATGAACTTTTACTGTATTTGGTCAATTTTATTAGTGATAGCAGTTGGAAGTTTCATTGTTTGCATTATATGTGTATGAATACTATTCAGACATGCCTTGAAGCAACCCCAAAAAGTGCACGAAAATGTGCCTTGGAAGTACCCGGAATTGTAATTTTCATATATCTCAAAATTCATGTACGATATCAAAAATTCGACTTTATAATCTTGTTAAAGGGGTCAAATTGAGTGGTAAATGGGTCTAACCCCGAGTTAAGAGTAACCATAAAAAAATTTGAAAATTGTAAAAATGCGATTTCCAGTGTGCATCCGCGTCGCTGGCGCAACACGCCAAGGGCGCACTGCAGTGTATTTTATGCACTATTTTTCTTGTTCGGTCCAAGGCCTTTGGGTCTTGGCCCTAAGTATTCCCATGCGTGAAAATACCTATACTTAGCCTTATTTCACCCTCATGTTATTCAAGACATTACCAAATACTCTCTCAAACACTAGACAATATTTCATCCCCAAATTTTCAAGTCTCAAAACTCATCCAGATCTTAAGGTTCTTAATCAAGCTTCAAGTCTCCATCTCCAATCTTCTTCAAGGATTTTCCAAAGTCAAGATCTATGGGTTTCTTTTATGTGTTCCATTCAACCATGATGCCCAAGCTTCCTTATACTTAAAATTTGCATGATTTAAAGTTGATTTATTCATGGTTATTACTTATTATGAATTTCACTACACACTATATTGGGGTTTCATGAAAGTATGGTTGTTTTAGCATGTTTTGAGCTATGAATCTAAGATCTATTTTGATATTTGATGAAGTATATTGATGTATGTTGCTTACGGGTGTTATCAAGTTCCTATTAATGATTTTACATTGAATTTTCTAGCATGATTTCACTCTTGACTTGCATGGTTTTACACTAGCATTACACACCCGCAAAGTGTTTGATATAATGTCTGGTTATGATTTTCTTAAGGAATTGAAGGTCTAATGCACGTCTTATGAGTTGAATGGCTATATGATGATAAAAGGAATGTGTATATATGATATTATCTCTATAGTGTTGGGAATTGACCAAGCCTCACTCTGGGGGTTGTAGGCCCAATTAACCTTGTTGAGGGGTATGTACATCTATCGCCTCGCTCGGGAGGTGGTAGGCCCGTGCAACCATGTCAAGGGGTTTGCACCTTGATAACCACATTGGGGTGTTTGTACTGCATCAACCATGTTATGTGTTTTGTATCTCATTAACTATGTTGGGGTTTTGTACCTCATCAACCTATTGAGGGGTTTGTACCTCATTCGCCTCTCTAAGGGGGTGGTAGGCCTTGGATATTCACTAATAATGTCTCTACTTACACATGTATTATATTCTATGTAAGCATGATTTTACTTTAATCATCATTCATTCATGTCATATTGCTATATGCTCATCCATTGCCTATGTTATGCATTTTGCTTATGGTGCTTATTACTTGTTGCATTGCATCCTATATACTTAGTACATTCAAACATACTAATACATACTCTATGCCTACATGATGTAACCA